>OX104127.1:131529112-132145921 GCA_944470555.2 Heterobilharzia americana | reverse complement strand
TCTCTGATACATGTCTTATTCTTATTCATGAATAAATAAGTATATTTCGTCAATTTCGTGTTATTTTAATCTTCATTCACTGAGTTGTTTCCATTCTTCTACATATTTGGTTTATCTTAGTTGGGAATAAAGTGAATACATGTAAATCAGCTGATAGAAGTCATGGCTTAGTTATAATTTGAGTACATGAACTTCACGAACTGCATTACCTTCAAAAATCTTCTATATCATAAGTATGGCTAATTTTCTGAATACATGGACATATGCAACCGGTTTCTGCGTTGAACTGATCAACATTTAGGTAGTAAACATTGGTTTTAAAATGTTTCATTTTGATTAGTAATTTATTTATTGATTGACTTTTGTATTATTTACATTATGTAACAGCTTTTTCTTCGAGCTCACTTTTCTTATGATCCGAAAAATGATAATTTAATCCCTTGTAAAGAAGCTGGTTTAGCATTTTCTGCTGGTTCTATTCTTCAAGTTCTTAAACAAGAGGATCCTTATTGGTGGCAGGTAAATATAACATATTTTTTTTCTGAATTTTTCTCCTTTCTCTTCAAATAAATGTTATCTTTTTGATAAAAATTTCTTGATAACTAGTTATACAAGTCTGTATTTGTTTTATGAATGACGAGAATGAAAGTGTGTTTAATTTTCTAAATCAGTATCAGGTGGCAATGTAGCGAATTCTTATGATGCACGAAACTGGTTTTCAAATAAACATCGAAAGTAGTCTTTTCCACTTGTGTAATTTACTTATAATCCCGAATATTTCTTCTGTTGAATTCGAAAAATCGATTGCCTACTATCTTCATCCCCAATTACTATTGGACAAGACATAAGATTATTCTTAGGATGATTTGCAATCTGACAGTTGCTTATATACAGACGAATCCCATTTTCATGACGTAAATTAACTTCAAAAACAACCAATAAGAACGATTTATCCCTTATGTGAGTTAAATTTGTCTACATACTGGCCCGAAAAGCTTAGTTCAGAACGAGTGGAACGCTCGGTATGTATTTATATCATTCTGATCCAAGCAACAAACTTCTCAAGAAAGTTTAAGCAGTTTTTTTTAACTACTCATAGTTTTAGTTATTTTAAAATAAAAAAACAACAAGTGTCACATAATCACAGCTGTCTTTTGCTTTCTTCCCCAATTGAATTTATGTCAAATCCGTATTTTTAGTAACTGTATCTAGGTTCCACAGCCATAACTTCGTCTGAAGCTATTTCATACCTTTCCGCTCAAGGTTCTACACTGAAGTTCGTCTTTTATCAATCAGTTGAGAAATGTGCAGTTTATCATTGTCTTCTTTCCTGGATATTGGTATATCCATGGAATTTATTGAGTTTTTGCCTTAGATTTTCATTATCAACGATGTGTGCATAGGATCTTCTTTTTTAAATAAGGAAAATGTTGAAGATTTTCACTTTTTCGGCATTTTTGGCTTTGGTATCAAGTCTTGAGAATAGGGCTAGTTTTAAGTTGCTGTTTATAATCCTAACTTTGCTTCAGATGAAAAGTTCTTTAGAGTTTCAGATATATACCTGTTGAAAGAAAGTTGCTTTCACTTTGTTAATCTGATTCCTAATATCTAAATCTACACTTCTGTGTATATATGCTAGCAAAACTAGGTAGATGTGTATTCCAATTTAACTGGATCTTTGTTGTCACATACTTTAAGAGTTTGGTGCTCCCTTTGTTAGTATTTAGGCTAATATTTGTATTGATGGCTTCTAAGCCATTAGTCTCATCTATTTGTCAGTGCTTTCGGATACTTGTATCAGGCGTTGATAAAATCGTTGTGGTCAACTTACCTTGAATCGATTGCTTTTAAAGGAGAAAAGTAGGTAGGATGTGATTTTAACCTATTACTTGTTCTTGTTTTAAAGGCGTTTATAAATTTTCTTCTGTAGATGGCTTCTGTTATTCATTGTCTTTAGTGCTAGTACATGATTTTGAAGAAATGATCATAAGGTGACTCGTTTTTCATCATTGTATTCGTTTCACAAGTCAATGGAAGTGTCCTCAGGGAAGAAGGACTTTTAACTGACACTGGATGAGATGACTTGAAGTCTAGATATCTGTTAGAATGTGTTGGTTTTCTGTAGACGGTAGTATCTAAACCACCATCTATCCTTCGTTTTATTCTGCAATCCAACATAGGTAATTCTCCTTGTTCATTTTCTACTTCGTAAGTGAATTGGATTGCGTTAACTACTGAGTTTATGTGTGTCAAGAAACTGTCGATATGTTCCGATTTCAACACTGTAAATGTGTCATCTACATATCGCCACCATATCTTAGGTGTCGGATTATATGTTCGTAAAGCCATATCTTCCCAACTATCCATAAATATATCTGCTACTATAAGGGATATTGGTGATCCCATTGCTACTCCTTCTGTTTGTCTATAAATCTTTCCCTGAAACTTGAAGACTGTCGAGGTTAAGCATAACTGCACTCCTAACATGATTTCACCAACCGATGCCTTGGTTCTTTGAGTAAGTTGTGAGCCAGTATTTAGTTGATTTCTGACTGCCTCCAGTGCCATATTGATTGGTATTTTAGTATAAAGACTTGTTATGTCAAAATTAACCATTTTTCATTCTCTTCTTGTGCAGGTCATTAAGTTTTTGTTTCAACTCGTAAGAATTTACTAGTCTAGAGTTGGGATGGTCTCTAACAGGACGCAATACTGATGCTAAATACTTTGATATCTCATATGTTGGTGTGTTCCGGAAGTCAACTATCGGCCTAATGGGATAACCTGCTTTATGAACCTTAATAGTAAGAAGGACTTTTCTCTCCTTCACTTATTCGATGGTGTGATCTGTACAAAATTCGCCTTTATTGGAAACAGTATACCCATTTTAAGTTGGTTTTCATCATAGACTGGCATCAATTGGAGGAACATTGGAAACCTAGGAACACTGGATATCTGTTTCGCCCCAGTATGGGACTCTTCAACAGTGCGCACCCACGACCCTGTCAGGGATCGAACCAGCGACCTTCAGGTCCCATGGCCAGCACGTTATCATTGAGCCACTAGGTTGGAGTCCAATGGCCGATATTTCCAACTTTTATCAGTTGGCCACGGAACTTGAAGGTCGTGGGTGTGCACTGCTGAAGAGTCCCATACTAGGACGAAACAGATGTCCAGTGCTCCTAGGTTTCCAATGTTCCTCCAACTGATGCTAGTCCATAATAAAAACCAACTTAAAATATTTCTAAATCCCCACAAACTCCTAAATTCAGTATATTTATTTATTTATTTATTGAATATTAACTTTGTCTTCATGTTCACAATAATACTATCGTGGGGTTTTCTTGGAACGTGATCATTTTTAGCCACTAAAGATTTCGTTTTCCATATCTTGGCATGTTACTCTCTCCACTTTATTCACCTTTAATCTTTCTCAATTACATCTAACCTAGAAAATAGTGAGAAATATCTTTGATTTTTTCTGAGTGCTGAGATTTACGAAACGTAGATTCACGGCTTCCTGCATATTGCCTTCAACCATCTATCAAGTAAACTGCACAGTGGTGCTGAATCTCCTAGCCTAGTGACCAAATTACGCATTTGATTAACATTGAAGACTCGACATCATGAAATTGGTTGGTTTCCAGTGAACAGTCAGAGTTTTCAAGTTTTATTTTAAGTTTTTTTTTGACTAGAATGGCATTTACTCCAAGTACTTGCTGGAATAAAAATTTTGACATTATATTGATTCAATTATTTACAACAACACTTTCACTGTCTGGCTGAATGTTGAGTTGGTGTTGTACTGTAAGTCTTTTGGAAGGTTTATGAAGGATTCTGTTAATATTTTTCATTGTTGTTTTGTATCCAAAACTCATTCGATTTCTTCTTTGTCCTTCTTTAATTCCTCTTTTTCGTAATACCTTCGAATAGCTTTTTTGTCATGCACTGTAGATATTTCATAATTTCTGGTATTGTCGTTTCATTTATAGTTCTGCTTCCTAACTGTCATATTTTCCTTCACTCTTTTCATATTGATTTTTTTTTTAACCTCATCAAAATGAGCAAATCAATCCTTTTACTTGGGTTGAATAAATGTGGATATATTTCACATCAAATTGATACCTTATTATCTTGTATACCAGTTGATCGTCTTCATGGACCGAAGAAGACCACTATTTTACAGAATCACCACCTAATTGGTAGTCTTATAAATTAGGAATGGAAACAAACGTTGAGAATTTTTTTAAAAAAAAACGACCTTTGTCTGTTACACTCCTGTTTGATCGATTGATAAATCTGTTTGTTCTTTGAATTATTAAATTTTAGGCAAGACATCATAATCGCGATGGTCGTGCTGGACTTATCCCATCCATAGTGCTGCAGGAAAGACGTAAAGCATTTATTCAAAGTGCTCATAACCCAGAAGATTTAACCTATAAAACGTTTGCATGTGGACTTGCTAGACGAAGAAAGAAAAAGGTATGTATATATACACTATCGTATGCTTGGAAAAAATAATATACTCACTCACTTTGAATTGTAAGGTTTCAGACAGTAACTACTAAGTGAATATAAATTATTAACATATAACAGTCTAAGTTGTCATACCTCAAATCAGTGTATGGACATAAAACGGAATAAAACAAAGGAAAGACAAGTGAAAATAACACAATCAAGCGCCACACTACGTCACAAATAGAAAATGAAGCGAGTAACTGTTATCGAAATATGATATAGGTGACTAAGATTAATGGAATATATGGATTTATGCGGTGTCTGTTCCTTCACACAATGTTGGCTAAAGTATGTTTAGGCTTTAAAAAGGCTAAAAGCGGCCAGTACATAAATTGAAATTAGTGCGTAAAGTCTTTTGACTGTTAGTTTGAGCTGTATAAAGTAGTAAAATCTTCGCAGTTGAAATCGTTGGTTACTTGCTGTAGGTGATATGGCTTATAGTAGATCTCAGTCATGCATGTACATCCACACCTTATCTTCATCGTAGTGGTCATACGGAAAGGCACTATTATCTCATCCTTCTTCAGCACTTTCTACAACTTTCTGCTACTTTGATTACTTTCTTCCTTATTTCTCTTTGTTTCATCTTGCTGTGGTCTACTTTGATGTGGTGATATCATGCGTGGTAGATTGGATCATTATTCAGAAATTCTAGGTTTCATTAAGGTATTCTGATTCCCTGTTGCCCTTCCCATCTCTTTAGCCTCTGTTGATCAGTGTTGCTTACAGTCCATGTGTAGACTCTTTCTGTTTACATGAAAGCTGTTGGAAACCTTGGAGAATGCATTCATTGTTTCACAAAAAGCTTATGTGATCCATTGGTTTTTCTCAACCTCTAAGAGTCACTTAGCGTCTTTATCTCTGCTCTTATAACAGGCTTGAGAAGGTGTATATGGAATGATCTTTCGATTATAATCCTTCTATGTCCATTTAGATATAGACATAGGCATGTTTACCGTTCATGCATGTGTTTGCAGAAAGGGTGCCAATATTCTACCAACTCTTTTCAGAGTAGCAGTGTTAAAGTATTATTCCATATTCTGTAAGTTTGATTGGTGAGCTCACAGTGAAACAGTGCTATTTATCGGATGGGATTTTGAGCATACGTTATTTTTCGTAATCACAGCATCTTGGTATGATTGATATCACTGATCATTGCATCAAACAGTGTCACTCTTCATATCTGAAATTTCGTTAGTTAGATGTAGTAATTATTTGAGTACACTCAAAGCACAAAGTCGCCACTCACTATTCAAATGGGATTCCGAAAGTATTGCCTAAGTGACTTTCTTCCTGGTTTAGCCTTCGTACTTCTGCATTGAAGTCACTCTCTTGGACAACAACGTCTCAGCATTTAATATCATCATGGAGTTCGACAGTTTTCAGTGAAATTTATCTTTCACTTCATTCAAGCTGCAGTCAGTGGGTGCGTAAGCAGCGATTATAAAGAGACAGTGGCGAGTTTAACTATTAAATCTTCATTACATTATTCAGTTGAGCAGTGCACAAATGACTATCAACCGTGATGCAGTCTAGTAGTTCACTCTCTGTTATGCCTACATATGCAAGTCTGTGAGAATTAACTATCGTTGCTCCAGAACCTTGTAGGCATTTTTGCAGATCTACCACATTGGTCGGGCAAGGTTAAGTAAATAACCATACTTGGCTCCTATTTACGTGTCTCACAGACAGCATACATCCATATACCCAGTTACCAGAGTTTTGGCTGGGGAGGCTTATGCAATTCTACTGAGAGTATGAACCGGGGAAACTACGATTCGTAATTTTATAGAGGGTTTCAGGAGATAAGGAACCTTAGTTCGTGTAGAAGTATTCACAGGGACAAAGTTGGTAATGATTAAAAGACACTTGATGATGACAACCATGAGGTTATTTGACCAAAGCTGGCTGCCTACCATGTAAGCTTAATTCTTCAGATAGCTGAAAACGAAAGTGGATTTGTAAGCCAACCACAGGACAGCTATTTGATGCCTATCGCACGTGACATTTCTAGGACTGATTTACCTACGTTTTGGTCGTAGTCGAAAGAAGTTCTCACGAATGGCACTGAAAGTCTACGGCGTAAGGGAGTATGTGGTGTTTTTTGGTACAGACTGAAGAAAGGCAAAATCAGCTTGGAATTATGTTTATCTTTGGGAAACACCTTGCTACTTTCAGGGTCTATACAGTCAGAAGTAAAAACATGACCCTTATTATTTCATAAGATTTCTTTTCTGAAGTTTCAGCTAGTCTCACCTTTATACTGCCGACCTATCTGGTATAATATCATCTTAAGAAATAAGAGTTCCGAGTAATTTAGCTAAAATGAACCATTTCGACAGTTAAACTTGACCGCTACACGAAACAGCAAGTGTAGGTGTGAAAGATATCGTTTCAGTGATCCTTATTTAGGAGATCTCACAAAACTTTAATTTTGCAGTTAGGTGTGAAATAATCTTCTCCGTTCTTGGTTGTTAGATTTCAGTAGTATTCAGAATTATAAAGTTAATAAATAATGTACTTATCTGCATGTAATATGCATGGATCCAGCTTGTAATGATTCATAAACCATGAGTGTTTTGTGAATTAGGAGTTAGTGATATAGCGTAAAATACTCTAACTGGGTGATACTACTCACTAATTGCACGAATGTGTGAGCATGCGAATGGGAGTGTAGTTTACGCTGTAAGGTCTAAGCAGATACTTCTTCGTTTCTATTGGCAATACGATAGTCAGTCTGTGGAACACGTAATGAGCAAACCCATTTATTGAGTATATATCATTCAGAATGAAATGACTGTTGGAAATTGAGTCTGATATTAACGAATCAGCTTCATTGGAAAATAACTTTGAGTAAGTTTCGCACCCATAGTTGTTTATAAATGAAATAACTCCCAGGCATGTGTAATTAGGACTAAGCAGTTTTCAGTAATTGTTTCCTTCTATAGAATAATAAACCAGTGAACAGATGCTTTATTTTATTTTCAAACCCGCGACACGCTAGTAGAAATTCAGTTACTTAAACCAATAAGCCGTATAGTGGGAGAAGGAGGGGGGATTAGTGAAGAGGTGTTAGATAACTCCTCAGATCACTTCGGAAACTTATCTGCTATCACTTAAAGAGGATTATTTCATCTAAGGATTGTTCGTGTAGAGAATGGTATTTCGTATGACTTTTAAATTAGTTTGCTGGCAATAAAAGGATTCTTTGGTTCGACTCCTTATATTGTTGAAATAAAATATTCATTTCGCTTACTGACGAATATATATACATATATATATATATATATATATATATATATATATATCGCTTTGTGTAATTTTTGTCGATATATTCACCTTGTTAACTCATATAAGGTAACCATTCCATTTTGTGCAAGAGATGCCGATAATTATGACACGAAGGATATTGTACTTTATGAAGAAGTTGCTATGGTCTCAGGTTTCCAAAGACCTGTTATTTGTTTAATTGGAGCTCCTGGAGTTGGTCGCCGAAGTTTACGAAACATGCTAATTCGTGCTAATCGAGAAAGATATGCATCAGCAATTGCACGTAAGCAACTACAAATAAATAGTTTTCCATCACTTCAGACTTAATTTGATTACAGCTCATTTTTATCTAGAGCAAATAAATAATCTTTCTGATTAGATTTACTTTCAATTCGTTATAACAATTAAGTATCTACCCTTACTTTCATAATATAGACGTTTGACCATACCTATTCTGTATGTATGGCAAAGAATACTGATTATTCATCCAAAAATGGGTTACCGAGTTCATACTCTAACCCGCGACGTTTGTGAGTGAATGTCATATGCCTAGACCTATTAATTTACAGGTTTAGGTCCTTTACAATACTTTCAATATGTACAATTGTAACCATAAACTGATATATTCCTGTTCTTGTGATGTTTCACTATAGATAGATGCAATGTGGCATCTATTTGGAAGAAATGCGAAGAGAAGTAAAGATATAGGGCTTAACGGTTTAATAATGAATTATGTTTCCCTGGCGTGGTTGTGGGTGCGCACTACTGAAGAGTCCCATACTAGGAAGAAATAGCTGTCCGGCGCTCTCAAATTTCCAATATTCCTCCAAGTAATGTCAGTTCATGATGAATACTAATCTGAAAAATCACTAAATCCCCACAAACCTCCAAATTCATTTATGTTTCACATGTCGAAAATGCTTCATCAAAAAGGTTTTTTCATTATCACTTCTTTATGCTTTCTTTTCAGTTGTTAACTGCTGTTCATTTTCTTGTTATGACAAAGTTGTAACTGTTTAACTGTTAAGCGTGTTATTTGTATCCTAGCCTAAATGACCATTTATTATGTGTTATCATGAAAGTGTAAATAATTTCGGTTTTTGTAACTTAGAGTTGCTCGTCAGCTACACAACTTAGACGAAACTGTCTCTTGTAGAAACCGGTTGAACAGTGTTCCAGAGAAGTTTTTTTGATTGAAATGCTGAAGCCATTTATAAATCAAAAATGGTTAGAGATTAGTTTTAAACAACATGGACTAAACAACCTAAAATCATGAAGGAGTTTCAATATGATATATTGCATTCAAAAAAAGGGAAACTTAATTGTCGCATCATTACATACTCTTCCGAGGAAAATGATAGCGAAGTCTTGGCCAATCAGATTCAACTTAGGATCATACATTTACAAGACATTAAGTCAGTAGCATGCAATATACATAAAAAAGTTGTTTTCTTCTTGAAGTTGTGCTCATGATGGTATCAGTTGTAACGTTGAAACTGGAACTCTAATTCAAACAATATTATAATCTGAAAATTAAACTGTATCATTGTAGTAAGTGACGAAAAATATCACTTTTCTGTCTTGATTCCTATTAACTTTGTGATAATCAAGAGAAGAGCAGTGAATAAAATGTTTTTACGGTTTTCATTCTAATCATTGGTTGATCTTTTTAACCTCTTAAGTTTGTTGACTATTTGGTATAATTGTTTTTTATATCATACCATCGTTGATTGGACCGAATTGATCGGTATCTATTGGCATATGGGCTCCTGTGGGGATGCTTCGATATAACCTGTGCTCTAATGATAGTAGTGATGGATTGCAGCTAGCTAGATTGAGGGGACCACAGAAATGGGAAGGAATTTCAGGTGGTAGATTAACAACAAATCAGAAACATGATAATAAATAGATGAAACTTCAAGTTCATTTACTGGATGCAGTTAATAATTTTTTCGAGCTGAATTTACACGTATAATTGTAGTGAAATTATCAAAAGATCTGTGACAGAAGGAGAGAGAAAGAGAAATCAACGTAGGCTGGCCTATAAATGCATTACACTTCACAGCAACATGGAAAGAAACACTGCATAGAAAAAGAGTGATATTAAGGTTACCTAGTGTATGAAAGTCTCGAGAATAAATAGATGGTAACCTTTATAAGAATATATTTTAGTATAATCCCAGTGTGTTTAGATAATCAAAACAAGATATTTTTAAATGTTTCGCCGTGTAACCCACAGCTTCTTCAGCAGGATATATGGATTTCTTTATCAACCTCAAAATATATAGTCAAGTGATACGTAATGAAAAGAATCCATATATTCCGCTGAAGAAGCTGTGGCTCAAACAGTGAAATATCTTGTTTTTATTTTCTAAACACTCCGGGATTTTATTACAATATATTCCTATAATGATTCAATCAGACTCGGTGCTCATCCTCTTCCAGGATATTCATAGTAACTATGGCTTAGATGTTTATAATCTGATTACTAATAATTGTTTATGAGATGAATTTCACCAAAATCTAGTTATACGTTACCACCGCAAAGGATGATGGTGGTCTTGAAAGTTAGGAGAGAGGACAAATGTTTTAAAGTAACTTTGAATGGCTACCTCTTCACACGGAGTCAGATTTATCCTAACTGCTGAATTGAAAGGTGGTTACAACCTCACTTTAGGATCGTAAGCTGCATCTCGTGTTAATTCACTCGTACAGGTAATCAGAGTCCTGAAATTTAAGACCAAAGATTTTTAGTGACTTCCTGTGTTTTATATTTGTCTGACTCATTTCAGCTTGTGATCTTAAGGTTAACCACTCACACAAAGTACTTAAATGAACGATTACGTAGAGAAGTAAGGAAGATTTTCTCCCACTGCGTTAATTTACTTAGAATGTAAGCTCAGGAGAGAAAAAATGGGAAAAGAAGAAGGAGTCCTGAAACTATGGCTTGATAGTGTTTGAGTGATCATATTTTATTACATCATTGGCGATCAAGGCAAAAAACAGACAGCTTATTTTTGCTTAAATACTTGTTTATTACTCATCACAACAGACTTTGGTGTTCATCCGAACATGGTGACAACAATCATGTTAAAGACTCTCAGACATAGCAATGAAAAACTAACTTTTCGCCTTTTCTACATCTACATGAGAGCTTAGATACCTAATGTTTTATAATACAGAAGTCACTTGTCAAAAGTTACTCATGAAACCTTTTGGTATCCTTACTTCTTAATGTCTTAAATCCAAATTAGACCGAGCAAAATGCAACCGAGAAAGAGTTGTTTCTACCTATTCCAATCATTTCTACCAAAAATTTTCCCACTCTAAAAGTAAGTGCATCGACTGTAATTATGAACACCTATGAGTATGGTTGTTCAAAACAAATTATGCATCAACCAGAAATGTCTTGTTGGAGACATACCTATTTTTGCTATTTGGCGTCCATATGATCTGATAATGCATTAGGCGATTACTGATAATTCATCGTAAGAATATATTTTAATATAATCCTAGAGTGTTTAGATCATCAAAACAAGATATTTCTGAATGTTTCACTGTGTAAGTCATAGCTTCTTCAGTAGAATATACGGATTTTTATTAAAATCAAAATACGTAGTCAAATATATTTAGTGAACGTAGGTCATTGGTTGAGTGATTTTCCTCTCCAACCTGAGTGCAAAAGATAAGTCATTACAAGTTCGTGCTTATTATTGTCATTTGTCAACCCATATATGAGACAGTCAAAGTGTGTGTGTGTGTGTGTGTATGTTTATGTATGTTGTAGCATGTGTTGTTTATTATACTTTTACTTATAAAACTGCCAATAATTGTCGTTGTCATTTTACTTCAATTCAAAAAAGTCATCATTAATGATTTTGTCGGATTACTGTTTGCCGGACATGTGACAAGTATGACCAATGACCTACGTTTCACTAAATACATTTGATGTATTTGGCTAGATATTTCGAGGTCAATAAAAAATCTGCATATTCTGCTGAAGAAGCTGTTGCTTACACGGCGAAACATTCAGAAATATCTTGTTTTGATGATCTAAACACACTGGGATTATATTAAAATGTATTCTTACAATGATTCAATCAGACTTGACACTCATCTTCTTCCAGGACATTCGTAACAACTATGGTCTGGATGTTTATAAATTGGTGGTAATTGAAAATGTTCAAGAACTGTCAGTATGACCGATTTTCAGCCATATCACCATTGAAAATCTCCGCTTTGCCTCGATGACCCCAGCGAGGCAGCCTACACCTCAAACGCGGTTCTAGCCAACAGCCAAAGACTTTATAGACTAATACCACATCTTCGTCTGATCACCATTAGCCATCCCTCAACGCAGTCCTATTTCAGCTAAGATTGCACATCGAGGTAGGCAGTGTCTCACCTTACACAACATTTTTCCAAGTCATCCAAATAACCGAATGTCCACAACTTCAGCGACTGGCTTTTTTTACCTTGCTTGTTGCCTCGCACCTAGGCTTGATATCAGTCACACAATGATCTTCAATTGTTTAATGATGGTATTCATCAACATCAAACTGCAGAACAGGTCACTGTACATCACCAACTACCTGAACTTTCGAATATATTAAACATTTTATTTAGACCGCAAAACTCAGAGGTTTAGTGGTTGTCTCTATGATGTATTGGAATCGAATTCTAGATGCCTCACTACTATGTATTCTTATGAGTCTGGTTATAAGCGAAAAGTTTCTACCACTCATGAACTATAATTGGTTGTTTGACTGGTAATTTAGTGTAAACCGCCTTGAAATATTTGCATGTATTACAGTATAAAGGTGTTTTAACAAGGTAGAGATGTTTTTTTTTTCAGTTTTGAAATCCTACTGGATTATCAATACTTTTATACCGTACGAGACGTATAAATGTTTTCTCCTTTAAAGTAAGGCAGTTTTATTTTTCAAGAAAGAGTTTTAACTAGCTGTTTCCTCTTTTTGTCTATACTTCAGATACATCAAAAGAACTGGAACATGGTGAAGAAGATGATGGTGAATTTATTGTTGAGCCTAAAACAAAAATGGAAATGGACAATCTGAAAAATAAATACTTTGAAGTAAGTCTAACATTGTTTCATTTTGACGGTTTCTTCGTGTTATCTGTTGTTTTATTATGCTAAAATGACATTTATTCATTTATACTCCTTTTAGTATGTATTTACAGTTACGTAGTTAAAGGTATTCAGTATACTGTAAGGGAAAAACTTGGGTAGAATATAATTTCATATTAGATTGTTTATTTGATGTAGCACACAGTGACAAAGCATAATTTGCATGATGACGTTTCGAGCAAAATTTATTACTCATATTCATATCAAAGTAATCATACGACTTTTAAACTTTCTTTATATAGTCCAACAGTTCATTCATTTTGAAATGGTGGGGAATATTTGTAGCCAAGGTGGACGGTTTTCATTGTATTGCGTTCTCTGAGTTGGGTTGTTTAACTGTGGAGCTTTCATTGTCTTTCTAGACAACATCGTCTAGACCCAACTCAGAGAACACAATACAATCAAACGTTCGTTTATTCATTTTAATGATAGTAACATTTTCCATATATCTGCAATGTGTGATGAATCATTTCTGTTACGTGTTAGGTATGGATTTCACCCACCTCAGAAGTATGGTGGCATTATGTAGGTGACACGTTTAACGTGTTGAAATCAGAACATATGCGGAATTTTTTCGCGCACAATAACTCCATAGTGGATGCAATCCAATTCACTTCTGAATTAGAAAATGAAGAAGGAGAATATCCTATGTTGGATTGTTAAATCAAGAGGAGAGATGATCAAAGCTTAAATGCATGTGTTTATAGGAAACCAACGCATTCGAATAGATACTTTGACTTCACACTATCTCACCCTATATCAATCAAAGTAGGCTTGATAAAGTGCATAAGTAATCGGGCTAGGAGTTTGATTAGTAAGTCGAAAAGCTTAAATACCGAAATGAAATACATCATAGAGACACTACCCCTCGGATTTATTAAAAAAGTTTACGAAGACTAATAAGATAAGGGGTGGTATTGTTAGTAGTGGATATAACATATCCAAGAGGGAATTCAAATACTCTGTAGAGTTGCCGTATAAACAAGACACATCGGACATTTTACGTAGAGTCCTTAATAATTTTGGAGGATTAGGGTGTATTGAAGCCCGAAAATCCCCTTAGAAAGAAACTATGTAGGCTAAAAGATCCAATAAAGTCAATTTAGAAAAATAACCTAATCTATCAAATACCATATCATGACTGTGAGGTCAGGTATGTAGATCAAAGCAGCTGATCTGGGTCAGTTAGGATAGCGAAGCACAAAAATGCAGTGAAACATACAATGGTAGACCCTACTAAGAGGTAAATGATTGAAAGAAGAACTCGGCTATCGCTCTGCATGCACTCACCCATAATCGCACTATAGGTTGGGATAGGGTGACTATTATTATAAAAATATTATTTTTTTCTTGAGTTCCCAGTGGAACATAAGGCTTCAGCAGCACACCTCCGTTGCACTTTCTTCTCTGAAGTCTTTTCAACCTGGCCCCACGATTGCCCACAAGCTTTCATTCCTTCCTCACACCATCTCTTCCATGTCATCCTCGCCTCGGACTCCCAACTCGTCGTTTCCCCTTCGGATTCCACTCAAGGACCTGGGCTGGCGCGTGATGTCTACAATCGGCCTTCTCAGTGTAGACCCAATATAATTCATCTCCACTTTCTTCTGCATATTTATTGGGTGATAGCTTCTTGGTTGGTTCGTTGCCAGCCAGAATTCCTTGTTGCTTATTCTTTCTGGCCATCTGATCTCAGTATCGAGTGAGCGTAGTCAGCAGCTGTTGATGAATATCTGTAGTTTGTTGAAAGTGCTTTTCGTGACGCGCCAAGTTTGTTAACCATATGGGAGCACTGGCTTGACATTGGTATTGAAAATCTGGACCTTGTTCAGGCTTTATGCTGAGTGCAAAGTAGTAGATCTCCACACTGGTTTCAGATTAGTGAAAGCTCGTCTCGCTTTTCCGGTCCTGGTTTTGACATCCTCGTCTGTGCCGTCGCCTGCAGTTGAAACGATGCTGCCTAGGTAGGTGTGTTGAAGAGATTACTTCCTTTAGGTTTCTCCCGTTAATGTTGATTGGTGCTTGTTATTGATGTTGTTGTTGGTTGGGTATCTTCACCACCTCTGTCTTCTCTACATTCACTTGAAGTCCCGTCATCACTGCCTAGCCTCTTCCGTCAACTTGTTAATCTTCGCCTGAAGATCTTCGAGTTTGTGCAACAAGACATTAGACATAAATCATTATGGTAGAAATCCAAATCTTCTAGGGTCTTCTCATAGGTCCAGCGTATTCCCTCTTCTCGCTCCCAACGGTTTGCTGCATGATCCAGTCCATCACAATCAGGAAGATCATCGGTGATAGTAGGCGGCAGCCTTGTCTTACTCCTGCCTTTACTTCAAAGGGGTGACTGAGCTTTCCATTGTGGATCACTTGGCATGTGGCTTTTTCATATAGCCGTTGAATGAGGTTGATAAAGGTTTGTGGTACTCCGTAGACTTGAAGCAGTTTCGAAATTACTTCTCGGTCGATGCCTTGATCGAAGCCTTTTCAAAGTCGATGAAGTTGAAGTAGAGAGTTGACTGCCATTCTATACTCTGTTCTATGACGATGCATAGCGTAGCGTTGCCATTTGATCCACACATGATTTGTTCTTCCTGAGGCCAGCCAGTCAGCCTGTTCCGGACGTTATTTTTAAATCCAAGGCATTGTTTAGTCTTTCTAGGATGATGCTGCTCAATGTTTTGCTTGTGGTGGATAGGGATAGGAGCATGATTCCTCGCAAGTTCTTGCAAACACCTAGGTTGCCTTTCTTTAATAGTTTGACAAGGTAGCCCTTCTTCCAATCAACTGGCAGGTACCTTTCCTTCCTTTCTTACAAACCTCCTGCAGGAGTGATGTCAGCATGTCCGCTATTGTCTCTGCGTCCGTCTTTAGTCCTTCTGGTGGAATTCCACTGGTCCTGCTGCTTTCCCAGATTTCAGTAACTTTATGGCGTTTAGGACTTTACTTTTGTTGTAGGGCTTGTGTTCACTGATAGTTCTATGGCTGCTGGTGATATTTCTGGACAAGTTGCAGGTGGTGGCCGATTCTAGAACTTTTTGAAGTGGTCAACCCATTGTTTCCTTTGTTTTTCCTCTTTGCTAGCTAGCTTTCCTTCACTATCTTTCAATGGTTTCGCCTGTGTTGATCTCTTCCCTCTCAGATAGTAATCTGGTTATTTGATATAATGTTTTCAGGTCTCTCCTGTTCTGCTTCACTTGCCAGTGTTTCGCAGAAGTGTCTTTTGTCTTCGCGTGCACTCTTCTTCACTTCTTTGTCCAGTGTTTTATACGTTGTACTGAGTTCTTCTTTTCGTTGTGCATCCTTGCACGGGTTTATCTTCTGCTTCACCATCTTCCTCTCCCTGCTCTATCAGCTTCCTCCGGTGAGATCGATTGCTTCTCATGTTTACTTTTCCTTTCTAATACGATTATGCAGGTTTCTTTTCACATCTCTTTCAAAGAGTTCCAGCGTCCTTCCACGCAGGTTCCTTCAGGGATGTTCCTCAATGTCTCTCATTTTGTTCTGATGGCTGACGTGAAGATGTCGTTTATAGTTTCGTCCTTCAGTGCAGTTTCTGTTCTGGGTGTTGAACTTGAACTGTGGTCTATCACCAACTTCTTTGAAGATTTTCAACTTGATTTTGAAGGTAGGTTTCTTGCACTAGATAGTGAGTGGTGTGATTTTTATTGTGTCCTGGTGTCTGGTGAAATCCACGTCGATGTCTTGTGAATATCCTTGTGTTTGTACACACTGCCTCCAGTCACCAAATCGTCGAATGCTCAGAAATCTGCAAAGAGTTCTCCTTTCTCATTCCTTACACTGAGTGCTTCTCGACCTGAGTTCCCTTCCTGTGTTGTCTGCTCCGAGTTTTTTGTCATTCATGCCACCCACCCCCCATTAGAATTTTGATGTCGCCAACTGGAGTCTTTTCCAGTACTGATTGCAGTTATTTATAGAATTCCTCCTTCTTCTCTTGATCTGGATTATTTGTTGGCACGTAGCTCTGATTGATTGTGACTTTCCTTCCTCTTGAGTTGAATGTTGCTGTCCCGATCCTGGAGGAGACTGGTTCGCACTGCATGAGAGCCTTCGATGTTCTTGGGGACATCATGACAGCCACTTCAAAACTCAGTTAGGTTGGTGATTGTCGTCTGGGTGACAATATCGGAGTAGATTATTGACACTCCAGTTGACAGTTTGGAGAGTCCACTTCCATTCCATTTGCTTTCGCAAGATCCTAGCACTTCCATGCCATGCCTCCTCATCTTTTTTGCAATCTGGGCAGCCCTGGTAGGTTTATACATGGTGCAGACATTCCATGTCCCCATCCTTACTTTCTTTTTCATCGAGAGAAGATTAGACACATCGGCCGACTGGCTTACCGAATGTTTTTACCAACCGGCGTCATTTCGTGTCTCTGATTCCATCGAGGAATAAGTTTGTTTTTATTTTTTGTAACTTTGATGTTTCTTTAGGAATTAGATTGGTTTTCGGGGATAGAGTTGGTAGCCCTATGCCCAACCTTCCCTGTTTATGCGGGCTTGGAACGGGCTAGTAACTAGTCAACTAGTTAACCAGGCGGGGTTATAGGGTGACAATACTAAAATCCAATTTAACTAGTTGGAGGGAGAGACTGATCACAGTATTTATGTTCATTGAATCCATACCTAACAAATGTAACACAAGTGACTCACCATATATTCCATACATCTGGAAAATTTTATAAACATTAAAATATATGAATGAGTGAATTGTTGGACTATGTAAAGAAATGTTGAAAGTTGTATGATTACTTTGATATGAATATGAGTAATAAATTCTGCTCGAAATGTCATGAAGTAAATTATACTTTGTCACTGTGTGCTACATCAAATAAACAATCTAATATGAAACTATGTTCAATATACTGAAAAGTAATTGAAATAAGGTAATTGATACATACATTCCATTTGGTTTTAAATAAGATCCGACCTTAGTAAATCGATAGTGACCTATTAGCCCGAGGGTGAAGAAAATAAAAACTTTCAACCCTTGAATTGGCCTTGCCTCCGATTCTTAGTAGGAACAACGTCACTCACTGGGAGGGAGATATCCAGCTGACGAGTCCCAAGTAGGACGAGACGTACATTCTGAATTCCACTGATAGTCACTATCCTTCATTAATACTTAAACTGATAATCTCAGTAATATAGAGGAGTCTGTACAACAGTCCATATGTTAGACAGTAGCCAATCAATTCAGTCCGACCAACGACATAAACTTACAAGCTATAACATAAAATTCATTGAATTCTGACCATGAGGCATAGTAATAACATGTTCGCCACAACATCTGTAGATCATGAGTTCCATCCTGAATGAAGTTATGAGTGAGCATTTCTAGAAAGCCCTTAAACTAAGGTAAGACAACAACTATTCAGCAATTCTGATTTGTTATTAGCTTTGTTAAATGATTTCATTAGAGATTCTTCAATCACTTCTAAATCTTTCAATCATTTTCTATTCCTTGATGGTATTAGAAACTCGTAAGATGTACATTTTTTAAAGAGGTCTACTATGTACATCATAACAAAAGGTTGACAATTATTATCTGATTAGAATAAAATATGGATTTTCTAGTGAAGAAATTGTTCATAGATAAAGAACAAATTCTTGCAGAATTACATCGATTTGAGAAGTCATACTTCACACTAGTACAAATCAGAGAAATCAAGTAAGCAGACGAAACAGTACCAGGTGATGATATAGCATTTTCGCACGCCTACGATAGCTTCCAAGTTACATGTTGCTTAAGAGTTAGGTTGTGATTTCCTTATACTTCACTAAATATGTATTTCATTTCACTAAACATTGAGATGGTAGGTAGAGTTCGGATTATGAACCTAATTCTCCATCAATTGAACTATGAGGCACTATACTCTAATGAAGTTATTTCATCAGGTGTTTCTTTCAACTGTTGTACATGCGTGTCTATAAACTGGTAACTACTCATCATTCCACTTACCTCTTTCTACCCCTAATTTCAATTCAGATCAAGCGGTAAGACTATTAGAAGAAGAAAATTAATCTGTAGTTGTTAGTAAAGCTTCATTTGTTAGAAGCACACCATTAGTACATTGCTCTCCGATTTTTCTCGGTCAATCAACGTCAACTTAAGATGTTGAACTACTGCGTAACGGTCCAAGGTGCTACACCTTCATATCAGCGCACCAAGATAAAACATAATCAAGATGATACATTGAGAACTAAGGAAGAAAGTAATCAAAGTAGTAGGAAGTGTGGAAGAAGGGATGAAACAATAATACAATTCAGGATATCCACTACGATGAAGATGAGATATGGATGAATGTGCACTGTTGAGATCTATTCTGAGCCATATCACATAGAGTCAGTAACTGTCGCTTTTGGTTGTTAGGCCGACCCCAGCATGTTTTTTTAAATTAACCTATGCAACTCAGACCAACAGTCAGAGATCTGATAAGCTGATGTCATGTTTTATGCCAGCAGCCTTTAGCCTTTTCAAAACCTAAGGATTACGCAATGAGGCAGATGGTGACTAGGCATGCGTAACACATATCCCAACCACCTTCATCGATGAAGGTTCACAACCTTATCGACTTACTTACTTCTTCATAAAGCTGCATGCCTGGCTTTTGAGTTACTGACGTAGTGTTCCCGTGATACAGGAAATATATTGAGAAAGAAATAATACTAAACACCTGAAGCCTTGTATCCTCCACCTTCAATGGTCATGTTTCACAACCATAAAGTAGGACTCGGGAAACTGCAGTGCAGTGATATCAACTCTTGATAAGCAATCAGATATCACGCCGTTACCATAGATGACTTCATTTGGTAAAAGACAATCGAATCCTTTGTATACATGTAGAGATATAGTCAGCCATTAACCCATCTGACTTCCCAAGTGTGTGAAGTGTTCATTGCGTTCAACCACTTCATTTCAGATGGTTAGACAAGGCACTAAAATAGACCAGACCTGGTGTTGAGAAGTGAATGACATGCATTCTCAAGCAGCCATTAAGGTGTCTAAAAACACTTTTTTTTTTAAAATTTCAACACCTTTTAGCAGGATTATATGTGATTGGTTTACAATGTCTAACAACTATGACTGTTTTAACAAGTCAATTGTATTATAAAATGAATGATGACCATTCTGTATTTTAGCATTAATTTTTACCTTACACTTTTTATGATAGTTCGGTGAATATGAAGATAATTATTATGGCACAAAATATAGTAGTATTCGAGAGGTAGTGAAATCAGGTCGTACTTGCCTACTTGACTGTTCAGTACATGCTGTCTTCAAGCTACGAAACTCAGAATTTATGCCCTATGTCATATTTCTTGCTGCACCATCAGTTAGTTGTATGAAAGCAATGTATGAATATGGTATGAGTATGGGATTCACTGAAAAATGGAAAAGAGTGAGTAATATATATATATATATATATATATATATATATATATATATATTGCAACTGAAGTTGTTTGTATTCCTATCGAGTTTGCTTTGAAATTTAGATAACAGTATGAATACAACTATTAAATTGATGTATTCCGTCATCGTGATTTGTTTAGCTGGTATTCATCTAGGTATTTAACAGTTTTGAAGTATTTATTTTACTTTTGAATGATATGAAATGGTTATTAGATGTTATCAGAATGTTCTCGTACTTCACCTTCTTACGCTTTTACTACAGTAAATTTGTGTCTTCAATTGATACTGGGTGATGATTGAAGGTGAGATGAAAATCTGGACCGTGGCTGGATTTGAACCAGCGACTTGATGCTCGTAGCTCAGTTGGTAGAGGATAGAGTCGGAAACCCGGTGGTCACTGGTTTGAATCTGGCCTTGGTCCAGATTTTCATCTCACCTTCAATTATTACTCAATATAAATACTAGTCTGTCAAACTACGGCTATCTCAGATAATCAAATAAAGATCTTGAACTGATATCAAGCTGTTGGTGTGTTCATCTTTTTGTTCGACGATATACCAGAATAACTCTGAAAAGTGTATACGTTTTAATTTTTGGTAGGAATTCAAAATCTAGACAACTTTTATGAGCTCTTTGTTCACTTGATAAGTCAAGCACACATTCACTCGTCCACTGCTGAATATAGAGACATTTTAAATGTAACGTATTTATTCACAGAGGTCGGTAAAATCGTTTTTTGACCTACAAATTCCAGGTTAGAAGTTGATTACTATGTGTGTGTGTGATTGATTTATTTGAGAAAGCACACAGTGATACAGTAATGTTTGCTGTGACCGGTAGTATGACCTAACACTACGAACGATACGAACCTAACGCGCAACTAATCGACTTTAACGCAAATCAGAACATCAACCACCACCACAATAATATTACCAACCCGCAAAGACAAGGAGACAGACAGTTGATAGAGATCTTTTTACTGTCTCAACAGCAATCAGTACAGTCGAAAGTGATGCTGAATGTGTACATTTCTAACTGACCTTGACAACACAATCCACATATAGGTAAAAATAGTTAACAAGTGATGAGAGTTCATCCTTGACAGGAGAAGGAAGAAAAATTAGCGACAGTGTGAAAGCAACTATGCAGGTTATTTTAAGGTCAGCAGGCACAACAGTAGGTGAAAGCTACGCAAAATTAGGGGTGTATAGCAATGTTAGACTCCTACCTATATTTTATAGAATAAGAAATAGGAGGATTTTGTTTAAAACGTCTAACACGATAGCTTTTGGTCTATCCTACTCAAGAAGCCGAATTATCGGATGGTTATTAACTTTATGACTATATAAATAGTGTTACTTGAACCGTCTTTTCATCGTTATTAATGGAGACATTTGACTTCTTAAAAGTTGCTATGTTCACTGGCTAAACATAGTTCAGTGACTTTATGACCTGTTGCTCCATATTGCTAAAAGCTTGAGTGAGAGGTGAGATGGAATTTAGGCTGTCATCCTTAAAGAGTGCCAACTCAGTAGTATCCATCAGTTTCTAACTGCAAGACCATACTAATTAATTATACTCAATCTATACATCATCGACAATGCATCATTCGATCTGTCTCTAGATTACAGAATACTGAGATGATCAGTACCAATCTGTATCCGGTACTCGTTCTTACTTATAGTTTCGGTCACCACTGACTTCCAGTGAGTGGAAATGTCTAACAATCTTATCAATAACTGGTACATTCTAACAAGTGGAGTGGCTTGCAATTTCTTTAAGACTAACCAGTAGGCTTCAGGGTTCATCGTCCTATTAAGAAGGACACTGAAGTGTTTTCTGTCATTTAAACAATTACTGAAAACCAGTGATGTCTAAATGGCCAAGTTGATGAGTCATACCAGTCCCGCTTACATCGCAGGGAATTTCTGCGAATGAATATTGTTGTGATAGGGACTCATTGATCAAATTTGTTTATTGTTGATCAGAAACGTTCACTCCCATCGCTCAGCGTTACAATCCATGATATCAATACCAACATGTATGTACCAGCCACAACTCATTTCCTATAAGATTGTCTTTATTGGTTCGCTCAGGTTTCGCGAAGCGACTGCCGATCTTATCAAACCTCTTTGTATATATGACTACATTACTGGTTGGTTTCGAAATGCAGTCATGGGCTTCAACACCGCTCAATCTATCATTGTTTGCGAAGCGAGGTATTATCACTAACTCACATATACTTCTTGAAAATAGACATTACAATCACGGTATCGATCAAACCACAAGATTTACTGTATGAAATTCTGCTAAATGAAGTGTTTAGAAAGTGATTAATTTCAAGACCTCCGATTAAACTTCTGTTGATCCCTCTTCATGTATATAAGAGTCAGTCTGGAAATGTACCAAAAACTATAACATGATACACCGAGACAAAAACAACGTAGAACCTCGCAGATAGGTATATCAATCCAAGTTGCCACACTTCATAGGAGTAAACAAAGAATATGTGGATAGAATAAGAATGATATCGAAGTCAACAAATTTGTGTGAGAGAATAAACAATCTTAAGATAACGTTTATTGCAAATATTCAGGCTTTAGATGTCAAGGAGTAAATACATCTAAGCCACTGTGATCGATTTTCAGCCGTCACCAAGCGTTCTCAACCACTGATTCCCATCGTCTCGGGGACCCCGTCAGATAGTTCACATTTCCCCATAAGGCCCATACTAAAGGTCGAAGACTTCATCGACTGGTGTCACGTCTTCGTTTGGCCACCCTGAACCTTATTCCAAACTAATCCAGCTTCCTGTAGCATAGGATGTCGAGGTAAGCAGTGACTTGACATGCGTAGCACATGTCCGACGAATCTCAGTCGGCTACGGTTCATAACGTTATCAGTTGGCTTTCTTGCCTAGTAGCCTTTACCTGACTTCAGCATTTCTCACACAATGATTCAACCAAAGGTGAGCAATGCTACGAAGAAACCTATAATCAAAACCGTGCGGTATACTCGTCCTTTGGTCAACAGTTGGATATCTCAGGGATTTCACAGATGATGCAAGTTGACAAATGTCAAACAGGCCTTCTGTATCCGAGCTGAGATTACGTTAGCAATCAACTATAATATGGATTTTCTAACTCATTATATAGTTTATCAGTTGAACTAAGAGTTTCCTTCTCCTATCTCCTTCCTTTCCAATAGGATGAATCTTTTCGTAAAACACTTGAGAACAGTACATTTATTGAACGTAATTATCGATATTTAATGGATCTAATTTTATTATGTGATAATATTGAGACAACTTTCGAACAACTGAATCATCAGTTAAACAATTTGCTCATAGAACCACAATGGGTACCAGCTAAATGGCTTTATTAACATTGAACAAACCAAGCAAGATGAAAATGTAGACGATAATGCTTTTCCTATCTTGAAATTATCACTTTATTGTGTTTATTTTTGAAAAAATAATAAAAACTGAAATGATTATTTGTAAATAACTTGAATTGATTATTTTACAGTTTGTATGAAATGGTAACAGGCTTTCCTGTCGCTTTTTCCAAGTTATTTTTGACAAAAAACAAACAGGATTAGTTTCGTAACAGTTTTACACAATTTAATTTTGTATTTTAATCACTTTCCATTGTGAATTAATCTGTAATCTCTTCTTTATTTCTGCCTTTTAATGAAGTTTATAAAATTACGTCTCCAGGCTGTAACTATGATCCAAGGTCTTTAGTATCTGGTATACTTTTTAGTACAGAGTGACAAAGGCTAGCGAACATTTCTACCGTCTTTGAAAGCATACCAAGTTGGCGTCAAGCCGTTGGACAACCTGAAATCCATAGATGGTTATGTCTTTATCAGGTACATCTTGAACCCCATACATTTTCTTTTTAAAATAATTGATTGAATTGTACATGGGATCACTCTTTTATGATGATTAGTATTTGGCGTTGACACATTTAGTTAACCATTTCAATAAGTAAGAGGACTAGTATCCATCTCTTACCTACACTGAAGTGGGTGGCTGGATTGCCGGATGGTTCACTTCCTGAAGGAATTTTCATTCATGCTGAGGCTTCATCAAGTGCCACCATAATGCGAAGGTGCTACAGAAATACTTTTCCAACGTAACTTGCTTAGGTCGACTTTTGGTTCTCAAGGAAAACTATCTGTTCTTAAAATTTGAAAGCAAGGTCAGAACACGACTGGAGTAACTATGACTTTCGTAGGTGACAAAATGCCCAGCCAAACTTACGTGCTAGGGCGTCAATGTGAAGAAGGTCTACACGGCTCGGTCAGTTGGTATGGATGTTTGCGTTGCTGGTTAGGAAAACTGGAGATGACGTGAGCACCGGTGATAAGTGAGCAGACTTAGTTACGCAACGATGGTGAGTCTTCTTGTGTCTTTACTGAATGTCAACCAATGCACTGCCACAGTAATAGCGGTCAGTGAGATTCATGTGGGCTGACCAGTGACGCCGGCCTCTAAGGCTTCTATGGTTTAGCTGGCCGTCAGGATTCCGTCCAGTGAACAGTGCATCCGAAGTTGGGGGGTATTCAGTTCGGAATTCCGAGTATCATTTGCTCTAGCCTTAGCCTTATAGGCAGCTTGGGAGAAGCTCACTTTTCTGAAATATTGGTGAGGGGGAGATAATCTTGCGGGAGGGTAGGCTGTATGTCTTCTACAAGATTGTAGAGACTCACTGAGATGCATCCCCACACGTCTGCCCACGGGGAGGTGAGTGAAGTCAATCAACCAAATCATCCGGCGAATGTAGATGCGTTGAAGCCTGAAAGTTTGAAGGGTTTTGGGATTCACTGGTCAGTTTTGAGGGAGCGTTAACAGAATGCTCTGGCAAGTATTCGTTTTCATGTAGTTGCGTCGCTTTAATGTTTTCTGCTCGGTGAGGGGATCGATCCCCTTTGTTTTTGGATAATGACGACGACAGACGAGGTCCAACCTGCTGAGCCAAAAACTAGAGTAAAGCTGTCTCTCTTCTTAAGGGAATATATCTGTTTGTGAAAGCTGGAAGTAAGCAAGGTCACCTCTATCAGAATGTCGAAAATAAAGTTGAGAATGTGCGATGGTAGTTGAAGCTCACAGCAGATGTAACTGGTTATCACGTCAGGTTTCGACTCCATATAATTCACTAACCTGCCGCAGATGTTTGAGTGCAGTTTCCGGTAACGTATTATACTTGGTCAAAACTCCATACAAAGGCCCTTGCAAAGCACTAATAGAACAAGTAAGTCAAATGACACCTTCAGATAAAAAGAATGAAGCAAGTACCGGACGATACTCAGGTAACTTAGTTGAAGTTGATAAACAGTTAAGACCCGATCAATAAATATTCACCCAGGTCTAGAATCAATCTAGTTTTATCACGTTTGCAGTTATCAGTAATTGACTCAACACTTAAAGAATATTTAGCTGATTTTCCTATGGTTATCACGGAAATCATCACAAAATAGAATTCTTAAGACTGCTTTTGATCCTAAGAACCTAATTAATAACTCAACTATTCCAGCCAGGGATTTTCTGACCGTTGGAGGCTAATCGTTTAACCTTGTAGGCGGTATTCGCATCTTTAATAGGTGTTGAGAAACCGATGTCTTCGTTCATTCAGGTTGAGATTGGATCGTGGAACACAGAATGCTATTTGTATGCAAGTTGAGTAATTAGTGTTTTAAACTCTTATTCTAAAAGACTGTCAGAGGTTTGTTTATCTCCTTGGATATTGACTTTTTTAGAATTTGTCTATCTCATAAACCGCAGTAGCTGTCGACCGTTACCTAGTTGATGCCTTCTTCGTCTATGTCGCTTTTGTCACTCACCGCTGCTCACGGATACAATGAAAAAACAGTTCACACTGTAGCTGCCTAAGCTCGCATGCTAATTAAAACCAATTTGACTAAGAATTAATACATACTTCGGTTGAAACTTAAAGACGTGCCGGTCTCTACTATCATCATGTGAGTTAATCTTTCCGGCTGTTTTCACAAAAGACTGAATATGACATTAAAATATCATACTTCAATAGATTTCTGGTTCATTTCCCCCCGCCGATATTACTGACGTATTCAACTTCAAGCTAACCAAAGAGAGATTCAGTTGCGTGTTTGCTACATTGATTAAAGTGCGCACACGTGTACCATAATCTAGGTAATTACTTCAGAAAGAATACCAATCCTTTAACGATGGGTAACACTGATAATCTATTTGCTTCTATGGTCGATTGATGTCAACCAGTGGGTCTTCACTCTTTGAAGTTAATGCTGGCAAGGAACAAATTCCTCGTAGAATGTAACACTAAGGAAGTAACAAACTCTTCTAACAGTGTGTTTAGGTGATCTGAAGGCTTAGGCTTCTGTAGAAAGGATGACAGCATACCTAATATCTTTTGAATGTGGTCAAACAGATAGCAAACTAGCTTAATATTATTACATTTCCCTTGGGTTCCTAGTGGGAAATAGGGCTTCGGTAGCATGCCTCCATTGCATACTGTTCTCTGCAGTATTTTCAACCTGGCTCCACGAATGCCCACAAGCTTTCATTTATTCTCACACCATCTCCTCCATATCACCTTCGGATGCCCAACTCGTCGTTTCCCCTTTGGATTCCAATCGAGGACTTGGGCTGGCGAGTGATTTCCCCAGTCGGTCTTCTCAGTGTATGCCCAATCCATCTCTACTTTCTTCTGCATATTTGTTGGGTGATAGGTTCTTGCCACAGTGAGTTCCTTGTTGCTTATTCTTTCTGGCCATCCATCTGATCTTCAGTATCGAGTGAGCGTAGTCAGCAGCTGTTGATGAATGTCTATAGTTTCTTGAAATGCTTTTCGTGACATGCCAAGTTTCTGAACTGTCATACAGAAACAGTGACTTGACATTGGTTGGAATTCTTGTTATTTGTGCGGAGTGCAGTAGATCTCCACACTGATTTCAGAATAATGAAAGCTTTTCCGGTCCTGGTTTTGACATCCTCGACTAGGCCGCAGTCATGTGGTTGAAACGATGCTGCCTTGCCTCGGTAGGTGAAAGAGACAACTTCATTTAGGTTTCTCTCGTTGATGGTGATTGGTGCTTGTTGTTGGTTAGGTACCTTCATCACCTCTGTCTTCTCTACGTTCACCTGAAGCAAGTCCCATCTTCCTTGGCTGCCCTGCCTCTTCTATCAACTTGTTGGTTTTTGCCTGTAGATCTTCGAGTTTGTGCGACTGAAAGATATAATCATGGGGGAAATCAAAATCTTCGAGACTGTTTTCATCGGTCCAGCGTATACCCATCTTCTCACGGTTCGCTGCATGATCCAGTTCACCACAATCAGGAAGATCATCGGTGATAGTTGGCAGCCTTGTCTTACTCCTGTCTTCACTTCAAAGGCGTCACTGAGCTTTCCATTGTGGATCACTTAGCATGTGGCGTCATCATATAGCTGTTGAACGAGGTTAATAAAGATTAGTGGCACTACGTAGTCTTGAAGCAAACTAGCTTACTTCACAGAAACTATTCACTGAATCACTGTGTAAATGTAGGGGAGAAACTGTACAAACAGACTGCATTAGTTAGGTGAATAAGCGCATATATGTGCATAACTCGCACGGACATCAAACACATGTAGTTCACAATCTCTGAGTTTTCGTTAGTCAGACTTGTTGTTCTTTTTTAAATGAGTTGATCGCTTTAGCATGTATTTGTCGTTTCAAGTTTATTTTAAGGAATACTGAAAGCTGCTATGTACAGTTGACATTGTAATTTGAAGTGAATCCAAATTAAGTTCTGTTAAGACAAGTTACAATTCATAAAACACTTGGCATTATAATTGGCAATGTTAACGTATGGGTGTTGTATACTTTCTTGCTCTTTATATCATCAATGTTACTGTGCTTTGAATTAAACGAAAATAGGTGAATTTTATGTGAATACAGTGTCTAGGAAACATTCGTTAAGGTTAATCATAAACAAATTTTTAAAAAGTAGCAATTTTGAGAATATTTCATATACTTTTTTTAAAAATCCACTATAGGCTACAGAAGGTAGAAAAAAGGTAATGTGTCTTACATAATATTGGTCATTTCATGCAAGAATTCGCTGTTTACACTAAAAGAGTAGGTGTTTTCAGTTGTCATGCGAATTTCTGACACCGTTAGATATCACATGTAGATGTTACTAATAAAGCAACCAAGATTGCAATTAATCGTCAGAAAACTGATGTATAGACAAGTTATCGTAACATATTTTTTGTTGTTGAAATGGAAAAATATGTAAACTATGCTGTTATTCAGTGTTCGCTAATACGATTAAATGTTTATCATATACAATACCTCAGTTACCGTGTATTCATACATATCGATTTCAGATGAATATTATTATGATTTTGTGCCATAATCTTATACAGAGAAGTGATATATATATATATATATATATATATATATATATATATATATATATATGCAGAGTTCACTTTTTTACTTATGGCATCATTAAAAAACATCTTTGAACACCCAGATAGATCAGTACGATACAATCAAATCAAGGCATTGAAAAACTGATAAACTTTTATATTTTAAAGTGCATTAAATTGGACAGTAGAAAACAATATCAGAAAAAACTTCCACAAGAAAAAGCGAAAAAAAACGTTAGCGAATCGATAAGTAGTATGACAGTTCCCAATCAACTTGAAGAACTTGATATACATCAAAGATACAGTGTAGTCAGACAACTTTTAGGCCAAATAGAGAGAGAGAGAGAGAGAGAAAAAAATTCATGGTTAGTAACAACAACAATAAAAAGATAGTAAATAGAATAGAGACAATCCCTTTTCAAAAAATATATATTGTAGTCTTCGATATTCGATTAAGGTCGCCGTGTTCGATTAACCTATAATGAAACGAAGATGAGATGAGAAATCATATAAACTTGATAAAAGTGAACTATACATATGATGATCAGTTAAAAAACGTCTTATGCTATAGAAAAGGAATGTAGGTTTACAATTCTAAGATGCTAGTGATATTATTATTATTACTTATCCCTTGGGTTCCTAATGGAACATAGGGCTTCAGTAGCACGTCTCCATTCCACTCTCTTCTCTGAAATCGTTTCAACCTGGCTCCACGACTGCCCAGAAGCTCTCATTTCCTCCTCGCACGATCTCCTCCATGCCACCCTTACCTCGGACGCCCAACTCATCGCTTCCCATCTGGGTTCCACTCAAGCAACTGGCCTGACGTGTCGGCCTTCTCAGTGTATGCCCAATCCATCTCTACTTTCTTCTGCATATTTGTTGGGTGATAGGTTCTTAGCCACAGTGAGTTCCTTGTTGCTTATTCTTTCTGGCCATCCATCTGATCTTCAGTATCGAGTGAGCGTAGTCAGCAGCTGTTGATGAATGTCTGTAGTTTCTTGGAAATGCTTTTCGTGACATGCCAAGTTTCTGAACTGTCATACAGAAACAGTGACTTGACATTGGTTGGAATTCTTGTTATTTGTGCGGAGTGCAGTAGATCTCCACACTGATTTCAGAATAATGAAAGCTTTTCCGGTCCTGGTTTTGACATCCTCGACTAGGCCGCAGTCATCTGTGGTTGAAACGATGCTGCCTTGCCTCGGTAGGTGAAAGAGACAACTTCATTTAGGTTTCTCTCGTTGATGGTGATTGGTGCTTGTTGTTGGTTAGGTACCTTCATCACCTCTGTCTTCTCTACGTTCACCTGAAGCAAGTCCCATCTTCCTTGGCTGCCCTGTCTCTTCTATCAACTTGTTGGTTTTTGCCTGTAGATCTTCGAGTTTGTGCGACTGAAAGATATAATCATGGGGGAAATCAAAATCTTCGAGACTGTTTTCATCGGTCCAGCGTATACCCATCTTCTCACGGTTCGCTGCATGATCCAGTTCACCACAATCAGGAAGATCATCGGTGATAGTTGGCAGCCTTGTCTTACTCCTGTCTTCACTTCAAAGGCGTCACTGAGCTTTCCATTGTGGATCACTTAGCATGTGGCGTCATCATATAGCTGTTGAACGAGGTTAATAAAGATTAGTGGCACTACGTAGTCTTGAAGCAAACTAGCTTACTTCACAGAAACTATTCACTGAATCACTGTGTAAATGTAGGGGAGAAACTGTACAAACAGACTGCATTGGTTAGGTGAATAAGCGCATATATGTGCATAACTCGCACGGACATCAAACACATGTAGTTCACAATCTCTGAGTTTTCGTTAGTCAGACTTGTTGTTCTTTTTTAAATGAGTTGATCGCTTTAGCATGTATTTGTCGTTTCAAGTTTATTTTAAGGAATACTGAAAGCTGCTATGTACAGTTGACATTGTAATTTGAAGTGAATCCAAATTAAGTTCTGTTAAGACAAGTTACAATTCATAAAACACTTGGCATTATAATTGGCAATGTTAACGTATGGGTGTTGTATACTTTCTTGCTCTTTATATCATCAATGTTACTGTGCTTTGAATTAAACGAAAATAGGTGAATTTTATGTGAATACAGTGTCTAGGAAACATTCGTTAAGGTTAATCATAAACAAATTTTTAAAAAGTAGCAATTTTGAGAATATTTCATATACTTTTTTTAAAAATCCACTATAGGCTACAGAAGGTAGAAAAAAGGTAATGTGTCTTACATAATATTGGTCATTTCATGCAAGAATTCGCTGTTTACACTAAAAGAGTAGGTGTTTTCAGTTGTCATGCGAATTTCTGACACCGTTAGATATCACATGTAGATGTTACTAATAAAGCAACCAAGATTGCAATTAATCGTCAGAAAACTGATGTATAGACAAGTTATCGTAACATATTTTTTGTTGTTGAAATGGAAAAATATGTAAACTATGCTGTTATTCAGTGTTCGCTAATACGATTAAATGTTTATCATATACAATACCTCAGTTACCGTGTATTCATACATATCGATTTCAGATGAATATTATTATGATTTTGTGCCATAATCTTATACAGAGAAGTGATATATATATATATATATATATATATATATATATATATATATATATATATGCAGAGTTCACTTTTTTACTTATGGCATCATTAAAAAACATCTTTGAACACCCAGATAGATCAGTACGATACAATCAAATCAAGGCATTGAAAAACTGATAAACTTTTATATTTTAAAGTGCATTAAATTGGACAGTAGAAAACAATATCAGAAAAAACTTCCACAAAAAAAGCGAAAAAAAACGTTAGCGAATCGATAAGTAGTATGACAGTTCCCAATCAACTTGAAGAACTTGATATACATCAAAGATACAGTGTAGTCAGACAACTTTTAGGCCAAATAGAGAGAGAGAGAGAGAGAGAAAAAAAATTCATGGTTAGTAACAACAACAATAAAAAGATAGTAAATAGAATAGAGACAATCCCTTTTCAAAAAATATATATTGTAGTCTTCGATATTCGATTAAGGTCGCCGTGTTCGATTAACCTATAATGAAACGAAGATGAGATGAGAAATCATATAAACTTGATAAAAGTGAACTATACATATGATGATCAGTTAAAAAACGTCTTATGCTATAGAAAAGGAATGTAGGTTTACAATTCTAAGATGCTAGTGATATTATTATTATTACTTATCCCTTGGGTTCCTAATGGAACATAGGGCTTCAGTAGCACGTCTCCATTCCACTCTCTTCTCTGAAATCGTTTCAACCTGGCTCCACGACTGCCCAGAAGCTCTCATTTCCTCCTCGCACGATCTCCTCCATGCCACCCTTACCTCGGACGCCCAACTCATCGCTTCCCATCTGGGTTCCACTCAAGCAACTGGCCTGACGTGTCGGCCTTCTCAGTGTATGCCCAATCCATCTCTACTTTCTTCTGCATATTTGTTGAGCGATAGGTTCTTAGTTGGTTCGTTGCCAGAGTTCCCTGTTGCTGATTTTTTCTGGCCATCTGATCTTCAGTAACAAGCGTAGGCAGTTGTTGATGTCTGCAGTTTGTTGGAAATGCTTTTCATAACGCGCCAAGTCTCTCAACCATCACATAGAAGCACTGACTTACTTGGCAGAATTAGTTTTGAGAATCCGCGTCTTGTTCATGCTTTATGCCGATTACAGTGCAGTGCAGTAGACCTCTACACTGATTTCAGATTAATGAAGGCCTGTCTTGCATTTCCAATCTGGCTTGGATACCCTCATCTGGCCACCTGTAGTTGAAACGATACTGTCTAGGTGGTTGAAAGAGACTACTTCCTTTAGATTTCTCCCGTTGTTGCTGACTGACTAGTGCTTGTTGTTCTTGGTTATGTTCATCACCTCTATCTTCTTTACGTTCAACAGAAGGAAGTCCCGTCTTCCTTGGCTGCCCCGCCTCTACTGTCAACTTGTTAGTTTTCGCCTGTAGATCTTCGAGTTTGTGAGACAAGACATTAGACATAAATCATCATCGTTGGCGAAATCCAAATCTTCTAGGGTATTTTCATCGGTCCAGCTTATGCACCTTTTCTCGCTCCTCACGGTTTGTTGCATTATCCAGACCTATCCAGTCGACCACAATCAGGAAGATCATCGGTGATAGTAGGTGGAAACCTTATCTTACTCCTGTCTTCACTTCAAGGGCATCACTGAGCTTTCCATTGTGCACACTTGACATATAGCATCATATAATAGCATATAGAGGTTTGTGGCAGTAAAAACCGTAGTGTTGAAGCAGCTGCCTACCACATTACTTCTCGGTCGACGCTGTCAAAATAATCAACTAGATATCATGATTTAGTTTAGAGAGATAGCTTCTTAAGAAACCTATATACATGTAATTACGTCTGAAAAAAGCAAAGAAGAAATTTACAGGATAGAATGATATCATTTTATTCGATGAATACTCTTCAGTTGCATACAGTCTAAAAGTTCAATGAGTATTAGGACATAAAATATTTTGAAACTCGAAGGTCAATAACCTTAAGATGTACAGTAAAAACCATTGGTAATCCATGTAATATATATAAGGAAGAATTGTAAAGGGGTAGGAAAAGAAAAAAACAAGTAATGCATGAATAAAGAGCGGTGTAATTTAAATGAAAACGAAACAGGACCAAATTATAGTCACCAACGGAGTGAAAAATTAACTTTACTTTCATTTTGTATGCAGAAGTTTAAATGAAAGCGTTTTGTAGCAATCGCTTTCACGAAAGGCAGTAATCCAGACATAATCTGTATGTTCATTATTATCATCAAAGTTTTCGAGGTTTCAACATGATGTCCTGTGTCTACAAGGTTTCTGGGATTATTGGGGATATGCTTAGCGAGCTGAATGGTTGCTCTACTCGCAACTGGAAGTGCATTTGGATTCGAAAATACAGTTGGAGGTGACATGATCAAGGTATCAGTTCAATTTGGACTAGTTCAAGGAGAATGCGGTATCGTATACTGATACAAATTTATCTGTAGGAAAGTTCCTTTGGCTTTTGTGTCCGTTCTTTTGGCAGGTGCATACAGCTGACGATTCTCAAGTAGGACGAAACACGTGTATTGGATTTCACTGCTAGCCACTATCTATCATTACTATAGTTATTCGATTTAAAGTAGTCAGTCTTAAACCTAATGAATTACAAACAAATAAATATTGTAACCCACTAACCTGAGGAGGAATAAAACGTCTTGGTTGATTGATGGTATGTTGTGGTGCTGTTGGTCGTTGAGATGTCATGTCATATCGTATAGATGGACGATGAAAATCTGGTCTGTTTCGGTTACTGTACAGTTGTTCTGGTAGTTGACTAAAACATCTATTATTTTTGATAAAGAAAGTGGAACAAATAATTACATTTTTGAGTTTATTAGGTTTTAATAAATTTGTATTTTTTTTTCTAGTTATAATTTCACCATCAACATCACCATAGGACCAGGTATTACTGCCTAACGGTCTGAGTTGTCACAGTTCATATCAGAACATCAAGTAACAAGGCAGTGAGGCGCAAGATGAAGATAAGAAAATTCAGTCAAAAGAAATATAAAGTACTAAACGACAGGAAGGATGAATGAGAAAATGGTGATATTTGGTATGATATTAAGAGGGGGATAATGTGTGTATAAATCTTCGTCACTCACATCGGTTCTGAGCCATACCATCACCTAGAGTCTCCAGCCACTAGCTCCTCTTGTCCGTGGACCCCAACCACCTAGTCTGCATAGCCCCATATGGCTTAAACCAACAGTCAAAGACTTCATACATTGGTGCCATGTTTTAGTCTGGCCACCTCGAGCCTTTTTCCAGCCTGGACCCACCTCAGCCAACATTGTGTGATGAGGCAATCGGTGACTAGGCATGCATAACGCGTGTCCCAACCATCTCTGTCGATGAAGGTTCACAACCTCGTCAACCAACTTACCTCTCCTCCCTAAAACTCTATACCTGACTTCTGCATTACTCACGTGGTGACACCACGGAATATGGCTTTTACTGAGAGGGCAACGGTGGTCAAACACTTGAAGCCTTCTCATGTCTTCCAACTTCAATGGCCATGTTTCACAGCCATACAGTAGAACAGAGCAGACTGCTGTGCAGTACACGCCACCTTAATAGACAATCGGATATCACGGCGGCGCCATAGGTGGCGCAAATCGGCAAAAGCCAATCGAGCCTTTTGTATCCATGCAGAGATTTCATCGGCCACTGAGCCACAAGTCTAGGGCTGATCCTACTTCCCAAGTAATTAAAGCGGTTGATACACTTAATCACTACACTCTCTATTGTTAGCCGCGGTGGGACACCGTTGAAGACCAATCCTGCATTTGGGTGGTGAGAAACGCATCCTAAACATTCTCAAATTGCCACTCAATGTGTTCAGAAGACTCTGCATCTTGTCAGCGTCTTCACCTAACAGGACTGTGTCATCTGCATATTCTAGGTCTAACGAAAATTTTCCAGCGATTAGGCCAATCTCTGTGTAATCAGGTTACGAGAGGGAGACCTCCATGAGAATATCTATGGTAAAATTGAATAAAAATGGAGATAGTGAGCACCCTTGATGGACACCCCTCGATGAGCATAGCTTCCTGGACATCTCATTATAGACTTTGACACGCCCACAAGTGTTCGAGTAGAGAGCCTTCAATAAGGAGATGTGCTTACTCGGCAGTTATATTGTTTTAGTTTTGTATTCATGGTCTTATTATTCGATGTACTCGACTATCGACCAATGGATAACGTCTTCAAACCGCACACCTACAGATGTCTGGATGGCTAGGTAGTTTTATTCGGCCTTAAACAATAGATGTAGATTATTGCCAATTGCACGAATATACAGAAGATTGCTGAGTGAATTTTGATTTCTAAAAAATGACAAACATGTCTTCTTAACGATTATGTACCAACAGAAACTTTCAATAGCAGCGCTCAGTGTTTCTAATCCGTGATGTTAATACCAACATATACTAGACGTAAATGATTTCCCATAAAATTGTCTTTACAGCTTCATTGGGTTTAACTAAGTACTATTCATTCGTTTCTATATTCAGTTATTGGCTTCAACCCTGTTTAACCTATCACTAATTCCAAAGCAGGGTGTTATCATAAGCCCACATATATTTCTTGAAAATGGCTATTAAAGTCATGGCAAAAATCAAGTCATAAAATGTAGTGTAACATATGTGCTACGTGCAGGTGTTTAGAAAATGATTAATTTCAAGACCTCCGATTAAACTTCTATTGATCCCTCTTCATGTATATAAGAGTCAGTCTAGAAATGTACCAAAAACCATAACACGATACACAGAGACAAAAACAACGTAGAACCTCGCAGATAGGTATATCAATCCAAGTTGCCACGCTTCATAGGAGTAAGTAAACAAAGAATATGTGGATAGAATAAGAGTGATATCAAAGTTGACAAATTTATGTAAGAGAATAAAAAATTCCAAGATAATGATAAGTGCAAATATCCAAGCTTCTTTGAAGACGTCAAAAGGTGACCAATTTTCAGCTAAGTGCTCACCAAGAGTCCTCAGCTGCTGATTTGTATAGCCTCAAGGACCTCGCTAAATAATCCACATTTCCCCATAAGAACCAGATAAAAAGTCAGGGACTTCATCAACTAGTGTCACACCCTCATCTGGCTACCCTGAAGCCTCTTCGAAACTAATTCAACTCTGCCCTGGCATAGGATGTCGAGGTAGGTGGTGACTCGGCAAGCGTAGGACATGTCCAAAGCCACCTCAGTCGATGAAGGTTCACAAATTCATTGACTGATTTGCCTTCCTGCCTTAAAGCAGCCATATAACAGGACAGAACGAATTACATTACATTAGAAAATAATGTATGATGAATCAACCCAACTTGGGATTATTACAAGAAGGTATAATTCATGAAACTTATAGTTCATAGTGTTGCAGTCTGATGTATGAGATCAAAAAAGGAACTGGGTTTTAACTTCTAAATCCTTATTGATAAAGTTTTTTCACTACATTGAATTTATTTTGTCCTTTGAATGTATAATAATGATAGTAATAAAACAAATAGTAAAAAATATGTTTAATCCACTCCATTGCTGAAGAGTCCCGTACTAGGACGAAACAGATGTCCACTTCTCCCAGGTTTTCATTGGTTCCTCAACTGATTTCAATATCTCAAAATAGAAATCCCCACTCATCTCAAAAATGCATACATACAACTATTTCTTAACTTCATGTTACTAGAGAGGCAGCGTAAATTCTCTGTATTACATTCGGATTAATAATCTACAAGCTGGATTCTTCTACAGCATTGTCATTCTTTGAATATAAATCAGCTTAAATAGTTTAGGACACCATTTCTGAGAATTTGGATAGTGTTAATAGAAAAAGCTATTCACAAATTTCATATTGCATCGACTTTTTTTTCTGTACTTCAGTTTCGCATTTATAGAGAGAAAAATTAATGTTTTTGCGTCTAACTATAGGTTTTACTATAGTTAATTGTATATCAACCAATTTATTTTAATTTACTCTTTAATAGTGAGGTAGAAGAACAATTTTTTTGTTAAACAGAAATTATGATTTCAAGTTTCAATTCTAACGTGTGAGACGATTCAATCTTTCAATACGAATATAGTGTGTGAAAGAATGCGACGTAAAGTAAAAACTGCATTCAACAATCATTATAATGGGTAAATATTTCAAAATATGATTTTTTTTCTCCAGTTTATAATATCTATTGATAAGAACAAAGTTTATGCAACATACCGATTGCTATTTTCACGATTCATGATAGGATTGAAGAAAGGAATGTCTGGACGAGGCATTGGTGGAAATTGAGGTACAGATGGACGACTAACAAAATTTGGAGGATAAGATGGTACAGATGGATATGAGATATAAAGTGGGTCATACATACATGGATTATACATGAATGGTGGCGGAATACCAGGATATCTATTAACTGGAGGTGGTTGATAAGCCGGTTGCCAGTTAGGCTGCATTTGGTGAACAGGTGCACCCATATTGACTGTAAAAGATTCGTTGAAATTTGGTATTTCGAAATTCGGTCTTGGAGTCTGCTTCCGAACAAGTTGGACTGGAGTTCTCTGCCGAGAATCACTGTTTATGCCTGGTTTATAACGATTCTCTAAACGTTTAGCGGAACCTTTTGAACTACGCTCCACAGAACTATCATTATGAGGTACAATTATTCGTACACATTTTTCATTCTTCTTAAGCGAATTCTTGCCTTGATTTTGAGCAATTGATCTCAAATCAGTCATGGATTTGCTATGAGTAGACGTTATAGACCAGCAGGTTGGAGGAAGAGGTATATCTGGTGGACTTGGCATATTCCACAACGGAGAAGGTAATTCTGAATTTGTTTGAGATTTGAACACATTATCCTCTTGGTTTTTACTAGAATAAATCTCAGTTCTTTTGTCATCAGAACCACCAGTAGATTTATTCGGCGAAGCAGAAGAGGTGGACTGAACACCAGAGAACAACAGATGATTTAGTTCTGATTAGATATAAAAACGGGGAGATAAAACATGTAATTTCTATTCGAAAAGAATCATAAAAGCTGCAAACTGAACAAATTTTCCATGGTTCAGCAACAAAATGGATACTAATATTTGTGATTCCACGACTTAAAAGGGGTGCACATATTGGTATGAAGCTGAAAACTTAATAGCTTTACTAATATTCACAACAAAGCAGATGAATTAGACATTTATTAATTATGACGGAAAAAACTACTTACATAGACTACTCCAAACAATGTAAAAATCTCGCTTTTACAAGTACTCATTTAATTCTCAGTATGCTCATTTATGTTACATGATGATACCCAGCCAACGCCACCACCAACAAATACAAGCTCCAATCACGACCAACGGGAGAAATCTAAACAGAGTTGTGTCTTTCATCTACCTAGGCAGCATCGTTTCAACTACAGGTGGCGGGACAGATGAAGACATGAAAGCAGCCAGGATCGGAAAGACAGCAAGACAGGCCTTCATAAACCTGAAACCAGTATGGAGATCTATTGCACTCAGCATAGAGAACAAGGTCCGAATTTCAACACTAATGTGAAGTCATTGCTTCTATATGGTTCAGAGACTTGGCACATCACGAAAAGCATTTCCAAGAAACTACAGACATTCATCAACAGCTGCCGACTACGCTCACTCGATACTGAAGATCAGATGGATGGCCAGAAAGAATAAGCAACAAGGAAGTCTGGTATGGTAACGAACCAACCAAGAACCTATCACCCAACGAATATACAGATGAAAGTGGAGATGGATTATATTGGGCATACACTGAGAAGACCAATCGGGGACATCACGCGTCAGCTCAGACCCTCGAATGGAACCGAAATGGGAAACAACGAGTTGGGCATCCGAGGCGAGAGTGACATGGAGGAGGTCATGTGAGGAAGAAATGAGAGCTTCTGGGCTGTCGTGGAGCCAGGTTAAAAATACTGCAGAGAACAGAGTGGAATGGAGACGTGCTATTGAAGCCCTATATTCCACTAGGAACCCAAGGGACAAATAAATAAATAATAATGGTAGAATTAATTTAACCACACTTAACGCTCATCCGTTCAATCGTTATTCCCGATTACTTACTATTTGGATGCTTATTTCATGGTGAACACAAATTCCTCTCGTTCTACCATTTAGTTTGATGTACGTATCTAAACAATAGCATAAAAGGTTTACACTTCTTTGTAATTCAACACAAAAAAGTATTCCAGACGGAAGATTTTGAACATTTAGTAATTACATCCATCTTGAAAGACTACTCTTCAAAGGCTTTTACCAACAAGATTGAATCATTGAAGAGTTTGCTTATTTATGTCTTGATTAAACTATCAAAGAAAATCTTGGTTTAACAGATTGGTTTGGTCGTAGGATAGTTATCATTGAAATTGAAGCGGAACTTAGCTCATTATATAACAGAATGCAAACTACCAATTTTTAGATTATTGGTCTAAATTGAACACATAGACACTAGAGTGAAGTTGAAACTTCATCACGAGTTAACTTTTGCTAGCTCACTTAGTCCAGTAATCCAAAGGCCATCAATACGGATTCTGTGAATATCAAAGTTTAACTTAAATAATCAATATAACTGAAGGTTTATTAATTGATTATAGGTTGGAATTCATCATGGACTGACATCACTTGAAAGAACACTGGAAACCTGGGAGCACTGAACAGCAGTTTCGTCCTAGTATGGAACTCCTCAGTAGTGTGCACCTGTGACTCCACCCCCTGGGATCGAATCCAGGACCTTCAGATTCAGTGACCGGCACGTCACCACTGGGTCGGAGTCTAATCGTCCACATTTCCTACTTCTGTAAGTTCATGATATAGTGTGACCTACATCCAATGTCGTTTATTTACTCTAGGTATACCATACACACCGCTGGAATTAACAAAATGACCTTGATAAGTAATCCGACTTTCGTGGATCATGTGAATTAGTTGATTTATTTTCATAATTAATATTTGTCCATATGACCTACATAAACCTTTGTTAGTAATATTGAATTTAGTGTCATAAAAAAAAATCGATAGGTATAAAAAAAATTATCGACTTCGCAAAAATTAAAATATCCAAATGAAGAGTAGACGACTTGTGTTTTTTCCACAGAAAACAAACATCAACAAATTTGCTAATTGTGTTAGTCTGTAATTTACCATAAACGAAAAAGCTGTGAATGTTAACATAGTAACGGATTTAGGTTAGTAAAATGTATACTATGATGACGTGTATACACTTTTACTGCTTGATATAAAATGCGAGTATATTACTGCATAAAATTTCAAAGGTGAAATGAGCAGTAGAAAACAATGCTGAAACACTGGAATACAACGAAAATCTACGAGTAACTAACTATTTTTTCATTGAGATATTTTAGAGAAGTACTCAGAAGTGTAAAAAGCTGTATTAACAAAATTGAAAGCATGGTGGCTGGGTTTGTATATCATAATGACCCAACGAGCTGTGCTGATGAAACGCTTTTTCCTTCAAGGTCCTAGCATGCCATAAAAGTCTGTCGAATAGTGTCTAGACGAAAAGTAATTACCATTATAGTATAAACTGTCACACTGTGGTGGGGGTGTGAGTGCCAAGTCGTACTGGACAAGAGTGGGACAGAAGTAAGGTGTTTCTCTAGGATGATCACCAGTAACACTCTGATGCTGCCTTTTCAATCGAAAAAGGTGGGGTAGAAAAAATCGGCCACAAAAATAACACACTCCCGATCCTCCCAGTGTGTCGATGCGTGCAAAAAGGTTTAGTAGTCAGATTCAAAAGCGAAAAATCAAACTTGCCAAAACGCCATGTGTGACTCGTCTCAAGCAGATGTCCCTAAATGCACTACGGTCATACACTGTCCCTTCTTTTCGAGTACCTCAAGAAGAACTAGCCTTGCACGGTGTGGGCAGCCGGTAAGCGTCAACCGCTCGCACGCTTCCAGTAGTACACAAGACCCAATCAAACATAACCTATCCTTCTCAACTTCGTCTCCTGTTGATGCTAATATAAGACCCATTACACCTTCCCAAACATCTCATTATGCGACCACTGTTAACCATCGAAACCTCATTCCTAGTCTCCGAAAACATCACCATTGATTTCATGTGGGAGATTTCAACATCCAAATGGTATGTCAAATCGGATGGCAGGCATTGCTCACCAGAAGTCTGGAATCTCTAGCCGTGGATGTGCGCTGTGTCTCTGAGACATGTATATATGACCTTAGAGTACTTATTAGATTGACCTCACCTGGTTAGTGTAGTGAATCTTCAAAATCCGCCTTACGAGTATCCAGAGACCCAGCGGCTAGTTCTCGTGGACTCATTGGTGTAGGTGTAGCATTGACGGGTAGAGTAAAAACTGTTCTCCTTGACTGGATACCAGCCAACAGCCGTTTATGTGTTGTTCGACTGAATGGATGTGTAGAGAATAGGAAGGATCATGAGACAAGGCGATGCCTATTTGTGATCTCTACATAGCCACTTATCGACTGCAGTTCGGATGATGCAAACGATGGATTCTATAAGAAGCTGTTAAGTTTTTTTACACAAAGCAGAACGTTCAAATGTAGTCATGATGGAAGGTGACTTTAATGCTCAAGTAAGGAAGCTAAGTCAATTAGAAAGACATCTTGGAGGTATTTACGGAATCCTATGCCAATGAACCGATAACGATGATTGTCTCTTGCAATTTAACTCCGACGGTCGCTTGTTTCTGGTCAACAATAACTTTAGGCGTAAAGACAGATACTGCCTCACATAATGTCCGTGGACTTTAAACCAACGATGGACACAGATAAATCATATTGCTGAAAGCCATCAGTGGAGGATTATCACTCTTTATGGGGTATCAGATTGGACTCCGATCCCGCGCTAGTATGGGTTCGTGTATATCTGGGCCTTGCTGGTTGCAGGAAACAGGCAACGGTAAAGTCTGTCTATGCTCGACTGGAAGATGACGATTCCACGTAAGTATTAAGGAAGAAGTTAGCTAAGCACTTATCTGAACTTGACAGCAATGCTCATCCTCATGAAACCTGGTGTGATATTGTTTGCTGTAGAAACAGTGGTGAAGACAGTCGACAACCTATACCGGAAGGTTAGCAACATCATCCGAACTGATTGGTGCGAGAAGACTGATTCTTGCTGGCTGTGACCACGATAAAGAGCGAAAACAACTTAAACGTTTGTTGACCAAGAGTCTTCACATCCATCGCCAACAGTCATGGATGGCGAAAGCGAAAGTATCAGAGTTGGGTAACACCGGGCAACTACTTAGGCTAATCAGAAATAATGACAAGAAGAAGACGATGGTGAGTGAAATTGTCACCGAAAAGGATGGGACGCTGACAAACTTTCAGGACAACCAGCTAGAAAGTTGGGCAGAACAATAAAAAGCACAGTTCATACGACCGACAGCAACACTTCAGTTGTGCGACATCCTGCCTGAACTTGAATGGGACGTAGATGTCGGTCCTCCTATTTTTTTTCGAAGCTTTATCGAACACGAAACGATGCAAAGTATCAGGACCTGACACTTTGCCACCTAAAAATTTCAGGGATGGAGGTATAAAACTGCTGATTACAGTGAGAAAGGTACCAGGTAGTGTATCGGGATCACTGGTAATGCCATCAGACTGGTTTATTAGAAAGTAGAGATTTTTGTGATAAGCATAGGAGTATTAGTTTGACTAATACTGTGCCCAAGATCCTAGTATCCATAGTTATCGACGTCTAACTAGAGCTCGAGAACAACAAGCTTGAGGAAACCACGAAGACTTCGGACCTGGACGAGGGTGAACCGGCTAGATTTCCTCCCTCTGACAAGTCCGGGAACACTGGAATTCTTACCGGTAGCCGATAGTTGTTTCACGACCTGAAGTGAGCATTTGACTATGTCGTTATGGCAGAAACTTCACCGTATGCCCAGTCGCCGTCTACCTCGTCATACGATGTTGACCGAAGTGGGTTCGCACTAGAAAAAGGCTCGTGGCGGACAGACTAAAACATGGCATCAATGTATGAAGTCTTTGACCGTTGGTTTGAGCCACGTGGGGCGATGCAGACTAGGTGGTTGGGATCCGCGGGACAAGAGAAACCAGTGGTTGGAGGCTCTAGATGATATGGCTGAGAACCAATGTCAGTGGCGCAGATGTCTATATACATTATCCTCATCTTAACGACGCTATGTTGAATCTCACCATTTTCTCATCCTTACTTTCTCTCTTTAAGTACTTGATATTTCTGTTGACTGAATTTTCTTATCTTCATCTTGCGCCTCACTGCCTTGTTACTTGATGTTCTGATATGAACTGTGACAACTCAGACCGTTAGGCAGTAATACCTGGTCCTATGTTGATTTGGATGGATGGATGTTATGGCAGCGTCTGACTGTGAAAGGAGCACTGAGCAAGTAAGTATATAACGCTAATCAAACCTCTACTCGCACTCACAAAACCGTGTAAAAGCGTTTGGAGAGTTGTCATTTAAATTGAAAACAGCCAGGGGTGTGCAGCAGCAATACCTACTATCACTGTTGCTGCTTAATTTTGTCTTAGATGTACTGATGGACATAACCATAGGTACACCTGACATCAAGAAGATTGACCTACACCCTGGATGTCATCTGGTTGACTTAGAGTTTGCAGACGATATTGTTCTGCTGGATGAGGATGCCGACAGAACGCAGGGTCTTCTAAACACAGTGAGTAGAAATCTGAATATGTTTGGTACGTGTTTTGCACTTGTCAAACATAAGATGCTACTCCAGGACTGGTCTGGAGTTAGTTCCAGTTTAATGATAGGGATTGCATTACAGTTAGTTCTCTTCTATTGCATGGTTGTGAGATATTGTCGTTAAAAGAAGAAGAAATGAAGTGATTATATGATTTGACCGTAGGTGTCTTCTGAGCATTGCTCGCGTTTAGTGGAATCACTATATGAGCAATGTTGAGGTGAGACGAAGAGTATTCGGCAAGACGGGCAAGTTGGTCAGTAAGGTTGTGAACCTTCCATCGGCTAAGATGGCTTGGACATGTGTTGCGCATACGCAGTTACTGCCTACCTCAACGTGCCATGCTAGGCGAAGTTGGAATTGGTTGGAAGACCGGGTTTCAGGGAGGCCAGACAAAGACCTGGCGGTATCAGTCGATGGAGTCTCTTACTGTTGGCCTGAGTCGTATGGGGAGGAGTAGGCAGCCTGGTTAAAGGTCCTTGAGACGATAGGAATCAGCAGTAGGGGATCCTTGGTGATATGGCTGATGTATTCACTCCTTGACATCTTCTAAAGGTTGAATATTTGCACTGACCTCCACCTTCAGCTTGTTTATTTTCTCACACAAATTTATCGACTTTGATATCACTCTTTTCCTATCCACGTGTTACTTTATGTACTACCGTGAACTGTAGTAACTTGAACCAATGCACACTTGTGTTCAAGGTACTACACTGACTCTATCTTTCGGTCAAAGAGCGCTACTTAAAAACTGCATTAAACAATATTTTCATTATATAAGCTATTGAAAAAATTTGGAAGCTGTAGGTTTATCGATTCCAACTGATTGACTAATCATAACATGTTCACCACAGTAATCGGATTAATGCATTAAAGGTCGTTCGTGAATCAAAACTACACATAAAACAACCAGTTTGTCGAGAACTACACAAAATAATAATAATAATAATAATAATAATAATAATAATAATAATAATAGCAACAAATGACAGAGAACTTAATTCGAGTGCCTCTTTAAGTCAACTAGAGAATACAATGGAATGGGACCATATTTCAAAGGGGAATAGGAAAAAAAATAATTCTTCTTCAAATTTTTAGGATAATCTCAAGACCAAAATTCAAGCTCAATTTGAATAGTGTATCAAATAGATTGTAACCATCATCATAAGTAATGTATAATATTTTTTTAAATGAAATTTTATCAGTTTCACTATACTGATTTCTTACTGTTAACTGTTAATATTATCGATCTATTATTTGTCCATCATTATAATCACTTAATTGAGAACATTCATTTCCTAACCCTTGTGATAATGTATGGAGTTCTATTGAAGTTCACTTCATTAACATTTTTTTTTTACAATGGTTTTTCATTGAAAAAACATGAACTAACTTTCTAATAATTATTTATTTTATCCTTTAGGTTGCATGTAGTTAATAGGTAGTTGAGTTCTTAACATGATTGGTATATTTTTAGAACCTACCAATCAAAAACTAGTTAAAAATGAAATACTCATAATAACATTTCAAGCAATCAATACTTTAATAAATAGGAAAGTTAATCAAAAAATTGATTATACTAACCTTTCATTTCCTTGATAATTTCATCTTCTGCAGAATTATTTTTAGGTGACTGGAAAATAAATACACAATATTACATAATTTGAAAGAAAAACGATCTAAATACTATTGTATAAACATTGAAAAGAAACCATCATATAAACTACTTAGTTTTTTAATGTATATAGTGTGCAAGGGGAAATAAACAACTATTACTTTACTATATCTTAGTTTTTCTTCAGATTCAGGTGAGTCAATTACTGAATCACAATCAACTTATTACTTAAAGCCTACCGTTAGATTAAAAGGCTTTGAAAAAGGGATGTAAAATTACAAAAAAAAAAACCAAATGAAACAACTAAAAGTTACACATCATCTGGTGTTAGATGTCCAAACAACAGGAACCTGAAAACTTGGATTATGAGGCTTGTACCCACAAATGCATTGTAACGGAAGATGTCAACATTGAAGTCACAGATGCGGCTTTCATTATGTTAGCTAACCTAAAATTAAGTGTTGCCAGGAGAAATTATTTGACATTGAATGCTTACTAAGGGGTAATGAACTTTATGTTCGTTTAGCTCTCAGTGCTGATCAAATCCTATCGACCAACTTGCAATATGGCCACCAGATTAGGCAGCTCAGCATCGCGATGAACATTAACAAACGTTAGTTGGATGGAGGCAAACAGCAGGAAGCCTTGGACCTAGATTTCATGCTTGTTTGGCACTTGTCAGCATGGTGTATCTGCAACTTTAACACAACTGATATCCCTTATGAGATTCGAACCTGCGTCACCCAGTGTTGTAATCAGCAATGCTACCACTGAGCTATTCGGGCCGCGACTGACCTTTTGTAGGACTGCATTAGATACATTGATTGGTCACCGGAGGGTAACCAACTTCATGTTGTCTAGTCCTAAGTCAAGGGCTTCCTACCGGTCGCCTCCATCCAACTAACAGAAATCATTTTGTTAACCAACATTAACTAAATAGAACAAATCTAATCAGTAAACTTTAAACAAACCAAGAAATAAAATCCTGATCTCAGCAACTGGATAGAGAGGAATACGCCAAGGTTGATGATAAAAGCAAATATCAACTATTAAGTATGAACTCTACTTAGAAATTTATCAAACCGATCAACAAACAAGTTAACACAGAGGCAATGACACAACAAGGTAAAGTATAATTGCTTGTATTATACCGTCGTCGACTGGAGCGAAGTGGTCGGCCTCTATTGGCATTTGGGCTTCTGTCCGGATACCTCGATATTACCTGTACTCTAATTATAGTAAAGGTGGATAGTGGCTGTGAAGCGATCGCTCCCCATTCCGAATCCGGTGGGAACAATATCACTCACTGGGAGGCAGGTATATCCAGCTGACGAGTCCCAAATTGGACGAAGCGCGTATCCTGGATCCCACTGCCAGCCACTATACATCTTTACTATGAGATAGGTAAAGGTTAATTAAACATGAATATATTATTCAATTTACTGGTACGCAAACAATGTGCACAGAAAGTTTCATTTACTTTAAAAATAACTCAAACGCTTAATCTAGTTACAAAACGACTAATTCAAGTTTGCAGAAGTCTTACAACGATCAGGTCAATAACAAGGAAGTAACTGTGTCCTTTAGTTTTAGATTTCTATCCAATTCAGCAGAATAAACCTACTAACTATCCTTTTCACCAATTATATCAATCTCTAAGAGTTCAGGATCAAAATATTATTTGTTTCACAGTACATCCGCAACTGAATAGCCAAATGTACAGGAAGACTGGAACGACGCAACAAATATCACTTCATACCATTACATGTAGATATAAATGCAGCCAAATTCATTTACCAGGTCGTGGGTCATACCTTATTCGTATGGGCTTCTACTACTACTTGATCATGCAGACTGAAGTGTATGTTGAATCTGGAACCATATGTTCAAGCTATATTACCATTGAAATAAATCGGACAACGATTCGAAAAATGCCAAGCGGTTATGAGTTTTGGGTTAGTCAACAGCGGGTGGCATTCAATTGATAAAGAGAAAACAAGTTATCGCTAATTTCTTTACAATTTTCGCAGGAGGAGTAGTGAAAAATAGACTTTTGGATAATACTGATCACGAACCAATCGGTTTGTAGTAGAAGTTTAGCGGATGATAAACATTGGAAACAGTTCTAAGTAGCTAATACAAGAAATAACCAGCATATCCTACAATGAGTTTAGATTTTCATTTCTGCAACTAAATACATTTACTGATATACCAGCTGAGGAATCCCAAATAGGACGAAAAGCGAGTCCTGGATTCCTCTGCTGGCCATAACCAAGTGAATTAACTAAGAAAAATGTTGAAACAGCTAACAAACCTTGGTATCTTGCTGTTTTGGTTGTGAATGATGTTGTTTAGAGTTTGATTTAGGCGTAATAGATGAATGAGCAGAATTATTCACTAGTGTATTTCCATAACTACGATTCTCTACTTTCTGTTTATCAAAAGAATTTTGATTAGATTTGTTGGTTGGCCAAGGACGATAAACACGCATTGGTCCTCTAGTAGACCACGGTACATGTGATTTTTTATGATGTGCAGAATTTGTGGCATTTTGTTTGCATGATTTTCGTTGACAATCAATTTGGTCGTTTTTACTACCACTCTCGGGTAGTCTAAGTAACAATGATGGCTGGACCAAAGCACAACATGGACCAGATCCTCTGTAATAGGTAAAATAGAAAGTGAAAACTACACAATATTAACAGCTCGCCTTGTATTAACACAGTGATATAAGAACGTATTGCGAAAAGTCAATCATCACAATTATCAACATCAACATATTTTCAAAAATTACTGCATAACGGTTCAAGTTAACACATCAAGTATACCAGGTGAGAATTCACTAAGATGAAAGATCAAGATTTAGATAAGAAAGCAGTCAAAGCGGTAGAATGTAGTGATAAGATAACAAGGAGAAATAACAAAAGCGTGAACTTCATATGACAAGAGGAAACATCTGGGCCTTTGACATCAGTTCTCTGCCATGTTACCTTGTCTCTTCCAACCGCTAGTTTCTATTATCGTATAGACCTCAACCGGGAATACTACATTCCTCTACACAGCTTAGACCAACAGTCAAAGACCGTGCAATGGCGCATTGTTTTAGCCTGGCCGCTACTAACCTTTTCCCAGTCTAAATTTACTTCACCTAAAATTTTGCGATGAGCCAGACAGCGACTAGGCATGCGTAACACATGTTCCAGACACCTTAGGCGATGAAACTTCGCAACCTCCGCAACTGACTTTCCTCTTCTCCCTAAGATCCTACACCTGACACTATATTAATGATGTGAAGATATCACAACACATGATCTATGCTACAGAGACAACGGTGGTCAAACAACTGGCTGTGTTTTACAGCCGTGCACCAGAACAGAGCAAACTGCAGCATAGTACACTCGGCCCTTAATAGAAAACCGGGTACCACTGCGGTCCCATAAATGGCTTAAGTTGGCGAGTCTTACAAGGCTTTCGTACTTATGAAGAGAGTTTGTCAGGCACTGACCAATTAAGGCTAATCCGACTTCATAGGTAAGTGAAGTCAACGGGCTCAACCACTTCCCTTCCTACAGTTAGACAAGGGAGTAGAGTACTGAAGAGCAGTCCTGCAGCAACAACTTGCATTTAGAAGGCGAGAAACGCATCTCAAACATTTTCAAATTGTAACTCAAAGTGTTCAGAAGACTCTGCATCTTGTTAGCATGTTCATCTAACAGGACAATGTTATCAGAGTGGTCTAGATTTACTGAGAATTCTCCTGCCGTAAAGTCAATCCCTGTGAAATCGGACGACGAGAGGAAAACCTCACTCAATTCTTCTGGACTGCGATCAGTGGGTGTGTGATGAGAGATTATACAAGGATAAGGGCGAAGTTCACTACACTTTTTAGTCCTCGCTATGCCGTTCAGTCAAACAGCACGCAGGCGACTGCCAACTGGGGGTCCAGTCGGAGAGTGAGCTTGCTGCCTTAGTGCTCAGAACTATACCTAGCCTACATCTGCAAGACCGCAAGTACTAGCCATCGAATCCCCGGAAACTGGAAGCGTGAATTTTGTGGACTTGCCATATTGAGCAAGTGAAGTGAATAACCGCAGTTAAGTTGTGAATGGTTATTTCACAAACACAACAAACATCCATAGCCCGTGTTGCTCGAGTTTCGGCTAGCGAATATGGTTGGTCGATTCGACGAAGGGTGCGGAAATTTCAAATTCCAATGTGCGCTTTCGAGCGTGGTTTCAGGAAACTAGTGATGCTGTTCCGTGAAATCACATCATTGTTACGTGGCCACGGAGGCTGAGGGACATCAGCATGAAGTTTGATAGTTTAGTTTGTTTTGTGGAAATTCCGCTACGAACCCATATCGCCGGAACAGGTATGCCATGAGGTAAAGGAAGTGTGCTACTTTTTTGGTCGACCTTTTCTAACCCCCCTCCTTCTTGTAGTGAAACCAGCCTCAAAGTGGCACTGCTGACTATCAAATTTAGACAACTTACAGGTGTTAGATTCCCATCCAATCAGCAGTTAGACTTCGCTTTCGGACCCCTATTATACCATAGCAATTTACAATGTAACCAATATCCAACAAACCTTTCTGGTTTAATGGTACCTCGAGGAAACGAGAGTCCCAGCAGCATAGCTCGTGGGGTCATTGAGACATACAAGCCTGACCGTCACATCAAAGTAGTAGATGTCGATCCGGTTTTACCGACGGATTGCTTGCGAAAATTACTACCTAATCAGAAACCAGTCACACACAAACAGACGTTAGGTAGTGTTTATTTAGGGGAATTTATTGTGAAAATCAAACAAGATATAACTAAGTGGTTAATCTTTCTGAGATTGAAATGATTCACGGAATAGTGAATTCTTATTAGGATGTATATAATAGTAATCCAGTTTTGTAGACCAGGATGAACATAGCAACAGTGGACCTGGAATAACTAATTGTCGGTTGGACTTAACACATTTCACATCAGCTGTTCAATAAAGGGCAGTAAATAACTAAGTGGGGAGTCGCTGAAAAACTAATGAACAAAAAATAATGACTACTAAACTCAACAAAAATAAGCAACGAATTTGAAGAAAGCAAAGAAAAGACTCATTCATTTACACAGCCTAGATTAATTCTTGGATAAATTGTTTAGAGCATATTTTCCAGTGGAAATCATAAAGGAAGTCTATACAATCCCCATCTTACAGCTTCACAACTACACTGGCAAACCCACTACTGCAGCCAGGATGGATAACAATCTTTACCTGGTTCACACAATGGTTTCAGCATAAACAAAGGATGCTATGATAAGAAAGGCAACTAAATACTTTCAGTCATTTAATAACAACTTTAACATTAGTGGCAAATAAAAGTGAACTAATGTGTATGATTCCCTAACCTTCAATAAAATGTCACTAGTAAACCAAGAGCTGAGTTAAGCTGAAAAAGGAATCTCAAATCTTTAAAACTGTTTACTGGAACACATTTATCTTTATAAGAATATATTTTAATATAATACCAGTGCGTTTAGATAATCAAAACAAGATATTTCTGGATGTTTCGCTGTGTAAACCACAGCTCCTTCAGCCGAATATATAGATTTCGTTTTACTAACCTCAAAATATATAGTCAAATGATACATACAAATTCATTAGCTCCTAAGACGAACACAGCTACTAGATTCGACGTAGACCAAATAATTCATAGAACAGAGATTAGCATTTTTGATCAATTATTGACTTTAAAAATTCGACAGCCTATCCATCTATCTAAATATTTATCAAGAATTCTGAAACCATTCCAAGATGACATTTCTACAAGTGTTAAAAATGCACAGGATTTTAAAAATAAATCGTTGAATATGACCATAGGAGAGGATGATATTATGGCAAATTTTGATATAACTTCTCTTTTCACTAGCATACCAATTTGCGAGTGTTTAGATATTTTAACAATTGCTATTAATAATAACCAAGATGAATGTCCACTTTCAACAGAGGATATTATAAAATTGTTGGAGCTTTGCTTAGAGTCTACAAACTTCGCATTTAAAGATAGAATGTACCATCAGTCAAATGAAGTTGCAACAGGTTCACCAGAACCTCCAATTGTGACAAATCTGTATATGAAAGTTTTTAGAAGAAAGAGCTTTAAAAAGTGTCCAATGCTAACTGAGAGTTTGTGGAAGACACAAATCTGTCATTCTTAAGAAATTAAACCCATAGAAACTTTTAGAACATAAATTCTATTTCAGATTCCATTAAATTCACTGATGAAACAGAATTTAAGGATGGCACTCTAAACTTTTTGGGTTGTCTTATCCAAAGAAAAACGACTGAAGGTAAATTCAGTATCAAAATATACAGAAAACCGAGACATTCCGATAAATAATTAGACCTACAATTGTATCATTCAACTAACATAAAAGCTGGTGTCTCATTGAAACTACTCAACAGAGCGACAAACATTATAACTGATCTAATTGATTTAGAAAGTGAAATTTTCATAATAAAGCATTTTTTTAAAATGAAAATAAACACCCTAGAAAGTTATTGAACAACATTATCGGTCAAACAAACAAAACAACAAGTACTACTACTACTTGTAATAAAGATACAAAATCAAGGTCGTCATCCATGACGATACCGTATCGGAAAGCTACTTCTAAACAGAATAAAACAGTCTGCGTCTTGTATAGTATTGAAGTTTGTTTTAAACCTTCAAATTCACTAGAAAAGGATCTTAGTCAAAGTGAAAGATACAATTCCTCAGATGACACACAACAACTATGTCTACAAAATTAAATGTTTGGAATGTGAAGCTAATTATATTGGAGAAAGTTGTAGGTCCTTAAAATTAAGGGTGAATGAACATAAGTTATTTTTGAAACATCCACCAAGGAATCAAGATAAATTAAAGAAAAAAATTAGAGAAGCGATTTAGCAGTAGCTATGCATACAATCGAAAGTTGATACATGATTGACTTTAAGAATATAAAGATACTGTGAGAAGGTTTCCATTCACATAAAGAAAGGTTAACTACCGAAACCCTGTATATTTTAAAATAAAATGCTGTAAACACAAAAGAAGGAATAGATTTGTTACCTGATTGGCAAACTTTAATCCAACAAAATTATGGGTGAGGCTAAGAGTTATTCCCACATGTTATCGTGCACGCAATAGATTGTAGGGTTTCTGATGAAAATATGAACATTTTCTGTGTTCCGTATGAATAGTTTTTACAATGTCTGCTATTTATTCGTGTTTCATACCGTTTATCCATTATTGACTACACTTCCACTTCTTAGGCGGAAAGTAAGTATAGATATTCAGGACAAGTGATGCTCACAGATCGCAGTGAGTTAGTTGCAGATTCAAATTACATTGAAAAAGATTTATGATTGCAGTTTTCACTTAAGAATTTATATATACAGAACACAGAAAATACATATTTTCAGACAGAAGGCTACAGCACCTGGGGATAACTTTTAATGATGAACTTTTCAAATTGAAGCTACAATAACAATGACAATTTTGAGGGAGTTGTGGAGATTTGGAATTATTTCAAGGTGTTATTCATCGTAGACTGACATCAGTTGGAAGAACAAAGGAAACCTGGGAAACCGTGAGCTAACAGAAGTTGGAAATATGGAGCATTGGATTCTGACCCAGTGGCTCAATGGTAACGCGCTGGCCGCGGAACCTGAAGGTCGCGGGTTCGATCCCTGCTGGTGGGGTCGTGGGTGCGCACTACTGAGGAGTCCCATACTAGGACGAAACAGCTGTCTAGTGCTCCCAGGTTTCCTTTGTTCCTCCAACTGATGTCAGTCTACGGTGAATAACAACTTGAAACAATGACAATTATTAGATTTACAAATAAAAGTACAAGAAACAACACATATCCAACAACATACATGAACATATATATTTATATATACATACTTTGATTATCCCTGTATATACGTTGACAAATGACAATAACAAGTATGAACTTGTAATGACTAAGATTGACTTTAAAGGCCACTGTAACAACAGCTGAAATAACCAATTAGACTACTGTAGTTTATAAAAATCTGCCTTTTTAACTGAAATGAAGAAACCTAATTGGTTATTTTGATCGTTGCTAGGATGGCCTTTAAAGTCACTCATGATTTATCTTAACCTCGCCTGGTTAACTAGTTTACTAGTTACTAGCCGGTCCTAAACCCGGGTAAAGAGGGAAGGTTGGGCATAGGGCTAGCAACCCTACCCCGTAAAACAAATCTAACCGCTAAAGAAACTTCAAAGCACAAACAAAATATAAAAAATGAAAACAAACTCATTCCCCGCTGGAATCGGAGAGGCGAAATGACGCCAGTTGGTGAAAGCCTTCGGGAAGCCAATTGGCCGATGTGTCTTCTCTCGATGAAAGCGAAAGTAAACGTGGGGACATGGAATGTCCGCACGATGTTTGAACCCAGTAAGGCAGCCCAGATTGCAAACGAGATGAGAAGGTATAACATCGAAGTGCTTGGGATTTGCGAAAGCAGATGGAATGGGAGTGGACTCTCCAAACTGTCAACTGGAGAATCAATAATCTACTCCGGTCACCCAGACGCCAACCACGAGCACACTGAGGGAGTGGCTATCATGATGTCCTCAAGAGCATCGAAGGCTCTCATGCAGTGGGAACCAATCTCCTCCAGGATCATGACAGCAAGATTCAACTCAAAAGGAAGGAAGGTCACAATCATACAATGTTATGCACCTACAAATAATGCAGAGCAAGAGAAAAAGGAGGATTTCTACAGACAACTCCAATCAACACTGGACAAGACGTCAGTTGGCGATATCAAAATTCTAATGGGCGACATGAATGCCAAACTGGGAGGGGACAACACGGGAAGAGAACTAACCATGGGTCGAGAAGCGCTAGGTGAAATGAACGAGAATGGAGAATTGTTTGCAGAATTCTGCGCATTCAACGATTTGGTAATTGGAGGCAGTGTGTTCAAGCACAAAGATATCCACAAAGCGACATGGATTTCACCAGATGGACACACTAAAAACCAAATCGACTTTATCTCAATCTCAAGAAAATGGAGACGCAGTCTACTTAACACAAGGTCAAGAAGAGGAGCAGATGTAGGTTCAGACCACTATCTAGTGCAAGGAACCTTCCAAATCAAGTTAAAAGCCTTCAAGGAAGCTGGTGATAGACCTCAATTCAAGTACAACACTCGGAAACTGAAGGATGAAACTACAAAGGAAATCTTCAAGGCAGTCATCAAGACAAAATGGGAGACATCGAGCAACATCCCTGAAGAAACCTGTGTGGAAGAACACTGGAAGTCTTTGAAAGCTATGTGGAAAGAAACCTGCACAACAGTATTAGGAAGGAAGAAGAAAGAAGACAAGGAATGGATCTCGACGGATACCTGGAAGCTGATAGAGGAGAGGAGGATGGTGAAGCAGAAGATAAACCAGTGCAAGGATGCTCAACGACAAGAGGAACTGAGCACAATGTATAAAGCACTGGACAAAGAAGTGAAGAAGAGTGCACGCAAAGACAAAAGACACTTCTACGAAACACTGGCAAGTGAAGCAGAACAGGCTGCAGGTAAGAGAGACCTGACGACATTGTATCAAATAACCAGGTTGCTATCAGGGAAGAGACCAACACAGATGAAACCAATAAAAGATGAAGAAGGAAATTTAATTACAAAAGAAGAGAAACAGAGGAAACGATGGGCCGACCACTTCAAGAAGCTCTTGAATCGACCACCACCTGCACTTCGTCCAGAAATACCACCTGCAGCCGCTGAATTACAAGTGAACATAAATCCCCCAACGAAAATGGAAGTCCTGAACGCCATAAAGCTACTGAAATGCGGGAAAGCAGCAGGACCAGATGGGATACCGCCAGAAGCACTGAGAACAGATGCAGAGACAACAGCGGACATGCTCACACCACTATTGCAGAAGGTGTGGAAGGAAGAGAAGGTACCTGACGATTGGAAGAAGGGTTACCTTGTCAAACTGCCGAAGAAGGGAGACCTCAGTGCTTGCAAGAACTGGCGAGGAATCACTCTCCTGTCCACCCCAAGTAAAATATTAAGCCGCATCATCCTGAGAGGCTTAAAGACGCACTGGATTCAAAACTGCGACCGGAACAGGCAGGCTTCAGGAAGTACAAATCATGTGCAGACCAAATTGCAACGCTTCGCATCATCATAGAACAGAGCATAGAATGGCAATCAGCTCTCTGCCTCAACTTCATCGACTTTGAGAAGGCCTTTGACAGCGTCGACCGAGAAGTAATTTGGAAACTGCTTCAATACTACGGAGTACCGCAAACCTTTATCCGCCTCATTCAACAACTATATGAAGATGCCACATGCCAAGTAATTCACAATGGGAAGCTCAGTGATGCTTGTGAAGTGAAGACAGGAGTGAAACAAGGTTGCCTACTATCCCCCATGATATTCCTTATTGTGGTGGACTGGATCATGCAGCAAACAGTAGGCAGCGAGAAGAGGGGGATACACTGGACGACGGAAAAGAACCTAGAAGACTTGGATTTCGCCGATGACTTATGCCTAATGTCATACAAACTTGAAGATCTGCAGGCAAAAACTAACAAGTTGATAGAAGAGGCAGCGAAGACGGGACTTCAGGTGAATATAGAGAAGACAGAAGTGATGAAGATACCGCACCACCACCATCAACAACAACAACAAACTCCAATCACCGTCAACGGGAGAAACTTAAAGGAAGTAACCTCCTTCACTTATCTAGGAAGCACTGTTTCAACTACAGGCGGGACGACGAGGACGTCAAAGTCAGAATCGGAAAAGCAAGACAGGCCTTCATTAGCCTGAAACCAGTGTGGAGATCTTCTGCACTCAGCATGCGGAACAAGATACGGATTTTCAACACCAACGTCAAGTCAGTGCTCTTGTATGGCTCAGAGACTTGGCGCGTCACGAAAGGTATTTCCAATAAACTACAGACATTCATCAACAACTGCTTACGCTCGCTGCTGAAGATCAGATGGCCAGAAAAAATAAGCAACAAGGAACTCTGGGAACGAACCAACCAAGAACCTATCACGCAACAAATATGCAGGAAGAAGTGGAGATGGATTGGCCATGCACTGAGAAGGCCGACTGAGGACATCACGCGTCAGGCCCTCGAGTGGAATCCCCATGGGAAGCGACGAGTTGGACGTCCGAGGGTGACATGGAGGAGGTCGTGCGAGGAAGAAATGAGAGCTTCTGGGCTGTCGTGGGACCAGGTTCAAAAGATCTCAGAGAACAGAGGTCACTGGAGGCGTGCTACTGAAGCCCTATGTTCCACTAGGAACCCAAGGGACTAATAATAATAATAATAATAATGATTTATCTTAATTACTCGGGATAGAAAGGAGAACCAATGACCTACGTTCACTAAATATATTCGATGTATCATTTGGCAATATATTTTGATGTTGATAAAAACTTGTATATTCTCGTGAAGATGTCGGTTACACAGCGAAACATTCAAAAATAACTTGTTTTGATTATCTAAACACACTGCGATTATATTATAATATATTCTTATAATGATTCAATCAGACTCGGCGCTCAACTTCTAGAATATTCATAACAACTATGGATAAAGGCTCTAGCAAAGGTTATTAAGTTGTTATTCATCGTAGACTGACATCAGTTGGAGGAACAAAGGAAACCTGGGAGCACTAGACAGCTGTTTCGTCCTAGTATGGGACTCCTCAGCAGTGCGCACCCACGACCCCGCCAGGGATCGAACCCGCTGCCTGCTGAAGAGTCCCATACTAGGACGAAACAGATGTCCAGTGCTCCCAGGTTTCCTTTGTTCCTTCAAGTGATGTCAGTCTGCGATGAGTAACAACTTGAAATATTTCCAAATCTCCACAACTCCCTCAAAAAGGTTATTAAACCGATTCATGAACTTTTTTGACACTGTCGCTAAATCGTTTTATTTCACTACAATATCAATCACATGTACTGTACTCCGTTTTGATAAACATACTTGCGGTGAATAATAGTATTTTCGCAGTTTAAATGTGATCAACTGTTATGACGCTTATTTTAACATATGTTTTGTATAACTGTTGAATACCTATTGTATTTTGCATTTCGAACATATTCAGCCATCCTATGATCTTTTCCAGGCAAAAAAGTAAAGAGAAATGACAGAAGTTAAGGTAGAGTTGAACTTAATTCCTACGCTGTAATTAGAAACATACAGATGAATGTAGAACGCAGAACACTTCATGACAGCACATAAAGAAGAAATGAAAAAGAAGGATGCTGAAGTCGACAAAAGTGAACTACAGAAGGAATAGATAAATGAGCACATTTTTACTATTGTGATCGAATGTGAATCACGACAACAAGTATGCCAAAGATTTACTACTAACATCTCTAGGATCTCAGTTTGAACTTTTCGATAAAACCTCATATAAACAAATGAGGATTTCATGAACGGACGACACGCTTGCTTTAGTGTGACCACCTTTCAAACAGAAATGCACTTAGAGTAGTAAGTGATGAGTCACACCGTCGTATGAAGGGCTTAGTGAGATTACCTGGCTGTGCTTTCCTCGGTAGGCGGAGAGATGTTCTAACATGTAACCAACTGGTTGAAAGTTAACTCCCTAAATCAATGAGCCATATATACGTTGCCTTTCTTCCATCCCAATCCTGTCCAGGTAGACAGTAGCTCCGTAAGGGAGATAAATGGCTAAGTTGTTTTTCGATTTATGGTTTATAATCTCATAGACTAAATCATTCACCTTATCATATGATAAATTTCTACATTGTTCACTCAGTAATTTCCATACACGAGAAGAATGGTACCAATAGACATGATGAAAATGTGTAACTTTCACATATTTTAAATCTTCGATAACCATCCGGATATGTCAGTCAGTTGAAATTAAAGTCTTTAATTGTTTTAAGAATGAAAGAAAAATCATAACTTAGAAATGTTAATATCATCAGTGATTGTTACTACTTGTCATTGAAACTATCTGAAAAAGAAGAGGTGATGCAACACAACAAACGCAAATATACATCTCCCCCTCTGTCATATGACTAGCTCCATAAATGTTGCACAGTGGTAAGAAAAAAAAAGGTTTTTCAAGTCTAGATGATCAGTGTAACATACACTTGCCCTAGTAAACAACAGTGGTTAGAATTTAATAATCACTAACTAACCCAAAAGCTACATACATCATACATGAGAATACATTGATTTCGCTTAAGCTACAAAATTGTAAAAAAAAAACGTGAAACTGTCTATATATACGTTGATCTACTAATGTTTGTATCAAGTTTTATACTTACTTTACACATAAGCAGAAAATAAAATGTGATTATTCAAAACAAAAAAATCAGCAACTCAAAATGATATTGTCGTATTTATGAGAGTATAACTTTACACATGTATGAATGCTGATAATTTTTTGAAAGTTTCGAACAAAGGATGAAATTATATTGAATCCTTAGATAAAGCGGTAAATTCTATAAAACATATAATAAGATGTAAAACAATATCAGGTGACAGGTTACATTAACAAAATAATGTAAAACAGCATGGAGCAATTTAATAACCTATGGTATATATATATACATATATATATATATATATATATATATATATATATATATATATATGAAGCAAATTTTATAGGCTTGAAATATAGTGGATTAATGCAACAGTTATGTATCTTCATAAGTATTTCCAACTTGTTTAGATTATTCAATAAAATAAGATTAGGAAAACTCACTTATTTACCTTTCACCAAACTGTATACCATGATTAAAATTTACTGTATCAATATACTGGTTAACTAACTAAACCTTTGAGCATAATAAAATATACATGAAGTATCAGGTGAATTCGACATACTTTAAGTTAACTCTCAAAATAAGAAACAAATCATAATCTATTAAGTTGATTTATATATTTAATGGTCATAACTATCTGAACAAGAAACAGGTAAGAACTCAACTACGCGTAATGACTGCCTATCTAATTCATTCGCATCATATTTATTGAGGTGTGCAATGTTATTGTCTAGATCCTTTACGCTTTCATAACCAACTAGTTTTGCTTTGGATTTAACGGAAAGGCACAAACAACTTTAATCGGTTACGAAGATAGAGTTAGTAGAGACTGTCCTTTAAAAAAGGGCCTGAGAACGGCAAGGCCATCATATATATATATATATATATATATATATATATATATATATATATATTCAGCGTCGACCTAGAAGTAATTTGGCAACTGCTTCAACACTACAGTTTTAGTGCCAAAAATTTTTAAAAACCTCATTCAACAACTATATGACGACGCCACATGCCAATTGATCCACAACGGAAAGCTCAGCGACGCCTTTAAAGTGAAGACAGGAGTAAGACAAGACTGCCGACTATCACCGATCATCTTGCTAATTGTGGTGGACCGGATCATGCATCAAACCGTGAGGAACGAGAAGATGGATATACGCTAGACAGACGAGAAGACCCTAGAGGATTTGGATTTCGCCGATCATAATTTATGTCTAATATCTTGTTGCACAAACTCAAAGATGTACAGGCGAAAACTAACGAGTTCGCAGAAAAGCAAGGGCAGCGAGGACGGAATTTTTTCCTGGTGAACGTAGAGAAGACAGAGGTGATCAAGATACCCAACCAACAACAAGCACCAATTACGACCAACGGTAGAAATCGAAATGAAAGCTGTCTCGTACACCTAGCTACCTAGGTATCATCGTTTTGACCACAGGTGGCGGCACAGATGACAATGTCAAAGTAGGCAGGATCAAAAAGACAGCAAGACAGGCCTTCATTAACCTGAAACCAGTGTGGAGATCTATTGCACTCAGCATAGAGAACAAGATCCGAATTTTCAACACTAATGTCAGTCAAGTCAGTGTTTTTATGTGATGGTTGAGAAACTTGGTGCGTTACGAAAAGCATTTCCAATAAACTACAGGCATTCATCAACAGATGCCGCCTAAGCTCACTCGATACTGAAGATCAGATGACCAGAAAGAATAACCAATAAAGAACTCTGGCAACGAATCAACCAAGAACCTATCACCCAACAAATGTGCAGAAGAAAGTGGAGATGGATTATATTGGGCATACCCTGAGAAGGCGGATGTGAGGAACAAATGAAAGCTTGTGGGGAGTCATGGAGACAGGTTAGAAGAAAAGAATATAGAGAAGAGAGTGAAATGGCGATGTGCCACTGAAGCCGTGTGTTCCACTAGGAACCCAGGGGACAAATAATGATAATAAAATAATATATATATTACGACTTATTCTATTTTCGACGATCCAAGAGATTATTGAGGATGAGGTCTGAACGTCTTCATTAAACAATCCATACGTACATAAGAAAAAGACGTTTTATCAAAAAGTACCCGTTGGATAATCAATAGAAACGTTTTTAAGACTGCAAGACAAGAAGGAACACATAAAATAGGCAAATTCATAAGATGAGAATATATGTATCAGAGTCGTAAAGACAAAACTGACTACATTAATCACTTATTACCCATAATGATAAATATTACTGTGTCTCCGATTTTGACGACAGGTCTGTGGGAACGGGGGTGAGGGTAATAGAAACTTCTCAAATATTATAATGATTACTAGCTGTAGAACCAAAGCGATACAGATTAAAACTGACAACAATGGTTCACTTGTACTATTCACTCATGTCATTTAGTAAGATTTCACCTTTTTGAACTATTCTTTATGGCATACTTAAGAAGTATACTCAATTTGAATTGGTGCACTTCTATGTGAGAGACTACATGTTGTGGTGTCAGTCTGTTTAGCCTACAAGATTAAAACATAAACAAGTTCTTAGAAGATATATATATATATATATATATATATATATATATATATATCCGTGATATAAAAAAGCAACGAGTTAACCAAATACTGTAGATAAAAACCAGAAACAGACACAAAATCAACGTTGAATCTCGAAAAGAAGAGCATCGGTCCAAGTTGATACAATTCACAATAACATGACAAGAACAAGTAGATAGGAGGTTTATTCATTTATCAACTTTCAAGTGCATTAAACAACTTTTATATAAGTTAATAAAAATTACTAGGGTACTAATACTATTAATAACATCATGAACACTAACCGAATGTCTATAGCGTCTGTGAATGGTTTATCAAACATGATCTCCAATGGTTGGTTGACTTTTTGTGAACTCACACCTTTATATTAATAAAAGAAAGGTTGAAAAAACAAACATAAAGTAGGTGAAACATAATCATACAAAGATCGATAGTAATACTAAATACCATACAGTTGTTTTTACAAATGATAATTTTTTGAACCTTGAGGACATTTATGTAGTAGGCAATGAGCTACAGCTATTGTGTGAAGGTTAATGTCACTACCTGGTTGGTCAAACCCACGACCCATTGGTTGAAAGCTATATCCTTCCACTCAGATGATATATATATAATAACTGATTCGAAAGTCACTATAAATAACATTACAGAATGTAGCTTTACTGAAAGACAATCATTTAAAAATCATCGAGTAGACTGACCGATTAATTAATCAGGTAGGGAAACATTTTTAAAACGCCGCAAAATCCCACTTCTCAGTGTCTATTATCAAAGATGTTGGCTAACCAGTGAAAATTTATCTTTGAGCCACTGATGTTATTGGCTATTATGACTAAAAGTGTGATATAAAATGATAGGTGAAATTGTAATTGAATGAAATGAACAGTGAATTAGTTTTTTTTTTTTTGTAAATGTTACGATTTATTCACGAAGATTGTATGTGATATCAATGATGAATATAGAGATGTATCAAATAAAACTTCACAAAATTGATTTCTGATACATTGTAGAGGATAATCAATAAAACGAACTATACACATCTTGAACAAATACATACAACCAAAATAAATCCTAACAGAAGTCTACAGAAGGAATTTGGATGTTCTAAAGCGTTCAGTGATTAGGAAATTCATAAGTCCTATCATTTCATGGGTAATTCATTCAATCAGTTGCCGGATAGAGGACAATTAAAAAGATATGAACAATTTAACACTTAGCATTACTGGATATTGGTCAGAGGAAAATCCACAGTAAATCGACAAGGTAGCAGAGAATATAATACATAATAACAATATCACTAACTGCTGAAAACCATAAGATAGAGAAAGAAACGAAAATCTATTATAATACTATTACGTAAAGACAAGGTGTGAACGCATCCTTAGACATAATGATAGGTAGATTTTGATTACAGTTCGAAATCAGGCACCAGTTTGTGAACTGAGTGGGTGAATTAAAAAACTCTAGATACTGAATTCATTACTAAGCGACATAGGTTAGACTAAACAAGGCGGTATATTTCTCTTCAAAATTTTAGATAAACTATCTCAGTGATTACGGGATAGCATGCCGCTTAGGTTTACAATCAGCGTTCTTTAAGGAGTTAAATATTCCCACTGACTAGAAAAGAAATAGCGATTTCTGACAACAAATTTCTCTTTATTGATATCACCTTTTGTAACTGTACAGTCGCACTTCAATACAGCTGGTGTGGACAATAATGTCAGTATAAGTTAATCAACTATTTTTTAATGTTCATGCCCAGTAAAATAATCTAAGAATTGATAATAAATAGGAAAAGTGAAAGTAATTGACAAGGTGAGTAATAGTGAGTTGAAAACAAGAAGTAGAGAATTTATAACAAAGTGCATGAATTAGAAATTAGTACGTTATCGTTGTTGTGTTCCCTGAGCTGAGTGGTTTATTCGTGAAGCTTTCACTGTCTTTCTAGATAACATCATCAGCAATAACTCCAATATGAAGTGATCTGTCAATATCTCTCCGTGAGTGATTGAGTAGCTTGCCCTGACGAATTGGTTTGTGATTAGTCACTTCCTTTGATTGTTGTGCCTTAGACTGCATAGATTTTCTAGTTTCTCTGATTGACCTGTGACCTTTTTGTTGTTTATCATTTTTATTACCGGTTAATAGATTGGGTCTATTGTATATACATCTACTGATTGCTGTTCCTGAGTATTCGTTTGAGTGTGATATCTCTTCCGTCTGATCAGTGGTACGATTGTTTGCCGTATTTCTTGTTAAGTATCCTCATTTAATCCTGTTTTATGCGAGGGTTCTAATACAGTGAAGAATCCTGGTTTTGAGACATCCTTTGCATTGTAGTTCAAACCTTTCTGAAGAAGTACCTCCATTTTTGACAAAAATAGAAGAGCTTAGAAAACACTGAAAAAAAGAAGGATATCGTTATACTTCCAGGAGAAAAACGACTCACAACTGTAGTCATGGACAAAGATAACTACATCAAGAAGTCAGAGGATTTACTTCGACGAAAATGTGTATCGACCATTTGAAGTCAACTCTATCCAAAAGTTCGACAATCAGAACAACAAAATCTTGAACAAGCTCTTTAAAGCAGAACAAGTAGCAAATGAAATCGAATGGACCTGTCGCTCCTCAGTTTTACAGCAGGCCAAAACTACACAAACCAGACATCACACCAAAACCAATAGTCTCACTTCCGGAAAATCCAATATACACCATATCCCGAGAACTTTCGAGGAAACTAAAACAACTCCTTCAATCGTATGGACATTTCATCAAATCACCAACAGAATTGTTATAAAAGATCAAAAGCATCAATATAAAAAACGACGAATTAATGTTACAGCCCTATACACATTCATCGAACCCCAATCGGTCAAGGAAACTATGTCCCTTCTGTTCACTGAAGACACAAGCCTTTCAGAACGCATGAAACTAAAATATTCAAGTCTGATGGAACTCATCGACCTATGCCTGACAACATACTTCCACTTTAATGGCAAGATATACAAACAGATGAAAGAAACTCCAATGGGATCACCGATATTCGGACTAATCACAGAAGTAATGACACAGAGACTGGAAGTCATCATTCTGCTTGTGATTAAACCAAAAATTTGGATTCTCTATGTAGACGATACTTTTGTCATCATTAAGAAAGATGATACAGAAAACACTCACAGTTTGATCAACAACGCTTTCAGTGACATCAAATTCACAATGGAGGAGATGAACAACCAACTACCATTCCTGGATGTTTTAGTAAGTAAGACAAATACCGGAAAGCAAAAAACCCAAGTGTACAGGAAGCCAAAACACACTGATCAAATCCTCAACTACAGTAGCAACAACCCAACAACACACAATACTAGTTGTGTGCTGACTCTATTCAAAAGAGTGAGAGCACACTGGAGTACAACATCTTCACGGAGAAATGAAGAGAATTACTCGATGTTCATCCTAAAGAAGAACAGCTACTCACGAAAATTTATCACAAGATGCTTACCCTGTACAACATCGACTACAAAGTCATCGACAGAAATCAATAAATAGATTATCCTACCGTACAAAAAAAATGTATCAGAGATCACGACAAGATTACTGAAACCACTTGGCATCGGTGTAGCTCATGAACCAACAAATTCCCTCCAAACGCTATCATGAAGACCGAAGGAAGCAACAACCGAAGAAGACAAAGCGAATATCATTTATAAAATCAACTTCAGTTATTTTGATCAACTGGACAAAGCGGTCACCCTCTTCGTTCTCGTTTACACGAACACTAATTGGCAATTAAACGTCAAGATATTTCACCATTCATTTCAATGCATGTAGATAATTATGGACATGAATTCAATTTTGACAATGTAGAAATCTTAGACAGAAGAAACACAAAGGATTTTAGAGAATTCCTAGAAGCTTGGCTTTTAAGTTAGTCAGTAATCAATAAATGTAGAGACACAGACGTAGTCTATCAACCAATGAGAAAAACGATAAACAACAAAAAGGTAAGGGATCAAGCAGAGGAACAGCCAACAAGAAAATCTATGCAGTCAATGACACAATAATCAAAGCAAACAATCAATCACAAACTAGTTCGTCAGGGCAAGCTACTAAATCACTACTCAGGGAGAGATATAGAGGGCTCACTTCATACAGACGTTATTACTGATGTTGTCTAGAAAGACAATGAAAGCTTTAAGATTAAGCCACCCCGCTCAAAGAACACAACACAAACAAAATCATCCATCTGAGCTAGATGTATTTTCGACCATTGGTAAGTGAACTGAAGGGAAATCATTCATATCATGAAAACATGGAAATTAAGAGATTATTAAGGCTGAATAATTGAAAAGTCTAAGAATTAAGAAGTGAATAAGGACTGAGAATTGTAAAGTTGCCTCTGCATACACAATTCCGGTTTCGACTGTGGTATTGACCGACCTTCAGCAATGCAAAGTAAACGTTTCATTACGCCTTTCAGATTACCCTGTACTTAGTAGATTAGTGTCAACAAATCTTCAGGAAATGTATCACCTTTCAACCAAATAATTTTCGAATATAGAGCTGTTGACTGATCTGCGTTGACTTCTACTGAGCCATGCTGGAAAGTCTTGGCGTTGGCGCTGAACAATCTGTCTCTGCGTACGTCCTATATACCTAGCTCTACAGGAGAAGGTGACTTGATATATGTACACGGAAGTGGCTTGCAGTGACAGTTTGTCCTTTCCACATGTGATCACCTTTGAATGATCAGTAGAGGTGATTAACAAAGTGACCACATAGAATGTTCTTTAAACAGCCTTCATTAGTCTACGCTTTAGCACCTCATCCACTGAATTATAAGTTCAAAATTAGCCTCTTCTTGGCAGTGATAGAAGACCGATGTGTAACATTCTGATGCAAATTTTTATCTGTGAATCTCTCTGGGTATCTATATAAAAGTTGAGTGTCGGAGGAAGATATCGCCAAAAACAAATTTGATGAGCATTCTCCACAGTTTAACCTTAAATGTCTTATAATTTTGTCTGTAATAACTACTACTAATTAATATTAAAAAACACCCTTTACTGATCAAAACAAAACTTGACTGAAAAATATTTTCAAAGATTCATTTCAAATCAGTATAAGTTAATCACATGATTAATCATATTTCTCTTAAGCTAACACACAGTAAAAGGAACTAAACAAGTTAAGTGTGCTCCAACGAAACAATCTGATGACAGAAAAGAGCAAATACAATAAGGTTTTTACTTCCTCGCTTTACGTCTTCTCGTTTCTCACATACTTCTACTAGTCTTAAGAAGTTAATCTGAAATATTAAATAATACAATTAAGTCAATTCACTTGGTAACCTTGAGGAGAAAGACAATGAATCACACTTATTGTATGAGATGAAATCATAGTACCTGACTATCCACACCTCAGCAAGTGGAGATGGGTTCTACCATGTGACCCATTGATAGCAAATAGAATGTCAAGACTAATAAGCCATTGTTCGATGTAGTGAAACACAGCAATCAAATGAAAGTATATATATATATATATATATATATATATATATATATATATATATATATATATATATATATATATATATAGGGAGAGTGAGAGAGATAAACAATGATTCTTACCGGTAGGTACACCAATGACAACACCTCGTAATCCCAATGGAATATTTTGTCCTACACCAATATAAACAACTCTATCCAATAATGTGAATGTACTGAATACAGATGAACAACTTGATGAATAAAAACAACGATCAGACGGTGCTAAATTAAAAGAAGATGGATATATTCTTGTATTGGAATTCACTGACTGAAGATTAGAAAAAAAAACACAGGGAAAACGAGGTCAGATAAAGAAAAAGTAGATAATTAATGATTATACATATTTCATTGTATTTTTGGACGAAAAGCGTAAAATAGTATTCAGTAAATTTTTGTTAGAAAAAAAAATGAAGCGTTTAACCATGTTTTATACTTTATTACAAAAGATTAGTTAGGATACCTACAACAGAATTTGTAACAATGGACAACTGATGAAGAAACATGTTTGTTCACCTAGTAGACAAAGTAAAATGCAACTCATTAAGATTAAAACCTTAAAGAAAAGATTTCAGTATCACTATCAGAAATATGATTTCTGTACTTAAGCTGTATATGAAATGTTATTAAACCTAGTCCAATACAAATAAACATTTATTAAGGGTAGACAAATATATTAGACAAAGAATTTAGTTTTCCCTCTTGATATTTTTAGAAATTTATGAGGATAATTTTCATCAACGACTAGCACTAAATAAAGAACAATTAAAAACTAAGGGAGTAATAAATAGCCAATTCATTCTACCGTTGGACTTCACAATAGCATACAACTATACCTTAAATAGGATTATGCGTTTAGGACTTACGGTCTTTGTAAGTTGAACCACAAATAGATAGTCTATGAACTTGAGGAGAATTTATCGACAGTTGACGACTGCAGGTACAATTTGCACACCATATCATCTATTAATTGACGTTTGATAAAATGTCTACGTAGTCAGGTTAGGAATTTGGCTAACAAATCAAAAGACTTAAATAAGAAACAGAAACACATCAAAGAGATACTACTCCCTATGGGACTTAATAAAAGAAGGCATGGTACTGTTAGTGGTGGATATAACATGTTCAATAACTTTGAACAAAGTCCATTTTTGGTTGGATTCATGATAAACATATTGTTTTTATGTCTTAGCTACAAATTTCGTATCCAGTTACTGAAATTTTTTTTCTTTCTGAGAAGTTTCAGTGAAATGACTAGATTACTATAGTGTCTAGCAGTTGCTATTTCAGACAAGTCCTATCATTCACTGTACAAAATTATGATGGTCTACAATGTAAAGAAATATCGTTGGATGCCTTTATTTATATTTTTACTACTTACACAATACATTTCTGTACCTATTTGTATTTGGTTAGCGTTCAGAGACTTTCCAGATTATTGAATCAACTTTCAATCAATATGTTACGGGTTAGCAGGGTTGTTTTATCTACCAATGTTTACATCACAAGAGAGTATGATAAATAAACATAATACTTTTGGTTAGGAATCTAGTACAGAATCTTGTACTTCATTGAATAATCTTTTTCCTTTAATACATCTGCAAATTATTTGTATCAGATTAAAACTAACACTGTCACAGTTACACGTTAGAGTTGAGCTTGACGAGGACTGAATTAGAGCGACCAATATTCAATGTAGAGCTACTGGTTTCTAAACAGAATTGAATTAGTGTTATACAAATCAAACAAAAAGGTTTTTATTTAGTATTCACACTAAACGATCATCTATAAACATGAAATAAGAAGTAACAATGGATACGTAAAATGCCAGCTAAGGTGAATATACTATGTAAGAAAACTCTCTTACGACGTTAACACTGGTAGATAAAATGACTTTCGAACTCGTAACGTATTGGTTGAAAGTTGATTCGATAATCTAAAAAGTGTCTAAACGCTAAACAAACACAAGTAGGTGTTGAACAGGTACAGAACTGTAAGAAAATATGTCTAACAGAACAACAAAATTCTATTGAGTTTCATTTCTCCCAATGAATAAAAATACATTAGAAATGGTAAATCAAAATTATCAATACCAAAGTGAATGTCTATAAACAAAGTATGAAGAACTTACAACAAACAAAGCCGTAGGTGAACATTTTACTGAAGGTTTTTTACTCCAGGTAAGACGATCAAAAACATCACAAAGAGATTTGTCATCCATCTTAGAATATAATAATTTCAATTTGTTCAACCATTCCTTATCTAAATACATGCCATTTTGAGGTAAAACTGGAGCAATTCTACATCCAGAATCGGAAATGAACTCTGTAATCTTGTCAACTTCACTCCTATGTTGAAGAAAGAAAAATAATTTGGAAACTTAATGCATAATTCAAGAAATGATAAAATATACAACCTAAAATTAATTGAAAAAAAAAGAAGAAATATTATACGCTAAACAATTTAATGAGGGAAATCGTTTCTACATGATCTATTCACACACTGGCAAGTGAAGCAGAACAGGATACAGGTAGGAGAGACCTGACAACATTATATCAAATAACCAGATTACTATCTGAGAGGGAAGAGATCAACACAGATGAAACCAATGAAAGATAGTGAAGGAAAGCTAATAACCTCCAAAGAGGAGAAACAAAGAAAACAATGGGTTGACCACCTCAAAAAACTCTTCAATCGGCCACCACCTGCATCTCGTCCAGAAATACCACCAGCAGCCATAGAACTATCAGTGAACAAAGGCCCTCCAACAAAAACAGAAGTCCTGAATGCCATAAAACCGCTGAAACCCTGGAAAGTACCACGACCACATGGAATTCCACCAGAAGCACTCAAAATAGACACAGAGACAACAGCAAACATGCTCACACCACACCACTACTACAGAAGGTTTCGAAGGAAGGAAAGGTATCTGCCAGTTGATTGGAAGAAGGGCTACTTTGTCAAACTACCAAAGAAGTGGGACCTAGGCCTTTGCAAGAACTGCCACGGAATCATGCTCCTATACCTATCCCTATCCACCACAAGCAAAATATTATGCCGCATCATCCTGGAGAGACTAAAGGATGGGCTGGATTCAAAATTACGACCGGAACAGGCTGGCTGGCTGGCTTCAGGAAGAACAAATCATGTGTGGATCAAATTGCAACGCTACGCTATGCATCATCATAGAACAGAGTATAGAATGACAGTCAACTCTCTACATCAACTTTATCGACTTTGAAAAGGCTTCGACAGCGTCAACCGAGAAGTAATTTGACAGCTGCTCCCACACTACGGTTTTAGTGCCATAAACCTTTATCAACCTCATTCATCGACAGCTGCTTACGCTCGATGCTGAAGATCAGATCAGAAAGAATAACCAATAAAGAACTCTGGGAACGAACCAACCAAGAGGTTATCACCCAACAAATATGCAGAAGGAAGTGGAGATGGATTGAGCATACACTGAGAAGGCCGATTGGGGACATCACTAGCCAGCCCATGCCCTCGAGTGGAATCCAAAGGGGAAACGATGAGTTAGGCGTCCGAAGCGAAGGTGACATGGAGGAGATCATGTGAGTTAGGAATGAAAGTTTGTGGGCAGCCGTGGCGCCAGGTTGAAAGGACTGCAGAGAACAGAGTGAAATGGAAGCGAGCTACTGAAGCCCTATGTTCCACTAGAAACCCAGGGAAGAATAATATAATGATAATATACTGCATTTATTTAACTTCTTTTCCTAGGTATGATCAATTCGATTCACCTGCTTGTCATTCCTGTGTTCTATGGGTGCTGTCACACGATGACATAGTGTGGTGAAACTCTTTGGTACATATGTTGTATGAAGTTTGTGTTTAAGAGTATAAGATAAATAAATGATCACGTATAAAGTTTCTGCAGAATAACTTTCCATATTGAAACTAACACAGCAACAGAACTCTACTACAAAACAGTAATGATCATCGTTATAATGGAGCTGCATAGGCATTATTTCATATTTTTATTCACTTTACTTCAGGAAGATAACTATAAAGACAGTAATAAAAACCAAATATCTGAACGGAGAATATTTTTCTTCTACATAAATTCTTATGAGGTTTTACAGTTATAAAGTGTATTTGTACAGCGTGAAATCAAGCCAAGTTAGGGGTATTTTCAAAGTGGAGCGAGATTTAGGGACTGTTAGGAAATTAGCCTCTCTTTTTTGAAATGGTTAATATTGGAGTGAAATATATACAGATGAATAATGCGATGGTGAACGAAAAAACGAATAAAGAAGACAGGAATGATCTTTAGTTTACTCAAGGTCAAGGAAGAAGTAACGGTTAGACATATTCCTCCTGAATGTACAGTTGAGGTTTGACCAACTTTATTGCGACAGCCCCGGTCATGTTGAACGGGTGTCGGCAAGCTACACATGGTGTTTTTGGAATACGATATATGACATTGAAAGCTTTATTAGCATCTGTGCAATACTCTGAGACAACAATGTTTATTCAAAAGTAATTACCCATATTCTATTTTAGCAGATGAAACACACATCTACAACAACATAACCCTATTAAATTTATTTAAATGAATCAGTCGTATAGGAAACTGAATCACAAAAATTCGAGATAAGACTTCTTTCATTTAGAGGGTTTAACTAATATTCCTCATAACATCTACGATGAGTATTTCAAAACTTCCCATTACTATTCGACTGTGCAAAGGTAAAGATGAACCAAAAAAAATAGCATTAGAAGAAAATGATGAAAGAAGTGACCTTCATGTGGATAAACCACTAAGCTAAGAGGAGCTGATGGTGGCATACTACATAAGGCATAGTGCTTGAGGCAGAATGTCAGATCAGTGGCGTAGAAAGTGTTTAAAATATCTAGTCAATCATTATCTTAAACCTACTTGTCTCTTTATTATTTCATTAGTTATGCTGAGACGTGGAAATAGTCCCACACACCAAATGAAGATTAGAACATTATGACTAGTAATTTATCAGGACCTTTTAGTCTTCTCTGACTTAGATACCTCGAATTCTTCTCGTGTTAATGTAAGGTAAGAAAGCATTCATCTACGTCTAATTCACCTTAAGAATGAAACGTAAGTGACAGGGGAGTTTTTCAGGAGAGTTAAACTGTTATGTGGTGTCGCACCTGCCTACACATTCCCTCTTTCAATCATAAGAATCATAACCACCAATTTACTAAAGTTACTCTTAAAAATAGCCGTCCCTTATTCAATCAGCCTTGGAGAATAACCAGTTTAATCAAAACTGTTAATGTCTACTCGTATGGTTTTATTCGGAAAGCTATTAGATGTATCTGCCATTACTACAGGTATACGCTAGTTTGTTGCCTTGACATGAATGGCAGACTGGTGCAGTAACACTTTGACAACCGCTGACAGCAACTCATGAAAATTGTTGGTATATGCATTCTTAACCTGATTTTGAGTCAGGGAAAATGAATGTTACATTCAGTGGCAAAAAAAAGCACAATTAGAATAGAAGTACATGCTTTAGAACGAGCTGAAGTCTATCTGTAATCTCTAGTGGTAGCTAGTAAATATGTGAAAAGTGTTTATAGTCGGGTTGACTTGGATAGTTATAAGGTTGAACGACATTTTATCTTCGTTAAAATTTATGTTGATCTAAACAAAGCACTTATCAGAGAAAAGATGAAGAATTAGTAGCCCTTACTGTCATGGGAGTTGGAATATTGTGCACAGGTCAACAAATTCCTTTTTGATTTTAGGTGGGGATTCATCATGAACTGACATCACTTGGAGGGACATTGGAAAACTGTGAGCACTGGACAGCCGTCTAGTTCTAGCATGAGACTCCTCAGCAGTGCGCACCCATGACTCGGACCGCCAGGGGCTGAACCCAGAACCTTCAGGTTTCATGACCAGCACTTTGCCATTGAGTCAGAATCCAGTGGTCCATATTTCCAACTTCTGTAAGTTCACGATATAGCGCGACTCACATCCAATGTCGTCGTTGATTAACTGTCCTCATGTTCGACTTCGTTGACTCCACTGTAGGTCTTATGGCCAATTATAAATTACGAAAACAAATCAACTAAGTCTCATGATTCACGAAAATGGAGTTACCTATCAAGGTCTTTTTGTTAGTCCCAGCGGCATGCATGGTATGCCTAAGGCAAACGCAATGAACGACATTGGATGTAGGTCGGGCTATATCATGAGCTTACAGAAGTGGGGAATGTCGACCATTGTATTCCGACCCGATGTGTCTGCGGTAAGGTACTGGTCATGGAACCTGAAGGTCCTGGGTTAGATCGCTGGTGGGGTGGGGGTCATGAGTGAGCACTGCTGAGGAGTCTCATACTAGGACGAAACTGCTGTCCAGTGCTCCCAGGTTTCCAGCGTTCCTCTAAGTGATGTCAGTCCACAATAAATTCCAATCTAAAATCAGTTAATTAAACCTCTACAAACCTCCAGATAAAATTCTTGTTCCTTCAAATGCCTAATATTTGTTAATACGCTTCTAGATCAAGCTGATCAGTAAACGTTCAAAAATATAAGTTCATCATGCTACTCGGATCACAGAGATTACTTAATCAACTTGAGAACTAATGAAATCCTGAAAGGAAGTCAAGTATTTTCCTACCATTCGCTAGCCTATCAATTGTAGTCTACCTAAGACGGGAGCAGTTAGAAACGGTTCATAATTCCTCATTACAATTTAGTGAAGAAAACGTAGAGAACGTCCAGTAGGAAATTGTATCTAAGCATAATACACAGCGTTGAAAGAAAAAAAAGAGCAAAATAACCTGGTCAACGAAATCAACTTAGCCTGTGTTTCACATTAACGAAACATAAAATCTATTGTGATGATAACATCTTTAATTCAAAGCATACAGAAATTATTCATATATATACTAAATCTTTGTCTAAAGCAAAACTTACGAACTAAGTTTTAGGCATGCATTATTTCGACTAGATGCATCTGAGGATTTCAAACTTTATTCCAAACGCTTGGGAACTTTTCACTGAATTCCTTAAGTAGATCAACAGTTCTATTGGAAAACAACCATGTATGACGAACAGTACAGAATCGTGACCAACCTAAGACCTAAAATGTTTTTAAAAAAACAACAGAACATGGTAAAAGATTTATAGGGAAGAAATTGGAACGCATAGAAGAAGCTGTTTGCAACAAGATCCGCAAACTTTTATTCCACTTTTCTGCTGTCTTAATGTGTTCCTGAAAGAGACTTCTCAGTACTTTACTTTAATTGGCAGTAAGGAATGGGATTAGGGGTAAATGGTAAGAAGTTAGAATTTTTACAGCTTCCTCATTTCCTTCGTACTTCATGTAACTCTTGATTAATGAAAACATAAATATACATAAAAAATTCTTAAAACAGATGACAAATAGGAAATGGGACAAGCCTAAGTAAGGTACTTTAGGCAAAGCATAAGATAAATATAGAATAATAATCCAATCTACTTAAAGAGAGATGACAATGCAATCATATCCTTTAGACACATTACAGACGGAAACAAAATGGGTTAAGGGGACGTGAATAGAGCATTACTTGAGGTAATGATTGCTTAGTGGACGACTAAACAACGTCTAGGGACCCTAGATCATAAGAAAGAAAAGAAGTCATCCCATGACAACTATAGAGGAATCAGTTAACATCGTGTCCGAGATCTTAGGAACCATAGTTATCCAACGGTTAACTGTAACTCCAGAAAGGGCTAACTAGAAAAAATCAGGCTGGTTTCAAACGTGGATGAGAGTGCATCGATCAGATCTTAATCCATCGAATATTTTCAAACATATGCACCCTAACCCGGTGGCCGACACCTGCATTCGACTCTTTCGACCAAGATGTGTTGTGGTAGCATCTGACTGCCAAAGGAATATCAGACAGGTGCATGATGCTAATCAAAGCTATCTACTCAATTTCACACAACCATGCTATAACTTATGGAAAACTGTCATCTATAGTACGAACAGCCAATGGCGTCTGACTAAAATGTTCTTTATCACCATTTTTATCTAAATTCGTAGCGAATGTGATGATGGACAAAACTCTAGGTTTATCCAACTTTACACGGTTTAATTTACTCTCAGGAGGGCAGGGGGACAGACAGTTAAAATCAACATAGAGTCTCTTACAGAAGTGCATCGGTCAGAGTTTCCACACTTCATAGTAGCATGCAAAGAAAAAGTGGATCGGAAAAATGACATCAAAGTAAACAAGTGTATGAGAGGTAGGAGAATAAACACATAACGATTAACGAGGATATTCACAACTTTAAAGATAATAAAGAGAGTATACATCTGTAACAGTGACTGATTTTAAGTCATATCATCTCCAGTCTTAAACCACTGATTCTTATTACCTCAAGAATACCAGCCAGTTACTCTACACCTGCTTACACAACTCAGATCAGTCAGAGACTTTACAGACTGATACCATATTTTGGTATGGATATCCAGAGCACACTTCTAGCCCGATACTAATATCGTTAACATTTCACGTCAAGGAAGGTGTTGGCTTAGCACGTACAGCAACATTTGTTCAAACCAGTTCACTGAATAGAAGTTCACAACCTCACTAACCGACTTACCTTCCGCGAAAACTACCCTTCGCCTAAACTCGACACTTCGCACTTATGGTGGGGTATATGAGAAATATTGCGAAGTCATGTATTCGAAAGCCTGTAATTCCTGAGTATCTTCTACTTTCAACGGTCATATCTCAGGCATATAAAAGGAGAGAAAGGACTGCGGCTTAGAATTTCCATATCCCTTGACAGATAGTCGAATATCGCGCTGGAGCTAGAGATGAATCAAGTTGGCAAATGCCAAACAGGTTATCTGTATCTGAGGTTAGATTTCGTCAGCGACCAGCCTATTTGGTTTGAAGCAACTCTTCAAGTATATGAAGTGGTCAAAGCATTCTACCACATCGCTTCATGTCGGTAAACTAGGAAGAGTAGTTGTAGACCAGTCCTAAAGCATCATCTTACTCGTCCTTTAATAGGTGATCGGATATGTCACTAGCATCAGCGATGATATAAGCTGGCTACTCATAAATTCAATGGAGCCATGAGTCAATATGTCCAGATGGATACTGAATATTACTTCTGAATACAATATGTTTATGTGCGTCTATTTAAGCATATCTGACCAGTTCACGAAAATATTTTTGCAAATTGGGAAAATATTTCATATATTCCAATTGACCCATGAAATGAAATAGTATCATCTTTTGAAAAGGCTGTATGCGAATGTTGCTTACCATGACGTGTAGACAATAGTTACAACTACAACTGCAGAGATTTGGGAAATAAACTTCCTAGAAACACCTGAGGTTTGATAAAAAAAAGTTATCATACTTATGCATTTCAGATCGGCAGTGCAGTCATTCTCTTTTTCTAAATTGGTACAAAAAGGTCCCAGTATCAACTGGAAATAAAATTTATACAACATACACATACAAACATATGCAGCTGAAAGTGATCGAATATCACTGGAGAGATTTCGACAGTAGGTGGAGTCAAAGAAGTGACGTGAAGTATGTGTGATTGTTTCTAAATGTGTTCTTAAGTTGTTTCACCTTCAGGTGATTGCATCAAACAGGATAAAAGCTCGAAATTTCAATTGTCAAAATCAAACAGTTTGAGATGATCTTGAACAACTGGTTCGAAAACACAAAAGAAATTATACAAGGAGTAGTGTAGAAAATGACTAAAAGCTAACTCTTAATAATTTCTTCAGGACGTAAAGAAGTTTCCGGATGAATGTGGTGGTATCTGATATTTATCTTGTATAACAGTGAATTGCAAGATCTCTCCTACCCAATCATCTATAATCAAAATAATATTAGCTACCTGCGGTTCTCGCGTATATCTTACTAAGGTGAAAAGTGTCGGCTTTATGCGGTGATTCATCTCACTTACTCTCCCCCTTGTTAATGTCCTCTTTAAAGAGTTGATATGAACTGTTAAAAGTTCGACAGAATTATAATCATACCGGGTTCTACTTCGTTCATATCTGTCTGATCACCTGGTTGAATAGGACAAATATCAGTAGTTTTTATAGGGATAATGTTATTTCACAGTGATACAATGAAAGCCCATTAAATGCACTGCATGTACTTGAATCCTTGCTGGAAAGTCAACATTACGTAGAAAAAAAAAAATTAAATGGAAGAAACCGATCAATTTTCATAAAGAAGGATACAGTGTCTTGGTTGATAGTCTTTGATCAGTTCATTCAGAATTTAAAAGTTATACATGAAAGACAAAACGAATTTTAGACATTGGTCAAAACGCCATGTTATGGAGCTAGAAAGATATGTTCAAATCATAAACTGCAGGATAACGGCTACAAAGAAAAGTTTTAGTAGTAGTGATGGATAGTGGCTAACAGTGGAATCCAGGATGCGAATCACTTACTGGGAGGTAGATACAACCAGCTGACGAGTCCCAAATAGCACGAAATGGGTATCCTGGATTCCACTGCTAGCCACTATCCATCATTACTACATAAGTAAAAACACAGGCAGTGTCGAAGGATCCACGCAGGAGCCCATATGTCAATAGAGACCGATCAATTCGGTCCAATGAATGACGCTATAATACAAGCAATAACACTGGAAGTTTCAATAGTTTAAAAATCCCGAAGTCGAACAATTCGATCCAATAAAACAACGGAGAATTACAAGCATATCAATAAATAGTAATAATCCCGATTAAGTTATAAAACAAACCACGTTTAGCAAAGAATCACTCTTTTCAGCGATATCACTCTCAAGCTGTACAATCGCATATAAATATTCTATTCGTATACTAGTAGAAAATGAATGTTTCATGAAATATTTTGAACGAAGTTCACATTTGATTATAAATCTTTTTTCGATCTCAGATGTGAACTTCGTTCAAAATATTTCATGAAACATTCATTTTCTAGTAGTATGCGAACAGAATATTTATATGCGATTGTACAGCTTGAGAATAATTTCGCTGAAAAGCATAACTCTTCGCTAAACAGACGTTTATCAATGAATATGGAAGATCTGATGACAATAAGCCAAAGAAAACTACAATGAATTAGAAGCTGGGCTTTATTGGCCTCAATTTCAACGGTTGAAAACTGCACTGAACAAAACGCATCTTGCAGCCAAGTTGATCCCTTTCTACAGAACAACTTACTAATTGGTAATATCAAAATCGACAGGTTCCCTACCCATGCTACCTCTAATGGTGCATACGAGTTTACGTGCATCTGTGGTAGCAGTTATATTGGGAGGAGAGAAGGGAACACTTTAGATTCTTTGAACACTTACCGAAATGTCCACGTCTCAAAGAAGCAAAAGTTTTCAGTAACACAATCCCTCAGTATCTAATCGATGCAAAACATCAAGCAGATACCTTAGAATCCTTTAAGGTAATAAAAAAAACTATGTAAATCGAATCTTTTCAAGTTCGCTGAGGTTTTAGCGATCACATGACTCGAACTCGGATTATGTTTAAAACGAAGCAGTGATAGGTCTTTATTTACCCTGACAACCTAAGATTTTACTCTTCCTCTTTTGACTGAACCTTTTTCCTGTTCGTACATGATTTTGTTCATCGTTCTGTCAACTAAGTTCAACTCATTTTATTATTAGATAGTTTGTCTGGTCTTTATCATCAACTAACCGACTTGCTAATCTTCTTACGTAATCTCTCATAACTAACCATGTTCTTTTCTCGAACTCTCTGTTGAATCACATACAAAACATAAGCTTCTTAGCATGTCCTGTTAACTTTATCTGGATGTTAGTATTCGTTATTAAACTGTGTCATTTCTTGCTAATTAACCTCATTTAACAGCGAAAAATTTGTTCGAATTCCTCCATCATATGATAGTTGAATGTGTTTTAGGTTGTAAGTGGTTGATGAGAAATCGGCGAGATAAAATGGCAACATTTTATTTTTCTTCAGTCGTTGTCCCTTCACGACACAAGTTTATGACGGTGAATGTTTATAAAATTGTGTTTTTCACATATAGTTTACAAAATAGGCTGAATAGACTGAATGGAATTACAAAGCAAAAGGTCTAAAAGTGATCTGAACACATACCCGTTTATGTAATAAGTTTGCTGGTTACATGGAGCTGGATCTTGTGTTCATGTTTTGAGAATTTCCTGAAATAATCGCTGCATATTCTGTTTTTTTTTTAATATTTAACAAACACAGCTATTCTTGAAAATATCATCTCGACGTAAAAACAGTTAACACTGTACACACTTTATTTACTCAACTCAGGATCAATTGTCTTATTTACGGATTCAACAATTAATTAACGACCATACAAGGTCACTTATTTGAAAACATCAGCTTTTTTGAATTCAACATGTAATAGTATATTAGATATTACTTAACACTAAGTGTCATTGTAACGTAAATTTGATCTCTTCATTAACGCAATATTGTCTAGGGCAACAGAACATATGTGAAAACAAAAAATAACTTCAAACTAGGGAAACATTTCTACCATTCATGTCTAAAAGTGTGGGATTAAAATATTCGAAGATAAAACAAAGTCTTCATCGTCATCAAAGTGACGAAAAAAAAGAGAATTTACCAAGTATGACGAGACAAAATAAGAAATACACAAAGTAATATGCATTAGTTAGCCTGGTGCAAAGAATCCCAAGAGTAAAGAATATTGTATCATGTGTCCAGTTAGTGAAAGGAGTGCTAACAATCATTTTATCAATGGGATACACCAAGCTACAACCTCAGGTTTTTCACGTAGTACACTTTTACGTAGATAAAAAGTTCCTGTGAGATATTCTCGTACCTAATTTGAAGAGAGAGGGTAGTGATCTACCACCGGTTATTAAAAACGTTATATCGAGTGACAAAATTTCGTTTTTTGAAAAGAAGAGGCCGCATTAATGTCAACAAAAAATCCGATACGTATACTTCTCATCGTTTCACTGTATGCTATTCTAAGAAACGTGGTCGTTCAAGACAGAAAAACATGTTACTACTGCTTCTGCAGCGAACGGATGAAATCACAATGTAAATGCATATGACTGACTATTTTCTCTGAATTTTGATGTGATAAACTATGAAAAAGAGCACCTCATTAGAAGCCAATACTTATCTATAGGTTCATGAATCAAGATTCGGGTATAACAATACCACAGCCACTCAAACTGAAACACGCAAAATAAACCAGTAACCGATATTCAAACAAATCAGTGTAGAACCTGATACCAAAGACAGACGAAATTAACGCAAAACCTCGCATAGAAGTTCATCGGTCCAATTTGTTACACTTCACAGTAGCATGCAAAGAACAAGTGGAGGAGTGTTTGGGAGAAAAAGGAATTTGAAACTGAACATTAGTGAAAATATCCAAGCTTTAGAAGACGTCAAACAGTGAATTTGTTGCAGCCGATTTCCACAGCCATATCACTGAGGCTTTCCAACCATTGATTCCTATTATTTCGGGAACCCCAACGAGACATTCTACACTTTCATAAACCGCTTAGACCATCAGTCAGAAACTTCACAGACTGCTACCACGTCTTGATATAACTACCTTTACTTATAACTCGACAGTAATTCAGCTAACAATGAACGTCATGTTAGGCGGTGGTTTTGTACACATAACATATGCCCAAGCCACGTCAATCACTGGAGGTTCACAACCTCATTCTCTGATCACTCTTCATTATCTACCACCACCCTTTGCTTAACCTTGACATTACTCGCATAGTGGTTACACCATACGGAAATGCATTAGTTGGAGTCGCGGAACTTCATAGCGCAATAAAAAGAAGTGCATAAAAACAGAATGATATTTAGTTACACAAAAGTATACCAGCGAATAAGGAACGAGTAAATAAAGATTAATGAAAAAGTTCAACATTCTGAACAGGATCAGTGCAACTTACATCTTCACTACAACAACTAGTTTCCAGCCATGATATTCATCATCGCCAGCAATTAGCTCTTTGCATCATCAAGGAATCTCTTGGCAGAATCTACATGTTTCAGATAGACAGTTCGATGCCTCGAAAACTGATATCACATTTTCGTTTGGTCACCATATGCTTATTTCGAACCAAGTCCTACTTCACCTAACACCATACGTCGAAGTGGGCAGTGATTTTATGGGAGTGGAGCTATGGCTCCTCAGTTTAGGTAGCTGACTTCCAACCACAGGTTCAAACACTGCTCTCACATATTAGGTTTGGCTCATGCCTACTGTACACATGTAGACAACGTGGCTAAGTGCGTTTCGATTTCCACATGGATGACACCTTCAAACCACACCAGTCAATGTAGGGTTACAGTCTTATCAAATGCTTGATCTTCCTTTTTCAGCACTGCACATTTGGCTACAATAATGTACATATTGTGACTGCACCCTCCATGCAAGTATTCCTATAACAACATCTACGTCAAAACCTGTAGCTTTAACATATCTGCTTTCAACATTTGTCATACAGTCGAACAATAGGATAGAGAGGACTGCGAATTATCTAACAAAGCTAATTCGCAAGTTTACTGTCCATTAAACAACATTACTTGACAGGAATTCGACGTGAAAAAAGTAAAAAAGCTACATAAAGAAATGTTATTGAGTAAATTGGAATGAAATAGGAAATCTCTCACCTGGGCGCCAGAACGATTTCTTTTTAAATTTAAACCAATATTACTGAATAACTTTTGTTTAGTTTTATCTTTTGCATTTTCCATGGGATTATCACTTTTACAATTTTCGTCTGATTGTGAATTTATATTTACTCCAGTAGGCTTATTATCGTTACTATTAGTATTATCAGATACAACTTGAACCATTAAACTGCCAGTAAATCTATTCACCATGAAGACAGGAACATTCAATTGTTCTGAAACTACGATATTTGTGTGAAAGTCATCATGTTCCCATTCCTGAAAGTAGAGAAATAATTGACCATAGTAACAGCCTTTAAAGAGATAACGTCACATTAGAAAAACTCGCCATATTCACATCACCTTATCAGACCAGAATAATGTGTTCTATCTTAGGCATCTTGAAACAATTAGAAACAAGTATCAAGCATAAAATGATGCGACGTGGACACCAAGGCACAGTTACTTCATACTGAAAAGTGGTGAATCTGTCGTAGTGCAATTAAATGAGAATAAAAACAGTTTTGGACAGAAATTATGTACTCCTTGGTCAATGACTTAGCGACGAGTTCGAACCGTGCTACCCCTACGGAGGTTTGGGTAGCCACGTAGTATCATCAATGGCCATTACACAGTGGATATGACTTGTTGTCTGCTGTACGAATGTGTACATGGTGGTCGAATGCGTTTCATTTCTTTCGTTCAGCTATTACAGAACAATGGTGAACAATATTGATGAGTAGTTCCAGTGCATGACAAAACATTGGGTAGCTACTATCTAATACTAATTAGACACTCATACAAATGAGACTCAACCTCGCCTGGTTAACTAGTTCACTGGTTACTAGCCGGTCCTAAGCCCACATAAACAAGGAAGGTTGAGCATAGGGCTATCAACTCTATCCCCGAAAACCAATCTAATCCCTAAAGAAACTTCAAAGCACAAAGAAGTTACAAAAAATAAAAACAAACTTATTCCTCGATGGAATCAAAGAGATGAAATGACGCCGGTTGGTAAAAACATTCGGTAAGCCAGTCGGCCGATGTGTCTACTCTTCTCTCGATGAAAAAGAAAGTAACGATGGGGACATGGAATGTCCGCACCATGTATGAACCAACCAAGGATGCCCAGATTGCAGAAGAGATGAGGAGGCATGGCATGGAAGTGCTAGGATCTTGCGAAAGCAGATGGAATGGAAGTGGACTCTCCAAACTGTCAACTGGAGTGTCAATAATCTACTCCGATATTGTCACCCAGACGACAATCACCAACCTAACTGAGTTTTGAAGTGGCTGTCATGATGTCCCCAAGAACATCGAAGGCTCTCATGCAGTGCGAACCAGTCTCCTCCAGGATCGGGACAGCAACATTCAACTCAAGAGGAAGGAAAGTCACAATCAATCAGAGCTACGTGCCAACAAATAATCCAGATCAAGAGAAGAAGGAGGAATTCTATAAATAACTGCAATCAGTACTGGAAAAGACTCCAGTTGGCGACATCAAAATTCTAAAAGGGGTGGGTGGCATGAATGACAAAAAACTCGGAGCAGACAACACAGGAAGGGAACTCGGTGAAAGGAATGAGAAAGGAGAACTCTTTGCAGATTTCTGAGCATTCGACGATCTGGTGACTGGAAGCAGTGTGTACAAACACAAGGATATTCATAAGACAGCAACATGGATTTCACCAGACACCAGGACACACTACACTAAAAATCACATCGACTTCATCTCAATCTCAAGAAAGTGGAGACGCAGTCAGCTTACTGGACACAAAATCAAGAAGGGTAGCAGATGTAAGTTTACACCATTCACTATTTAGTGCAAGAAACCTACCTTCAAAATCAAGTTGAAAATCTTCAAAGAAGTTGGTGATAGACCACAGTTCAAGTTCAACACCCAGAACAGAAACTGCACTGAAGGACGAAACTATAAACGACATCTTCACGTCCGCCATCAGAACAAAATGAGAGACATCGAGGAACATCTCTGAAGGAACCTGCGTGGAAGGACGCTGGAACTCTTTGAAAGAGATGTGAAAAGAAACCTGCATTGCCGTATTAGGAAGGAAAAAGGAAACAAGAAAAGAAATGGATCTCACCGGAAGCTGATAGAGGAGGGAGAGGAAGATGGTGAAGCAGAAGATAAACCAGTGCAAGGATGCACAACGAAAAGAAGAACTCAGTACAACATATAAAATACTGGACAAAAAAGTGAAGAAGAGTGCACGCAAAGACAAAAGACACTTCTGCGAAACACTGGCGAGTGAAGCAGAACAGGATGCAGGTAGGAGAGACCTGACAACATTATATCAAATAACCAGATTACTATCTGAGAGGGAAGAGATCAACACAGATGAAACCAATGAAAGATAGTGAAGGAAAGCTAATAACCTCCAAAGAGGAGAAACAAAGAAAACAATGGGTTGACCACCTCAAAAAACTCTTCAATCGGCCACCACCTGCATCTCGTCCAGAAATACCACCAGCAGCCATAGAACTATCAGTGAACAAAGGCCCTCCAACAAAAACAGAAGTCCTGAATGCCATAAAACCGCTGAAACCCTGGAAAGTACCACGACCACATGGAATTCCACCAGAAGCACTCAAAATAGACACAGAGACAACAGCAAACATGCTCACACCACACCACTACTACAGAAGGTTTCGAAGGAAGGAAAGGTATCTGCCAGTTGATTGGAAGAAGGGCTACTTTGTCAAACTACCAAAGAAGTGGGACCTAGGCCTTTGCAAGAACTGCCACGGAATCATGCTCCTATACCTATCCCTATCCACCACAAGCAAAATATTATGCCGCATCATCCTGGAGAGACTAAAGGATGGGCTGGATTCAAAATTACGACCGGAACAGGCTGGCTGGCTGGCTTCAGGAAGAACAAATCATGTGTGGATCAAATTGCAACGCTACGCTATGCATCGTCATAGAACAGAGTATAGAATGGCAGTCAACTCTCTACTTCAACTTTATCGACTTTGAAAAGGCTTTCGATCAAGGCATCGACCGAGAAGTAATTTCGAAACTGCTTCAAGTCTACGGAGTACCACAAACCTTTATCAACCTCATTCAACAGCTATATGAAAAAGCCACATGCCAAGTGATCCACACTGGAAAGCTCAGTGACCCCTTTGAAGTAAAGGCAGGAGTAAGACAAGGCTGCCGCCTACTATCACCGATGATCTTCCTGATTGTGATGGACTGGATCATGCAGCAAACCGTTGGGAGCGAGAAGAGGGACATACGCTGGACCCATGAGAAGACCCTAAAAGATTTGGATTTCTACCATAATGATTTATGTCTAATGTCTTCTTGCACAAACTCGAAGATCTTCAGGCGAAGATTAACAAGTTGACGGAAGAGGCTAGGCAGTGATGACGGGACTACAAGTGAATGTAGAGAAGACAGAGGTGGTGAAGATACCCAACCAACAACAACGTCAATAACAAGCATCAATCAACATTAACGGGAGAAACCTAAAGGAAGTAATCTCTTCAACACACCTACCTAGGCAGCATCGTTTCAACTGCAGGCGACGGCACAGACGAGGATGTCAAAACCAGGACCGGAAAAGCGAGACGAGCTTTCACTAATCTGAAACCAGTGTGGAGATCTACTACTTTGCACTCAGCATAAAGCCTGAACAAGGTCCAGATTTTCAATACCAATGTCAAGCCAGTGCTCCCATATGGTTAACAAACTTGGCGCGTCACGAAAAGCACTTTCAACAAACTACAGATATTCATCAACAGCTGCTGACTACGCTCACTCGATACCGAGGATCAGATGGATGGCCAGAAAGAATAAGCAACAAGGAACTCTGGCTGGCAACGAACCAACCAAGAAGCTATCACCCAACAAATATGCAGAAGAAAGTGGAGATGGATTATATTGGGCCTACACTGAGAAGGACGATTGTAGACATCACGCGCCAGCCCAGGTCCTTGAGTGGAATCCGAAGGGGAAACGATGAGTTGGGAGTCCGGGGTGAGGGTGACATGGTGGAGATCATGTGAAGAAGAAATGTAAGCTTGTAGAGAGTCATGAAGCCAGGTTGAAAAGACTGCAGAGAACAGAGTGAAATGGAGGTGAGCTACTGAAGCCCTATGTTCCACTAGGAACCCAAGGGAAAAATCTAGATATAAAGAATAATACAACTGAGATTCTGATATACCGAAATTTAAGACAAATACTACAATACTGTAATAGGATATACCACTATCCCACAAATAATGAACTGACATTACTCAGAGACAAATAATCACCTATAGTCAATGCGATAAAAGCTAATTGACAGAAAAGCGTGAACCAAGAAAGATCATGAAAGGATTTGTGAACCAATCAACTTGAAATCAGAAATTCAAGTGTAAAACTTGAACACTGTGGTACAGTTTAACTTAATTTATGAGGTTTCGAGCATAAATTACTATTGCTCATAATCATATCAGTGTAATCACACTCCTTGATGAACATTTCCAAACAAAACCATATGAAGCGATCAAAAATCCCGTGGACAAAATTAAGAAATATACAACAGAACTGATACACCAGCTAAAGCCATCTCTTGGTGAGCCTAAACGGTTTGATTTAACACCTAAAACTAATAATCCTAGCAGAATTTAAAGTACTATTAAAGTTCATAAACCAGGTTATCCTAATTAAACCGATAGTTGACTTTCGAAATACCCCTACATATGAACTATCAAAGTACTTAGCATCAATATAATGTCCCATTAGAAACCGTTCAAATTTTGGACTAGTCAATTCTTACGAATTAAAACAAAGGCTTAATGCCTAACACACAGAAGAGGATGAAAAAATAGTTCTAACGCAACACCTCTTTGTGCTAAAATAACAATCAAATTAGCACTGGAAGCAGTCAGAAATCAACTAAATACTGATCCAAAACTTACTCAGATATCGGTTGATGAAATTATATTAGGTGTACAGTTATATTTGACCTCACCGGTCTTCAAGTTTCAGGGGGAAATACCTGGACAAACAGCAGCAGTAGCAATGGGATCACCAATATCCGCGATCGTGCCAGATATATTTATGGATAATTGAGAAGACATGGCTCCACGAACGTTTAGTCCTACACCTAAGATATAGTGGCGATATGTGCATGACGCATTTACTGTATTGAAATCAGAACATATCGATAATTTCCTCACATATTTAAACTCAGTAGTAGGCCCAATCTAATAAAATAAACTAATGTACCACATTCCATGCAATCACTGTGAAGTCAACTATATAGGTCAAACTAGACGGTCGGGGTCAGTTAGATTAGCAGAACATAGGAATTTAGCTGTATATAGAATGATAGACCTCAATAGGAATAACAATCTAGAGAAAAAACTCGGTTATTGCAAGGCATGGATTAACACACAACCATACAATAAGGGTGGGATAAAACCACTGTATTTGAGTCCAATATAATTAGGTGGAGGAAGAGATTGGTTACCGAAGTTTTGTTCATGCAAATAACACCCAACTCGTGTAATAGAAATGATGCAACACCTATACCAGAGATATGGAAAACCATACTGCCGATGAAAACAAAGAATATGAAGCGATAAGACTATAAAAATAAGATGTCGAAAGAAGTGTGATTACAATGATAAGATTATGAGCAATAATTTATGCTCGGAACGTCAAGTAAGTAATACTGCATCACTGTGCGCTATATATCAAATAAACAAGTCTTGTATGGAATTCAAACCAGAAAGAATATTGCGGCATAAATTCTGATAAGAAATGTAAATAAATCCAGCTTATATGAAGTTGGATTGAAGACGATCATTAGCATAGATAGTCGAAAGCTTGATCATCACCAAACCTTAGCTAACAATGCATCTACATCCATACATTCATTTCGTAAGTTGTAAATATTAATGACTGTTTCAAAACAGGGGGTATATATTACTTCAAAATAGTTCTCAGGGTATGAATAAATAATTTACTAAATATTGTGATAACGTACTTCAACTTGACTGCGAAATTCAGTCAGATCAATTGGTGAAGAGGAGTCAGGATAGAAACGGACCATTACCTGACCAGTCTTTTCATTCACTAAAGTAACCTAAATATGATTCGACATACAAAGAAATATGCAAACAATGTTAATGCTGACCTTCACAAGTAATATGTATAAAAGGAGAGAAGGAGGATCAAATTGACTTAGAAATGCGTTCTGTCAGCAAAGCCAGTTTAATTCCTTGCAAGATTGAATGTAGAGTAAGGCTCAAGGATTAACTTATGCAAATAATTAAAAGAGGTAAAGCAAACGAAATAAACAATTCAGTACTTATGGGTTGATGATCAAATAAAACGCTGAGGAAATTTAGAAGGCATGACTAATATCCATCAATTAGCTGCCTATCGAAAAGCCGATTAGATTAACTCTGCATAAATTTCATCCATGATACTCAGTGGGTGATCAGAACTAACTTGTTGACTAGCTGACAAAATCAACGTACAACCTTGCACATACGTGCATCGGTACAACTTGCTATACTTCACAGTAGTACACAAATAACACGTAGATAGAAAACGAGTGATATCTAAATTGACAAAGTTGTGTAAGAAAATAAACAGTTTGAAGACAACGGTTAGTGCAAGTATTTATGCAACAGAGTGAACGCATCTGTGCCATTATGACTGACTTCTAGCCATATCACCAAGAGCCCTTGGCCACTGATTCCTTTATTCTTGGGGACACCAACTAGACAGTCTACATCTCCTCACACGACTCAGACCAACAATAAGAGACTTCATCGACTGGTGCCGACACGTCTTGGTCTGGTCACCCTCAACCTCGATCTCTTAAAAAACTAATGCAGCTTTCTCTAGGATGGTATATAGAGGTAGGCGATGGCTCGGCATCCGCAGTACACATCTAACTCATCTCAATTGACTACGGTTCACAACCTCATCAATCGACTTGCCAGCCTGTCTTGCCATCGTCTCACCTCAACATTGTTCACATGGTGATTCCACCAAAAGCAGGCTATGCTCAGAAGACATCTGTGATCAAAACCCTGTAGTTGCTTCATGCCTTCTACTTTCAACGGTCACGTCTCACAGCCGTATAAAAAGACAGGATGAACTGCAACCCAGTATACTAAACCTTTGATCGATAGTCGGATATCTCATCGATCGGCATCACAGACATGAATGTGAGAAATAAGTAGAATGGGTGACAAATTCGACTCGCTAGTGTGCATGGACTTTTGTTATGAATATTGTGCGTGACGTGTTATTTCGGATATACTGTCCAAGTTAGTTGGACAGTAAGGCCTTTCTTTCTGTTGAGCACATCAGGATTCAATATAATTTGAAATGTCTCAGTTATATATCTTCCTTTTTAGTTTAAAAAACCTTTTTGAAAAATTTTAATACGTTCGATATCAATTCTATGACTGTGATAGACGGCATAAACAGAGATTCTCGACTTGATTGGTAAACCCTCTAGTTCTACAGGAATATTTCGATGTTGTATTGTGTAGTTTCTATGTTCTTCAGCACGAATGAGGATATATATATATATATATATATATATATATATATATATATATATATATATATACTTATTATTAATATTGCATTCATGATAACAAAATGCAGATTAAACTGATAGCAACCTACTTCTCCAACTGATCCATAATTTTCTCTAGCTAAACTAAATACTATTTTACCAGGATGAAAAATAGTATGTAGTAGAATAGGTTTAGTATATCCCCAATCAGCTTCACAACGACCAACTGCAGGAGGTGGAGGTAGACCAGGAAGGACTAGATCTAGTAGATCGAGATCTAAGCCATCACACTGACCATAGGCAGATTCTATACTCATGGAAGGTTTCTCTTCAGATGTCTTTTGGTTTCTACCTCTTTTTCCAGTACTTTCAATCATATTCTCTGAACGAACCAGGTGGATGCAAATGGACAATCAGACAGTTCCATATCATCACCATTATTAGCACGAGAACGAACAAAATTTGGAATAAGAGAAAAACCATTAGAAGAATTTGAACGCATAGGTAGCACAGACCAACCATCCAGGGACGAGAAAATACTAAAATTGACGATGGCAATAATTCCAAATTGAAAGTTGACAGATTATCGTTATCATGTGATTCTGATTCAAATAAAATTCCTCGACGTTTAAGCAAATAACGTTTTAAACTTGACAATTGATTATCAACCCATAGGCATTCACGTTTACCTTCTGAAGATGAATCAGGATTATCTGATTCTTCAGATGACAAAATATGACAAGAACGTAGTGATCCTGAAGGTAGACTACTTGAAGGTTCAATAATTGGATTCATGTTAAAATCTACAAGCTCCCAACTGAATAAGAAAAATGTAAATATGAAATGTTTCGATCAAAAATAATGAGAGACTTTTACATTCAATAATTATCTGTTTCTGAGATAACAAAAGCGTAAAAGATTCATATATATATATATATATATATATATATATATATATATATATATATATATATATTGAAAATAGTTAGGAGATGGAAATTACAAGGTTAAACAATTTAGGCATTCATGCAATAGATGGTGAGATAACTGCTTCATGAAAGCCAATGAAAAATCATAGTCATCCAGACTTCGCAGAGAAGTAGATTGAAGAGAACTAACGTAAAACTTAACATAAAAGTGAATTTTTTTTTCTTTGTCAAGATCTTCTTGCAACTAAAGGTTATCAGATGTAAGACAAACAGTTTACTAATTGATGATATATGAACTAGCAGCAAATAGGATAAACTGTACGGAAGGGGCTAACACTATTGTACCCGTTGACCTTAGAGTTTCGCCTCACCTCTTCGTTGTTCAACGCTACCGTTTGTCAGTTATCTTTTGTTATTAAATGTAAGTACATCCTGTGTACTTGCTGAGTCATCGGCCCACCTTTCTTCTCTCCCTTTTTTTCTTTTCCAGATTCTCGTGGCCACCACCAAACATAGTGCTTTGCGCCCCCCCCCCCCTGCAACAACATACCTATCTACAGGCTAGACGGAAACTTATCAACAACTGGTCGTTACACTATTAGCTAAATACAATAACCTTAATAAATTGCCAGATTGTGAACATGTGACCCAATAAATAGGAATTAAATGTCTTCCAGAAATGAATAACAATTCCTATTAATTCGATAGAAGTTTTCCAACCTGGTAATATTTATTTCAGAACTTTCAATGAAATTCTAGTTATAAGTTCTAATGGAAATTCGCAAAGCTTTCATACAAGATTTATTTTGGAAATTATATATATATATATATATATATATATATATATATATATATATATATATATATATATATATGGTAGAAATATCTTGAAAGCATTTTATTCCCAACTTTTATTTTAAATAGATTAGATAGAAAGTGAATCTATGCTAGAAAAATACATTTAGAAGAGGCCTGAATCTTTAAGTAATATCACTGAGAAATGGATAATCGATGTTGAAAAGGCAAAATAATTGGTTTATGGACATATAAATATCTAACGTGAGTAGTAGTAGTACACTTAAAAGATGATAATGATTTGAGACAAATAACTATAAATATCCTTACAGAAATTGTTGCAGGAAAACTTGGGAGAAAAAATACTTCACAAAATTAATTTTATTGAATATTATCGATCTTTGATAGTAGCCATAATCTTTTCAGAAGTGTAGCACTACTCATACTATTCATCACTGAAGTAAGGACACGTTCACCAGTTGGTGATGATGATGATAATGAGTGTTTTTATTTGAATCTTGTTCGTTTCCAGTGTAACAATCATGTCATAATACTGAAAACAATTTTTGCTGACTATCAGTAGTATCTATAATATGTCTCCAAATGATAGATTTATGGCATTTAAGAGAATATACACTGCATTTTATATAACATTACTATCATAGAGAAAAACTTTCAAAAAACAACAAACTAATGAAAATTTTTAAGTACCACAACAATAGTGCACTAATTGAAAAAGCGACGAAACTTTACGCCGATAAAAAAAATTAGTAAATTGTTTCAATATAAAATAACAATAGATCATTACATTTCATTATTGTTCATTAACCGGACAGGCATCACTGTGGCACAATAGGGCCAACGAACACGTACAGGTCGACCAAGAATATTCTCAGCTACTTCTCCAAGGCATTTGTACTTCAATAAATCTGGATTTGGTTTTATGGTCAACGCCATACTGTCTAACTTGCTGGGTACTTCAAAAACCTTATTTAAAGAAGAGAAAAATTTTTAAAAAAACCAGTTAATAATAGTTAGAATAACTAATTTCTAAAAATTAAAAATTACACAAGCTTTTTGTTTCGCCTTGCTATGAAAACGTATCACCTACAAAGAAACTTTAGATAAGAACAGTTGAGTAAGCCCATAATGTTTTATTTTAAACCAGATGATTATGAATATAGTAGTCAAAAGATAGAAACGTGTTGGACACACGTGAATGCCTGTTACTGAATCCCAGGTACAGATAAGATATCTTCAACATTTAATTTCTAACGGGTTATAAACATCACGATATAACAGTGCAGTCAAGTGTGCGATAACACATAGGCTGTTCAGGTTCCATCTAATCAAATGGCGATTACAGTCCGTAAGTATATGTGCTTCGCACTATTAAAGTGCGAAGTACTCTTCCAAGATTGGCAGAAGCCTCTCCTGCGTTCGCCGTCGGTCGTGAGCCGTTGGAAGTGGTCGGAAAGTTCGTGTATCTGAGTAATTGTATGAGTGCTGGTGGATGCATGTGACGAAATTTCCAACCACATGTAGGAAGCCACAGTGGCATACGTCAGTCCGGAACACCTTTGGAGCCGTCGCGTCGTTAGTCTGACCGTGAAAAGTAGAGCGGTTCTGCTCTACGCCTGTGAAACCTGGTCACTCTGAGCTGAGGATATGCGACAACTCTGTGTTTCATCATCGTTATCTCCGTAGGATTGCTCGTATACGGTGGCAACACCATGTAAGTAATTCTGAGCTACAACAGCGTGTGTTCCGACATGATGGAGATCGTCATCCAGTCAGTTAAGTCACTTGGAAACATCGGCTTCGGTGGCTTCGACATATGTTATAAATGTCGTCCAACGGCTTCCACACCGTTCACTGTTTGCTAACCCTGGGACTAGATGGAAGAAGCGGAGGAGTATTCAGTATGTGACGTAATGTCATGCGGCGAAGGATATTTGTATCAAGTTTGCATCTGTTGATGAATCATGACTCTCTAGGTGAGGTCCCAGAGATCACGCGACTCAGTGACTTGAGGCATTATCAGATACGGCTCAAAATAGAAACCAATGGTGGTCATGCTGTAACTTCCTTCTATCTTCTGCTGCTGAAAAGTAATGAATGTTCCGTTTTTGAATATACCTTACTGGACTGCCCTTCTAAGCATTATATTCTTATTGGGTTTTAATTTTACCTACTTCCCTTCACATTATATTTTCATAATATTGTTATATTATTTTGTGTGGCCCATTTTTGGGGGGCTCTAACTGTGCCACGTTTGTGCCCTAACAAAAAAAATAAGAAATATGGTGGGTAGAATGAAACATTAAACTAATAATACATTTCCTCCTAAATATATTGTAGAGCGATACCCTAACAACAAGTGGACCGTAATTTTTTTCCTCATTTCCAACTTTACAATACAGCCAAAAAGAAGGCTTCAATTACATGGCTAGATATTGGTTCCGCATATGTACAGGTATTATGATTTAAAAGCCGGGTGCAGTTAAATTTAAGCCAAACGAAGAAGTCACACATACGCCAAATCATATTATTATCATTATTATTATAATTATAACGACATACTTCATATAAACTCAGGAAAAAAACGATATACGGTTTCGTCAGTAGGGTAAGCATTTTGCAAAACATATCGAAACAAGCGGAAATATATGGAAGGTATTTGTAGAGCCAGTGTTATTCATTCATTTTTATTTATGGGAACATGATAACAGTAAGTAACAATATTCGAATAACACAGCTTTAAATGTTCATGTGATGAGAAATAGTCTAGAAATATGAATACAATGGAAACAATAATAATAATATTAATGTAGAACAAGTGAACTTAAAAGAAAAAGAAGGAAACTGGGACTATCTGTGATATCTTGATATGGGAGTAACCAATGTTCAAGATATTCAGATGCCTTATTAGTTAACCATATTACGATCATGGTAATCAATGAGATTTAACAAATTGTTTTTGTATGACTTGTATGGTTTCAAATTATTAATTGCCAAGGCTTTTGGAATATATGGTAGGTGATGGTGTAAACTTTTAGGGAGATTTGGCTGCATTTTTGTAAATGATGTCGAATAAGGCATTCGAAGTTCAACGTCTCGTATCGACCAAATTTTACACAAAAAGATGAAGGGCTGATTTTTTCAATCTTTACTGAGTCATACCGGGAGATGTTCTCAAATGTGGTGAAGGATGGGCTTGGAAGAAGTATCAAAATACAGAGATCCATAAAGATCAGAGAATCGATAGTCCTTACATTGAACTGGTCAGTTTTGGCAAATTATCCTTTACAGTGGGGCTATGATATGTTACTTTAAATTTTGGTGTATGGGATATTTTACAAACCGTTCATTCCGGACAGTTTTTCAGAATATTGTCACCAGCATCCTCCTTGCGTTCTGAATTCAAGAACAATATCTTCTACGAAACAGTGTTAGTGGTTCTTAGTGTTATGTTACACATATTTGTTTCTAAATGAAATATTTGTCAACCGTCTAATCTATGTTAGTTTTCAGTATATGGACTTTTTCAGTATACCATAGTCTCGTCAGCAGAACATCTACGAATGAGATCTTAGGATGTATTTCTCGTTAGCTTGGAAACTGTAATGCTGGATGGTGGTGCTTAAAGCGTTTCAGAAATTCCTATGTATCAAGTAAATTGTCACCCATGATCAAGATGTCATCAGCGTAACGGCAGTTGGTTGAGCACGTTGATCACTTCATTCACCTGAGAAGTGGGATCAGCCCTAGTGGATCAGTCATCATCATCATCATTATCAACATAGGACCAGGCATTACTGCGTAACGGTCCGAGTTGCCACACCTCATATCAGCACATCAAGTAAAAAGGTAGTGAGGTGAAGGATGAAGATAAGTGAATGCAGTCAAAAGAAATATAAAGTATGAGAAGAAAGGAAAGAGGAGTGACAAAATAGTGAGATTCGGTATAGCGTTGTTAAGATGAGGATAATGTGTGTATACATCTGCGCCACTGACTTCGGTTCTGAGCCATATCACCTAGGGTCTCCAACCACTGGTTCCTCTTGTCCCGTGGACCCCAACCACCTAGTCTGCATCGTCCTACATGGCTTAAACCAACAGTCAGAGACTTCATACATTGGTGCCATGTTTTAGTCTGGCCACCTCGGGCCTTTTTCCAGCCTGAACCCACCTCAGCCAACATTGTGTGACGAGGCAATCGGTGACTAGGCATACGTAGTACGTGTCCCAACCATCTCAGTCGATGAAGGTTCACAACCTCGTCGACTGACTTACCTCTTCTCCCTAAAACTCTACACCTAACTTCTGCATTACTCACATGGTGACACCACGGAATACGTCCTATACTACGAAGGCAACGGTGGTCAAATACCTGTAACCTTCTCATGTCTTCCACTTTCAATGGCCATGTTTCACAGCCATACAGTAGAACAGAGCGGACTGCTGTGCAGTACACGCGACCCTTAATAGACAAACGAATATCACGGCGGCGCCATAGGTGGCGCAAATTGGCAAAAGCCAATCGAGCCTTTTGTATCCGTGCAGAAATCTCATCGGCAACTAACCCACCGGAGTTGATCCTACTTCCCAGGTAAGTGAAGTGGTCAACACACTCAACCACTTCACTCTCTATTGTTAACCGCGGTACCGCTGAAGACCAGTCCTGGAGCAAAAATTTGCATTTGGGTGGTGAAAATCGCATCCCAAACATTCTCAAATTCCCACTCAAAGTGTTCAGAAGACTCTGCATCTTGTCAGCGTCTTCACCTAACAGGACTATGTCATCTGCATATTCTAGATCTAAGGAAAATTCACCTGTGGTCCGGTCAACGTCTTTGTAATTAGGTGACGAGAGGGAAACCTCCATAAGAATATCTATGATAAAATTAAATAAGAATGGGGATAGTGGGCATCCTTGACGGACACCACTTGATGAGTATAGCTCCCTGGACAACTCACCATAGGCTCTAACATGCCCACAAGTGTTCGAGTAGAGAGCTTTCAATAAGGTGATGTACTTACTAGGCACGCCTTTCAGTGACAGACACTGCCATAAGACTTCTCGATCAACGGAGTCAAATGCCGCCTTCAGGTCGAGAAATACAGCTATTGTCGGGCGTCTGTAAGCATGCCTATGTTCCAGGACCTGGCGCAGTGTGAATATTTGGTCGATACATCCACGGCCAGGTCTAAAGCCTGCCTGGTTTTCTCGGGCTTGCTGTTCCCGAGCTCCACTCAGGCGTCGGAGAATTATAGAACTTAGGATCTTAGACACTATGTTTGTCAGGCTGATTCCTCTGTGGTTATCACAAGAGGACTTCTCGCCTTTCTTGAAGACTGGGATGATCAGTGACTTAGACCAGTCGGAGGGGATCGTATTTGATTCCCATATACTGGCTAACACTTCCGTTAGCCTGACTAAGAGAACTCTACCACCATTCTTGTATACCTCAGCAGGTAGTCCGTCTGGTCCTGCTGCCCTTCCCCGTTTCAGGCTACCTACCGCTTTCTCAACTTCTTCTAGTGTTGGGGGACCTGTCTCTATGTCCCATTCAGGGTCCGACTGGATAGCGGGCAGCGCAATGGTGGCTGGAGGCCAGTTAAACTGTTCCTCAAAGTGTTCTGCCCATCGTCCCAGTCGCCTTCCCTGCGAGTGAATCGCGATCCGTCCTTCTCCGCTATAACCTCACTAACTGTTGTTGACCATTTCCCCCCAGTCTCCTTAATAAGTCTAAATAACTGTCTACTGTTACCGATCGCCGCTGCCTTTTCCATCTCTTTAGCCTTTGCTGCCCACCACTGTTCACGATCGTTGCGCAGACTTTTCGTCAGTTTATTTTTAAGTTGCGCTCGCTCTTCATTGTACTCAGAGCCTGCAGGGATGCATTCACGTGCATCCATTAGTTTGGAAGAAGCTGCTGATATCCACTGGCTCTTTTTAGCCATTATCTTGGAGTCGGCTACAGTCTCCAGTGCTGCTTTTACAGTAGACTGAAGATGGCACCAAGCTTCTTCTGGATGAGTGACAGTCTTTTGTTCCGATAACTGCCTAGCCAACTTCTCACTGAACACGGCTTTGGTGTTTTCGTTGTCCAGCAGAACTCGTAGTGGTTTTGTTGCCAAATTTTTTCTACGTCCATTGAGACGCAGGCATATACGTGCTCGGACCAACGCATGATCGCTGTCCAAACACGTACTCCAGAAGGAGCGGCAGTCTTCCACCGATCCTCTCCAGCGATGACTAATAGCAATGTGGTCTATCTGTGTCCATCGCTGAGTCGAGCTCGGTGGACGCCAGGTCAGACAGTGCCTTTCTTTATGTCTGAAATTTGTGCTGGCTAAAAATAGGCGGTTATCTGAGCATAGTTGTAATAGGCGATCACCGTTATCTGTACGTTCAGCTGGGATTCCGAAAGTGCCACCTAAGTGCCTTTCTGCCTCACTCAGTCTACCCACCTGTGCGTTGAGGTCACCTGCAACAACCACTACGTCCGAACGTTTGGCTTTCGAGAGGAGGTTAGACAGTTTATGGTAGAACTCGTCCTTCACTTCATCCGAACTACAGTCAGTGGGTGCGTAAGCAGAGATTACAAAGAGACAACGGCGAGTCTCACTATTCCTTTTAGTTCTCACTGTGCCGTTCAGCCTCATAGCGCAGAGGCGACTATCAACTGGGATCCAGTCTAGTAGTGAGTTTTCTGCCCTGGTGCTTAATGCTATACCTACACCTGCAAGACCACGAGAGCTAGCTATCGAATCTCCAGAAACTCGAAGGGTGAATTTTGCAGATTCACCAGATTGGTCAGGAGAGGTCAGGTGAATAACCACACTTGGGTCCTGTATGCGTGTCTCACAAACACAGCACACATCCATGCCTCGAGTTGCTAGAGTCTTTGCCAACGAAGCCTGTTGGCCAATTTGACGGAGGGTGCGGACATTGAAGGCTCCAATATGTAATTTGGAGCGTGGTTTAAGGAGACCAGGGACACTGTTCTGTGGACTCAGATCGTTGTCGAAGGCTGCAGAGGTAGGAGAAATTGAAGATGATGCAGCATCATTAATTAAGAGACGTGAAGGAAGATTAGAAGGTAATGATGGAGGAGGAGGATAGCAGTCAGAAGAAACTTGGGTGCTGACAGAGTTGTGAGGGCGGTTGACACTTCCCGGCTGCCCACACCGTGGAAGGCTATTTCTTCTTAAGGTACCTGAAAGAGATTTGTGTGACCGCAGAGCCCATCGGACATCTGCTTGAGGCCTGTCACACCCAGCCTTTTGAGTATGATTATTTTGAATTTTTGTATTTTTGGGGCCGGATGAGCGAAAGGAAACGACAAGTGAACCAACACCGCCGGCCCGGCAGACCGTGGGGCGTGGTGGAGTGTGTTATTTTTGGGGCCGACCTTTTCTAACCCCCCCTTCCACTGAGAAGGCAGCATCAGCTTGGCACTGCTGGTCATCCAAGGGAAACACCTTACTGCTGTCACACCCCATCCAGCTAGCAGCAGTACGACTTCGCCCTCAGACCCCCATCATAGTATAGCAATTTACACTATGACGGTAACTGCTTTTCGTCTAACCACTACCCAACAGACCTTTCTGGTATGGTAGGACCTCGAGGGAACAAGCGTTCCACCAGCATAGCTCGTTGGGTCATTGTGATATGCAAGCCCGACCACCACGTCAAGGTAGCAGCTATCGGTCGGGATCAGTGGCCAAACAATTCTCTGCACGGATACAAAAAGTCGCTTGTCTTTTAACAACTTACGCCATTTGTGGCAAACACACCTCCAAGATATCCGATTGCCTATCGGGGTTGAGTGTACTCTCCTACAGTCTGTTCTCTTCTCTTATACCCCACCGCTACGAAATATCGTCACTAAAGATAGAAGATATGAAAAGGCTTCAGCTGTTTCAAAACCATCGCCTTCATAGCATAGCCCACATTTCGTGTTGTCATCACGTGAGTAACACACAACTCAGACAAAGAGTTTCAAGCAACACAAGTAAGACAGTTCATGCACTTGTCTACTTTCATCACTCAGATGCTTGCCAGGCACATGTGTTACCTATGCCTAAACATCGTCTGCTTCGCATCACAATCTTCGTCGAAGTAGCTTCATACTGGAAAAAGGTTCGCAGCGGACAGACTATAACATCCAATCAATGCATCAAGTCCATGACTGTACGTCTCAGCCATGTAGGGTGATATGCACACTAGCAGGTTGGGGTCCGAGTGACAATAGAAACTAGTGGTTGGGGACGAGACTCTGGTTGATATCGCTCGGAATCTATGTCAATCGTCCAGATGCATACAAACATTATCCTCATCCTAACCTTCACCCCTAATCTCATCATTTTCTCCTTTCTCTCTCTCCTACTACTTTCTACTTTTACTTCCTTTGACCGTTTTTTCCTTCTTTCTTCATTTTCCATTTTATTGCCTTGTTACTTGATGTGCTGATATGAGGTGTGGCGATTTGGACTGTTAGAGGCAGTATTGCCTGATCCTATGTTGATCTTGATGATGATGATGACGGTTGGGACTACCATTTTCGATGGTGGTTTTAAAGAAATTGGATAGTAATGGGTCTAAGAGAGATCCACAAATAGACAATATTTTATTTATAAATCTCTTTGTTTAAGCTAAATTTTACATTCAGGGTACACCTCAAGATAAGTTGTTTCAAGTAAGCAGTAGGTATACCAATATTCACACTGTTTGTGTTTATACAGTCACAAATAAAGTATACAGTTTCTGTGAATGGTACATTAGTTAATAAGGAATTAACATCTTATATCATACCGGTAACACTTAAACTGCTTACCGTATCAATAAATTCAAATGTATCATAAACGGAACGCTTACACACTTTTCTTCCAATTGGTTTCGGAATCAGTGAGATGCATCGGAATATTGAATGATAGGGAGAATCTAACATATCGAGAATGGGAAGCAGAGTTATTCCAGACTTATATAGCTTACATAAACTACATAGTTCACGAGCAATAGATTCCGGAAGTTTCAATTTTTCGAACTGATCAGCTTTTTATTCTTTTACGAACTCTAGTAACTTGTTCTTCAACAGTTTCACTTTTCTCTATCAGGTTTCGAAATTTTTCAGTTATCTGTTAGTATATCCTTCTCCTTATCTGAATAATTCAATCGGTCGAGCAGCAACGAATCGATTTCATTTTGAGAGTTTTGGTGAAAAATTTTCCATTCTTTTTCATTTGGAGTACTTTGGTGATGTGAAACTGGCTTTTCGGTTTCATTTTCATAAACTGAAAATTGCTATCAAGCACTATTGATTCAAAATGATTTAGTTCATTTGGAGATGCTGGTATTAGATCGCTTGTCTGCTCGATTAGATTTTCAAATTACAATTGTGTACATAGTAGGTTGTCATTGAAGAAGTATTTGAGCTTGTATATGAGTGAGCTAGTGACGACTAATTGTAAGCATAATTCACAGAATGTTTCAGAAACTTTTCTTGCGAGACTGTTGGTTTAGGAATGCGCTTCGAGATGATTCTACCTTCTTCAGATCTGAATTTGATTACTGTGAAAAAGTCATCTTCGAACTTTAACTGACATTCTTCAGACAGACTACATAATGCATAAAATCTTTCAAGCTCACCTAAACGACATTTAATTGCGTCGATGCGATATATTGAACATTGATTACTCACATATCAAGATGTCACAGATAGTTCCAGTTTCATTTTATCTTAAATTAACCTCGTTTCACATTACCAGCATTATACTTATAACTATTATTAGGGTTTTGTTGTATTTATCACTCATATCACACGAGCTTAGTTTAAAGCCGTATTGTCAGAATACTGTTACTTAATGTTATCATGTCCCCATAAATAAAAATGAACGAATAACACTGGTTTCACAAATACCCTCCATATAATTTTATTTATTTCGATATGTTTTGCAAAATGCTTACCCTATTGACGAAACCAAACACTGGTTTTTAAACACAACTTGTTACCAACAACAAACATATAAACAATGATTGATGAATATATATATATATGACTGTTTAACAGGGATTTCCTCCGCTGAACAGTTTATTCCCTGATTTGATGGGTATATTTAGTGTAATGAAGAAAAAACATTGCACTTACATGAACTGGTATCTTTTGTAGCTTATAGGTGAACGGTAGTCTCAATAAACTTGGAAAATCTTCAGCAATACATTGACGGGCAAGTGAACTATAAAATCGAATGAATTGTGATTGACTACAATCAACAGATATACGATAGAAATCATAGCGGATTAATTCAACAGGAGATTTGACCCGACCAATAGGACAAGCATGATAAAATAAGTGCGATTTATGCTGATTACGTTCCTTTTCCGCTTCCGTTAGTTTACTATTTCCATCTTCCATTGCCCTGATTAAACGTTTTTGATCTATGAACGGAATCAACTGTAAATACATGGAGATACATATTGTAAAAAAAGTCTATTATACATGAATAAATTTGTGCAACAACTGAAAACTTAGACTGAAATAATGGAACCTTTGTAATTAAACAACGAAATTACTAAGTGAAACCAAACAACTTCCCTTCCCTCATAAATTCGAAGTATCCATTCTGCCAAATGAAGCTTTATTCCTACGACAGGATCAAATATCAAGGACCTCATTATAAAAAATACTGCAACTACACTTGACACAGGTGTTTACGTACGGGGTTACGAGCCACACTAACTGTGATAGGCAGACAATATCAGAGTAGAATCTCGCACACAGATGCATCGGCACAACTTGCCACACTCCATAATAGTACATAACGAACACGTGGATAGAAAACGGGTGATATCAAAAAAGACAAAGTTGTGTGAGAGAATAAAGAATTTAAAGATAACGGTCAGTGAGAATATGTAAGCTTTAGATGTCAACGAGTGAATATATCTGCACCATTATGGCCGATTTTCAATCATATCACCATCAGTCCTCAACAACTGATTCCATTCTTCGTGGGGACCCCAGTCAGGATGTTTTCATTCACTCAGAAACAGTAAGAGACCTGATCACCTGGTGCCATCACGTCTTGGTCTGCTCACCCTCAACCTCGGTCTTCTGAACTAATTCAAATTCCTCGACCATGGCATATCGACGTAGTTGGTGACGCGGCATACACAATATCTGTTCAAGCCATCCCAATTGACTAAGATTCACAACCTCATCAGTCGACTTGCCTAGTATCCTTCACGTGACCTCAACGTTGTTCATATAGTGATTCCACTAAAAGCGAGCAATGCTCAGAAGACACCTACGATCGAAATCATGTAATCGCTTCATGTTTCACATCCGTACAACAGGAGAGAACGAACTGCAGCGCAGCATAGTGGTCCTTTAATTCATAATCAGATATCTCAGCCGTCAGCACCACAGGTGACGCGAGTTGGCAAATGTTAAATAGGTCTTGTATATCGGAGCTGAAATTTCGTCAGCAACCATCCCATTCGGATTCGTGCAACTCCCCAAGTAATTGATGTTGTCAACACATCTCACCAGTTAACTGAAGACCAATTCTGGACGATCATCTCAGATTTTACGAGTGCAAAATGCACGCTAAACACACTTAAGTTTCTGCTCAATGCATGAGCTACTGAGTTACATCTTCGCTACCAATACTATAGGTCAAATTATCGAATTCAGGAATAAGTATTCAACAGCACTTAATTTCCAATATGTAGGCAGATCGCATTTTAGATTTAGAAGTAGTTATAGATCGGTATTCAAACCTAAATCAACAACTAGGAGTTAGTAGGTTGGAGAGGTTAATGTACAGAGCTTCCCCCACAAATTAAATGCATCTTGTTGTTCCACACTCTGTCACAGACCTCAGGATGTAATTCTTCAAATAAGTTAAAATTAGTATAACACATAATTTTGTCATATGATAATGTGAACAAATAAATTGCTAATAATTTTGCAATCATAAAGTGCTAGATGATAGCTTAATATTTCTTCAGCTGACAAACATCGATGTAGGAAGTCAAAAAAGTAGAAACATTTACTGCTACCAGATAACCAATATTGTCAAGTTAGAGTTTATATCTGGCGAAATTATGCTACACTGTCTACAACTGTTATGCGATCTGAGGTGTTTGCTGTACTTAGGACACCTTTCATATATAGTTTAACACACCACAAGATTGAAATAAAAGTGTCGGAAGGAGTTTAGAAAATGTACTGAAGTTATTCATTTTTAGCTCTTGTTTTCGACAATAGCTGAGAATCATGGTCAAAAAAAAAAAACAAATGAACTAACTGGCGCTTCGTTTTCGCTTATTATATTGATATTCATTTAGCTACATCATATTTACCTCAATTGTTTAATTTTTCAAGAATAGAAATCTTGATTTGAAATCAACTGTTATCAAGCTACTACTAGTTGATAAAAGCTGTTCAGTATGAAAGAAATTTAGATATTATTAAAAACTGGACCTTCCTTATAGACTCTTAGATATCGTTAATCCCTTTAGGATTTAACCTAAATGATTAAAAACCATAATCTTTACTTGTCTTATCAACTTTCAGTACAACAAATATATTTATTCATCGAAGAACAACACAGGAATTCAATTGACATGAATTCACCAAATGAACGATAACAATACTTTCGATGAGTAAAGTATCTAGTCAGAGTGGTTTATCTAAAACTTTGATCAGATTGATTTTGTCAGTATTTTCTATAGATCAGGTAGACAGGTGTAGTTGTTTACTTATTACAGTGATGAAACGCACATTGTCAAAATAATTTAGAATGTATTTCTAATCGTGATTAATCCCAGTGGAGGCTTATAGTAAGCTGATGTTTCCATGGAGTCAATTATTTCGACAAAGTACTAAAATTATTCGACAAAGCGTCAAATCATATCTCACATACATAAAACGATTACCTACAACTAATATTACCAGTACTCCAATGGAATTTAAGTACTAAAGTAAGGGGTTGTTTAGACACCAATCACACTGATAAAACCTCTTGGATAGGGAAATATAATCACTAGGCCAAGAAATGATTTTTATTACAATGGATACTTTGTACATTTCTTACGCATTTCTTGAGAAAAAAAAAATAATAAGTATTATAAAATCGATAATTTATTGCATATATATTTAAACAGCTTACCACTACAGCTTCCCATGAAGCCATTTTTCCGTTGATATCTGTTTCAAACTCTTTAGGAAAAAATTCAGCTAATGGAGAAGATGATGATGTCATTAGATCACGATAAGGCTTTGGAACTAAATATGCTGAGTCTGTTGGCATGATCATTAATTGTTGAATAAATGGAATAACTGGTTGTGAGTTTGTGTTAAACTTTGTCCAACAAGATTTTATACTATTAAAATCTTCAACATTTAAAAATTGTTTAGTGTATAAAATAAGATCATGTGCAAATGGTGCATAATGATAAGGATAGAAAAAGTCCCAATCAGCAATACAAAGAAAGTAATAATTTAATATCCATTGTAACATTTTTACATAATCTTGAATTAAAGACATTAATAAAGAATTTTCACTATTATCACTTATATCTTCATTGATTTGAATGCCAAGTTTTGAGAAGTAATAATCACGTCGATGCATTTTATAGATTAATAAATCTTCATCTATATCTGTCTCCCCTTCAGTATAGTCAATTTCATCATCACTATAACCATCATCTTCAAATTCTTCAAGTTCACCGTCAACTTCTTCTCCATTTCAACTTCAAGTGGATTAGTATACAGTGAATTGTATACATTCTTTGTATTCGATTTCTTTTTATCTTTCATTTTATCAGGTATTATTGAAACAATAACACCTTCTTCCATTAATTCAACAGTTTCATCTAGTAAAACATTATCATATTGATAGTCTAGTTGTGGCGTAAATAAATCTACTAAATCATTTAATTGATCTAAATCTGAAAAATAATTTATTAAAGCAAAAAAAAAATTAACATGTAGTAAAACAGTTGCAGAATAAAACAAGTTTCGTGTCAACGAAACACAAGTCATAGTAACATTCATTGTGTTGGAAGTAATGAAATTACCAATTGGTTTATTTGAGGGATTGGAACGACTTTAAGAGCCACTTTAGAAACGATTGAAATAACCAATCAGGTTCATGAAAATAAGGATTTGCATAAAATAGAGAAGTTTAACTGGTTATTCCACTTGTTGCTAGGGTAACCTTTAAAGCCCTTCAACGGATTCACTGCAACTCTTTTACAGCAATATAACTGATTTTGACGATACAGTTTTGTATAGCATACATTGGACTAATATAATTGTTTATAAAGCGGATATACCATAAAACAAATTCTTTTATTCACAAATATTTTATTTTTGTGGAGCTGTGGCTCACCGACTTAAACACTCAACTTCAAACTAATGGTACATTGGGTAAAATCCGGTTCCACTTACCGATGATGTTTGGATAGACCGGGTGGGTTTTACCATGCAACATTCAACACGTGTGGTAGGTGGTTGAATGCACGAACCCGTATTCGGGTGTGGCATCGAGTCAATATCATACGAGTGAAAAAAATAATCTTAGTTTGAATTTCAGTATGTGATTCACTTGTTCAGAAAAAGTGGACTGAATTTTTCCAGTTGGTATTCATCATGAACTGACATCAGTTAGAGGAACACTGGAAACCTGGGAGAACTGGGCAGCTGTTTCGTTCTGGTATGGGACCCTTCAGCAGTGAGCACCCACGACGCTGCGACCTTAAGGTTCCTCGGTCAGTATGTTACCACTGACTCACTGGTTCGGCATTCAGTGGTTCAAATTTCCACCTTCCGTCAGCTCACGACATAGCACGACTGCCACCCAATGTCATAGTTAACTATTTGTCCTTATGGCCACCAGGTTTGTCAGTCCACGATGAATACCAACTGGAAAAATCTCTAGATATCCACAAACCCCCAAATTCAATCGATTGAATTCATTACAAATGACGAAATTTAATCATTCTAGAAGCCTGTTAACTGTTTTGCGATTTGGTAAGCCACTATTTATAGTGTTAGTGTATGAAGCATCAAGAGTAAATCTTCATTTGAGAGTAATGATTGACAGAAGTATGGGTTTAAAACTATTGGCAATAAACATTCTTCTAAAATCGAGTAAATTGGCTATTGGACTGGAAAATACAGTACAAAATATTCTATAACTGAGATTTGAGTGCAAACGTTTGGTGCTGTTGTGCTTACAATGAAGAATGTTTCACTTACAAAACCTTAGCTGTCATTCTAGATGAAATAATATATGTAGAACATAAGCACTGTGGTAGAATGTAATCCCGTAGCTTTATATTATCCCCAATCGTAGCAGATATATTTATAGATAGTTGGGAAGACATAGCTTCATCAACATTTAGTCCTACACCTAAGATATAGTGGCGATATGTGCATGACACATTTACTGTATTGAAATCAGAACATATCGACAATTTCCTCACACATTTAAACTCAGTAGTAGGCCCAATCTAATTCACTTATGAGGTAGAAAATCAACAAGCAGAATCACCTATGTTGGGGTTCAGAGGGAAAAGGAAGAACAAACCGTAAGTTTAGACACTACAGTCTACAGGAAACCAACATATTCTGACAGGTATCAAAACTTCACATCATCACATCCCATATCAGTTAAGGCAGGTTTAGTCAAATTTCTAAATTATAGAGCTAGAAAACTTACTGATCACTCCAAGGAATTAAATAAGGAATTGAGACAAATAAAACAAGCGTTAATAACTAATAGTTATCCTCTACCGTTCATTAAGAAATCCGTACGAACACATAAGGAACGACATAATAATAATAATAATAATAATAATAATAATAATAATAATAATAATAATAATAGTAAACACGAGTACAACTCGACAGAGCCAATTCAGCAAAATAAACTAATGTACCACATTCCATGCAATCACTGTGAAGTCAACTATATAGGTCAAACTAGACGGTCGGGGTCAGTTAGATTAGCAGAACATAGGAATTTAGCTATATGTAGAGTGATAGACCTCGATAGGATCAACAATCTAGAAAAAACTCGGCTATCGCTAGGCATGGATTAACACACAACCATACAATAAGGGTGGGATAAAACCACTGTATTTGAGTCCAATATAATTAACTGGAGAGATTGATTACTGAATCTCTGCTTATCGAGGGAAAATAATCAGTTTCTCACCAACATTAGCCATAAAATTACAGCCAGTGTATTCCTACAAGGATTTAAATATATCGATGGAAAGATTATGTACTGTGGAATGGAATAACATACTTTAAGTACATTTTCAATGAAAAGTTTACAAACAGTGGTAAGCTTTTATTGTAGTAAGTTATTAATAAAATACTCCAACTGATGGTTAGTCACGGGCAGTAATTCTGTTCGGATTATTACCAAAATAAGAGCTTATCATTGTGTGCAAATTTGCTACTAATACATGAAATAAATAGATTTTTATGGAAACCTCATTTACAGTTATAAATTACACCCAATACATATTGATGTCGAGGACTACCACAGGAATCTAGGATGTGCGCTTCATCCTACTCGAGACTCGTCAGCTGGATGTACCTGCACCCCAGTGAGTGGTGTTGTTCTTACTGTGGATCGAACCCAGTACCCTTCGCTTCAAACACCAGAGCATTTTGCACTAAATCGAGTGCCAAATAGGAGGAAACACGAGTCCTGGATTCCTTTGCTAGTCACCGAGATCAATGTAATATAGTAAATAAGCAGCAATATCAGGGCATCCGCATAGAACCCCATCTACCAACAGAGGTTGAGCAATTCGCTCTGTGTAACAACCGGAAATTACAAGTATGATAACAGCAACTAGACTCAATACATTTTGAAACAGACTCCCTGAACTATTACACAACATTGTCACTATAGAATAAAAATTCTCTACAAATTTTAAATTAATTATGGATTTCATTTTAACCTGATGATGATACTTTCTAAACACAGATTTAGTGTGACAAATGAAGATGATTTTCTAAGCCAATTCAAATATAGATAGGCTATCTAGGCTCAACTAACCAGTCCTATAAATAATTGTTATAGTCCAATAAGGAATGTATCTTGGCCACACAAACACATTGCCTTTTAAACCGAGGAATCAGACAAACATTTTTTTCCACCCTAAATAAATTAGGGGGAGAAGTGGGCAGGGTAGCAAACGTCAATCTATAATAGAAATGACGCAACATTTATGCCAAAGATATGGAAAATTTCACTACTACTGAAAACAAAGAATATGAGGTGATAAGACTTTAAAAATTAGATGTTGAAAGTTGTGTGATAAGATATGATTGATATGATTATGAACAATAGTAATTTATGCTCGGAATATCATCAAATAAATGAACAAATTTAATATGGAACTACATGAAATAGTCAGTACCAGCTTCGAAAAGGTGACTTTGGTATTGATAACGCTAAGTTATCTAATTCAGAATACCCTTAAAGTTAAATAACTAACCTTTAGGTTTATCTGCCGAATCAGTTTTAATCTTGTTGCAAGTACTTTTCCCCACTGAACTAGTACACACTTGAGACGTAAACTGATTTTGCTGAGCTGATAATCCGAGTTTTTCCAGTTCATTTGCCATTCGAGCACCTTGTTTTCCACGCATCCAATGGAAAGCTGCTTCACGTTCCTCAAACCAATCACGTTCAAACTAGAAATTAATTCAATAAAAAAAATATATATATCATTAGAAGTTATCTTAACTTTCTTGAAAGTGTTATCTTACATAGTAACGAAGCAAAATAATTAAAGTATAACATGATAAGACAAATTTGAAAATGTTAAGAAAAAATTAAAGGAATATGATGTACGCTGATTTAGAAAGTTTGGTTATGGTAGATCCGATCAATAGAAATACTTGTGAATGAAACTATCAACATTCATATATTTGTGAATACACATATATCGTGGAGAATATTTGTAGCTTAGGTGGATGAATGTCCAGATCAGAGAACAGAATACAACCAAGACATACATATATACCGCTGCAAATGGGCATCAGTCGGAGATTTTGCTTCGATATACATTACAGTGGTGCTGAAAAATTCGAGCAAACGATAGTGATTTGTTTCATTAACTTGGCAGTTCCTCTAAATACTGTCGATCAATGAAGTGTTTCAGCACTCATAAAAATGAATGTTCTGCATTCAAAGATCATACAAATTAGACTGTAGTTTAAATGCAAAAGTAACCACCTACAACAAAAGAATAATAAACATTGAGTATGTATCCAGCAGTCACCCGTGATCTCCCTTATTGTAGTGGACTGGATCATGCACCAAACAGTGAGAAGCAAGAAGGTGGGGATACGGTAGCTGGACCGATAAAAACATCCTTGAAGGTTTGGATTTCGCCCATGATAATTTATGTCTAATGTCTTGTAGCACAAACTCGAAGATCCACGGATGAAAACTAACAAGTTGGCCGAAGAAGCCAGGCAGTGAAGAAGGGATTTCAAGTGAATGTAGAGAAGATAGAGGTGGCCGAGATACCTAACCAACAACAACATCAACAACAAGCACCAATCATCATGAACGAGAGAAACCTAAATGAAGTAGTCTCTTTAACCCATCTAGCTAGGCAGCATCGTTTCAACTACAGGCGACACAGTCACAGACGAAAATGTCAAAACTAGGATCGGAAAAGCAAGACAGGCTTTCATTAATCTGAAACAAGTGAGGAGATCTACTGCACTGCATTCAGCACAAGCAAGATCTGGATTTTTAACACCAACGTCAAGTCAGTGCTTCTATGTGACGGTTCACAAACTTGGCGCGTCACGAAAAGCACTTCAAACAAATTACAGACACTAATCAACAGCTGCCGCCTACGCTCGCTCAGTACTAAAGATCAGATGGCCAGGAAGAATAAGCAACAAGCAACTCTGGCTGGTTGGCAACGAGCCGATCAAGAACCTATTGCTCAAAAAATATGCAGAAGAAAGTGGAGATGGAATGGGCATGCACTGAGAAGACCATTCGGGGAAACCACGCGCCAGGCCAGTTGCTCCAGTGGAACCCAGATGGGAAGCGACGAGTTGGGCGTCCGAGGGTGACATAGAGGAGATCTTGTGAGGAAGAAATGACAGCTTGTGGGCAGTCGTGGAGCCAGGTTCAAAAGAATGTAGAGAACACGGTGCAATGAAGGCGTACTACTGAAGCCCTATGTTCTACTAGGAACCTAAGGGTCAAATAATAAAATGGTTAATATTGATATATCAAATGACAGAACAATACCACAACTGACAATGTTCGACTTTTAAAAAAAAGTTTGCATACTCAGAGATGTACTATACTTTTTTACATCAGCTAGTGACACTATCCGGCTATTCAAAGCTCGGCAAGTGGAACAGGGTTTAAATCAATGACCCATTTCGTTGAAGGTGAACTGTTAGAAGAAGAAAAACAGGTGGTCATAGTTCCATCAAGTTTACTGAAAACAGTTTTAATTAGAATAGTTTATTATTATTCGATAGTGATGAATACTATAATAAATTATGATGTTAACTGTAGGCAAGCATTGATTATCAACGCTCATTAGAGTCATAGCTGATAGATTTGATTAAGAAGACAATACTAAAAGTGCTTTGATTATTGATTTTATTATTTAGCAGATAATGAATGAATGAAAATAAAAAGTCAACTTCTTGTATAACAGAATATCTGGAAAAAAATTCACTCTTGGCATTGAAACTGATATACTTATATTAAATGTGTGGATTGAAATTCATAATGAAATTACTAACTTGCGAAAGTTCTACAAGATATTTATGAAAACGTAACAGATTCAAGTATCCAAACTCTACTAGGTAACCTGTGATAGAAAGTTGAAAAGAAAAAAAATAATTAATTTCTACTAAACCGAATGCTGAAAAGAAAGTTAGGCAGATAGTAATACTGGGTGATGATTGAAGATGAAATACAAATCTGAACCGTAGTGGGATTCGAACCAGCGACCACCGGGTTTCCAGTCCGATGCTTTACCAACTGAGCTACAAATACCTCGTAGCCCACTTGATAAAGCATCGGGCCGGAAACCCGGTGGTCGCTGGTCCGAGTCCCGCTACGGTTCAAATTTCTATTTTATCTTCAATCATCACCCAGTATAAATAGTCTGCCAAACCACGGCTATCTCAGATACTCGAAATGGTAAGATAGTAATAAGCATCTTATGTAACGGGTTAAAGTGATAGAATTAATTTGCGGTTTTTACCAACTTACGTCATCTGTGAAGTCATCCCCCTCCCCCCCCCCGCCCGATATCCGATTGCCTATCGGGGTTGAGTGTACTCTCCTACAGTCTGCTCTCTTCTCTTATACCCCACCGCTACGAAACATCGTCGCCAAAGATAGAAGATATGAAAAGGCTTCAGCTGTTTCAAAACCATCACCTTCCTAGCATAGACCACATTTCGTGCTGTCATCACGTGAGTAACACACAACTCAGACAAAGAGTTTCAAGCAACACAAGTAAGACAGTTCATGCACTTGTCTACCTTAATCCACGCAGATGCTTGCCAGGCACATGTGTTACCTATGCCTAAACATCGTCTGCTTCGCATCACAATCTTCGTCGAAGTAGCTTCATACTGGAAAAAGGTTCGCGGCGGACAGACTAAAACATCCAATCAATGCAACAGTCCATGACTGTACGTCTCAGCCATGTAGGGTGATATGCACACTAGCAGGTTGGGGTCTGAGTGACAAGAGAAACTAGTGGTTGGGGACGAGACTCTGGTTGATATCGCTCGGAATCTATGTCAATCGTCCAGATGCATACAAACATTATCCTCATCCTAACCTTCACCCCTAATCTCATCATTTTCTCCTTTCTTTCTCTCCTACTACTTTCTATTTTTACTTCCTTTGACCGTTTGTTCCTTCTTTCTTCATCTTCCATTTTATTGCCTTGTTACTTGATGTGCTGATATGAGGTGTGGCGATTCGGACTGTTAGAGGTAGTATTGCTTAATCTTATGTTGATCCTTATGGTGATTGACAGTTTTACTAAGCACCAGAGGCATACAAATTAATGTAGAACTTAGTACAGAAATACATCGGTTAAGGTGGCACATGTCATAACACTATGTAAAGAGAGGCGGATAGTATTCAAGGAAATGGGTTTAGTCTCAACCTAGGTATAGGCGTAAAACTTGGGCACCGTGGTGGAATTCAATTCCATATTAGATTTGTTTATTTGATTTATAACACACAGTCATCTAGTATTATTTACTTGATGACCTAATGGTAATCAGAGTATAATGTGGTATCAATCCATGAAGTCTTTGATTGTTGGTCTGAGAGATACAGACTACCAGGCTGATGTCTGTGCAACATTTCAGAGCTATTCGAAGTAATCATAACAGAAATATATTCGTATAGTGACTCGTCACAGAAAATCGACCAATGTTTAAAATTAGATGCACAGACTAGACTAGACAATTAGAGGAAGGAGAAGAAAAGCCCTTTTATCTGACGAGCCTCTATACAAATATATTAGTTATGGCACTTGAGGCAGTCAGAAATGAACGTATCACAAACTATGAACTCAAAAATAGGGCTAGACTTTTGACTATAGAAATTATCCTAGGCGTACGGTTATGTTTAACTTCTAGTCTACAAATTCACACAAAATATAAAACAAACAGAAGGAGTAGCGATGACATCTTCAATATCCTCGTTTGTAGATGACATATTTACGGAAAGCTGAGAACAAATGACCTTAGAAACATTCTAACTCATGCCCAAAGTATGATGGGAACGTGTAGATCGTACACTTATTATGTTAGAATCAGAACGACAGAACACCACAGAAGAAGAATAGATACTTGGACTTCAACGTGTCTCACCCAATAAGTGACAAGATAGACTTGTAAAAATGTTGAGTTAATCCAGATAGGAGCCTGACTAGTAAATCAGAAGATCTAGATAAAGAACTCAAACACACTGAATAGACATTACTACTTAATAACTACTCTCTAGAGCTTATTGAAAGATTTATAACAACTCATAAGAGAGGGAAGAAAATAATACTAGTGGCTATTGCAACATACCTAAAAGGGAAGTCAAATTCTCTGTGATCTTTGTTACCATATAAAAAAGGCATATCGGAAATTTTAAGTAGAATTCGTAAGAATTCTGGGATTAATGTGCTACTTGAGTCCACAAACTCAAAGAGAAATTCTGTAGGCTAAAAGACCTGTTAGATAAAAAATAACTCAATGCATCAAATACCATGTAATGATTGTCAGATCAACAACATGGATCAAAGTAGCCGATCGGGGTCAGTTAAGATAGTTAAAAACAAAATGATAGACCCTACCAAGATACATAATTCAGAGAAAAACTAGAGTATCGCTCTACAATATATGATACGATATGGTGACAGTTGTAAAATTCAGTATAGCTAGGTGGAGAGAGATTGATCTCTACATCAACAACTAACACATATAAGGTGAATGATTCATAACATATTGTAGATATGTGGAATATTTTACTGCCATTAAAATGAAAGGATGGAGAATTATTGAACTACAGAAATGAAGTTTGAAAGTTGTTTGATTACTTTAATATATGATTATGAGCAATCAAAATCTGTACGAAACGTCATCCAGTAAATAATATTGTATCACTGGAGGAAGAAAAAACAATCTCATATGGAAAAACTATTGAACTGCTAATACTGACCGTTAAATGCGATTTCTCCATGAGTACTCTAGTGTATTCAGTAATACCTCCTTCATATCTCATACCTAAATGCAGAAAGTTTAATTGCTGTCGCTTTTCGTGTTGCATTCTGTATTTAATAATATTGATATGTATTTCAGGAAATGTGGAGAAGCTTTATTGCTTATCAAACACCGTTACTTTGATTTTAATAAAACTTAGTTGAATTGATCTCAGGTTTTAAATTATTACTTTTTAGGTGTAATAAGTTATCTGTCATGATTACTTGTGTGTTTACTTGACTGAAAAAAGTACTCGCTTCGGAAGGAGTTAACGTTTTGGATTTCGTTTGATTTCACTTCATTTGAACATGCATGTTTTCAGTTCATTCTGTCAATAAGAACTTTTAAGTCTAAAGATTTGACTTGATAACTAAAACAGTAAGTGATAACTTGATTTGTATATGATACATAAGTATGTTATTACTGAAAACTGCATCCCAAAAAGAAAAATTCGGATTGATCGATAAAATTATACACCTTAATCGATTGACTTTAAGGTGGCAAAGAGAACTGCTTGTGAATGATACGCGCACACGCACACACACACACACACACACAGATCAAGGTAAATATGATATAACTGAATAGATAGATTAAACTCACCATCTAATTTTGGTAATACAACTTGATAGGTATCCCAAAGTGTTAATAATGATTCCGCATGTATATGTAAATTAGGAATATGAGGTATAAAATCATTGCCCAAAAGAAAAGCCATAAAAATCCAATCATCGATAATACGCTCCAAATCATAAGGGAATGGTAATGTTTTCTGTTGGCAAAGAGATTTTTTCGAACAAATAAATAAATGAATAAACAAAAATCTTCATTAATTGACCATCTGATATTGCATGATACAGTCTGTTGCTCATTTGGTATAACAGTGAATTTTAGTAGTAAACAGTTCAATAAGAAATCATATAGCCGAAATCGGAAATATTTTACAAAATCCCATCTCTATAGTAGAATAGATATCATAAAGGTGGAATAAAAAGCCAAACAATTTGCAAGTGATAACCTATCTTAGTTAAGTACAGGATTGGTGCATTACACAACTATTTGACCCTTGGGTTCCTAGTGGAACATAGGGCTTCAATAGCATGTCGTCATTCCCCTGTTCTATGCAGTATTTTGAACCTGGTTCCACGACTGCCCACAAGCTGTCATTTCTTCCTCACAAGATCTCCTCTATGTCACCCTCGAACACCCAACCCTTCGTTTCCCATTTCGGTTCCACTTGACGGCCTGACCTGGCGAGTGATGTCCCCAAACGGTCTTCTCAGTGTATGTCCAATCCAATCCATCTCCACTTTCTTCTGCATATTTGCTGGGCCATGGGTTCTTGGTTGGTTTGTTGCCAGTCACAGTGAGTCCCTTGTTGCTTATTCTCATTATTCTGGCGATCTGATCTTGAGCAACGAGGGTAGGTGGCAGCTTTTGATGAATGTCTGTAGTTTGTTGAAAGTGCTTTTCGTGACGCGCCAAGTCTCTGGACCATCATATAGAAGTACTGGCTTGACTGAATTAGTGTTGAAAATCCGGATCTTGCTGTTTCTGTATTATACAATGAGCAACACTTATTGTTCAAGATCTAGTGATAATACTTAGATACAAAAACTGAAGGTGGAGTGAGGACCAAAACTGTTTTGCACTAGTTGAAGCTTGGGGGGTCCAGATCCATGAGCTATAGAAAACCTATTCAACCAAAGCATGAATAAACGATCATCTGAAAAGCTATTAGACACACAGAGATAGAAGAAATATATAGTCAGTCTTTTGTAAATGACACTTTGAATATTGGCAGTCAAGAAAGGTGGTGCTACTTACAAAACTTATCAAATGATATTCGATATCAACTGCATACTTCATCAGCATTTAAAGGAAAAGTGTAAAGGTACTATTGAAGTGTACTATTTTACTATCATACTAAGTGAATTTTAACCGGATAGTTTTTAAAGCTTATGTAGAGTAAGAAGTAAGATCGTGTATACTATAATATCAAAGCAATTCAATAGCGGTTAATGATAGCCATTACCGATTTTGACCCAGTAGATTAAAATTTAGATGGTAGTTATGTAAAGCATAAGCAATACGTAATCACTTTAAATGATAGCCGTATACACATTTATTACATAAAGCAAGTATTCATTGGTGGCCTGAATAAACCTTAGGCTACCGAAAATTTCACACGGAAGAGATTTCATCGAATTCTTCCCTCACAATTTGTTTTAATCTTTTAAATATGTCTTCGAAAAGTATCATGTAATTTGGCGAATTTGTAAAAGGTTTTGAAATTGCCGTTTTTCAAGTTAAGAAAAAAATATAGAGAATAGACGTCATGCTGGATGGAAGTGAACTCATAGATCTACGAAAGTACAGCACATTATTATGCCTAGGATATCTATATATCGAAATACAGGTTTTTGTACTGGCTAAATAAACTACCACCAAAATTACGCTCGATTTTCTATACATTATACAGTCCAGACGAGACACCAGCTACCTGTTTCATATTACTGCCTTCAATACTGTTATTAGTCACAATAATTATTTCAATAGAGTAATGAGAAGACGAAGATCATCTGAAACATGTGATGTATTAGCGCTATACATTCCAAACAACCTGATCACACGTGTTTAGCGCTAAGTTATCACATGTTTCAGATAATCTACGTCTTCTTATTACGCTGTTTAAAGTTATCAGAAGGACCAGTTGCTTTAAATAATTATTTCGTTTAAAAATATTGTACAGGGAGTGAATTTGTTGAAATACTAAATACTGAGAATGCCATACTGTATCATAAATGTTGATTAGAATAAGGTGACTATTATTGTCACTATTATTATCATTATATCACTGATTCATTTTAGAAAATACTTCGGAAATCTCAAGATGAGATGAAGAAAAATATTAGAACACAAATGATATGCGATTTTGAATGTTTTATGCCACTTAGAAAACAGAAGTGTATCCCACCGTACAACATGAACTATTTTTGGATCAGAGAATATTATAGTTTTCAAATGTACAATTAGCTAATTACTATTTAAGACATAGCCATAATTCCGTACACCTAGGGACCCCGTACAGTCTGAATGATAGGTAAATAAATCACACTAATCTACCGTTAGAAACTATAAATACATGAAGAATAATAACCGGAAAGAGATTAAATATATCAAATAATTAACAGGTAAACCAATACTGACCTTTAGTTCCGTAAATTCTAAATCAATATATTCCCGAAGAACTGATAAATACGTAATACAGAAAGGTTTATTATCAGCTGAACAGTTTCTATAAAGGAAAATAAGGAAATTAAATTTCATCTCTTTAATATTTCATTAAATCACAGATGAAAATATAAGTTTGTACAGTTATTCAATTTTTACAGGTTGGTATATAAACAGCAATCGTTAGATTTCCGCTTTTTATGGTATTTTTCATAATATACTGTATTTTTTTGGCAAGTTCAATTTGACACCATAACTAAGAACATCGCTAATTATAACTTTCAATTGAGGACTAACGACACCGACTCAACAAAACTTTACTATTAACAACACCAATGAAAGACAAGGTAACTGTCTTTCTGCGTTTACAAGGTAGTTACGTAACACTGAATCATTATACGAACTGAGGTTCCTACAGTCTATGTATCGAAACCAATGAGTTCATATATTTGAGCATATATATATATGCATAAGTTGAGGTAGCTCTTAGTGATTTTTATTTTACTCTATTTCAATTTATTTTCATAACTATTTCACATCTTTTGATCCCTATCTTATCACATTTTGTCTGATTGATACTCATATTTGTTGTTTAACTGAATCTTTAATCGGCTACTTTTAAATGAAATCATACCATGTTCATTCAATCATTCATTCGCCTTGTATCTTGCGACTTTGACTTTTAGCCTTTTTTATTTTGTGAATTGATTTGATGTTTCCTGAAATATAGCTCAGTTGGTAGAGCACTGAAAACAGACGTAGAGACAACAGCGGACATGCTCACACCACTATTGCAGAAAGTCTAGGAGGAAGGGAAGGTACCGGCAGATGGGTAGAAGGGCTACGTGGTCAAACTCCCGAAGAAGGGAGACCTCAGTTTTTGCAAGAACTGGCGCGGAATCACTCTCCTGTCCACCCCAAGCAAAATACTAAGCCGCATCATCTTGGAGAGACTAAAGGATGCGCTGAATTTAAAACTACTACCGGAACAGGCTGGATTCAGGAAGAATAAATCATGTATGGATCAAATTGCAACGGTTCGCATCATCATAGAACAGAGTATAGAATGGCAGTTAACTGTACCTGTATGTCAACTTCATCAAGTTTGGAAAGGCGTTTGACAGCGTCAATCGAGAAGTAATTTGGAAGTTGCTTCAACACTACGGAATACCACAAACCTTTATCAACCTCATTCAACAACTATACGAAGACACCACATGCCAGCCAAGTAATTCACAGTGGACAGCTCAGTGATGCCTTCGAAGTGAAGTGAAGATAGGAGTGAAACAAGGCTGCCACCTACTATCACCAATGATATTCCTGATTGTGGTGGACTGGACTGGATCATGCAACAAACAGTGAGGAGCGAGAAGAGGGGGATAGGCTGGACCGGGGAAAAGAACCTGGAAGATTTACATTTCGCCGATGACTTATGTCTAATGTCACACAAACTTGAAGATCTGCACGAGAAAACTAACAAGTTAACAGAAGAGGCGAGGCAGTGAAGATGGGACTTCAAGTGAATATAGAGAAGACAGAGGTGATGAAGATACCCAACCAACAACAACAGCAAGCTCGAATCACCGTGAACGAGAGAAACTTAAAGGAAGTAGCCTCCTTCACCTATCTGGGCAGCACTGGTTCAACTACAGGCGGCACAGACGCAGACAAGGAGGTCAAAGCCAGGATCGGGAAAGCAAGACAGGCGTTCGTTAGCCTGAAACCAGTGTGAAGATCTGCACTCAGCACAAAAGGTGAACAAGATCTGGATTTTTAACACCAACGTCAAGTTTGTGCTTCTATATGGCTCAGAGACTTGGTGCGTCACGAAAGGGATTTCCAACAAACTATAGATATTCATCAACAACTGCCTCCGCTCGTTACTGAAGCTCAGATGGCCAGAAAGAATCAGCAACAAGGAACTCTGGCTGGCAACGAACCAACTAAGAACCTATTGCTCAACAAAATGCAGAAGAAAGTAGAGATGGATTGGGCATACACTGAGAAGGCCGACTGGGGACATCAAGCGTCAGGCCAGTTGCTCGAGTGAAACCCAGATGGGAAGCGACGAGTTGAGCTTCCGAGGTAAGGGTGACATGGAGGAGATCGTGCGAGGAGGAAATGAGAGCTTGTAGGCAGTCGTGGACCAGGTTGAAAAGATTTCAGAGAAGAGAGTGGGATGGAGACGTGCTACTGAAGCCCTATGTTCCATTAGGAACCCAAGGGACAAATAACAATAATAGTAATGGGTTTTTAGTGATTTTTTCAAGTTGGTATTCATAATGGACTGATATCATTTGGATGAACATTGGAAACCTATGAGCACTCTTACGGGACCCCTCGGCAGTGCACACCGATGACCTCGGACTACCAGGGATCGAACACAGGACCTTCAGGTCCCATGACCAGCAGGTTACCATGGAGCCAATGGGTCGACGTCCAGTGGTCCACATTTCCAACCTTATCAGTTCACTACATAGCGTGACCATCGTCCAATGTCATCTTTGAGTATTTGTCCTCATGGCCACCAGATTTGCCCCACCGGTCACGACTTCCCAGTGCTCCTCCAACTGATGTCAGTCCATGGTGAATAGTAACTTGAAAAAAACCATTAAATCCCCACAAACTCCCCAAATTAAACTGAGCTGATGCACATTGACGACTAACTTCGAAAGCTGATTTTTGAAGTTACAATTAGAAGTCATGACCGGTGGGGCAAACCTGGTGGCTGTGATGACAGATACTAAAAGATGACATTGGGTGATGGTCGTGCTATGTCGTAAACTGACAGAAGTTGGAAATATAGACCACAGGATTTCGACCCACTGGCTCTATGGTGACGTGCTGGTCACGAAGCCTAAAGGTCCTGGGTTCGATCTCTGGTGGGGCGAGGTCGGGGATGCGCACTGCTGAGGGGTCCTATACCAGGACAAAACAGCTATCGAGTACTCCCAGGTCTCCAATGTTCCTCCAACTGATGTCAGTCCACGATGAATACCAACTTTAAAGAATGTAATGGAAATTATAATCGTATGTTCCACTCTAAAATGTAATCGAGGCAAATTTTGGCTAGTAATATTATGTTAACGAAACTGCAGAACCTGATGAGAAGTTATTGAAAAGAATATTCTTCGTTCATATTTGACTATTAATATATACAGTTGACAAACGTTATAGGAATAAGTTGAGGTGAGTAGAAATAAGATGCCGTTCGAGAGCAATAAATCTTATTCCAATATTTTAAAATTATCACTCCTAAAAATTGATGGTGGAAAACTAATGATTAAGACTTTAAAGAGGTTTTCTGAACCAAAAGGTAAATCTTGCATATTAGTTCACAAACACATACCTACCTTATTGCCACTGGGTCAGAGTTCCGTGGTTCACAGTTTCTAACTTCTGTCAATTCGCAATACAGCGCGACTATCACCCAAGGTCTTCAGTTAGCATCCATTTCTCTTCTGACTAGTTGACCCATAGATCATGGCTTCTCATTAGAACTTTGTGATATCCATCTGGAAGCATGTCACTAATGAGCACTATACAGTAATGTATTTTTGAGACCTCGAGTGATAGTCGCGGTATATCGCTAATTGACAGAAGTTAGAAACTGTGAACCACTGAACTCCGACCCAGTGGCTGAATGGTTAACGAGTTCGCCGTGAAATCCGAAGGTCTTGAGTTCGATCCCTACCCGGGTCATGAGTGCGTTCTGCTGAGGAGTCTCAAACTAGGATGAAACAGCTGTCCAGCGGTCCCAGATTTCCAGTGGTCCCCCGACTGATGTCCTTCAGTGACGAATGCTACCTTAAAATTAAAATCCCTACTCATCTCCAAAATATATACCTTATAAGACCAAGCTGTTTTACGTTAAAATGTGAACTAATAAAAGATCATACTTTAACATTCTGATCGTTTTATTCTAATTCAAAAACTAACCTTTCTATATTTTGTACATAGTTCGGAAGCATACTGGTAACTAAATACAATGAAAACCTCAATTTCTACAATCTCATACTGTAATGGGTATGAAGAAATGTCTTATGCATGAAGATTTAGTTATGACAGAATTATTCTCATACCAATGCTGTTTGAATCGTAGAGACGTAAAAGTATATGTTCACCTTATTTTAAGACTCCAGTTACCAAACAACTTTGATCCAAGGTCATAATTCAAACTGACTACTACATAGAAGTTGTATTTAATGAGCTATTCCGATGAAGTATAAAATTTTCGATTTTGACAGACAGAGCTTTATTAAATCTTTCAGGAAATAAATATAAATTTTCCATATGGATAGATGGTTCTTATTAGTTAAATCATTTGCAATGTTAGATCAAGGAGATCTATAATCATCATTTTCCTCCACTTTGAACGATAAATCTATCTAAGCTGTAAGCATTTTTGATTACAATTTTCTGATAAATTCGAATCTTGCATGCTTCACCTGTGTACACTATTTATGATGAATAAGGTATTGAAAATTGATTAACTGATCACACATGATATGCTTTCGTGAGTGGATCATCCAAAAGAAATTTCGTTTCTTTTTATAGAAGTGAATTCTACCGTCTCAATATCTACGGCTCAATGAAGTTAATTATTAAATTTGAAAAAGATGTTCATATTACATTTTACTTGATAAATTTAGAATAACAATACAGATCTATTATAGTTCGAGGTTCCTCTTTAGCTGCTTATTTCCTTAATCAAAAACCAATGGTCTACGTCAAATGGTCAGACTGTTAATTTTAGTCTAAGACATTAAATAAGACTTGTGTGAGCTGTTTCACTCCTATGAATACTGTAGTGCTAGTGGCCTTTCTTTCCAATGTAACAAGAAATTATTATTCAACACTAACATGGCACAGCAAGGGCACCTAGAAATGTGTCACACAAAATAATATAAAAATACTGTGAAGATATAAATTGAAGAGAAGTGAATAAGTAAGAAAGAAAAATAGTAAGAACAGCATGATTAGAAGGATGGTCCAGTAAGATACATTCAAAACAAAATATTCATTACTTTTCAACAGCAGAAGATAGAAGGAAGCTACAGCGTGACCATCACTGGTTTCTATTCTCAGCATCTCAAGCCAGTGGGTTGTGTGATCTCTCAGACCCCACTCAGACAGTTGTGATGCAACAACAGATGCTAACCTGACACAACTATCCTTCATCCCATGGCGCCACGTCATATACTGACCACCCGTCCGCTTATTCCATCCTGTCTCAGGGCTAACAAACAATGAACGGTGTGGAAGCAATTGGAATCACATGCGGAAAACATGTTCAAGCCATCAAAGCCGGTGTTTCCAGATGGCTTCACTGATTGAATGACGATCTCAATCATGCCCAAATACATGCTGTCGTACTTCAGAATTACTAACATGGTGTTGCTACCCAATACGATCAATCCTACGCACATTGCACATCCTCAGCTCGGAGAGGCCAGGTTTCACAGATGTAGAACAGAACTGCTCAGACCAAAGCGTTATAAACCTGACCTTTTACGGTCAAACTAACGTCTCGACGGTACCAAAGGTGGTCTAGATTGGTGTATACCATTCAGTCTTTCGATATGCAGTTGGAAAGTTTTTCACAGACCTCCACCATCACTCATACCCGGATACACGACCTTTTCGACTACTTCCAAAGGCTCTCTGCTGAGGATGGACGTAGGCGCAGGCTCCTGCCAATCTTGAAAAATTACTTTGCACTTCGGTAGTTTAAAGCACATGACGATTATCAAGTAGGCCTAATCATTTAGTTCTCCTGTTTCAATTAAGTAACGTAAATCATCTTTTTTTCTAGAAGATAAATTTTAACCGAATCGAGGTGAAACTCCGAAACGTAATAGATCCATGTAATCCTGCTGAAAAACTTTGTTCTTTATTCAAATATTTTTAATTGTACAATAATTTTAGTCTACATGATCAACAAAAAAGTAATCTGTAAAATTCGGAAATAACCTGCAGTGAAATCACTCTCCATGCAATGTATTTATTTTTTGTTATTGATAGAATCTATGAAATTGAATGTCACGACAAAAGTGCTTTGTTTTCCTAAAATACTTGGTATTGGGAAACAGTATAAAACTAATGAATGGTACATGCTGTATACTACTAGACAATAGTTTCTTCTAGAAAATAACGGTATACTATGAGCCGACGTTACAAAAAGGCGATAATAAGTATATCCATTTCGATGATAAAATACCACAACAGTATCATTTAGGAAAATGAATGAACGACATAAACTAGGCCTTATGTATTCAGTGAAAAAGAGGAAACTCACTACAGTATAAAATGCGACTAACATTCATGAGTAGATATCTTTTAACTAACGCGTAATGTGGCCAAATGACACGTGGAGATATCTAGAATAACTGAGTATGTATTAAGAAGAAACACTGGTTACGCATTTATCAAGGAGTATTTTCCTATTATCGAAACTAATTTTGAGTATTCTAGATACATTATTTGTGGCTTCACAGTGGGAGTAATGCGCACTCGTCTCACAAAAAAGGTTTGGGATTTCCAACCTTCGAAAGTTATACAGGAGAGCATGATTGAACCATGACCCTGTTTACAGAATAATTTGATTTTTCGGTCAGGATTCTGAACAGATTAATCAAAGTATGAAAGTGTTCTATCGATATGAATCGAGACTACCATCGCAACCACCTCATTATGTAAAGATAATCACTAAATCGTAAGATAAGGGACTGCATGCACGCTCGTGTACTGGGCGATGAGCCGCACTCACTGAGTGAGGGCTAATGAGACTACTACCTGGTCGCTCACATACAGCATAGCTGGATTAAGTGGGGTTCAAACTTCTGACTTCTCTGTTATTTCTACTACCGTCAACAGTCATGCCTCGTGAACCAAAAAGCATAAAATGATGCACCAGAGCAGTTTACTCAACTTATACAATATGATAGATGCAATGACTATATTAAGGAACTTAAATTTGCCGAAAATCCCGAGACATTACTTCTTGATATCATATGGTTGACTTTAAGCAAGCAGACGATGTTGTCCCGTTAAGTAAAGATGCAAACAAAATGCAGGGTCTTGTGAACCCGTTGAGCAGAAAACTTGAATATATTTGACATACGTTTCACACCTTTCAAATATAAGATGATGCTCCAAGACCGGTCTGCTGCATCCACTCCCAGTTTGAATGATAGGCAATGAAGTGGTGCAATCTGCCAACCACTCCACACACTTGGAGAATTGCATAAACTCGAATGGGATGGTTGCTGACACAATCTCAGCTCGGATATAGAAGGCCCCCTTTTCACATTTGCCAACTTATGTTACCTGTGGTGCCGACTGGCGAGACATCCAACAACCTGTCAAAGTACGAGTATGCTGCATAGCAGTCCGTTATCTCCTGTTGTACGGATGTGAGACATGGCCGTTGAAAGTGGAAGGCATGAAGCAACTACGGGGTTTTGATCGCAGACGTCTTCGTAGCATTGCTCGCTTTTGGCGGAATCACTATGTCAACAATGTGGAGGTCAGGTGAAGGATCCTAGGCAGGAAACGCAAATCGGTTGATGAGGTTGTGAATCTTAGTCGATTGGAATGGCTTGAACACATACTGCGCATACGGAGTCACCACGTACCTCGAAATTGAATTACGTTGGAAGACCGAGGTTAAGAGTGGCCAAACCAAGACTTGGAGGCACCAGTTGATGAAGTCGCTTACTGTTGGTCTAAGTCATGTGGGGAGATGTAGACTGTCTAGTTCGTGTCCCCGAGGATAAAGGAATCAGTGGCTAAGGGCTCTTGGTGACATGGCTAGAAGTTAGTCATAACGGAATAAATGTATTCACTCCTTGACATCTAAAGACTGAATATTTGCACTGGCCGTTATCTTCAAATTCTTTTTTCGCTCACAAAACTTTCAGTCACCAACAGTGAGAACAGTTTAAGGCATGTGGACAAAACGAAAATACTTATATATTTGAAGCATCAGAGCTAAAGAACAGATAATAGGTCTAAGCAAATCATCCAAGATCAAGTGTTTACCCTAGTTAGGTATGATTTCAAGGCACGCCTACACAGAAAAGATATTTGCTTATATTTTGTTATGAACTAAGTGCCAAAGAAATGTTACTATTCTAAATGCCTTCACCACCCCCGTATACCTATCAGGATTTTAAAAGGAATCTTTAGTATGTTTCCAAAATGTCTCTGTGATTTACGTAACTGAACGAAGACCATGCGGTTATCACATGATTTTTCATTCTACTGATTTTAATTTGTACGGTATAGTGTTGCCACCGCTAACCTACACACGATAAGCATAGCGTACAATGGAATACATCAACCAAAACGCCTAAACTTTTATAGGTTAGTTTAGTGCTAAAATAAAGTTTTGGGAGTGATTGTATACGAAATCTTTCAATACAAACTGTTTCAATAAAGAATTAAAATGTGATAATCTTAGACACTAAACTTACTGAACTTTGACAACATTCTCACGCAAAATACATAAATTAACTTCATGAGTTGTCAAACCTAAAAATATCTAAACGAAAAACAGAATTAATACAAAACTGGATGTTAAACAGCAGTAATAAGAAAAAAGTGTTTTTGATGAAAGAATGAATTCCTAGTCTTATTAACGCTGAACAAAAGTATGATGCTAAACACATTGTCAAACAGCATGCATAACACTTGCTATGAATGAACATATTCGACATCTTCAAGCAGAGCTATTTCACATCTTGTGAACTCAATAGCTATTTCGAATATGAGCTAGATCAGTCCTGATAATTCAATATAATTAATCTTCTTTAAGGTTCCTTCACGGTGTTAAATATCACTAACCTCTTACTCTTATTTAGTATTCCTATACACCCTTTTGTGCGTAAACTGATCTGGTTTGCAGTCTAATTAGCAGGACAGTTGAGTCACACTTTGACAAGGCAGCAACACACAACATTACCTTCGTGAGTATTGTGAATAATGATAAAAAAATAGATCTCCATAAAATACGGTAAAATGCAGTTCAGAAACGGGTTTACCGGTTTTTACCTTAAACGACGAACGATATCTACCGTATGATGCCTGATGATACTATTTGACTACACAAACGTCGGTAGCCGAAGCAATTTCGAATCTATATTAAGTACTAGTTGAAAGTTTAATACAATTAATCAGAGTTCCATAGTCAACATAGTAATTCCATGAGGTCACTAACTGCGACTTAAAGTTATCCAAGTCTCCTGATTAGGAAATGAAAGGTACTGAAGGGTAGTAGTTGTATATCCAAGTTAACAACTTTTAAAGTCATCCAAGATAAAAGAGATTAATTCCTTTTTCTATCTTCCATCTGTACATACAGTAGATATTTTTGATTCTTTGATGTAAACTGTGAACCATTTCATCGTTTTCAGTTAATTCACAGTAATTGTATCACTAGTTTCATTAATTATATTTCTGTGTTGTTGGTTTTAATTTGCTGTATTGTCTTCGAAGTGCAGCAACTAAAGTTGATACACTGTTGTGTAGAGTCAATTATAACTTTTTGTCTTTCTATCTACCTTTAAGAGTTAGACTAAGAATCACTAAATAACTAACGAAAATATTTATGATAATATGAGCGATATTTTAGCTTATCTTTCTCAGTTATTATTATTTGTCCTTTGGGAACATAGGGCTTCAGTAGCACGTCTCCATCCCACTCTCTTCTCTGAAATCTTTTCAACCTGGCTCCACGACTGCCTACAAGCTCTCATTTCCTCCTCGCACGATCTCCTCCATGTCACCCTTACCTCGGAAGCTCAACTCGTCGCTTCCCATCTGGGTTTCACTCGAGCAACTGGCCTGACGCTTGATGTCCCCAGTCGGCCTTCTCAGTGTATGCCCAATCCATCTCTACTTTCTTCTGCATTTTGTTGAGCAATAGGTTCTTGGTTGGTTCGTTCCCAGAGTTCCTATCTTTCTCAGTTACAGTTTAATTAACTGTCAAATTTTCCTATCAGTCTCTTTAGTAAGTCTAGACTGTCTACTAGCCTCTGTTATTTCAATCAGTTAAGCTTCGGTTGCAAACTTATCAGTATTAGATAGTGAGAGTCGGTCGACAAGAAACCTTGGACCTAGGTTTCATGTTTATTGATACTCATCAGCAAATCACATCTGCAACAACGAGGAAACTGATAACCGATGTAGCTGTCTAAACCTAGGGGCTTACCACCAATAAAAATTTTGTGTGTAAATGAATCTAATCGTCAAATTATGATCAATTTTCTTCAATATTTACTACTTTTTGTGCTATAAATAAGATATACAAAATAGGTATAAAAAGGAAAAAGAGCACTTGTTGACGAACAAATTCATTCACCAGGAAACATTGTATGATTAATGGATATCACTCCTAATCCAAATCTATCCTTAAGAATATGATCACACCTTCGTTACCTGTTGGGTTTAAAGGTTTTAAGATGAAAAGTGAAGAATGGACATTGAGTTCAGAAAAATTATTGGTTGACTGGGTTTTAAAGCGGTTAGTTTCACGTTCAGTGGGGCAAATCCTAACTAGACAGATGACTGACTGACACTAACAAAATCAAGGTAGGACCTCAAACACACGTGCATCGGGTCAGGTTTCCACATTTCACAGTAGTGCACAAAGAACAGGTCGATAGGAAACGAGTGATATCAAAGTAGACAAAATTGTGTGAGAGAATAAAGAATTTAAAGATAACGGTCAGTGCAAATATTCAGTCTTTAGATGTCAAGGAGTGAATACATTTATTCCGTTATGACTAACTTCTAGTCATGTCACCAAGAGCCCTTAGCCACTGATTCCTTTATCCTCGGGGATACGAACTAGACAGTCTACATCTCCCCACATGACTTAGACCAACAGTAAGCGACTTCATCGACTGGTGTCGACACGTCTTGGTCTAGCTACCCTCAACCTCGGTCTCCCAAAAAACTAATCCAGCTTCCTCTAGCATGGCACGTCGAGGTAGGTGGTGACTCGGCATGCACAGTATATGTCCAATACATCTTAATCGACTAAGATTCACAACCTCATCAACCGACTCGCAAGCCTTTCTTGTCTAGTACCCTTCGCCTCACATCAACATAGTTCACATGGTGATTCCGCCAAAAGCGAGCAATGCTACGAAGACGTCTGCGATCAAAACCCCGTAGTTGCTTCATGCCTTCCACTTTCAACGGCCATGTCTCACATCCGTACAACAGGAGATAACGGACTGCTATGCAGCATACTCGTACTTTGACAGGTTGTTGGATGTCTCGCCAGTCGGCACCACAGGTAACATAAGTTGGCAAATGTGAAAAGGGGGCCTTCTATATCCGAGCTGAGATTGTGTCAGCAACCATCCCATTCGAGTTTATGCAATTCTCCAAGTGTGTGGAGTGGTTGGCAGATTGCACCACTTCATTGCCTATCATTCAAACTGGGAGTGGATGCAGCAGACCGGTCTTGGAGCATCATCTTATATTTGAAAGGTGTGAAACGTATGTCAAATATATTCAAATTTTCTGCTCAACGGGTTCATAAGGCCCTTTATTTTGTCAGAGTCTTCACCCAGAAGTAGAACATCGTTTGAATACTTAAGGTCGAACACATGACCTCCAGGCAGTAGACCAATCCCTGAGAAGTCAGGCGTACCTACACTTATGTTTATTAGCATATCTATGCTGAACTTAACCAAGAACTCTGATAGTGGGTGTGGCTAATGGAGACTCCTGGTTATTTTGAATCCAAATGCAACTCTCCAAAACCTTTCACATGGCTGCGTGATTTTGAGTAGAGAGGTTAGAGTAGCGTTACATACTTACTCGATACTCCTTTCAAAGTCAGATACTGCCATAACACATCATGGAGGAGTCGAACGGCGCCTTCAGGTAAAGAAATACTGCAAGCGTCAACCTCTGCTAAATACCGCAGGGTTCCAGGACTTGTTGGAGGGTGAAAATGTGATCGATTCACCCTCATTCAGGTCTGAAACCTGGGTGGTCGATTGCTGCTGCCCTGATGCGGTGGTCGGGCTTGCATATCACAATGATCCAACAAGCTACACTGACTGAAACGCTTGATTCCTCAAGGTCCTACCTTGCTAGGAATGTCTTTGGATAGTGCTAAGACGAAAAGCAGTTACCATTTTAGTGTAAATTGCTACACTATGATGGAGACCCAATGGCGAAGTTGTACTACTTCCTGGATAGGGTATGAAAACAGTAAAGTGCTTCCCATGGATGACCAGCAGTACCACGCTCATGCTGCCTTCCCAAAGAGAAAAAGGAGGGGAAGTCGGACCCAAAAATAAAGGACTCCCCCTTCCAGCGGTCTTCTGGAGCCGGAGGCATGGATCCCTCGTATCGAGTGTTAGAACAACCAAACCATAAAACAAAATCCAAAACAGATGGAAATGTAGCAGTTTGTCAGTCCCAACAATTGTCTGCTACCTATGTGATGGGCCCAGAAGAATTGACTAGTAAATCGCATTTTGAATGTACAAACAGTAAAATATTTTTTATAACTTCTTAAAAATCTACCGAGCTTACCAAGTCAGCATCCATTCCATATATGCAATGACGTTCATTTTGTTGATAATCTGGTGAACTACGACGATAAGCCATATACTCTCGAATTTTATGCTCCCCTTCTCCTGGACACTTGTTAATGATGAAATTTTAAAAAACAAATGTTGATAAGTAGTCCACTGTTAACATTTTTTGAATGAAATGAACAATACTTAATCCAAAAATACTTGAGAAAATGAGTAATATGATTAAGACTAACCGAAGCATTTAGCACTAAAGAAATCAAGAATCATCTTTAACAAAACTATTCAAGCAGTGAGTGAATAATAGGAAGTGAGCCGGACAGTGAATCAATAAACAGTTGATTCATTTCAGTAGACCGTAATTTCATAAACGTCACAATAGTATGAAGGTATGTAGACTAATTTCTGGTTAAAATAGCAACCCAAATGTAGCAGTATGTAGAAGAAAAAAAACTAAGACCTAAAATGAAACTCTAACGATTACCAAAAAGTGCTTGACACCCTCACTGTAAAACTATTTTCCTTTTGTATACTTTATGATGTCGAGAAAAAAGAAATTTGAAGTGCACTCAGCAACCTCGTACAAATTCGTGCAAATAGGCGGCAATCAGCCACACCTATTGTATGAGGGTTAATGATACCACTACCTGGTTGCCCAAACCTTAGTAGATGGAGTGGGGCTTAAACCAGTGACCCATTTGGTTGAAAGTCACCTCTCTAAACTAATAACGTAAATCATTTAGAAAAACTACTGTACGCTTTTGCTTCATATCATAAAAACAAACAAAAGTGTAAACATCACAAAGGATTAAACAAATATTCAATTGTAACATTCACGATATACTAAGATGTAAGTTGAAAAAAACAGCTCAATTTATCTAACTGAAGTTGCATACCTTTTCTATCAGCTTTAAGGAGAATACCCCCTATAGATAATACTTTCAAATCTTTCAAAGATAAATATTCGAAAAATTAAGCACATACTGATCAGGATTTGCAGGGAGGTTGATATGTGTATAGTTTTCGAATGTTGATCTCAGTATTACAGATCTGAAAGTATTACTTTCAAATCACCCTCCCATAAATCAAATGTTTACCAAGAATATATAACTCCTTGTTGAGGGCAGATGACTATTCATCACAACCAAGTTTTGATGCTTTTTATTAATGTTGACAATTGTCAAGTACCAAAAACAACTGAAGAGAAACCGAAATACAACATTTCTCAATGACACAAAAGTATTTTTCAGTAAAAGAGTTGGGCAAGAAAAAAAGCATGTCAATCCTATCCAGTCATGACCGAAGGATGTTTGAAGCTTACTTACAGTGTATAATGTACTCAGATATTAAGTTAAACTCGTAACCTTTCTGTCAGTTTCACTTTTGCGAGAGTTATTCAAAAACTGTATGAAACTACCTTCTTACTGGATACGAAAGATGAAGTTTGATGACTGTTATAACATAAAAGTAGAAATAAAGCCCAAAACCAAAGCAACTACTATTTACTGTGAGCACTTTCATTTACGGTCAACCGCTACGATGAAACGAAATAAGTCTAAAACATTCGAAGTGTAAATGACTGACTTCTTACACATTGTTGAATATGATAAGTAGGTAGTTTTTAACAAACTTACGGTACCAGTAAGAAGAGGGTCAAGAGTATTTTAAACAAATTACCAAAATTAACTATTTACTGCAGTAATGAGCTTTAAGAAACGCCGTATTTTCAATTGAAATAGGCTAACTGCCCGTCTGTGTAGTAAGCAATCGGCCACGCCTATTGTATGAGGTTTAATGATACCACTGTCTGGTTGCCCAAATCTCGGTAGGTGAAGAGGAGCTTTAACCAGTGACCCATTGGTTGAAAATCATCTCCCTAAACCAATGAACCACAGTGCCACACATATTGTGAAACTGAAACTAAGGATATCTTACAAACCAATACTAAAAGTTAACAAGTCACAGAGGCTGTAAACATTAACATCCATATGTTAGTTGGAACTAGTTAGCCTTCCGACAATAATGTGGCTAACAGTGTAGTACACAGACATATGTATCGGAATGAGTTAAGTATTTAAATTGAAAAGTTACAGCAGTGCTTTCCAAGAAAACAAGTATTCACGTGTGATATAGCTCAAAATCTATTGAATTGACTCATATACATCCACACCATGTACTATGTTATGATTGATGGTTAAGCGCTCGATACAACAATACGTTACACTCAGACGAAAAAACGGATGTATATATAACGAACCTGATAACACTGTATATTTGAATCCCTAGTCAGACAGCAGTAGGCAAGGAGTATATATATATATATATATATATATATATATATATATATATATATATATATATATATATATATATATATATATATATATATATTCGGAATTCTGAAAACATCCGAATTTTCTAGGACGATGTGATCACAAACACTAAGCTTTTAGGCCCTTCTGGGTCGAAGTTTCGGGAAGTGGTCGCTCTTTTTAACACAGTCATCTAAATCTGAAATATATTGTCACGATATAACTGCATTTCCTGCCTATTTTCTTCTTTTCTGTCCTTTAGTGCTTTCTACAACAGCCTCTTTTATTTTCATTTTGCTGATTCTTCTTTCTGGCTGCCAATCCGATATACTGATACAGAAAGTGTGGTGACTTGGATCAATACAAAGCTATTTTAGACCTGTACTACATCCGCCTATCAAACAATAAATTATAAGCCTTCTGAAGCATTTAAATATAATGAATAACACACAATACATAAGATAATTTACTGTTGATAGCACGTATGTATATGAAGAGAAAACAACAAAATATGGTGTCTGTTGTTTCCTTCAGACTATTAACTGAGTGTAAAAGATTTTACCTAGAAACATAAATGTGACATACAATATACTTTGCAAACAAATATATCTATATAGCTGTTCTTATTTTACTACTTATTTACTTACAGGATGCAACCGTCCTGAGAACTATCCAACTACTCGGATTCAAGCAATATTTTCAAAAAAAGGTAACGAGTACCTAACATCAGGAGGTACACGCCTTGAGCAATTTACCGTGACATACTGTGACCTAAGAACGCCTAAGTAGTGTATTTTCGACTAACGGCTAATAGATTCCAAATTCGCTTAAAGTATCAGGGCTTTAGTATTCAGACAGTAGTGGTAACCCTAATATGTGTGGCTCATAACCTATTGCACAAAGATTCAGGGGATCACCCAGTTGCATTTTTTGTCAGCAGTATGTAATAGAAATTAACGGATATTTCGTAAAACGAAGAAATCCTTGATTATTTTACAACAAAAGCTAAACAACAATAATTTCAAAATCCTACATTAACTAATTTTCCCATTTAGATATTGGTTACTCAAATGCCTAAGTGGTACTAAGTGAAGATAAATTATGGGGAATTTTGCATGATGAGAATTTCTAATGCTTACAGATAATAATTAAACACTCACATCATGTCCGGATAAGATCACATCTATACACTGCCAATCAGCATCGTGATTTACATGGTTCTCCACAAAGTTGACAAGATGACGATGTAGTCGCTCCATAAACTCGGTACCTAAAAGTGGAGCGTGGAAAATATTTATATGAGAGGAAACCACATCTATAACTATAAAAATGGGCAAGTTTTTTGCTTAGTTGGAGATTTCCTTGTGATTTTTTTCTCAAATGTCAAGTGAAAATACTTCTATTATTGGGGATTTTAAGTGTACCGTTTAACAATGGTATATAACGTGATATGGCTACAATTGGTACCTGACGTTTTAAAAAACATTTCTTCCTCACATTTAGATACACAAACAGATAGATCAATGTAGAACTTTACACAGAGGTGTATTTTTCAAGCTGCTACACTTTACAGCAACATGCAATCAGACCAACCAACACTACTTGAGGTCATATGAAGACTTAGTCTCAGTCGCTGATTGTTCGTCTTTAAGAAAAGAAAGATGCTCACGTAGTAACCACAGGGTAATCAGTCAGACTAGAATATTGTCCAAAAGCCTAGGTCCTATAATCATCAGTCGCACAAGTGAAACTCGAGAACAGCAAACCCGAAAAGCCAGACACGCTTCCCACCTGATTATAGATGTATCGACGAGATATCCACCCTCCACTAGATCTTGGAACATGATACCACACAGATGCTTAACACTAGCTGCATTTCTTCACTAGAAAGTGTCATTCAACTCTATCGACAGGGACATCATATCCCAATGTCTCTAACTCAGAGGGGTGCTGGACAAGTATATTACTCTAAGACTGTATTCGAATACCCGTGGACATGATTCATCTTACGTTGAGAGGTCAGGTTGTGTTCGTCAAAGAGTCCCACTGTTTATTCTTAATTTCGCGCGTTTTCCTCTCCTCATCTGACTTGGTCAGAGGAAACTCCTAAGTAGACATCCGGCACATAGATGATAGTCCCGTTGGGTGAATACACTAACAAGGTGAAGTGTTGTGTACATCATGAGTAACTATTTGAAAATGTCTTAGATGTGTTCCTTTCCTCTCAAATGCAGACTGTTGCTTGAACACTGGTTTGCGTTAATGTCTCGCCTGACAATGGAGAGTGAAGCAGATGAACACTTTGATCCTTCCACTCACTCGGGAAATCAGATCAGCCCCCATGAGTCAGTGACCGGTTGAATCTCTGCATAAATTCAAAAAGCCTATCTGTCCTTCCCCAAATTACACTATATGTGGCGCCTGTAAGGTATCCGACTGTCGTATAAGGGTTGAGTGTACTATGCAGCAGTTCCCTCTAGCTTGGCCCATGATTTTGAAACGGTCGTTAAAGGTGAAGGACATGAAAAGGCTTTGGGTGCTCAACGAACATCGCCTTCTTATCATATGCGACCCTAGCCTTGTCAGCACCTACTCCGAAGATGTGAGATGGAATAAGATTAGCGTATAGGAAAACCTGAGGACTTTTGTGAATTTTAGTTCTTTGGTATGAAAATGGAGAATAAATTGTGTTCGAGAAGTTATCCAATAAATAATACAGTTTTACTGTGTGAACAAAATAGGACGGGATAAGATTATGTTGGAGGAAGGTCAAAATAAAAACAGCCAGACAACGCATGGCATCAGTTCATGAAGTCTCTGACTGTTGTTATGAGCCGAGGATGGAACTGTAAACTAGCCAATTTGGCTCCCCATAACACCCGTAATCAATAGTTGGAAAGTTTTTGCGATAGGGTTAAAATCGATCGCAGTGGTGCCAATTCATCTATACCTCACCTACACTTCAAGTCACAATTCTTTGTTGGCTTTACCCTCTCTTTTTGTAGCTTTTTGATTTTCACAACTTAATTTACTTGTTTTTCTGTCGTTCGTCATGTGTAGTGTGGCAACAGAGTTCTAGGCAGTAATGCTGATGATACTGACCGACTTAGTATCCTAAACTGACATACTACTGGTCTATATAGTCACCGAAAGCTACTTTTAGCTGCATAAGAAGGCACAGTGATTGATACTTAACAGGTGAAGGTTCGAGTTCGATGTTGTTCAACGTTCTTTCTTAGTGTCACTGACTAAGATGACGTACAACGTAAATTACTTTCTGGTTGCAACTGGATTCATAAAAAGTCTCATTCCGAAACAGTATAAGTTAACCGCTCTGCAAGCAGCTGTCATTTAGGCTTATTTACTTAGAAAAACTTTACTTATTGTTACTTAATTTGCGATAAGAAAGTCAACTTTTTAAAGGACAACATGGCGCTAGACATGGAAGTTGCGAAACTTCCAGCACAGTAACACTAGGCCACAAATCTAAAAAATACTCGCACATTATGAAACACAAGTTGGTTACATAAATTTGAAATGATTGTTATATTTACATGTGCACGTGAGTAATGAAATAAGTTGTAACGTGAATTGGTGAAGGATATTGTAAGATGAAAATATGCATGCTTTTTTTTTACACGGTTCCAAATTTATAGTTTTAGATGCAATACTTGTGGTGGCAAGCAGTTTAATATCTTGTAAGCCATGTAAAGGGTTGTTCCGTTTATTTGTTTTAACATGAAATTGATAATATTTGATGGTCAAAAAAGATGTACTAAAATAATCCAGTAGCATGAAGATTAAAATGATGGATCACAAGGATAAGCGATGGAACAGCTGAAAGCCCAGGGGCGCTGGACAGCTAACCTATCATAGTTTGAGATTCTCAAGCAGTGCACAGACAACCATAAATGAGATGGGACAGAGGAACTTTATGTAGTATTTGCTCAAGCTGTTTTCTACGAACTGCTCAATTGCACAATAAGAGAACAGGCAGAAAAAGTGAAATGGGTACATAAGGTTTCTATTACAGTCCAGGGTCGCATTACAGCAGAACTGCTACTGGCTTTAACTTCCAGCCACATCTGACTACTTTTATCACTATGTACTATGTTTCTAAGTGAAGTTCCAGCTAACGCCTGATATATATATATATGTATATATATATATATATATATATATATATATATATATATATATATATATATATATAGAAAAAGTAATTCATACAATAGAATAATCCAATGGAAGCACCTGTCGAAGCTGGACTAGGATGATTTTTCTGTACTCTGTTTAATACGAAGCTCAATAGGATTACACAGTGCAATATAATCCTGTTGGCTAAGATATGTGTTACGCAAACTGTTATGATTTAGAAGACTGCTATATATTATGGTCGCTAACGATGCACAGATATCGACTTTCATACACCAACATTCAACAAATTCCTAGTTGATTCCCAACCCGACTAATTAGTGGAGAAGATACGATTGACGTGTAGTAACGTGTATTAGGGTCGAAGACCAAAAAAGGATGAATGGGAGTTTATTTGTCCGAGAATATAATAATGATAAATCCCAAAACACATGAACAAGTACATACATGAAAAATGACCTTGTCCGCAATTTGAGACATTGGCATAGTAAGAGTAGAGATTAACTGATCGGCAAATTACATTACAATGGGGGCAGAAAATAAACTACTAGTCATAGAGTAAAAATGGTGTGAGAATGACAAGTTAAAAAGGTTCAGATCAATAACAGTGTTTTATGCAAAACCAGGGCTTCACAACACACGCCTAGTAACTATCCGCCTTATCGCGCAATGTTAGCTGAAGTAGGTTCAGGTTGGAAAAAGGATAGGGATGGTTAGCTATAACATGGCATCAGTGCATCAAGTCTTTGACTGTTGGTCTGAGACATGTAGGGGGGGTGTGCAGACTAGGGGGCTAGGGTCCATCCAGTGGTCGCAGATTCTACGTGGTGGCGTAGATGGATTCATACATCATCTTAATCTTCATCGCCATATCTTCAACACTTTCTCATTCCTCCCTCTTATCTTTTATTGCTTTTGATCGACTCCTTTTTACTTCTCCATCTTTCGTCTTATTGCTTTGTTACTTGGTGTGCTGATATAGGGTGTGCAACTTCGACCGTTATACAGTAATGATGATGTGGGTAATCGAATAAACCTATGACTTTAAGGAAGAAAGATAATCATACCTAGTGACTGCATCAGTAGCAATTAAATTATGTTTATACATACCTGGCGAAATTAAACACGGATCGAAAGGTTGAATGTCCGGTGACTTATCTTTCAAGTTCTCTTTGGCTTTACGTCCTTCTAGTGCAGATCTGTAAGAAAGTTACAAGATGTATCGTAATAGATGTTCACAAAAAATCTACAAGTGTACCCAAAAAGAAACTTACTGGAAGCGACGAGCACGCTGCTGAGTCATCTTAGCTCTGGGAGCAACACCATCAACGGCCAAATAGAAAGTTTTACGTGGCTTAATGAGATTGAATAAAAACTAAACAGTAATTTAAGTACGATGGAGTATTTACCTGAACATAAAGACAGACATTCCTGAAAATGGCTTCCTCAGAAAGGGATATCTTGCAACCTTCTGGGTGTGAACAATTGTGTAATATGCCATTCATATCCAAATAAAGGTGATCGATGACTGGAACCTTGAGAAAAGAAAAGCACTTACTCCAATTACGAAGCAGCCTGAGATTGGAATATTTCGAGACAGAAAACTTTGCAAATGAACATATACGATGAAACTATAAGTTGTATCACGTATTTAATACAGATAAACTATTTTAATTTATGCTCAGATACATAACATGGAGATTTCACTACTCACACATCTACGTCTAGAAGTCAAAGGGAGGTACATAAGGACCGAAAAACCAGGTCTAGACACTCACCAATAAAAGTTTTAGGTAGTATTTTACCACCCAAAAGACTATTACCATAATATTTTAGTCAAATCACTATTTTCCGGTTTTTAATCTTAATGTTTTCGTCTGCTTTTTTGGAGGTAGATTCACTCAACGGACTAATCGCAATTGTGTTCGGTTGTATTTCATGAACTATTCGAGTGACCGGTGCGATGCAAATGTCAATTAGTGTTTGATCCTACGAAAACGATATGGAAAAGTGTATTGACCAATTCATTTGGCTAGGAAAGTAAATTGCTTTTGGTGATTGATGAAATCTTAACACCTGAAAGATGCTGATTGGTCTTTTGCCAACTTATGATGCTTTCACTACCAGCGTAATGACTGTGAGTTGAATAGCAATTGATAGAACTAAGTAGCAGTATGCCATATTTCGATTTATATATGATGTAGTGGAAGTGGAAGACAGGTGGTTACAGGTATTTGATTACGAATACCTTTGAGGCATCATCCAAACTCAGAGAGACTATGGAGTGACTAATATTGACAACCGAATTATTCAGTGCATGTTAGCCAGGCATTAACCACACTTTATTGAAGATGAGGTCCCAGTATTTGACTTTCAAGCACGTATCTGGAGTTCAAATCACCCCTTACATACTCCCACCTTAATAACCAGGTAGTACCACAAACATACAATGTGACAGATTAGCACGCCGATCGATGGAGTAACAGACAAAATCAATGTGGGATCTGGGATTACTGAGTAACGGTTCAAGTTGCCACTAGATATCAGCACATCCAGGGAGAACCCAATAAAGAAAGAAATATAGAAGAAAGAGGTAAAAAGAGAAAGGATGATTGAGAAAATACTGAATTCAGTTTGAAGGTTAAAACGAAGAAAAGGAGTGCATACATCTGCAAAAATGAGACCAATCCTGAGCCAAGTCACCTAGTTTCCAACGCCTGGTTTCTGTTGAAATGCAGACACCAAACGGGAATTCTACATTTCCCTATACGACTCAGACAGAAAGTCAAAGACTTAAGGAATTGATGCCGTGTTTTAGTATGGTCATCTCTAACCTTTTTCCGGCCTAAAACTACTTCAGCCAACACAATGCAATGAGGCATGCGCAACACATTTACCAGCCACCTCAATCAACAGAAGTTCACGACCTCATCAACTGACTTTTCTCTTTTTTCTAAGTTTCTACGCCTGACTTCTACGTTACTGAAGTGGTGACACTACGATACACGGTCTATACTACAAAGGTAACGGTGGTCAAATACCTGAAGCCTTTCCGTGTTCACTATCAAAAACGGCCAGGTTTCACAGTCATATAGTAGAACAAAACAGAATGCAGCACAGTACACTCTACGCTTAATGAACGATCGGATATCTCGATGACCCCATAAATAGCGTAAATTAGTGAAAGCCAGGTGAGTCTTTTGTATCTGTGCAGAACTTTCATCAGCCACTGACCCATCAGGGTTGATCCGACTTCCTAAGTGAAGTGGTCCCATTGTTACATAAGACAAAAGTGAAAACCGGTACAGGAGATAATTCGCAGTTGATGGCAAGAAGCGCATCCCAAACATTCTCACTGTTAAAATTTAACTAGGAAACTGTGATTTAGATACTGGATGAATGATACAACACTCCACAACTCACTCAGCTAAAGGAGGGAGAAGACAATACTGGACTAAAGAGAGTTTACTTCAACCGGAAAGCATGTGCGTGGGGTCGCAACTGTTGCACTTATGTAGGGTGAGCGTCCTAGGAGCGACAGATGAGTATATTAAAAATGGAAGATTAACCAATAGGGAAATGGCCTTCTTAAAAGTGACAAAAATGAGCGACACACTTCAGGCGGAAAGCGGTGCAAACAAGTTTATCCACATTTCTTATGAGGTAAATTTATAAAACTTAGGCATAAAACGTTCATTTTGGGAGATCCACCACTCACACTACTACTTAAGATGTCCAGAAGGCTCTGCATCCTGTCAGGACTGTCATTTGCTTACTCAATATCTTCTAAGGATTTTGGCATGATAAGATCAATCTCTGTTAAGTTTAACTGTGAGAGGGAGACTTCTATGATAAAGCCGAATAAGAATGCAGTGTGGGTACCTCCGACACACCACTCGACGTACACAAGCCACCTGATAACTCAGTATGGGCTCTAAAACACCAACAGGTGTCTGAGTAGTCTTCAACAAAATGATGTACGTAGTCAGCAATGCTTTCCCTGAGACACTGCTATAAAACCTCTTGGTTGGAGCCGAATGCCACCCATTGATCGAGCAATACAGCTAGTGTCGAGCGTCGGTAAGTGTTCCAGAACATGACCGAGGTTCAATATCTGATCGATACACCCACGACCAAGTGAAAAACTTCCCTGGTTTTCTTATGCTTTCTGTCCCCGCACTCTATTAAGACGTTTGATTATCATCGGATCGTGAATTTTAGCATGTTCTTCAGATAAATTACAAGATGGTTATCACTAGCGAATTTCACAACTTTCTTGAAGCCTGAGACAATTAGTGACTAAGATCAATCACAGGGAATCAATTTCTGACTTCTATACACTAGCTAACAATTCAGTTAATCTGACCAATAATCCGTGACCACTGTCCTTGAGTACCTCACGTGCTAGTCCGTCTGGCTCTGCTGCCATTCCTTGTTGCTGGTTCGAAATCGAAAGTCAAAAACTGAAATACGCTCAGCAACCGTATGCACGTTCATGCAGTAAGCAATAAGCCATACTTATTGCGTGAGGACTGATGATACTATCTGGCTACCAAAACCTCTGTAGGTGAAGCAGGTCTCGATTGCGTGACCCATCGGTTGAAAGTCAGCTACCTACACCAATTAGCCACGACCCCACCTGGTTTCAAATTACTTACGGCCTATTCAACCTCGGCAAGAGTTAGAGGGAGTGGGATGTTTCATATATCTAGCCAACAATAATCCCACGGTATTCTAGGGAACAGTAAGGTGGGTTTTTGACTCGTTAGTACAAAACTATTGGTTGCCTATTAGTCTTTACTGAGGCTGAAGATGAAAGTCTTGAGATAGTAGTAGTAGTAGTAGTAGTAGTAGTAGTAGTAGTAGTAGTAGTAGTATCATAAGGCCTTGTTTAGTAAATGTGACTCATTGTCTACTGGAAGAATGTGCATGTAATTCCTCAGTGCATTTTGATTCGATTTCTTCACCACGTGGTGCATGCTGGGTCTCTAAGAGGAAGTGATGAGAGGCAGTGTGTAGAATATACATTATACAACTTGAAATTCGTTATTAGGAAACAGATACTCTGTCACTAGTGTTCTCCAAGCTTTAAAATCCTTTTCTATGAGGTTATTCTCACATTACTTTGCCTGTGCTTCCATTTTCTTGATATCGATATCTTCACTGTTTTGCCTGTGTGCATACTTATGGGCATTTTGACTTTCCTTTTGCTGTGCTCATGTGCAGCGTAGAAACACTGACATACAACTGCGAGACGCTACATAGTGTTACCAAAATGTTATCTTTGGGCTTTAGGAGGCTGTCCTATCAAAATGAGAACATTATTCAGTGGAGTTCTGGCTCATTGGTTTTGGGAGCTGAATTCCAACCAGTGGGTCACGGGAAAACCGCTCCATCTGCCGAAGTTTTGGGCAGCCAGGTAGTAAGGCCCTTCGCCTACTGCACAAATGCGCACAAGGTTGCTGAGTGAATTTCAATTCGACAATCAAAAAGTATTAACACACTGTTCACTGAACAGCAAGCAACTTCTTGTTGACCAGCTTTGAAAGAACTTTACTGATCATTTCGTAATGTGGCCACCCAAGCTAAGAGACTCACTATCACAGTACGCTATGGTTGATATTAAATGATTGAAGCTATTCAGTACGAAGCCCCACAACTAGGTTGTCAATCATTATCAAGGTGCATCTGCAGCCTCAAAAAGAACGAATATCCCCTCAAATTTTTGCGCCCACAGTGCCACAACTACGGACATTACTCGTGAGCTAATCGGAAACAAAATCTAGTTGCACTGTTCCCATCCAATCGCCTCTAAACATATAATATCACCTTGAGTGTCTGTGTGTGGTTGTCAGTTTGATGCAGATTTAATTATGGTTTCCTGACTTGTACCCTATAAAAGTGACACTTCTGAGGTTTCGGTAACGTCAACATCAGTCAGTGTAGTTACATGAAAAATAGCCAGTGTCAAAAACCCACGTTCTTCACATGCCACAAACGTAATGTTATAACTGACAACTAAGATCATTTGGTGACTTTCTGGTCCGAAGAGGTTAGCACGTGAAAGTTCACTACATGATCAAATTACTCCACTGATACTGATATCTTAAGATAATTTATGACTGCTCATTTGCCTTTAAAATATTTCATTTAGCTGCTCTATTTATTTGACACCGGTAGAAGCAAGCATCTAGTGTACAATGTAATGTTCACCGTACTTTACAGACCATTGAAAATAATGGAATTCCTTACTTTCTATATCTATTGGATTTGAAATCATTATCAAAACATTGACTTGCATAAAATATTAGACTATTATTCCCTCTTAACTTTAATGATGTATTTGGCTCTCACATAGTGGTGACAGTTTACCTGTATAGTATTATTACCAAATTCATTAGCAAATGAGTTCTCCATAAACACAAACCTCCTCTCTCCCACACACCTTGTTGCTGCAGCATTTTATGTATTCAATACGTACCTAATGAGAATTTCAGCAAGATCACCAAAATTCTACGGACTAGTGCAAATTCATGGACTTTACACTCAGCCTCCAAATCTGTACAGCATTTTCAGTTCTCTGTTAAACTCCGACACAGTAGATCAAGTCAATAAAGCTATAGCGCTGATAATCCAGGAAGTTGAGCTGACTTAACCTGGGGCTAAACTGAATGCAGCACTAATATATATATATATATATATATATATATATATATATATATATATATATATATATATATATATATATTCACAAGGTAAAGAAATTGAAAACCTTTAGTTTATTACTATAGTTATCATATTACATGAAATATATCGCTAAGTCTGCTAAGTTAATAGTAATGACGACAACATAACTACAGAATATGCCGATGATAACTCGGTACCCGAGATAGTAGTCTAAGCTGCACATACAGATCTGATCCTTCGATAAACAGACAAACGAACAAACAGATGGAGTGACAACAATAATGCTTAAAGAATAAGATCTAGATATTTTCGGTCTAAACGAAGAAGTAAAACAATTGTGTCAAAGTTCTGAATCCTCTCTAATCATTTATGCTGACAAGTTCGCACATAGTGTGCCGGATATTTATTATTATTATTACTATTATTACTATTATTATTATTATCATCATTATTATTTTATTATCACTACCATTATCATTGTTACTATTATTTATTACTTTTCGCTTGGCTTCCTAGTGGAACATAGGGCTTCAGTAGCACGCCTCTATTACACTCTTCTCTGAAGTCTTTTCAACCTGGCCCCACGACTGCCTACAAGCTTTCATTTCTTCCTCACATGATCTCCTCCATGTCACCCTCGCCTCGGACGCTCAACTAGTCGTTTCCCTCTCTGGATTTCACTCGAGGGCCTGGGCTGGCGAGTGATGTCCCCAATCGGTCTTCTTAGTCTATGCCTAATCCAATCCATCTCCACTTTCTTCTGTATATTCGTCGAGCGATAAGTTCTTGGTTGGTTCGTCGCCAGCCACAGTGAGTTCCTTGTTGCTTATTCTTTCTGGCCATCCATCTTATCTCATCTGGTCTGATCTTCAGTATCGAGTGAGCGTAGGCGTAGGCGGCAGCTGTTGATGAACGTCTGTAGTTTGTTGGAAATGCCTTTGGTAACGCGCCAAGTCTCTCAGCCATCACATAGAAACACTGACTTGACTGACATTAGTGTTGAAAATCCGGATCTTGTTCCACATGCTGAGTGCAGTAGATCTCCACATTGGTTTCAGATTAGTGAAAGCCTGTCTTGCTTTTCCGATCTTAGTTTTGACGTCGTCTATGACTGTGCCACCTGTAGTTGAAACGATGCTGCCCAGCCTAGGTAGGTGAAAGAGACTACTTCCTTTAGGTTTCTCTCGTTCATGGTGATTGGTGCTTGTTGTTGTTGTCGTTATTGGTTGGGTATCTTGATCACCTCTGTCTCCCCTACATTCACTTGAAGTCCCGTCTCCACTGCCTCGCTTCTTCTGCCAACTTGTTGGTTTTTGTCTGCAGATCTTCGAGTCTGTGCTATAAGACATTAGACATAAATCAACATGGGCAAAATCCCAATATACTAGGGCCTTTTCATCGGTCAAACAGCATATGCCCCTCTTCTCACAGCTCCTCACGGGTTGCTGTATGATCCAGTCCAGTTCAGTTGACCACAATCAGGAGGATGATTGATGATAGTAGGCGGCAATCTTGTCTTACTCCAGTCTTCACTTCAAATGCATCGCTGAGCTTTCCATTGTGGATCACTTGGCATGTGGTGTCAGCATACAGATGTTGGATGGGGTTGATAAAGGTTTGTGGTACTCTGTAAACTTGAAGCAGTTTCCAAATTACTTCTCGGTCGACGCCTTGATCGAAGGCCTTTTCAAAGTCGATGAAGTTGAGGTAAGATGGAGAGTTGACTGTCATTCAATGTTCTGTTCTAAGATGATGCGTAGTTGAGTATAGTGTTGCAATTTGATGCGCACATGATCCTTTCTCCCTGAATCCAACCATTCAGTTCCAGTTCCGGTCGTAATTTTGAATCCAGCACATCTTTTAGTCTCTCCAGTATGATGCGGCATAATATTTTGCTTGTGGTGGACAGGGATAGGACATGAACCCCGTCAGTTCTTGCAAAGGCTTAGGTCTTCCTTCTTTGGGAATTTGACAAGGTAGCCCTTCTTCCAACCAACTGGCAGATACCTTTCCTTCCTTCCTTCGAAACCTTCTGCAGTAGTGGTATGAGCATGTCCCCTGTTGTCTCTGCGTCTGTTTTCAGTGTTTCTGTTTAATAATAGGTACAACATTAAATGTGAACCTTAGTCAAGCCGTATCCGAAGAGTAAAGGGTGAATATAATCAATACTATAGTATTAATTATATTCAGAAGCATATATGCTTCTACACTTTCTTTATATAGAGTATACCACAGAGCCTTTTTCAAAAAAGTATAGCACCACAAAAATCCACAATTACTTACCTCCCCTGGACGTAAAACTTGATTGATACAAGGATACCTGGCACTAATCCACCTGAAGAATTTAGGAACACCCATTTCACAATAAGGCCACAAACTTTCTTCGTTAGCGCTTTGGGTCACCGGTCGACAATATAGACACACTAAACAAAACACTACTATTTTTACTTTGCAAAATATTATAGCCTTCAAGAAATGGTAGTCTAGGGAAATCTAATACAGTGATATAACTTGGTCTCCAGGTTCAAATCACCATACTATAGTAAAAAATGATAACCTCTGTGTAAACCAGCCAGGTAAAGCCAAATTGACAAAGTTCTTGAGTGTGCCACCCAGCATCAACTGAGTGAACAGTTGTGAGATGATGAATAACAGTTAGTTTACTGCGAGTATTAGAGCCTGAAGTCTTTACATCTCACAGGCAGTTTTGAGGATTAGTAAGGTTAGAGTTCAGTTCATTATGATAAATTTGATAATGACTCACCAGAGGCTGTCAGTGAAGTCTCACTGACTCAGGCTATAGCTGGAAGATGTTTTCTTATTCCTTTTGGGTCGGCCACGATGTTCCTGGTCTGACTGGGAAGAAGTCAGTGTTCAAGACAGACCACGTGAAACATGAAAGGGCTCAAACCCATTCTGAAAGCCCCTTATTAATTTGGACAAATAAAGCTGAGAAATGAGAAGGATGAGTCCTTCTTTAGGCTTGTACTTTGCAGAAAGCTCACGAAATTTCTTTCTTTAGAGTCAGAACAAGTGAATGAAATGCCATGGAGGCCACTCCTTGATTCGCCTTTGGTACCACCCTCCAGGAAGATGTGAAAAGCCTATTAGGGGTGTCAGCCAAATAGGTGGGAAAGTTTCGGGTGTGGAAGTCTATAAAGCTTTTATTGCGGAGAGTTCGACTTTCCTCGCCTCTTCACCACCACTAACCCATTCGTCGTTGTTGTCGTAGGGTTTTGGATACCACCACGGGAACATCTGCGGACCACACATGCCAATCAGTTCAATTTCTACAGAACTGCTGGCAAAGCACCTGGGCTTTACCATACTCACGCCAGCTAGATGCCTCAAGAGAGTGATGATGTACTGTTCTTTCCTAAAACCTTACCTTGAATAGCCCAAAGTAAGGATGGTAGCAAAACTCACCCCGAACGGCCAGGTGCGATTTACAGAATTCTGCCTAGCCCATTTATACTGATTAACCTGGGAAATTTTCTGGGTAGCGATTGTTGAGGTACACTATTGTTTAAACGACTGTGAGATGCACCTTTAGTTTTCCTACGTCGAAGCACTAGGATGAATCGTTCCTGCCTGCACGTTCATAAACTCTCAACTATAGAGGGATTGGTGGAAAGTAGCCAACAGCATGAATAACTGGAAAATTGCGTGGAAGTTCGTTGTAGATTTTCGACGAAAATTGAATGGGACACTGTAAGCCCCAAGACCTACCTGAATTGTGGGCGGCGAAGTCAAAGATAAAAAAGGAGAGTAACCTTTACTTTAGTGCACTGGGCAACGGTAATTTGTGGAATCACTATATGCACTCTCATTAAACTAAGTACCCAGTTTGAAAGTCCGAACACAACTTCAATCGAGAGAGGAAGGTAATCTCACACTGCCAAGGCTCTCCAATTGCTGAAGGGCCTGGGCACGTAGATCTTTAGCCTTTCTAAATCGGTGGAACGTAGGGGAGCTTAAGTTTTGATAACTCGGTAGGATTTTGTTTGCCTGACAGTACCGCAAAAATGTCTTTCTTTCTATGTCAGCCTATGCAAGCCCCTTTAGCCGCTCGCTCCTGGAAATTTAGCAGCTCACTTAATGAAAATGAGTGGTAGCGGTTTCACCACGCACTGATGGTAACAGACTTGTTGCTCCTAAATGAAGACCACTCTCCCACACCTCTTCATTCGTGAAGGCCGTGAAAAGAAAAGCACGTGATTATTCTCGCTGCTTTAAAAATTGTCCGTACGCCAGCTAGGTGGATGCAGGGACCAGTCGCTAATCCTTCATACCTGTATAATACTGACGAATACGGGACCAAGGATGGAGGCGACAGGGTAGCCAACTGGGAATGACATTTCTGACAGACCGTCCCAGGATAACGATGTGCTCCGACTAGCTGGCTAGAAGATCGCATACGAGTGGCGCAACCTAGCTCGACAGTGTACCAAATGGTGTAGATGCTCGACTGTCTCTTCAGCTCACCCAGTTCGTTAGAACTTTGACGGTCGGCATCTACCTCCGGACTGTTGGTTCCGGGAAATTGTTTACCTCTACAAATCAAAAAAATGAAGTTTACTTGGTAGGCCATGCTCAAAAATGTGCTAAGATCGCATCCTTCAGAACTCGGTCTCCATTACATGCATGTGACCACAATATGACTAGGGGACTACTGGCACCGGCAGATGTCGTCGTCTCTCTGGAAGGCCTGCCTGAAATCCGCAGCTGGATGGGCGAAGGCCTGCTTCCGACCAATCTAGATTATCATAGAAGGCAGTTATAGGCTCAGTTATATTATTTTGATTCCGAGGGGAGTGCATATCTCTCCCTCAGGCACTAAAAATATTTTTGGCGTCACTCTCACAGGGGCTTTTGGAATCTCCGTTTACTGTCACCTTGTAGGGATCAAGGCCTCTAAAGTTCAAGGGTTCATTCGTCAAACTTCAGGGGACTCGCCCCTTGGTTAACTCACAATGACATGTGGGCTGCATGTTCATTGGCACATACAGGTACCCCCGCCTTCTCTGTCCCTTCACACGAAGGAATAAACCGATATAATGGAGCGGCGCTGCTTAAGGGATTCGAGGAAAAGTACATGGCCCCTCAAAAACCCCTGTGCTGCAACCATCGAATTACAGAAGAATCAGTAGGAACAATAATAATGTTTACTTGGGAATATATAGGCCTGTCCCACACTTACAGGTACAGATAAGATTCTAAGTAGACTGCAAGCTTCCTTGAGACAACTTATCTTATCCCCCACGTATTTAGCCACCAGAATGTATACGTTGCAAGTCTATACAATAATGGAGGTCAGCGGAATAAACGGGTTCAATTTGACACGACCAACGGTAGGAAGTATTAACTTGGCATTATCAAAATTTCTGGGTTTGCATTCGGGCACTTAATGTTTTGCCGGAAGAAAAATAAATCACGAAGCCAAAACTACTCGTTGTGTTTGTTACGTTCTTATTATTGGTGAATATATGAACATTATTTGTAAGTTGCTGCTTTTGATGGATGCAGAACTATGAGCATCATACATTCTGGTATCCCTGGAATCAAAGTTTGGTAATAATGCCACATATTACGACTGCGTTTCAAACATCCGCATTTTCAGCTTCAGCTTTAAAATGTAGTGGGTTTGTTTGAACGCACCAGTCAAACTTTCACACCACTAGCTGGCATTTACGTTATGGTTGGTACTTTTGACGCCTTTCCACTCACATTCATAACAGATCCCAGGTTTCGCCATTTACATAGCCGCCCTTCTATGGACATTCATCGTTTCCGTAGGCTGTAGTTTGCTACTGCGAGCGATGTGGCAATAGCTAGCAGTGTCAGTGAAGGGTTGTTCCCTCGAGACTCTAACTTCATGTATGACTAATCCATCTTTTGGAGTGCAGACCTTTGTCTGCAACCAAAAGGAACGACAAAACAGCGGGCAGAAAAAGTAGAAAAGGCATCACACAGTGAAATTATTTTCCACATGTTTGTTTAAAATTTATTTCAGATTTACTTTGCCATTAGTTCCAAGTGCTTTAAGCATTTAGGAATTTACTTCACATGAGATTTACTTTATGTTCATTGTGGCGAGAAGAAAAGGACATGTGCGATTTGGTGTGGTATCCGAGTTCATGAGAAATTTTTCAATGGTGCAGAGAGAAGGTTGATTCATTCGTAGCCGGAGGCCAACATCTAGTGTCTTATATTGTGCTCGTTGCGCACTGAGTCGGGGAAAACTGCCAGATGATACGAATTTAATCGGTAGACGATTAAATTCAGAGGTTGATTTGGTGGGCTTCACTTCAACAGAAAGTCACTTCCAAATAAAATAGAATATTATGGTGAAGAAATTCGGGTGAAGGATGGACTTAAGAGGTTTCAGTTTGACGCTGTATTCCTATTGAGTAGACCATGGGAGCCGTTATTTGTGTCGCATGGAAGTAATGCCTTAGGTTGATTTCGATTTGCCTCATCCAAAGTGGTCCTCGATTTAGAGTCGTGCATCCAAACTTGCATTCCGTTCTCATTGGTATCTTAGCAATCTGGATCTAATTTGCCTTCTGACGATGTCTATTTATTTTGACTCACAGTAGCCCAACAGCATGATTGGATCTCGTGTAAGCGCCCTGCCTTGAGTTAATTAGAATAATAATCGCAGTTAAAACGTTAGATTTTGCAACCCCCTTCAAGTGACAGGTTTGACAACATACCAAAAGGGTAGTTATTCAAGCCGACTAGGTTAAATTTAAGTAACTGAGACTGCTGTGCCGATCAACTTGCCATGAAAGTCACGGAAAATTAAATCATGCGCGATCCAGCTACATATAGCTCTAATTACTGACGAGAATACTTGGCTACTACCTATGGTGGATTTTTTCATGCATCATACTCGACAATAATAGCAATAATATGTTTCGACCGACAAATTTTACGAACACATGCCATGTTTGCACACAATATTTGAATATAATTGTTTCCAGTGAAGCTAAGAATATTTAAAAGGAATAAATTGTCCCACCACACATAGTCTGCCAGAGGATGCAATTGTTCGTATATTGTTGGTCACGAATATTAGAAAGCAACCGGTTCGCTTTTGCCATGAAATTGAATTGTAACACAGTCATTGTCACTCACTTCGACCTTTAATCAGGCAATAGTGAATTAGTTACAACACTTCAGTGAACGAATCTCATGAACAGTAAAAGTACCTAGCATATCGAATGCCGAGTGCAAATAAGGCTGAAAGGCGTAGATATCTAATAAGCGCAGATTGAGAATAAGATTTTGGGTCAGTGTCGCACGGTACCAGGCAGCATGTAGCAACTATCCAGGTTTATGTTGTTGAAAACAAATTAATTGGAACATATTAACCCAACGATGTAAAATGGTTCAGAAACTGTTGTTGTTTTACTGCCCATCATGTGTAAGATTTCATCATAAAACCATTCAGTATGTCTTCAAGGCCGGCGTTTCATGCTAGTCCAGTTTCGGTTTTCTCCATAACTAGGCGAGTGGCTGTTATTAGCCGGAGAGCTTGCATGTTTGGGTACAAAAAGCATGTAATACCAACATTTTTAGATACGATTCCAGTTGGGGCCATAAATTTGTGAACTGTCACAAAAATTATCTGTCTTACCAGTAGTAAATTATGGCGAGGTAATGATCAGTGACTTTTGACGCACGATAAACGCAAAGTATGGCACCGAAACTATTTATCTGAACGGCGGAGTGTCAGTCGACATGTGTAGGCGAGAATCGAAGGGACTGGGGATAAATAAACGTCACGTACATGGGCGTACACAGAGGCCTCAGAATACGAATTAATTTTTAGTATGAAGATGTGAGGTGTTAGGAGTTTCGGTATGTAGACGATACGGCAATTTGATATAGCGACGTTTGCACTGAATTCCAAGAACAGACTGTTCTCAGGAACATAGCTAAGTATATGTTAACATCGTTTGGAGTCAGGCGAGTATGCTGTTCACTGCCCTACTACGATGATAAGGCTATGCAACGAAAGAAAAACTGCGAAATACATAGAGTTCCCACTGTTCCAAATTAGGAGCCACTTAATTAATGGAATAATACTTAGAGGGGAATCTCATCCATATTTATTCTCAATTCACAATCAGTTCCAGTATCTTGGGGACACTAGGTTCCTGAGTGCTTCTGTTTCATTGCATCTGTCTAAAAGTAGATCGTAGATATTATCTGAACCCAAGAGCAAGTTGACAAGGCGCTTAAACTGCCACACGGATGTGACGCCGTGTACGATGACGAGGATCCAATTCTGGATTAAGTCACGATATGTAGTAAATAATTTACGTCTGACCTGTTCATTGCATCCGTCTGCTGCTAACGTGAGTGTATGGTTTCTAGGGTCATGCGGCGGTGCATATCTCCAAGAGGGTGAGGAGGAGCAGTAATACAGACCATGGAAAGTTCTGCACAAGATAATTGACTTGTTTCTTAGCTACCGTTTCCACATCGGTTCAATGGACAGCATAGTGTACCTATCTGTGTGATCTACATTGCCAGCGCTACTCAATAATCGTCTAATGAAACTTCTTTGGACGTATTCAGGTAGTGGTTTGTCAGTTTTGCTCACGCTAGAAAGGGCGGACGAGCCAAATTCTACTGTCGATCTGACGCCAACCTTAAAACTAGCGGGTTTTGGCCTCTTTTGTATAGAAGCTCCTCACAGGGAAACCTGATAGTCCTCTAACCCTAGAGACGATAGCTGTGACATGGTCAGTGAAGTTAAAGTTGTCAGAATAGTAAACGCCTTGATAGCACACCTCATTGAGCATTTGGATTTCAAGATCTCCTAAGCGTAGCGCGCTGCTAGGATAATATTTTCCGAGGCGTAGGGTTCCACACTTTTCATGGTTGAATCCAAGTTACCATTTCTGTCTCCACTTAGATTATTTAAATCTACCTGAAATGATGATAGACCTTCAGTGATTGCCCCTTACTGGAAGCTGTAAACAGTCTCAAGGTTGTCAGTACAAAGATGTGGTTTTCTACGTCCAAACACTTTACATATGTCATCATCATCCATGCGAAAGAGGAGTGGACCAAGAACACTTCCTCGTACCAAACCGCCTATAATTGGTTGAGTCTGGAAAGCAGCCGTTTAATTTGACTGTCTGAGAACGTTCATGAAGTAATGATTTGAACCAGTTAGACAGAGGCTTTCTCTCGCCAAATTACCCAGGCTTTATGAGCAGCCTCTGCCTGGGCACCTGGTCAAGCGTCTACTTGAAGTTGAAAAACAGTACGGCAACAAAAATGCCTTGACCACGCCTCTGTGTGATGTATTTGAGGTAATCTAGCATGCAGATGTCAGAGGGACTTAAGGGATCCATGCTGTGACACCGATGACAATTTGTTATCTAACAGGTAATCAACAGCATCATTCTTCATTATTTTCTCCTTCACTCTGGAAACCACCGGTGTGAGATTAATCGGACGGTAATTATCCAAATGTGTGGTTGGTCGGGACTTGTGGGTGAGAATGGCAGATAGTTTTCCGGATGGAGCGGTAGCATGAACTATTGAGTGATACGGAAAATAACTTCGGAAGTAACAGGGATGTGTCTCCACCCCCATCTTTAAGGACAACAGCAGGTATCCTATCTGGACCATCAGTAAAACGAGGTTTTAGTGTTGGTTGTTACTGAATATCTTGTACTGTAAACTCCCTAGAGGGAGCTAATGTGGACCACTATAATTGAAGTACACTACTCTCGCTTACCACGGAGGTAGCAGAGTGGTTGTTGAAGATCTCTACAATCTACTTGGGGTCATCATGCACGTGACCATTACCAAATATACATTTTACCATTTTGGATTTGGATGATTTGGGTCCGGGCCTGAGAAATTTTGTTAGAGATTCCTTATTGGGAGGAGATAGGGCTTGACGTTCCTCTGCGGTGGCCTCCTGTGCACTTTAAGAACCAGCGTAAGCGCAAACGTTAAACTTCGCTACCAGTGAAGAATAGTCATATTGCCCATGAAAACGGGCAGCGTGTTTCTGAAGTTGACTTCGGGGGGGAGTTGGAAAAAACAGCGTCTTCGGGAGCATGAACTTAGTGTTCTTCTCTGGTTATTCCACAATTTACGATAAAACACAGTTGTCAGTACTTTAACAAACGTATTGGCAAGGTAATCCTCCCAATTTCAACATCTCGGGGAAAACTGAATGTCCTTCCAGTCAATGTCGTGGTAGTTTCTGTACTGTACTGGCCATCTTTTGTGATTAACAACAGATTCGAAATTAAGGCAAAAAGCTTGCTGGGAATCGATGACGGACATGTACCACAGAACGGATGAAATTGGTGGCGAAAACTGGTCTAAAGCATTATGTAGTCTAGTCTTACATCGAACATGTTGAAACTGCCTATCAGGCTGAATACAGCTGACGAAAGATTCACGTTTTTGAGGGGCCTTTGTTGGGCACCAAGAGATTTCTGGCATAATAAGTCTCCTCACCTAATCCTTCCTGAAAATGGCATAAAGAGTATAAACCTGAAGGCTTCTGACAACAGATTGTCATACTCGGACGTCAACTTGGGAGGACGACACATGCACCCAGAAAGGAAGGATAGGCAGCTTACGGGCTTCAAAATAGACCAGAAGGAATCTTTTGTAATTCTTAGCTCCGGGATGTTGCACTGCGTTGAACCTATAGATGGACCAACATGCATGAGACAACCACCTGCGCTGCCATTTATCCTATCACCAAGAAAAAGTGTGCAGCTGTCAGGACAAATGCTCAAGTAAGAAACTTCTGAGGTGCTCCATGCCTAAGTTGGCATAGTGATTGAAAGGGAGCGTAATAACACAAGTGAGGTCAAACTGGACATCTTATTATAGATTGAGCAAGCATTTACTGGGCACACAGAAAATGAATGCCCTGACATTTGAAAACAACCTGAGATGTCTCGAAGGAACATCTTAGGGAGCATAGAGTGCTGGCCGAAGATAATTTGTTTGGAGCCGGGTAAACGATTTGTACTTACATTGAAAGGAAGAGCCATGGGATAGTTAGATATGGAAACAGTAGAGTTAGGCACACTGACCCATTCAACATCGACCTTAGGTATGTCAAAAGATAGATGGAGTTGCTGAGGTAATCCGTGGTCGTGTGGTACTTCGCCAACACATCCAAAAAGGTCATGGCTCAGGATTCCTTTAATTTTATTGTCAGCGCATGGTACAGTTGCCACCCTGGCGGGTGCAAGGGAGGTATGATTCAGTTCCGTTCCAGGTGGCTTTTTGTAATCACGTTCAACACGTGGCTGGAGACCGACCGAATCACCTGGCCTGCTAAACGTGCTGTCAGCTCTCGAAGCCGCCAAAAATTCCACTGCAGAATTTGCAAGTTTTCAGTGGGTTCAGGAATACGTGTCGCATAGTCAAGGTGGTCGGATTCAGTGGTGGGTTGAGTATAGTGGCCGTTTTTCCTGCTGCAAGGAGATTCAGAGCAGGCATTTGACGACAACTTTGCTCACCAATCGAACAACGGGTTTTCTATCCAAACGATTTGCGATTCTGTGTTTTTTAGGGTGATGATGCTGTTTCAGCAAACACCCTAAGATCATCGTCACTGAAGGCAGGTTCAGACGGAATTTGCGCAACGACGGAACGATCATTGTTGCGCAAAGCAAAGGATATTGAGTGAAATGGGTCAAACCGATGATTCTTAACTTGAAACTACGTATTGATTTTGGGATAAAGTGGTTTACCACTTAAAAGAGAGACTTTACTGTCCATCTGTAGCTGGTGGGCACTTTGCTTGGAGTTGTGATAAATCTAGTCACTTGTTAGGAGGAGGGTCAACAATTGATTTTGGCCTGTTGAAATTCGTGGAGGCATTGCATCAGTGGTGTGCTGATATACTTGTAGTTAGAATGTCGGTCATTCTAGACCAAAACAAACTGCGAAGTTTGAGACCGACAACATGCTTATTTGTAATCAATACTTGTAGATCAACCTGTACTTAAATGCCCTGCTCGTGCCGCCAGAACTTTAATGTCATTCAGGTAATAATACGAGTTTCCATCACTAGCCTGAATCGCAATCACGTATTCGTAGAATATCTTGATGAAAATCTTATAAAAGTAAGCCAACCATCCTACATTCTTCACAGATGAAAATAACATATCCCAAAGTGCACGTTAGCGATTTAGGGTCACCCACACGTTTGCAAGAAAAGAGAATCTGGCGAGACACGCAGACACAAATAATAATAGTAATATTTACTCCGAAACATACAGGCACAAACCACTTTTACGGGTGAGCTTATATATAAACCACATGTGTCCTCATGGAAGGTAATCTCAATCCCCACCCATTGTCACTAGAAGGTATAAGTGCTACATATTCATATAATGGAACATAATAATAATAATGCATGTTTCATGCAACATAGGTTACACGAATATAGACCAGGTTACAGGTTTGAGCATTTTGGTAATGAGAAATGACTGTTATGTACAGCGCGAAGCTATACATTAAGTACCGTTATTCATGGCATGTAAGAGGTGTGTTGAAGCAGGCTCAGCTCGAAACTAGGAATTATTCGGTTATCGTTTGAATCTTCCAATGTTCTTGAAGGTGGGGTCGCATCACAGTCATGACGTTGGGGTGTGTGCTTTCGCTACAAGGTTTTGATGGCAAGGTACACACTGACAAATGCGATTTATAGGATTCCATTTGAATGCAGGACTGGTTAGGTAAACCTGAAAAGTGAATAACAAAAGCGAGCAGCAGGCGAAATTCAAAACAGGAGCACAAAAATACGCAGGTCTGGTTTGTCGTCATGTAGTCGACAACTGCTTTCACAATCACCCTTTCCATAGTCCTGGATACCACTGACGTGATGTTCATAGGTTGGTAGTTTTCTATATTAGATGCTGGTCCACGTTTATGCTTGGGACATATGTTTCCAGTTGTCACGGTAATTGCCACTTGAGAGGGTCGTGTTAAAGAGCCTCAGGAGAATCAGCGGTGTATCTGCGCCACCTCTTTTTAACAAAATGTTTTCGAATTCCATCAGGTCCCGCACTGTATGAGGTTCGAAGTGATGCTGTAGCTAGAGAAATGTCTTGTTTAGTGAAGAGCACAGTACTTATGGAGTGAGTTGGTGTTGACGGTGCACCAGTGACTTTAATTTCGTCCCCTTGTGTAAAGCAGCTAGCAAACTGGTAACCTAACAGCTCGCTGATTTGTAGTGGGTCGTCGTAGGGGATGCCGTTGTCCATGATTAAACTGAGGGCATTATTTTTGGAGCTGCTTATCCGGGTTTTCATCAGTCTCACTAGTGCTTCTGTATTACTAGTTTTACTACATCAGGTGCGTTCTTGTTTAACGGCTTCTAGTACTCTTTCTACCTTGAATGTGTCGTATGTGTCTTTGAGTGTGACAAGGGATGAAAAGTCATTCGACTTATAGTACTCTCTGGCATGGTTTCGCATGCGGTTGCCCACCTTCGTAGGTATATGGTCAACTCTGTTCTTCTTAATTTCTCTTTGGAACAGTGGAGCAATATAGTCTTGAGCTGTGTCTATATGTTCACGAAATAGATCACAGAGTTCTTTGGCTGAACTGTTGGTAACGTAGGGGCTCCAATCAGGCAGCGCGGAAACGATTGTAGTTCGTCCCATTTGGCATACTTGTAGTTTCTAGTGAGAACTGTGTAACGGAAAATTGATCTGAAAATCCCTCCCGGTCACCCTTATTTGATTGTATTGACGTTTATTTTGACATTTTTACCCTCGTTATGGATGGTGTACCTTTGACCCTATCCGGTGTAATGTTATTTGCTTGTCTAACTGTCTTATTTGACTTTACACTCGGTATTTGCCTTTGTATGTTTGAGACTTATTATGAGTGTTTCACTTTCCTATTATGTGACGCTGGACTGTTGACAAGGTGATGTTTTACTGCGCCCGACATTTTGTTTTGGTTCAACTTACGGTTGTGCAGTGATTGGACTGTTTGTCTTTTGACTGTCTACTGGGAACGTTTGTTTGTTGATTTGATTCCTGTAGACAGAGTTTTGATCCCTTTTGTCGGGAATGTTCCTATTGACCGACAGGTACTTAACAGTTGTATTTGTTTAACCGGTTTTTACCGTGTAGTATGTATTTGTACCCGAGAACTTTTTGGACTGTATAGTTACCCAACGGCACTGTTGAGATATTTTTGTAATTTTGACATAACTTATTGTTGCTTTGATAGTACTACAGATTTTGTTACGAATCTACCATTGAATTACTACAAACCGTGTTTTGATATTTTGATCCAACCTTTGACTGTGCGTCACTCGCGGAAGTTAGGAAGCTATACAGTAGAACGCAGGAACTAGTCAGATTCACGTCAGTTAACACCGCCTAGTTATTTCCCGCGTTCAGGCCAAGATGATTGGATTCTGGCCGCTACAAACTGTTCCTGTCGTTTGGGCTAATTTTGTGCTGGCTATGTTGAAGTATCCGTACACTATCTTGTGATTGCTATCTTGGAATTGTGTGCCTGCCTGGAGTGTTTGTGGGTGTGGTTCCGTTCATGAAGACTAGATTCAGGACGCCGTTGTGCCTGTTAGGGTGTTCCACATGTTGCCAACCCTCTGTTTCAAGAACGCTTACAAATTTATCAAAGCCCTCTGGATAGCTGATTGGTTGTCACGTTGTATCTGGCATGTTAAAGTCACCACATATAATTTTCGTTGTGCGTGTTAATGTTGCCACACGAGGGAACACGCTTGTTAGCTTGTCGTCGTATTTGACTGAGGAGGAAGGGGACCGGTAAATACATCCTGTTAGGAGGGATGTGGAGCGAGTAAGTTTGGCGATACTGAGTCGCCAACCTCGTTTAGCTCAGATGTTGGGCACTGCGTAGCAGTGGTGTCGGATTTTATATAGATCATGCACCCTCCTCCCTTACCATGTAGTCTGTCCCTCCTGGACAAGGGATAGTTGTCGATGGGGATCTCTGTGTCACAAATATCAGAGGTACACCATGTTTCTGTAACCATTATCACGGACTGAGCAAAACGAGAGTGAGTTAAGAGTACAAAAGTCTTTGAACATAACTCGAAAAAAGTCAGCACTTCCGTACGTTTCTTGTAGGTCCTTTGCGTACATCGTGCTAGCGACGTCACGACTTTTTGTACAGGGCAACGATCCGGTTTTGTTTACCTCGAAAGGAGCGGGGTATTCACCACATTGTGACTGGTATAGAGACTGTTGGTCAGGGTAGAGAGCAGATGAGTCACACGGTGGAGCAGTAGTGGTTGCACGTTTATTGGGTTCGTCATTACCGAAGAACAGGCAAAATAACCAGCAGTCACAAAAGGTTAAGCAACGACTTGTGTATCAAATATGATAGTTATTAGCAAGCGTTTCTTTACACTTCGGGTAGCGTTTATTGCGAAACCATTATATCTCGAAGCTAACAGCGTTGGTTCGTAACTAAACTGAGCGTTACAGGCAAATAACTTTTCTAGAAGTAGCATTCATCATGGACTGACATCGGTTAGGGAATACTACTTCTAAATTAAAAACCCCCATACATCTCAAAAAACTTTTTTAAAGTTAGTCCTCGCTTTGGTTTCCCTCTTTTCCCAGCAGTAGTCCCTTGGATTCCGCTGAGCATTTCAGAATGGGTGTCTCCGTAACGTTCCAGAAGAGGCGTATGATGCTCAGAAAGTTGAGTTTCTGATAGAAATAAGCAATATATGCTCCGAATCTTTCTTCTGTACAGACAGATCTACTAAACCGCGGAAATTACCGATATAAAATACCACGTTATGCAGGGGCAACGTAACGTAACTTTTGGTGCTTCAGTCATTTATTCTATTCCTATCCGGAATCGTTCTGCTTTCGTTTCATTTGTATAGTAGTTAAAACTAGGGGATTCTGGTCGGTTTTAATTACTTTGTAGCTTGTTCACCAGAAGTGACACTCAACTGAGCGGTGTCACTAATTTAAAAAAGTTTCTGGTGATGAACTAGCCGCTGAAATGAAAGTGTTCAGAGGATCTGGAAGAAGGAGAGTGACTGACGGCTCTCCTAGATGGCAGAAGTTCTGCCCTCCGAATTCTCTGGAATTCGTTATTCAGAAGCCCCGAGGGTGGTGCGTACTTTAAACGGCTACTAAAACGCCCCACAAAATTAAGTCAATGTTCCTCAGAAATTGCTCAAACCAGTCGCAAAAGGAGATAAGGAGCAACGAATTTCCCAAGATTTGATATCTTTCCTTGAGTTAACAATGTCAAGATGGCTAAAATCTTGACCTCATGTATCTACTAGTCGAACGTAGTTTGTTTCACCATTCAAAGAAAAACCTTCGTAGCATGCTTTTTGTTCTAAGTATATTCTTCGATGGCCACGGGGTCTGAAGGCCCTGGGTTCTACCCCTGGCAGAGCGGATCATAGGAGCGTGCTGATCGAGTCCTAGTATCCGGGACAGACAAGACTGGGTTATCGCCTGCCGCAGTGCTGTTTTTGGTCTTATATTAGGAGGAAAAATCAGCCCAGCTCTCTCACCCGATATCGATCTGTGAGGAAAATTGCTTCAAAGTGCAATATCGTCATGATAATGGACAAGCTACCAGAAATATTAGGTCTATTTCAGAATCATTTACCTGTAGACTATCTAAAACAGTTGACATAAGATATGGACTGTATTTGTATGTCACGGAGGGTTTGAAATCGAATAATTCCAACGTTTAGGATGAAAGTCTGGTTCGGCCTTCATCAGGGAAATGATTGAAATAAAAATATTGAGGATATATATCAGTGCATCCATCCATTCATCCATCAATCATCCATCCATTCATCGTCCAATCCTCTCCGTTTGGTCACCGCCTTTCTAAGTTATGATGATCGCTATGAAATGGTATATTTCTTGTTGTATGGCATGTGTGTATGTATATATGCATGTATGCACTCCAATTCATATTCGTCTTCGTTGTAAATATCGGGCAAAAAGGCCGCAGGTGACATTGTGGTCATTCGGTGAGTTTATAAGTATAATAGAATGGATGAGACAGATATGTATGCTATTTCAGTTAAAATATCGTGGCGAATATTATTGAGGAGTTTTCTGTTGATTTACCGGAAAAAGAGTGTAAATGAGTAATGATAACAATGGCGCATCAAGAACAACAATCTGGATTGATTCGAGTCAGTATTACCATCATCTTTCTCATGACAACCGACATTATTATCACTCTTTTCCACCCTTTTCCGGCACGTCTTTGACCTTGCAGAGACATGTGGCTGATCTTAATTCTTTGACTGAGAACCACTAGTCCCAGACACGACGACGTTTCACGACGGCTGGATTGAAAAACAGGCGGGGTGGCTCTCAGGGTCTACTAAGTTATTAGCCGAAAATTCGGTTACCTAGAGGAATCCATACTGTGCCGTGTGAAGCCGTGTAAGATCACATTGTGCTTCATTGAGTTAATATACAACAAGCCATCTGAGAACTGTCGTCAGGACGTTGTCCGTTAAATGCCGTCTTTATTAGACGGGACTACTAAAATACTTTAATTGTGATAATTTTTGAAACTCCCGAAGTCCTTTCGGTTGGACGGACATTGTGGGAGTTCTGCTTTCGCTGACGGCACGTCACTTGAACCGCACTGCATAGTCTAGAATTCACCTTGGACGTGGCCTGAATGTCGGGTCGGAAGTCGTTTTGTGGGTCGATCTGTGTCCGGGAACAGATACGTTGGATGGGCGGTATCTCTTGTTTACGCTGGCGAGTTAGTTGAGTGCAGCTTAACAGCACCTGTGTTTAGAGTTCCAACGAAGGAAAAGCTCTCCTGACTGTCTGCGCCTATCCCTTGTGATCGGATATATGAGTCGGGTCTGGCCAGAGAAAACGTTTTTCATATGAGCGGTTGTTCAGTCATTCGGAGTTGGGAGGAAAGCCGGACATTCCAGGAGCCACAATTTTGTCTAAAAGGCAGCATTCTCTCAGGGTAGTATAGTTCACTGGCTTACCTCCAATAGAACTTCCTTGTAGCTCGTGTGCCCCACGAAGTCTCAGTCATAGAGGTCAGACATGAGTGGTTGCTCACAAGTATTCCGAATTTAGACGCTAGCCGTCAGTGTGTAAGAGTGGCGGCATATTCGAAAATGATGAGCTGATGAACGGTATGCCGTCGATTCATTCGTGTGTGATCTATGGTGTAAGTTTGGGGAAATGAACACTGGGCAATTCATACTTCTAAAAACGGGCTGGAGGTGCATGTCTTTATGGGTAGAAGTTCGCTGGGAAGTTTGCCTGCTTTCACGTGTTGGTGTGACTGTATGGTAATGTTTTTGTGTTCTTTGTGCCTAGCTGAGCTCATTTTACGAGCTTGTTGAAATCAGTTATGTGAATTGGGTTTCTTGTAGTTCACCCTGGGAGTCCTCGAGATCTCACCTTCAGTTTAACCTCGGTCCTTATTGTTTTGTTTGCACATGGTAGGTCTGTTGCGATACTGGGTTCTTATTTTCATTGATAGTTGCACTTGCATAGCGAGTGTAGGGACAGGTTCATCGGACGATTTGTTTAAGCGGACGATTTTATCACTGTTACATGCAAACTCAGCACTGAAACTAGTATGTCCAGTGATTTTAGAAGGGTTTGGCTGAATATTCGAGACACTTAGGGACTCATTAAATGATGAACGCCTGTGTTTAGGTGTTGTGTATCGTGAGCCTGGATTATTTTTGCGAGTTCGTCGCTGGTCAACGGTCTCTTCTGTTACTGTCCACACATTACTAAGCTTTGCAGTGAAACTGATCGGGTCGTACGAACTGATAACTTGGTGGCCGTTTTATGGTCTAGAAGACACGCAAGGAGTATCCGACATGGCGACGTTTGAAAGCACTTTCCTAATGGTCGTAATTGTCATTTTATGTGAGGCGTTGTACACAATTGCTCACTGGCCAGCAGCTGTGGACTTTTTGACTTCGGAAGAGGTGCAGTCGATTACTTTCTCCATATCACTTAGGGCATTAGACTGGACTTTATTTCCGGTATCTTGATGAGTTGTGTCAAACTTAGTCGACGAAGGCTTGAAGGGTGCCGAGGTCTTTGACACAGTATCACAGGCCATTCTCGTCCGCACAATATGAAGGCTGGGTATCAGCGGTGAAGTGCACCCCTGACTGCAGAGTTAGTTGGGCGCCAGAGAATTCTGCACAAGTGTCAACGGGGTTCGCTTGACTTGGAGGACGTCGTCATCTGGTCTATCACAAGGGGCGACTTTGGGCCCATCGTTGTTCCTTCTCCTTGTGAACGGAATTCTATCGAATCTCAGCTGCCCAGTTCTACTTTGCTAACTACGACTGACAGGACAGACACTAGTTCCAGTTTTTCGGAGGATGCGTCCGTAGAGCCTCAGTACCGCACTTCAAGAACAGATGAATAGGTGCCCCCACCCCGGAATCCCCCTAAAGCTGTACAAGACTTGCATTCAACCCCGACTAGAGGCTCATAGCGTCATTGCACCAACGCACCCGAAGAGGGATGTGGGCCTCCTGGAGAAAGTCCGGAGGCGAACGGCAAACTTTTTTTGCCCCCCTGTTGGAAGTCTTCTGCAGTCAACATAGCCACAACAACGACATTACTACTTCTGTTTTTACAGACCGTCCTGCAATCTCAATTGCTTCCTCTCTTCCTTCTGCATCTATGGTCTAACACTATTTGTTGAGGTTCTACCTGTCACTTATCCTCCATGAATCCTCTTTCCCTTCCACTCCACCTCCTTTCATCATTTTTGTTTCTTTTTCTTGTTTATTATCCGCACTTTCTTTCGCTTGATTCCTCCGTAAAGTTTTTCCGTTTTCTTTCTACAACAGATCTGTACAAATGCCGGTGGCGCGACACTTGAGAAGCCCACCTGCACCGGAGACCTTTGAAAAATCGTGCAATCCCCACAGACTTAATCGGTCCCTAACCCCCAGTTTGGAAAACCGGAGATACAGGTGTTGAGTCGGCAGTCCTACTGCATCAGAATCCATCAAACAGCTGGAATCTTTGCGAAAGATTCAAAAGCGAGCACAAGGGAATCAACTGATTCACACTGGCTCGTGGAAAGTTAGTCAATATTGAATCACCACTTTCAACACTCAGGATAGGGAGATCTCCCAACCGTGACGACATAAAGCCGGTTGTTCTACGCAACTGTGCCAAAGTATTAAGCATACACATATGCAACCCGTTCACGCACTCGTTGGGAGTAAGTCAACTCCCCAAAGAATGAAAACGCGCCATCCTCTCACCAATCTTCAGGGGGGGGGGGAAGACCGAAAGGACCCGTGTAACTACAGACCAATGGCATTACTCCCCATACTTTCCAAGGTACTGGAAAGCCTGGTTTCGGATGTTGTTTGAGACTACCTTATCAGAAATGACATCGTCCATCCCGCCCAGCATGGCTCCAGAACTAGGCGGTCATGTGCCACAAACTTCATGACCGCTTGGGATGACTGGACTGCTAGATGGGAAGCAAACAGCCAGTTCACATTATCTTCTTGGACTTAGTCAAGGCCTCTGATAGCGTCCCACGCCTCATTATGCTCACCAAACCAGCAAAAGTGTGTATCACTGAGCCACTCTTAGCATGGCTTACAGCATGCCTAGAGGGTAGAGAATTCTGCACTAAAGTAGACAGAATTCGCTCAACCTGGAGGAAAGCAAGAACAGGAGTTTCTCAAGGAGCAGTCCTTGGACCACTCCTATTTTTGTTATTCATAAATGACCTCCTCACTAAAATCTTCTCATCTATCCTGCTATTCGCCGACGACATCAAAATTTGGGGGACGACGGTGATGAAGAGGAGCCTGGGATACTCCAGAACAACCTGTTGCAGCTGGAGTCCTGGTCACCTGCAAACCGCCTAAGCTTTAATCTTCGGAAGTGTAAGGTGATGTATCTTCGCGCACCGGAGGCGGTGAAAATCAACTACACTCTTAACAAGCATGCAATCCCTAAGGTATCCACAGAGAAGGACCTGGGACTAAACTTTTCTGACACACTGGATACTGCTGGAATTTATAAGGGAATGGCAGCGAAGGCGAGCGCCATTATGCACTTTCTAAGGAGGCAACTTGGATTGTCAACTGTAGAGTTATTCCTCATGGTATTCAAAATCTACGTTAGACCACACCTAGAGGTGTTCAACACGATAGCCCCTCCCCCGCTACTAAATACCGACCCGAATTCTCTCTAGAAGGTACACAGAAGCGCAACAAAGTTGGTTGTTAGACTTACCGGTAAAACGTATGCGCAACGCCCCAGGCAATTCAATCTGTCCATACTGAGCTATCGAAGAAAACGAGGTGATCTGATAGGGGCTTACAAGATCATTCACCAACTGGACCACCTATATAGGAAAATATAATAGGTCCAAAACCGACAATCCCGCGGGAACCCCACTCGCATATCCCACCATAGGGAAAAGACTAGAGTGAGATCTAACTTCTTCTCCCATAAAGTGTGTGCCTTATGGGACGCGCTGCCGAAAAAAGTGGCCACAGCTGCATCAGTCAATTCCTTCAAACGACTACTGGATGAGTATGTGAGGGCAAATGGCTTATCACAAGCATTTGTCGGCAGCAACCAATGATACGCCCTTCCGTCTTTGTATTCTCCCTGTACCCCCACCCTAGTACCTGAAGTGAGACGCACCTCTCCTCTATATTATTACCAGTCGCATTTATCTTTTCAAAAGTACTTTTCACTTATCTTTTTCTCATTCCCCACTCACTCCGTTTCTATCACTTTTTAAGTAACGCTTAACACTCACTTGCAGGTGCCTACAACAACAGGAATCGCAAACGGTTGATTGATCTTATCAGCAGCTCCACTGCCTCCCCTAAACAAACCAAGATACAATTTGCAAATAAAACACATTCAACTAGACAAACACTACTTCTAGAATTATAAGCAGAAAAGCGCTGAGACTTCTGAGACCACCGAAGAAGTACGACCGAACAAAAAGAATCAAGCCTCAAGACCTAGAAGCCAGGGCTTAAAAAATGCAAGTTTTCCTCTACTTGCACTATTGATGTTGGATATTGGATGTTGTTGGAGTGCAGGACTGAATGTTTGCGTTACAGTAGTAGAAGTTAAGGTATGCATTTTTGTGATGGCATGGTGTGTAGGATGTTACTTTTCAGATTTTAGATGTTATTTGACTGTATCCTGACGATTTATCAGTTTGTCAATGTGTTCATATTTCATAAAGTCGAAGAAAGCTGTAATGCATCATTTTAACTCATTCTGCTGTATTTCACGGCAGACGTATGTTGTTACACTAAGTTATAACCGTTAGTTCATCTCACCTAGCACTAAAATGTAGTCCCATGCGGTCAACACCCTCCGTAGTTTCTTTAAGCATCTGAAAGTTCAGAAGTATTTGTTTTTACGTCAGCGGTTATTTGTTCAAAGCAGACCGTCTTCAGTAACCAAGCAGCTAAGCTAAAAGTACTGTTTGTTTATAACCAATGGAGACCAATCAGCCGGCCACCTCACCTCTCTAAGGATATTGTCCTTAAACCGAGTGAAAGTCACAATGGTTTGCACGCCTACATATTTGTTTGTGTAGATCTTACTTCGGGTATGCCAATGTTGGTTACACTTCTTAATTTTGTTTTCTTTTTCATTCAGAAAAATCAGAACTCATGGGTATCGAAAAAACCGAATTTGGGGTGAAATATTTCTGCCAAAACTTGCCGAAGCTAGTATGTGCTCACGCGTATATTTCAATGATAGGAGTTGCACGCTCATCTTTCTGGTAGCATCAGCAGAATTTTTTTGAAGCATGAAGCGGTCGTCTACCGTAAAGTTCAGTGTGCTAGTCTACTCTGCGAAGAAATTTTTGAAAATGGGCTTGATGCGTAATTATAAGATTCTGCCTAATCTTTTAAATTTCGAAAATAGGTGTTTCGACTCCTTCCATATCATTCACGAACTAATCAGATCCCCAGAAGTTTTGGAAAGGGTATGCATCTTGCATTTATGATTTATTTTGTATTTTGAAATATTGATTACGTCCTTCAAAGCTTGTGCTTATTATTAGCAGTCAGTGAGGTATGCTTGTTTTTGCTGTCTTATATGAAATTGCGGCCTCACTGTTAAGATGCTTAGTCAAAATCCAGTGGATCTAAACAACTTGCTCAGTGAGCTCCAGGCATATAGGTAGCCCGCAGTTGTCGCGAATATTAAGACGAAAAGTTGGTTACAAATTGATGACATAAGTTGTAGAAAGTAAAGTAGATTAGTGTGGTTGGGGTACCCTTTGTATCACAGTATTATTTACAACAGAAGCCATGTAATTTTGACAGTAATAACTATTCTGTCATGAGTGGTTAACTGATTAGAAAGTTTAGTATCCTCACCCACAAAATGATACTATTTAGGAACCCTATTACAAACTTATCATCACTGGTAAATCGTTGTTATCATTTTCTTATTTATTTAGGTGGAAAAAATGAGAAACCATTATGAAGTAGGAAATCTCAGTATATATATATATATATATATATATATATATATATATACCTTTTGAAAATGAATCAGTCCAAGGGATTGTCTTTGATTAACTTCATTGCATTCATTGACTATTGGATACAAACTTTGCACAGCATAAGTACTAGGAAATGCATCACACGAAATAAGCTAATTCTAAGGAAGATAAAGATTAATGATATGACCAAAATATCAGCGACGTAAAATATGTCCAAGAGGATTATTTTTGACCTGAAAAAAGAACGTACAAGGAAAGTAAAGTGTCGTCGCTACTAGCTTCAATTCTGAGCCATTTCCGATCGTCGTAAAATTTGTCAACCCTTCCAAAAAGACTTTGGTGATCCAAAGGATACTTTGCGAATAAATCATTAAACTTACAGCTACATGCCATAAGCTGACCAGCTGTGTTTCCAGTTGATTGAAAAGCCAGCAAACAATAAACGGTATTAAAGCTTTTAAGACCACATGTGTAAAGTGTTTTCTTGCTACGAAGCCAATGATTTAAAACCATGTGTGTTACTGAATGTTTGTCATGGGACAACGTCACGGTTATGTGCTTTTGTGGATCATTCCAATCCACGTGTCATTACCGTTTTTTGTTCCCTTTACTAATGCTGGTCACCTTAAAAGCATCAATACTCAGTGAAACGGAGGTAGATTCAGTTACTCAGTCAGAAGTTAAAAGAGGTCACTGTCCCACACTTCACTATTTATTACTGTAAATATATCACATTTTCTCATTCTGAACCCGTCAACGTTATTTGAAGATAGCATTGAACTTTACAAATATCTCTTCAATGAATAATATACCGACAAATTTGACACTATTGCGCGTCATGCAAAGCCTACTAATCCCGACTGATAACTACTAACTTGTAGTGGTGGTCGGGTTTACATATCTCAATGACCCATCGAGTAATGCTTGGTGAAACGAGTGTTCCTTGAAGTCCTACTATGCCAGAAATATCTGTTTGACGTTGTTTAGACGAAAAGTAGTTATCGTCAGAGTGAGAAGAGATAACGCTATGGCAGCGTAAGGGTTTATAGGAAGTTGTCATTTAAAATGATAACAACTAGGGCTATCTGCTAACGATCCCTATTGCCGCGGTTCTCGTTGAACTTTGCAATACTGTGAATCCACTGTGAATTTCAGGGGATTTTCTTGTTCCCTGGAGAGTACCTGGTCGAATCACCACATGGCCAGTAGCGAGCTCGGGCGGAGAGTACTAGGCAAGGAAAGCTAGTCAGTCGTTTAAAACGTGAAGTTTTATTGACTGAGATGGTTTAAATATGTGTTGTGGATCCCAAGCCACCGCCAATGTCCACGTGAAATGTTAATCAAAGTAAGATTGAGTTGGGAGAAAGCTAAGACTGATCCATCCAAAAGGTGACACCAATTCATGTAGTCCTTGACTGATGATCTAAGTCATTCGGGAAAGGAAATAAGTACATAGCGGCGCTCCTCGAGATGATAAGAATCAGTGGTTAGTGACTCTTGTTGACGGGTAAAAATAGGTCACAATGACACAAGTGTACTCACCTTTTGTTACCTTAAAAATTTCGAGGGCCTGGGCTGGCGTGTGATGTCCCCAATCGGTCTTCTTAGTCTATGCCTAATCCAATCCATCTCCACTTTCTTCTGCATATTCGTCGAGCGATAAGTTCTTGGTTGGTTCGTCGCCAGCCACAGTGAGTTCCTTGTTGCTTATTCTTTCTGGCCATCCATCTTATCTCATCTGGTCTGATCTTCAGTATCGAGTGAGCGTAGGCGTAGGCGGCAGCTGTTGATGAACGTCTGTAGTTTGTTGGAAATGCCTTTGGTAACGCGCCAAGTCTCTCAGCCATCACATAGAAACACTGACTTGACTGACATTAGTGTTGAAAATCCGGATCTTGTTCCACATGCTGAGTGCAGTAGATCTCCACATTGGTTTCAGATTAGTGAAAGCCTGTCTTGCTTTTCCGATCTTAGTTTTGACGTCGTCTATGACTGTGCCACCTGTAGTTGAAACGATGCTGCCCAGCCTAGGTAGGTGAAAGAGACTACTTCCTTTAGGTTTCTCTCGTTCATGGTGATTGGTGCTTGTTGTTGTTGTCGTTATTGGTTGGGTATCTTGATCACCTCTGTCTCCCCTACATTCACTTGAAGTCCCGTCTCCACTGCCTCGCTTCTTCTGCCAACTTGTTGGTTTTTGTCTGCAGATCTTCGAGTCTGTGCTATAAGACATTAGACATAAATCAACATGGGCAAAATCCCAATATACTAGGGCCTTTTCATCGGTCAAACAGCATATGCCCCTCTTCTCACAGCTCCTCACGGGTTGCTGTATGATCCAGTCCAGTTCAGTTGACCACAATCAGGAGGATGATTGATGATAGTAGGCGGCAATCTTGTCTTACTCCAGTCTTCACTTCAAATGCATCGCTGAGCTTTCCATTGTGGATCACTTGGCATGTGGTGTCAGCATACAGATGTTGGATGGGGTTGATAAAGGTTTGTGGTACTCTGTAAACTTGAAGCAGTTTCCAAATTACTTCTCGGTCGACGCCTTGATCGAAGGCCTTTTCAAAGTCGATGAAGTTGAGGTAAGATGGAGAGTTGACTGTCATTCAATGTTCTGTTCTAAGATGATGCGTAGTTGAGTATAGTGTTGCAATTTGATGCGCACATGATCCTTTCTCCCTGAATCCAACCATTCAGTTCCAGTTCCGGTCGTAATTTTGAATCCAGCACATCTTTTAGTCTCTCCAGTATGATGCGGCATAATATTTTGCTTGTGGTGGACAGGGATAGGACATGAACCCCGTCAGTTCTTACAAAGACTTAGGTCTTCTTTCTTTGGAAGTTTGACAGGGTAGCCCTTCTTCCAATCAACGGACATGTAACTTCCCTTCTTTCCTTCGTTAGAAACACCTTCCACGGTAGTGATGTGAGCATGTCTGCTGTTGTCTCTGCGTCTGTTTTCAGTGCTTCTCGTGTAATTCCATCTGTTAGTGCTGCTTTCCCGAATTTCAGCGACTTTGTGCCCTTCACGACTTCACTTCTGCTTTTGTCAGTGGGTTTGCGTTCACTGGTAATTCTGTGACTGGGCTGCTGTTGGTATTTCTGGACGAGTTGCAGATGTTGGTGGTGGTGGTGGTCGATTCAATAGTTTTTTTTTGAAGTGTTCAACCCATTGTTTCCTTTCTTTCTCGTCTTTGGTTACTAGCTTTCCTTCACTATCTCTCATCGCTTTCATCTGTGTTGACCTCTTCCCTCCCAGATAGTAACCTGGCTATTTGAATTAATGTTGTCAGCTCTCTCCAACTAGCAGCCTGTTCTGCTTCACTTGCCAATGTGTCGTAGAAGTGTTTTTTGTCTTTCCGTGCACTCTTCTTCACTCCGTTGTCCAGTGCAGTGTTTTATAGGTTGTAGTGTACTCAATTCCTCTTTTCGTTGTTCATCCTTGCACTTCACTGGTTCATCTTCTACTTCACCATCACCATCTTATTCTCCCTCCTCTATCAGCTCCCATGTGTCCGTGGAGATCCATTCATTGTCTTGTCTTGCTTCTTCTTCCTTCCTAACATGGTTATGCAGGTTTTCTTCCACATCTCTATGAAAGAGTTCCAGTGTTCTTCCACTCAGGTTTCTCCAGAGATGTTGCTTAATGTCTTCCATTTTGTTCTGATGACTGACTGACTGGCGTGAAGATATCCTTTGAAGTTTCGTGCTTCAGTGCAGTTTCCGTTCTGGATGTTGAACTTCAACTGTGGTCTTCTATCACCAACTTCTTTAGTGGCTTTCAACTTGATTTTGAAGGTAGGTTCCTTGCACTAGATAGTGAGTGGTGTGAACCTACCTGCATCTGCTCCCCTTGTTCATCTGGTCTTGTGTCCAGTAGGCCACGTCTCGACTTTCTTCATATTGAAGTGAAGTCGATGTGATTTTTAGTGTGGTGTGTCCTTGTGTCTGGTTGAATCAAATCCATGTCGCTGCCTTGTGTATATCCTTGTGTTTGTACACACTGCTTCCACTCACCAAATCGTTGAATGCGCAGAAGTCTGCAAACAGTTCTCCATTCTCGTTCGTCATTTCATCGAGTGCTTCTCGACTCATGGTTGGTTCTCTTCCTGTGTTGTCCGCTCCCTGTTTGGCATTCATGTTACCCATTAGAATTTTGATGTCTCCAACTCAGGTGGGGTCTTGTCCATTATTGTTTGCAGTTGTCTGTAGAATTCCTCCTTCTTCTCTTCAACCATATTATTTATAGGTACGTAGTGTAGCATTGTATGATTGTGACTTTCCTTCCTTTTGAGTTGAATCTTGCTGTCTGGATCCTGATCCTGCAGGAGGAGATTGGCTCCCACTGCATGAAAGCCTTTGATGCTATTGGGGACATCATGAAAGCCACTCTAAACCTGAATATGTTCGTGGTTGTCGTCTGGGTGACAATGTCGGAGTAGATTATTGACTCTGCAGTTGACAGTTTGGAGAGTTCACTTCCATTCCATCTGCTTCCACAGATTCCTGGCATTTCTATGTCATATGTTCTGATTTCTTTTGCAATCTGGGCAGCCTTGCTAGGTTCATACATGGTGCAGACATTCGATATCCCCCATATTTACCTTTGCTTTCATCGTAGAAGGAGACATAGGGCAATTGGGTTCCTGAAGGCTTTCACCAACTGGCGTCATTTCGTCTTTCCGATTCGTTCGAGGAATAAGTTTATTTTTGTTTTTAATATTTTCTTTGTGCTTTGAAGTTTCTTTGGAGGTTGAATTGGTTTTCCGGGGTAGGGTTGGTAGCCCTATGCCCAATCATTTAGGCTTCCCTATCTCTAGATGAAAAGTCAGCTTATAGTTGTATACTTGTTTAGACCGAGTGCATCGGCTGTCATTGACAAATGTGCTCCATGGTAATGCTTGAATATTGGTGTTATCCTCTAATAGATAGTAATCAACGGTATCGAAGTGAGTGCAACAATAATGTTGATGTATGCTTGTGCGAGAGCTGTTTCCCACTAGTGGTTCATCACTTCCATAGGTCAACATCAAGAGTGTAAAAGGTGTGATTTTATACCATATCTGTTGCACAGTGAGTGGTGGTTGTGACATATTGCACCAACAAGTAATGCTGCGTTATTTGAACTTGTAAGCTCTTGATTTGAGTTTCTTTAGGAACAACAATAGTCAGTGCTAGACCGGTATTACCTTTCAACCAATATTGTATTTTTTGGTTAGTTTTCAATCATTTTCATGAGTCCTTAAAGCCTTCATTGTTACTAAAGCAAATTTCAAGCTTAACAGTATTAAGTTTTTACTATGACTGGTAAATTCTTTGTTCATTCAATACTAGGCAACAACTTCTGTTGTTGAAGAATTTCATCAAGATAATGTTATCTTTTTGGAGTTGAGAACTACTTTACGACCACTACCAACGCATCTTGCCTATTTGAATGCAGTCATCAATGGCATACAAAATGCACCAAGTGTAATTAGTGGGAAGATATGCGTGAGATTATTACTGTCTATAGACAGGTCGAAAAGTATCGATGAGGCATTCATCACCTTAAACTTGGCCAAAGATAACTACTCTAATGGACTGATATCAGGTATTGATCTCAGTGGAAACCCATCTGTAAGTTCATCAACTTTACTAATCCCATATACCATTTATTTTTGATTCATTTATGCATCAAAGCGTGTAGAAATACTAGCAACTTTATGAAGGAACCGTCAATAATTGATTTCCGAATATGTTTATTATGTATTTTTCAACATTCAAATGTAAGATGCTGTTTCGCACTTATCTCTATAACGATATTGAGTAGAGTTATGTAACACTCAAACTACTTCTCGTAACTGGGGCGCCTCATCAGTTCTAATAGCCTGGTTACTGACTAAATCTTAGTTGGGATATAAAAGATTCGTTTGACTTGACCAACTTTCCCCAGCTCGTGCTTGAGTATCATCGAGCTAACCGTTAAAAGTAGTGTTGTTTTACGGTATTCATTTTGCCCTACTATTTTGCTGTGAAACATGGTGGTAGAAGGTAAGAAATATAACGAAATTACAAGTTTTGCATCATAGACGTTCTTATGAGTGTGGTGAGACTACAGAATGTAGAACGTAAACCGGGACTTATTTGAAAAATAGTTCTTATTTTGGTGTGTTGTGGTGGTTTAGGCAGACATGGTCATTCATGTGAAGCATTTTGTCGAAGCATCTAAAAAATTCAAATCTTTGTGATTCCAGACATCATTATAAGTATTTTCCACAGACTGAATGTTCCGAATCCTGAGGTCTTTCATATTCAGTTCACAAATTGTCTACAAAGAGCATGGTTCGTATTGATATTTCTCACAGATGAGTTGTTTTTAAACTGTCCAACTGTGGTGTCAACTAGATTTCCGTTGCAAACCAACCAGTCCTTATCACCAACCATAGTTTCTGACATACAACCATAATAAATCAAAAAATACACTACTGGACAAAATAAGTAGTTAGAAACCGCTCATGCAAAAACTACTTAGATTCGAGAAATGTGATTGTGGACCTTGAAATTTTTAAATAATGTGCAAATTTTTCATTCGGTTTAGGTATATCGAACCATTTAAGTCAGCTCACCAACCAGGTTCAATTGATCTAGACAGTTTGACTCTGTAAGCTGAATTTGTCTTGGTATGCTGTTGATGAACTTAGCCTCGAATGAGCGAAATGACAGTCAAGTGTTTAGATTACTGATCTGGCTAGTAAAATCTACAGAACAGCGTCATCGATTTCTGCCCTTCATATTGTAACAAAACGTTTTACTAGTCGAATTTCACAAGCTTTAGGAATGTCTTGTATAATTCCATATATGATAATTTACATATGCTTAAAGGCAAATATTGTGATTAAAGTGCAAAAGTAATCGAAGAACTTCCTCAATTAATTTTGGGCCCAAATATCAGAGAAAAAGGTATATGCTCGATAGCATTTCACCGTATCATGTTGTTTGAAGTATGACAGTTCGTTGGGGAATACACTTGGAATATGTTACTTATGATATTTTATCTGACGATTAATGATAGAGAGAAGTTATTGTTAACGCCCCTATCATTTGCTTACTAACTACTGTCACACTGAGCAGCCTCTCAGTTGTCTCTAGATAAACCAGGTTCATGATTGCAAAGTGAATCTACCTTGTCTTTTGGTGAAAATAATGTCTGCTAGTGAAATACCTGCTGTTTTCAGCTGCGATATATATATATATATATATAAGTAATATAATGCTCCGATGCGATACGATTAACAATAGGACAATGACGTCTAAACGCGATACTCAGCCGACATCAGAAGAAGAAGACAATGGGATTGAAGATTTATTTATTTCAACTGAATAATGCAGTTATAACTGAAATTCCAATCGTTTTTATGGCTTTTTGAGGGAAAATAGCATATTGAAAGTTTAAAATGGACCAATCAGAGCTTAGTGTTTTAAACCACGGTAAAAATAAGTAACGTTGTGTGGAGCAAAAAAGGCACGAAAATAGGGTTTGAATTTTACAATGAAAATATATATTTATTATAATTTAGTTTTTTAGGGATCAGACATCCCTAACACCTACAGTTTGCTTAGCCTTTCTATCTAAACTGAAGAGAAACATTAGACTGAAACGTCTAGATATCAACAACTTTTCATACTAAGATGACAAGTTGACAAACTGAGAGGGATTATACTCAAGCCAATAAAGTATGTGATGCAAGAGATTATGATTAAAACTAATATGTCAATTGATTCATCTCGCTAGAATTCAACGTCCATATCTATCATCTCTTCTCTGTGCACACTTGCAACTGTCCGTAACTTCTCTAGTAATTCTCTGGATTTCTGTCACACCGGAATTCAGGTTTTTATCTTACTAATTCTTAATCGTAAGGCTTTTGTTCCTTGGTATTTTTTGGTATTTATCATCCTAATTGAGCATTTCGTAAAACCACATAGAAACTTTTTACTATTTTAACAATATCATATTTTAAAACTGAATGTGACAAGAATCGAAATCGAAACATTTAGCAACCTTGTGTGCACATCCGTTCTGTAGGCTGTGAGTCATATCTATGGTGTGAGGGTTAGTGATACTACTCGTTTGCCCAAACCTCGGTAGGTGGCTCTGTGCTCGAACTCGTGACCCTTTGGTTGAAATTCATTTTCCTAAACTATTGAGCTATGGGGACCACAATGTGACAAGCCCAGTAAGCTGTGATATTATTGTCACTGGTATGAACATGTTGACTTCTATACTGTCTGAAATTTGTGAAGTGAGAGACACTCAGTAGTTAACTACTCTTGATTACAAGTTTGCTATATCCTTTGCTTTCGCAAAAACAACTTTTGCCTTGAACTCAAGGGTAAAGTAGAGCTGCACTGTCTCCTGCATCATTAGTAAAATGTTGATATGTGGTACTAACTAAAATTTATGGACTTCCTGAGGAGTATGGTCACTTGAATTTTTCAATACACACATATGGCGATCACTAATATCAACCCTGAAAATGTCGGCACACTAGTCTCTATATACCAGTGGTGGCCTATCACTTCGGTCCAATCAGCGACGGAGGTTTAAAAGAAATAACATCAAAACTGTACCATACCTGTTGCACAAGACATGGCCATCGTCACTTAATTGCTTAGTGGACAAAACTTGGGTCCGAAGTGATTGATTCTTGGTTCGACTCTGACGGGATGATATAGCTAGCTGGTAGGCAGGTACATCCAGGTGACGAGTCTCAAGTAGTACAAAACGCGCGTTCTGGATTCCACTGCTAAACACTACCCATCAGTAATATTGAAACTGAAAATATTGGCAATATCGAGGCATCTGCACAAGAGACCATATGTCAATAGTGGCCGGTCAATTCGGTTCAATCAACGATGGAGATCTACAAGCCATAATATCAATACACATAACTTGTTCGAATGATTATAGAAAATTTAAATACATAATGATACCCGGAAAGATTTTGGACACTTAAGTCGCCTATACTAAATTTCTTCAAGATATAGCCACTTCATTACAAGCATTTTGAATGTCGTCGATTAAATGGAGAGTTGCCCATTTCCTGGATGCGTTCCCAAGGTTCCCTAACTGCATTTTGTCGTCCGACCTCTGATTCTTCAGGTTTCCCACCTAAAATGTTTGCCACAAGAATTATCCAATTTCATATACTTGGTTAATCAAAGTATAGAATTCGACGAGTGAATAGAAGTGTAGCGCTAAAACCAATTCTCACTAAATTGCTTGTGCTGGTTCAAACAAAAGCCTGCCGCTTATCGATGAATTCACTAGTTAGCTGTCTACGCTGATTAGATTTTATGTATCGAAGATTGGAAATTCTAGATGGCATAGATCGAAATTGGTTACAACTAAGTGAACGTATTTGTTTATCCTATCTTAAACATTGTACTAGGCGCTAAGTATTTATTCGATGTTCATTCATTTCATTCTTCGTGTTCGTCTTAATATGTTTCATTCTGAACAATCCAATAACAACAGCATGTACAGAATAATATACTTTCACCTCATTTTAATGACTTTCATCAGCCATGGATAGCCTTCATAAAACAGTCAATGATCACTATATACTGGTAATAGGAAGCCACTTAACTGATGGGAATCTGTTTTAATCTGTGAATGCTATTTTTCGTTGTAGTCACGTTCGTTCGAGGTTCTAAAGCCATGTAATGGTTTCGTTTGTTAATTTCCCTTTATTGTATCATTCGTAAAGAGCCACTGCCTACCTCAACGTACAGTGCTGAGAGAATTTGGCTTAGTTTGGAAGAAGGTTCAGGGTGGCCAGACCAATACATATCCTGAGTCGTGTGAGATGTCGACTATCTGGGTAGGGTCCCCGAAACAAGGGGAATCAGTGTTTGAGGACTGTTGGGGACATGGTTGGGAATCGATCACCGTGGCGTAGATATGTTTACTTCTTGACGTTTTCTAAGGCTTGAATATTCGCACTAACCGTTCTTTATCTTTTGACTATATATTCCCTCATACAAATTTGTTAGCTTTGATATTAGTCATTTTCTATCCACCTGTTCTTTGTATGGTACTGTGAAGTATAGTAACTTAGATTTTTTAATATTTTAATGAATTTTTTGTATACAGTATTTGAACACTCATTCATCTTAAAACCAGTTGCTATTTGCTTAAATTTTTCCCTCTAGGTAGGAAGTTTATGCGATTTCATTCCAATTCTAAATGCAGCTCGTTCTCATGGTTTGAAAACTACCGTACACATTGCTGAAATAGCCGACCAGAGTGAAGATTGGTGTAAATTTCTTAGACAGCACTTACCAGATCGACTAGGACATGGAACATTTTTAACCAATTCAGATCTGAATGCTGTGGCAGCAAAACAAATTGTACTAAATTCTCGAATACCTTTAGGTATATTTTGACTGTCTTCAACTGTCTTTATTGCTCAAAATGATTTTGGCTTGTATGTGTTGAGAACTTCTATGTTTAGACTTTGATTTATACACTTCTGGGGATATCATATTGACTACGCTGATCTGCATCCTATATTGTCTATAATAAAGCTCACAAAGAACACCCATACATTCCAATAGGTATGATATGCAATCCGTTAAATTCAGTTATCGAAAATTAGCTAAAACCAAACCTAACTTGTAGGCTGTTCAATGAAACAAAACAAATGTGAGCAGAACCTGTGAAGAAGAAAATAATTGAAACGTTGACTAATTATTGTAATCTAATGTCAAATGAAATCCATGGTTGAGATTGGCTAAAATAGATCAGCACTTTAAGTCACTTACCATTGAGTTTTTACGCTTCAGTTTTCAATCTGTTTTCATGTATGGTCTGGATAACCTTTTTGACACTGGCTTTCCAGTGGACTAAGCAGGGGGTATAGTGTAACTCGAACCGGTGCATCTTTATGTACTGGGTTATGAGCTACACTTGTTGTGTGTGTGTGTGTATGATACTGTCTGATTGCGTAGGTTGGGCAGGGTTCGAACCTGGGACCCATTACTTGTAAATCTAGTTTCTAGGCTAATGAGCCACATCTATGAATCAGAGGTGGTAGCGTAATGGTTCCTTTTAGGTTCATGAAAGTAGTGGTGTTGATTAGTGGATACTGCCCTCATAATCTTAGCACAGTCTGCACCTTTTGATTTTTCCATAACTTGTTGATACATGGACTGTTTGGTGATATATTCGTCATTCGTTAGTAGTTGGACTGTTTCCCCCTATTAAGGGCTGTTGTTTATCCACATTACCAAGTTACTTCACTTCATAGTAGCATACAAAGAACAGATGGATAGAAAAACAATGTCAAAATAGACATAAGTTGTACGAGAGAAATAAACAATCTGAAGATAAAGGTTTACTGCGAATATTCAAGGAGTGAATATGTCTACGCTACGGTGACCGATATCCAGCCATGTTACCAAGATTCCTCAAACACTGTTTCATATACTCTCTAGGACACTAGACAGGTAGTGTATATCTCCCTAAAACGGCTCAGACCAACAGTCAGAAACCCCATTAACTGGTGCCACGTCTTGGTCTGGCCACCCCTCAACCTCTTCCAACCTGATGCAACTTCACCTAGCATAGCATACCGAGGTAGAGGGTAACCTGGCCTACGCAGTGCATGTCCAAGCTATCTGAGTTGGCTAAGGTTCATAACCTCATCAATCGACTTGTATGTCTTACCTAATACCCTTCGCCTAACCTTAACACCACTGCTCACACTGTGATTCCACCAAACATGAGCAATGCTACGAACACATCTAAGTTGAAAACCCTATAATCGTTTCATTTATTCTACATGTGACGGCCATGTGTCACAACTGTATAAGAGGATAGAACGGACTGCAGCGAATCACTAAAGATTAACTAACTGTGCTATAATGATGGCGTTAAACAATCTATCCGTTTTTGAAGTTCAAAGCAATTTCCCTAGAGATATCGGTACTTATAGGTTTTGCTGTTCATCAGCTTTTGTTAGATAAATCATGGGTAGTTGTTTTACTTGAATGGACCAATCCTAGTACACCATTCAGCATAACTTATAAACCAAGGAACCCAATGTTTAGTACTTACATTGAACTATATTATAATCACGTGCAAGTTTGTACATTAGACAATGAGTCATAACTGATATCTGAGGGTTACTGATACTTCATGACTCCCCATACCTGAGTAGATGAAGCCAGCTTCGAGCCGGTCATGCACACCAACAAAAAGTCGATTATTTGTATCCAGAGACCTAAATAATAAAACAGGACTAGTTTAATGTAGCTAATACCATAGTTAGCATCACGAATTCCCCTATATGGCCAGTTTTCAATCGCAACACTGGTCTCATTAAACAAGATAATTGTAATATTAAAAAATATTGATAGAAGACTTATTTGTTTGACTTTCCATCAAGAGAATTATTTATTTCCTTCTGATTTCTTTTTATTTTATTTCAGAATTATGCCTTACATCGAATGTTAAATCGAAAACTATTGAAAACTATGAATCTCATCATATCAACTATTGGTGGATGAAAAATAAACATCCAATTTGCATTTGTGTAAGCTAGTAATGATAGTATTCGTATTTCCTTGTGTAAGCTATTCCTGCATATATTGTGATAAGGTATGTATATGTCGATTATATACCCTGGTTATCAGTATCATCCTAGTAGGTTATTATTAAGGTTTTCTCGTTTGTAGTATTAAAATTTCTACTGATGGAAATTCATTGTTAATGTATTGTATTGTTTTTGTACTAAGGATATGCTTTGAAAGTACTTTAAAAAGGATTATAATGCATTGAATAACTTGTTATGATTATCATTTCAAAAACTGAACACATATCATCATTTTGCTGATGTGAGATGGTCATAGTTTGGCAGACTACTATTGATACTAGTCGGTGATTGAAAGTGAAATGAAAATATGGGCTATGGCGGGATTCGAACCAGCAGCCAAGGGGTTTCCGGCTTGGCATTCTACCAACTGAGCTACGAGACCCGACTACTGACCAGGTTTTTATTTCACTTCAATCACAAGACGGGTTTTACCCAACTACCATGTGAATTCGTGACGCGTTACTACCGCTTGATCGTGCTCACACTAGCTGCCAGTCTGGACTTCTCATCCAAATCCAAATCTACTTGAATTAGAGAGGGAGAGCATCATATTGATTATCAATTTGCCTATCTAACGTAGCCGTGGTTTGTCGGAGTTGTATTATTGATATTGGATGACGATTGAAGGTGTTATATCAAGCATTTGTCACCAGAATAATAACTAATAATCTATTGTGAAGATTAACGACTAGTTTCTGTAATGTGTAAGTAATACTATACATTCAACATGTACAATATGCATAAATCTTAAACGAATGCGGTATATGTAAACATTTAGAAAATATTATTTTCCCCTAAAAAAGTGGTGTCGTTAATCGATCCATTTTCGAACTTGACATAAAGATGGAAACATTCTTTTTGGGATGCATGATGTAGACATGAAATGTGAAGTGATATCTATTCTCAAAATGGTCTTTATTCCATCACATTTGCTCGGTGTTCTATAGTTCATTTGTGTTTTACATGCCAAGATTTTAATCATGGCCTTTCTTTCTATAATAGATGCTTTATGGTACCAAATGAGTTCCACAAAGTAGTCGATACACTTTTGAACTTGACTTCAATGGTAAACATAACCTTGTAAAAGTGGTGTTGACACTGAAATATGGTTTGAAAGATGGCTTTCTAAGCAGTATACATTTTTTGTTCCATAAATCAAGAAATGCATCGAGAAAATACATCACACGATGTTATAACACTGCAAGGGTCTGCATGTACAAGGAGTATGTATAGTGATAATAAAGTAGTAAACAGAATCGTCCAGGCAAGGTAAGAACAAAAGTAAAGAAGTAGTAGACTGTGAAACATCGAACTCCGAATGGTTAACACATTCGCCACGAGACTTGAATTTCCTGATTTAGATCCCGGGTGAGGTTATTGCATGGGTACGACTGAGGAATCCCACACTGGGACGAAACAGCTGTTCAGTACTCTTCGATTTCCAAAAGTTCTCCTTATGATATCAGTTCGTGATCAATACTACCTTGAAATACATAAAATTCCCATAAACGTCAAACTAGAAAGTGAAATCTACTTCCACTCACCTCATTGTTCATATAAAGGACAAAACCAAACCACAAGAAAACCTCCACTGACTTTGTTTTTCAACCTTGAGTCAGTGAGCTGCATTGCATGTAGGACTACAATCAGAAAGCTGAAATGCGACGACAGACTCTTAGCCATTACATTTATCTTCCGCTCTGAGACTCCATTTCATAAAGCAACTACATTTAGTTTTTTCGCGCTCTGGTGACTGGAAATTCTTTCTCCGGTTAATGGATCTACTGAAGTAGAGTAATATTTTCAACAATACATTCCGAACAGTATGCTCACAGGCAGGCATATTTATAAAGATTTCAAATTTTACGAAGGAGACTAGCTGTTTGAAATCTCAGAAGAGTAGAACAGTAGTGTTTACATCATCAAGGTGAATATGAAAACCTATCAGTGAAATTTTTTGTTTTGTAAAAAACGGATTACTATTTTTGACTCATAGTTGCATACTACTGTACAAATATAGTTCATGATAGGGTCTAATTTAAAGCCTACTGAGATTTACATATTGTACTTCATCCACTTCAGTGAATCACTCAATATTCAATCACATTTGCCTTTCGAAAGGCTGCTAGCTATATTTGAAAGATAGTTTTTGTGATCATTCTGAAGTAAATTTTACTGTCTGATGACATTTTTAGGCGTAAACCCGATTATATTCACGTGTGTCCATTACGGTAACTCTTCTTATACAGTTTTGTGTAAGAATTAGCATTCATCTCTTCGAAAGAATAATGACGAAAGTATATATGAAATCTGATTTAATTTTATCCGTTACGGTTTCGAAACTAACTTTTGTAGTTTTCAAAAGTCCTTGTTATGTTTGTGTTCTGAATCACTAAACCAATTCTCTGACAGGTAATCACATTTGAGTATATTTATAAGGGTGGTTTTACAACAACTGATGGCCGTTGCACAGGAGGTTGCTGCTGTGCTTCAGTGGCTTAGTGGATAACCCTCTGGCGTTTGAAGCGAAGGGTACTGGGTTTGAGCCTCAGCGGGAAACAACATCATTCAATGGGATGCAGGAACATACAGCTGACGAGTCCTAAGTAGGACGAAATGCGCGTCCAGGATTCCTCTGCTGGTTACCAGAATCAATATAATAGGAGTGGTTTTTGTTCGCTGGTATCGACTGGATGTAGGATATGACTTCATTCCCGACATATCAGTATTACTGTGTAATTACCTACTTCACATGAATAGATATGTCTTTTGTGGCCAACTTCTTCAATATTGTATGGTTTTACAAAGCCTGTAATATTAGATGAGAATTTTAAAGTTTCATCTTGCCCAATTTGAAGATTTCTCATTTCCACCAGCGTCTTTACTACCGTGTACACACACACTATATACTTATGAACTGATTGATCTAAGCTGTGGCATTTATTGACTTTATTACCTCTCGACTATTTTATTTGGTTGAAGAAGCTGATAGTGTCCATTTGGCTTCGAAAGTAGTCAGTAGTTGTAAACGGTTTTGTGAATTCCCAGAATACAACATTTTAGTTGTTTTCAGTGAATTCTTTAATGGATATTAATGTGGGAATGAAGTTATCATCTCTTTTAATGCTCAAAAATATTTCCATCGCATCTAGATACCAGTGAATCGGTAACCGAGTGAATAATACTCCAGTATTTGAATTGGTGGGTACTGGATTCGAGTCTCAGTGTGAACAGTACATCATTCAGTGGAAGGTTGATACATCCAATTAACGTATCTTGCAGTAGGATGAAACGCGAATTATGGATTCTACTGCCAACTATAATCTATCATCGATATCAGAAATGTATTTTCGAGGGAGTTGTGGGGATTTAGAAATATTTCAAGTTGTTATTCATCGTGGCGGTTGCGCTATATCGTGAGCTAACAGAAGTTGGAAATATGGACCTTTAGATTTTGACCCAGTAGCCTAATGGTAACGCTCTGACCACGGAACCTGAAGGTCGGGGGTTCGATCCCTGGCGGGGTCGTTAGTGCGCATTGCTGAAGAGTCCCATACTAGGACGAACAGCTGTCCAGTGCTCCCAGGTTTCCTTTGTTCTTCCAACTGATGTCAGTCTACGATGAATAACAACTTGAAAAATATATTTACTTAGCATATAATTATTATGAGTAAAATATTTCATTTTTATGTGATATTATTTGCTTCCTTTTTCTTCATCTTTTTTCAGACTGATGATAAAGGCTTATTTAATTGTACACTGTCAGAAGAATTCCAACTGGCTATTGAACATTGTAAACTAGACAGACAACAAGTATTTGAAATATTATACAATTCTGTTGATATGGCATTTTGCTCTGAAAGTATCAAACATCAACTTTCACAGAAAATAAAAGAATTTTCTGATAATTTAAATGCATCAGACAAAAGTGATAATGACTTGTGAGAATTTCTTAATCAATTAAAAAAAAAAACTGTTTATATAATATAATACTCTTGTTTACTTGATAATTTTGAAGTATCTTAAGTGGAAAAACGTTAATTAACTGGTTGTATGAGTAATGAACTAATTGATGACTGAGTTATGTTTTTCTTCTGAAAAGATCTGATACACACATGGATGAATCCTGAAGTAAAAATGAACAACGGGGTGGAATCCAATGTTTCATATTTGAGAGGTGATCCGGAAGTTCTAGTGAGAAGTCATGACCAGTGGAGTTAACTAAGTCGAACATGAGGATAGTTACTCAATGACGATATTGGATGTGTGTTGCACTATATCGTGAACTGACAGAAGTAGGAAATGTGGACCAGTGGGTCCGGAACTATTGACTCAATGGTAGCACGCTGGCCACGGAACCTGAAGGTCCTGGGTTGGGTCCCTGGTGGGGTCATGGGTTCGCACTGCTGAGGAGTCCCATACTAAGACGAAACAGTCATCCAGTGCTCCCAGGTCTTCAATGTTCCTCCAATTGATACCAGTCCATGGTGAATTCCAACCTGAAATTTTAAGAATGATCCCTTTTCAAATACATTCTACAATTATTTGAAGTCTTTAACGTAACCTCAATGGATTTATAAAATTTCATCTTTATCAAGGATTTTTCTCAACAATAATTACTTTTCATAATTATCATATTGACACCGTTTCTCTCTCCATTAAATCTTCTCGTTGCTAAAACTACTGATCACGCGTTTTTCCTATTACCATCAGGTCTAAAAGCTCGTTTCCTGGCCCCATTTCCATCAGTTGCCACATTCTTACATGAACGTATTAAAATGTCTTAGTAACGCATGTTTTCTTTCTGTATAGTGTCTTACCATCACTCTGCTGGTTGATACTTGTTAAGTAATCTAAACTCATACAGCAGTAGTTAATTTTCAGTCATTTCAGGCATCGGTTTTCTTTCATCCACGTTTTATGTGATATAATGAGTACAATATTAGTGGGCTCAAAACTGAGCATTATGTTTGCATAACTAGTTTGTATTTAGTTGATTAGCAGTTTTCTTAATTACTTCTACTTGATTTTAACAAAAAATTAATCACATAAGTACTGAGGCAGTGTGGAACTTTACAGAATAATGTAAGAATATTTAAGCATTACATAATCACTGTTCTCTTCAACCATTTCATTTTTGAACTGAGGTACTGAACATCCACAGTCTTAAAGTTTCAGGATAAAATATACAAAGAAATCGAAGTAATTGACTGGGTCACAAATAATTTCAGTTACAGTAAACATATTTACGGATGGTTGACACATATTTACAGCGTTGACATCGTAACATAATCACACATTGTTTATCGATGCTTGTAGGTTCAGGCTGTTATACTGGGTCGAATTCCTCGATCTCTGTTGTGGCTCAGTGGATAACGCTTTGGCGTTTGAAGCGATTGGTTCTGGGTTCGAATCTCAATGGGAACAGCATTACTCACTGGAATCTAGGTATATCAAATGACGAATCCAAAATAGGCTGAAACAAGCATCCTAGATTCCACTGCTAGCCATCAAATTAACCATACCGACACGTTTCTTGCACTCATCAACTCAGTATTTGATGCAATCCACTTATATTTGCAATATGAACTGATGAATGAGGGGTATGTTACATTGCAAAACCGAATAAAATTAAGACACTGGCGTCTGCAAAAGATGTATGTACTTAAGGCCATCTCTTCTGATGTCATTTAGGCCTTAAGTAACGGTAGTGAAACTGTCAGCTGAAACATCTATGTGTAGAAATAAAACAGGCGAAGTAATGTTTCTCATTAACCACCTGAGAACGTTCACTTAAAAACATAAGATTTAGTAAGAGGAGTACTTCCGCTGATGAATTTATAGCCACAAGTACTTTTACTAGCGATGATAACACTGGAAAAAGATCTAACAACCTTCAGAGTATTGCCGTATAGAGAAGAGTCACCAGGAGTCCTTCGTAGGATTCGCAAGAAGGTTTAGGTTGATTTGACGTTAAGATGTGAAACCTCACTCGGAAGCTTACTTTGTCACCTGAAGGATCTTATTGAAACTTGATAGAAGAAACACTTTGGTCTACTATGTTTTGTAGTACCAATGAGGTTAGACTAGGCAACCTGGGTCTGCGGAATTAGGAAGACTTATTGACCCTGACAATATAGAATAACCAACTCTATAGCGATAAAGAATGTTGGAAAAACCTCAGATGTGGTGATGCATACCTACTCACACAGTCACACGATGAGTTAGAATGACAGTCTTGAAAACTACCTTATTAAGGTGACGAAAAAGATTGATAACATACAGACTGACTGACAAAATCAACATGGAACCTCGCACAGAGGTGCGTCGGCTCAAGTTGCCGTACTTTATAGTAGAACACAGTGCAGGTGGATAGAAATTGATATCGAAGTCATCAAAGTTGTGCGAGACAATAAACAGTTTCAAGATAAAGGGTTAGTGCAAATATTCAAGCTTAAGAAGATGTCAAGGAGTGATTACATTTGCGTCACGGTGACCGATTTTCAGCTATATGACCAAGAGTCCTCAAACACTGATGCATCTGGTCACGAGGACACTAGACACGTATTGTATGACTCCCGCAGATGGTTCAGACCAACAGTCAGAAACCCTATGGACATATGCCACGTCTTGCTCTAGCCTCCTTCTACCCTCTTCCAAACTAATCCAAATTCTTTCAACACTGCAAGTTGAGATAGATGGAGGAACGACAAGTGCAACACATACAAACAGTCTCAGTCGACTATAGTTCACGACCTCATCAATCGACTTTCCTGTCTTGCTTAATACCCTTCGCCTGACCTCAACATTGCTGACACTATGATCCCACCAAGCACGAGTAATGCTGTGAATACATCTGAGATGATACCCTATGGTCGCTTCATACCTTCTACTTTTAGTGTTCATGTATTACGGCTGTACAACAGTAGAGAATGAACTGATCCTTTGATAGATAGTCGGATATCTCATCAGTCGGCTCCACCGGTAGGGCAAGTTGGCAAATGTGAAACCAGCCTTCTCTACCTGAGCTGAGATTTCGTCAGTGAGCAGCCTGTTTAGTATGATGCAGCTCCCCAAGTAAGTGATATGGTCGACATATCCCACCACTTCACTCCATATCATGAAAGTTGGAGTGGTTGCAGATTATTCCTGAAGCCAAATATCACAGATGCCGTGAAACGCATGTCAAACATCCTCAGATTTCTGCTCAACGCTTCCAGAAGACCTTTTATTTCGGCAGCGTATTCACCTAGCATGACAATATCATCTTCCGACAGATGATTTCCAGTGAGTAGATCAATCTCTGTGAAGTCAGACGTGTTGGAATACTGATATCTTCGTCCCATTCAGGTTGAGGTTAGATGTTGAGCACCTGAAGCGTAGCTGTGGGTCAGTTGAACCGTGCTTCAAAGTGTTCTGCCTAACTTGGGAGATTATACGCGTCCCATCCTTTTCGGTGATGTTTTCACTAACCATTATGCTCTTGCCGGTACCCCTAATAAGCCTAAATCGTTGTCGAGTGTTACCCAACGCTGGTGCCTTCTCCATCTGTCTCACTTTCGCCAGGCACCACTGCTGGCGATCGACACGAAGACTCTTGGTCAATTTACGTTTCAGTTACTTTTGCTCTTTATCGTGATCACAACCTGAAGCAATCAGTCTTCTGACATCAGTCATTTTGGATGATATCGCGGAAATCTGGTAACGTTTCTGATTTTCGTGCGTTGGTTACCAGTTGTCTTTACCGTTTCTACAGCAGACCCAATATCACACCAGGTTCCCTCAGGATGAGCATTGCTGTCACGTTTAAATAAACGCCTGGCTAATTCCTCCATGAATGCGTATTTGGCTTCCTCATCTACCAGTCCAGCACAGACAGGCCTCACTCCCTCATGCTTCCTGAGGCCAGTTAGGCACAGATATAAAAGAGTGCCTACTGGGCGTGATCGGAATTCAGACCGGAACTCCAGAAAGAGCGTCAATCGTTCACCGACCCTTTCCAACGTTGGCTCGTAGCAGTGTGACCTGTCTGTGTCCCTCGTTGATTTGGTGTCGATGAACACTATGTGAACCAGTGCCTCTTCTTATGCCTAAAGTCAGTGCTGGTCAGAAACAACTTCTGTTTAAGACCAGTTATCCTCTTTAGTTGTATATCGGAACGGTGTAGATCACCTTGAGATCGTTTCATCTCATAATCTAAATAACACCTAGCGAATCACAACCTCAATCCACTAATTTCCCAAGGAATACAGATTTCAGTCGCAATTCATTCGCTTAATATTTCAAACTTTCCTTCATTTCGCATTGATTTGTCTGAGATCATATGAACTCATATCATAAGTATACTTCATTGATAGGTATCAATAAACCTAATTATACACCAGTCAGCTGTGTTGGAGATAGTGTTGTCTAGCAGGACTATTTGTATCAACCCAAGCACCAGTTTCTTATTAGGGCATTTAGACCTGCTTACTGCACTACAGCTCATAGGCAGATTAGTTTACTAACTTGGAATGTCTGAGAGCCTATTTAGTAATCTTTTAGATCGGGAATCCATTGTGTCTCAAGGTTTTAAATTCTACTGTGTTGAATTAACACATCAAAAACTAGTATTTGCAAACAGCCTGCAGAAATACATTTCCAGACTGAAAAATACTGTGCCATTTTCATAACATATGATTGTAATGTATTATAACGCAAACTAACCTCGCCTGGTTAACTTGTTCACCAGTTACCAGCCGGTCCTAAGCTCGGGTAAAGAGGGAAGGTTGGGCATAGGGCTACCAACCCTACCCGGAAAACCAATTCAACCTCCAAAGAAACTTCAAAGCACAAAGAAAATATTAAAAACAAAAATAAACTTATTCCTCGAACGAATCGGAAAGACGAAATGACGCCAGTTGGTGAAAGCCTTCAGGAACCCAATTGCCCTATGTCTCCTTCTACGATGAAAGCAAAGGTAAATATGGGGGATATCGAATGTCTGCACCATGTATGAACCTAGCAAGGCTGCCCAGATTGCAAAAGAAATCAGAACATATGACATAGAAATGCCAGGAATCTGTGGAAGCAGATGGAATGGAAGTGAACTCTCCAAACTGTCAACTGCAGAGTCAATAATCTACTCCGACATTGTCACCCAGACGACAACCACGAACATATTCAGGTTTAGAGTGGCTTTCATGATGTCCCCAATAGCATCAAAGGCTTTCATGCAGTGGGAGCCAATCTCCTCCTGCAGGATCAGGATCCAGACAGCAAGATTCAACTCAAAAGGAAGGAAAGTCACAATCATACAATGCTACACTACGTACCTATAAATAATATGGTTGAAGAGAAGAAGGAGGAATTCTACAGACAACTGCAAACAATAATGGACAAGACCCCACCTGAGTTGGAGACATCAAAATTCTAATGGGTAACATGAATGCCAAACAGGGAGCGGACAACACAGGAAGAGAACCAACCATGAGTCGAGAAGCACTCGATGAAATGACGAACGAGAATGGAGAACTGTTTGCAGACTTCTGCGCATTCAACGATTTGGTGAGTGGAAGCAGTGTGTACAAACACAAGGATATACACAAGGCAGCGACATGGATTTGATTCAACCAGACACAAGGACACACCACACTAAAAATCACATCGACTTCACTTCAATATGAAGAAAGTCGAGACGTGGCCTACTGGACACAAGACCAGATGAACAAGGGGAGCAGATGCAGGTAGGTTCACACCACTCACTATCTAGTGCAAGGAACCTACCTTCAAAATCAAGTTGAAAGCCACTAAAGAAGTTGGTGATAGAAGACCACAGTTGAAGTTCAACATCCAGAACGGAAACTGCACTGAAGCACGAAACTTCAAAGGATATCTTCACGCCAGTCAGTCAGTCATCAGAACAAAATGGAAGACATTAAGCAACATCTCTGGAGAAACCTGAGTGGAAGAACACTGGAACTCTTTCATAGAGATGTGGAAGAAAACCTGCATAACCATGTTAGGAAGGAAGAAGAAGCAAGACAAGACAATGAATGGATCTCCACGGACACATGGGAGCTGATAGAGGAGGGAGAATAAGATGGTGATGGTGAAGTAGAAGATGAACCAGTGAAGTGCAAGGATGAACAACGAAAAGAGGAATTGAGTACACTACAACCTATAAAACACTGCACTGGACAACGGAGTGAAGAAGAGTGCACGGAAAGACAAAAAACACTTCTACGACACATTGGCAAGTGAAGCAGAACAGGCTGCTAGTTGGAGAGAGCTGACAACATTAATTCAAATAGCCAGGTTACTATCTGGGAGGGAAGAGGTCAACACAGATGAAAGCGATGAGAGATAGTGAAGGAAAGCTAGTAACCAAAGACGAGAAAGAAAGGAAACAATGGGTTGAACACTTCAAAAAAAACTATTGAATCGACCACCACCACCACCAACATCTGCAACTCGTCCAGAAATACCAACAGCAGCCCAGTCACAGAATTACCAGTGAACGCAAACCCACTGACAAAAGCAGAAGTGAAGTCGTGAAGGGCACAAAGTCGCTGAAATTCGGGAAAGCAGCACTAACAGATGGAATTACACGAGAAGCACTGAAAACAGACGCAGAGACAACAGCAGACATGCTCATACCACTACTGCAGAAGGTTTCGAAGGAAGGAAGGAAAGGTATCTGCCAGTTGGTTGGAAGAAGGGCTACCCTGTCAAACTTCCAAAGAAGGAAGACCTAAGTCTTTGTAAGAACTGAGCGGAATCATGTCCTATCTCTGTCCACCACAAGCAAAATATTATGCCGCATCATACTGGAGAGACTAAAAGATGTGCTGGATTCAAAATTACGACCGGAACTGGAACTGAATGGTTGGATTCAGGGAGAAAGGATCATGTGCGCATCAAATTGCAACACTATACTCAACTACGCATCATCTTAGAACAGAACATTGAATGACAGTCAACTCTCCATCTTACCTCAACTTCATCGACTTTGAAAAGGCCTTCGATCAAGGCGTCGACCGAGAAGTAATTTGGAAACTGCTTCAAGTTTACAGAGTACCACAAACCCTTATCAACCCATCCAACATCTGTATGCTGACACCACATGCCAAGTGATCCACAATGGAAAGCTCAGCGATGCATTTGAAGTGAAGACTGGAGTAAGACAAGATTGCCGCCTACTATCATCAATCATCCTCCTGATTGTGGTCAACTGAACTGGACTGGATCATACAGCAACCCGTGAGGAGCTGTGAGAAGAGGGGCATATGCTGTTTGACCGATGAAAAGGCCCTAGTATATTGGGATTTTGCCCATGTTGATTTATGTCTAATGTCTTATAGCACAGACTCGAAGATCTGCAGACAAAAACCAACAAGTTGGCAGAAGAAGCGAGGCAGTGGAGACGGGACTTCAAGTGAATGTAGGGGAGACAGAGGTGATCAAGATACCCAACCAATAACGACAACAACAACAAGCACCAATCACCATGAACGAGAGAAACCTAAAGGAAGTAGTCTCTTTCACCTACCTAGGCTGGGCAGCATCGTTTCAACTACAGGTGGCACAGTCATAGACGACGTCAAAACTAAGATCGGAAAAGCAAGACAGGCTTTCACTAATCTGAAACCAATGTGGAGATCTACTGCACTCAGCATGTGGAACAAGATCCGGATTTTCAACACTAATGTCAGTCAAGTCAGTGTTTCTATGTGATGGCTGAGAGACTTGGCGCGTTACCAAAGGCATTTCCAACAAACTACAGACGTTCATCAACAGCTGCCGCCTACGCCTACGCTCACTCGATACTGAAGATCAGACCAGATGAGATAAGATGGATGGCCAGAAAGAATAAGCAACAAGGAACTCACTGTGGCTGGCGACGAACCAACCAAGAACTTATCGCTCGACAAATATGCAGAAGAATGTGATGTGTTGGATTGGGCATACACTGAGGCCGATTGAGGACGTCACTCGCCAGCCCAGGCCCTCGAGTGAAATCCAGAGGGGGAAACGACTAGTTGAGCGTCCGAGGCGAGGGTGACATGGAGATCATGTGAGGAAGAAATGAAAGCTTGTAGGCAGTCGTGGGGCCAGATTGAAAAGACTTCAGAGAAGAGTGTAATAGAGACGTGCTACTGAAACCGTATTTTTCACTAGGAACTCAAGGACAAATAATAACAATGACTCAAACTCGTAATATCTAGGACTATGATGTCTGCTACTTTGGCTTGGTGGTCTAGACCGCATATCACAATGACCCAATGAGCTATATTGGCTATGACGGTTGTTACCTGAAGCTTCTACCACTCCAATGGCTGTGTTGGATGATAGTAAGACGAAAAGCAGTTGCCATTTTAGTGTAAATTGCTACACTGTGATAGTGGTTCGAGGAGTAACTCTTAATACTGCTAGCTGGGTTGAGTATCACGGCAGTGAGGTGTTTCCTTTGGATGACCAACTGTGCCATTCTGAGGCTACCTTCCCAACAAGAAGGGGTGAGGTTAGAATAGATTGGTCCAAAAAATTGTGCACTCCCCTTCATCGTATGGTCTTCCAGTGCGGGCGATATGGGTTTTCTCTCTCTGATGTTAAAGTAACAAAATCTCAGTACAGCATTTCGCAAAAGGCTATGTGTGACCTACCTGAAACAGATGTCCTATGGGCTCAGCGGTCGCACAAATCGTTTTCTCTTTCGGGTACCAAAAACTTTCTCTAAAAGGATTTTCATTCCGACTCAGGAAGAACAAGCATTGCAATTGTAGTTCATCTGTCCAGTTATGTTGTTTCTTTTTTGTAATAAGATGCATGGATCACAGTTAATGCAAGTGTCAGAAAAATTAATGCACCATAAAACAGAAACAGTCTCAGCGATTGAAGGCAAAATATGTGTGAGTCTCATATAACTTTATGCAGTGTTATTCATTCTCTTTGGTATATTCGACTTCGACAGATTTTCAACGTATATCCCTCACTCTTTTAAGTTTCATGATTATTTTCTCAAGTTGCTGGAGGACAGTTGCATCCTGCTGGCATCTATTTCAAGTTTTATGTACAGTGTTTCTTGGTCTTTCCAAGAATTGCTTAGTCATAACGTCTGGATGGCACAGGTGTGAATCTCCGATGAGAAATCACTTCTTTCGTGATTCCAGATTCATCTTGGTGACGAATGCTAACAAGCATGAGGACTAGGTCCAAAGCTTCCTGCCAATCACCTCTACCCCTCTTACATAATATCTTTGCTTTGTCTTTGTTTTCTGGTACCGTGAGACCATCGTATCCAACCGATTATTACTTAGCATATACTGAGAGAGGTTCTTACTTTCTTTCTGATGGCTGAATATACCCTTGACATTTTAACTTCACAAAGGTAGAATATATTCCATTCTGTTTTGCTTAGCAGGCACAATAATGCTGAAAGCAATCATCCTTTTTTCATCTGTGATACTCACTTTAATACCTCCTTGACTCTTTTTACATGGCTTAGTCTCTGAGTCAATTCATCAAGTGAATTGGTTCTCATTTTTGCGTTCTTTGTAGATACCCCTACAAAAGTTGGGGAGCCTATATCTCTTTTGGGCGTAGACAATTCCTTTGTTTCTTAGAAGGGTATGAGAAATATCCATTTCTAGCTCTGAAGTTTTACTTTCAACATCTTGACGAGATAAATGTCCTTCTAGTCAGTTAGTGCCTATCCTTCTTATAGCACACCAACCATACTGTACAAACACCAATCGAAACAGTATATAACTCATCTGGATTCTTGTTCTTTCCTACCTTCGCACTATTGATGTTAGATGTTAGAAAAACGCCTTCCTGCTTAGTCAAATTAAATATTTATTTGGAAGTAAATTAATAACGGAATTTGTAGGCACCAATTCTTATTTGATAGAACAACAGTATCTCAGATGATTTGTGAAATAAAGAATCATGGATGACGTTAAGCTGGCTAGACGAGAAATCTTCACAATCCCATCTCCACTGTATCATAAGCTAGAATTATAGGAAGTAACCTACCTAACCAAACATATGCATTCCTTTGTCCTACATTTAAGTGGTAAAACTGTTTTGAAATTCAATCTCTGATAGGTGGTGGTGATGGTTGCTTTTGAATGATTACTTTGATAAACTTGACTGACTTCCTATCTGTTTTCTAAAATTTTACCATTAACTTTGTATGTTTTTCATTAAAAAAAATTAATTAAAAAACGCATGGGTCAATATTTCATGAAAATATAACTTTTGAATTATGAAAAACATAAGAATTCTACTCAGTTGCTCTTATTAAATTATGTGGTACATATTTGTATAGATAACTCAGCTAGTTGCAGATATTTGACTGCTTTAAGCACTTATATCCAAATTCACAACCGTTATCTGAAATCACTTAGCATACTTCTGAAATACAAAGTATACTGAGTGGTTGCTTCATTTTAGTCATGAGCTCTATTCTATTCAATATTATCGTGTGGTATATGAATGAAATGGGGACCTTCGGGTATAGTAAACAAAATGTTACTGCTGAAATCCAACTTTAGTCAATTCATAATCATAACCTTCGCACAACCGACAAACGTACATCATGACCGCCGACTTTCATAGTTAATACAAATTTGAATAGTTTATTTAGACAATATTCTCAGCCAAATAAAAGTTCATACTTATTCACATAATTAAACTGTTATGAAACTACTTCGTAAATGACGATAAGAGATTTTATGGTAATTTACTGTTCTCTAAGTTTTGATATTTTGTCATGATAAAGTGCAAAAGCTCAGAGAACACCTAACCATCATCATCCTCATTCTAAGCTACAAACCTCCTCCAACATTTGATAAGAGATTTCTCTTGTATCCTGTTCCATAAGGCCTACAAACTCGTACGATACTTCTTCACTTGCAAAACTGAAGAAAACATGAATATAAAAGAGGAGACTATGCTTTTTAAATTATTTAGTATTACAAATGATAAACTAGTCAGTAGTCCAACTGGTCACCAGTGGTTAGCCAATGTAGGCGTCTCGTCATTACCGTCTAATACCAATCAAAGTCTGCATACGTGACAGTTAAGCGAAGTGATGTGACACTGTTGCCCTCTATACTTTGATCAATAGACACCGGTCAATGTTAAGTACCAAAACTAAGTAGTTATATCACTTACACACTGGTGACTGGTTTTTTTCTACGTAATTTGGTTTAGCACGGAGTGGATCGTGACCTGAGCAGCCTAGTAGTCAAGTCTGTGTATTCAGCACTCAGTGACGTTAGGGAAGACTAGTTTCCTCATAGTATCAACAGGTACGAAACCTGAATCCATGGCTTCTTGTCGATTGACTAGCAACACCGAACAATTGCTTTCTGAAAATATTAATTACTCCTTCAGTTTATCAAACTATGATTACAATGGTTATTAATAAAGGTTTATACATAGTGAAATTTATGCATACCACTTACAGTTACACCAATCAGGAAAGCAGCAGATCTTTGCTATATTACCGATGTTCAACTGTGTTACTGTCCAGTTTCATCAACAACGAACAATTTATTGATAGATACATGAACGTATATATTAGGCTCATTGTCGAAGAAACTGTGTAGTAAGATATTCACAGAAAAGTTATCATCATTTCCTAAAACTTCCATTATATTTTCTGTTGTATGTTTTTATGCAGACGACGAAGAGTTGACTACATCAACACTGAACAGTTTGTAGTGATCATTAACTGTAAAATTAAATAACTTTTTGCTTTATTTATATGCAAAGCGGTTAACATGTACATATTTATGTATGTGTGTGGACATTGTGGCCTGCATTATTCTCCCTGTTTGTCTTTCAAGAAATCAGGTAAATATAACAATTCTCTCAGTGCTGTTTATTGGAAAAAATGATATAACAATCAAAATAATAATAGTAATAATAATAATAATAATAATATGAAGCATTTCACAATAATCTACTAATACCACCACTACTAGTACTACTACCATTACCTGCTTGGAGTACTTATTTACTGCTATCCCATACTTCTCTTACATGTGTATGTATGCGTGTAAGTGTATATGTCCAAGTGTTTATGCATAAAATAAAGGAATATTCTTACATATCTATAAAGAATGCCTTATGCTTGAATATGTGCACATGTGTACCTGTGTTTGTGCACTCCTATTTGAGTGCTTCTATTCCCAGGATATTCTTTGTTGTTATTCTAACTGATATTCTTATTATTTATTAAGAATAATATTAGTTTCTCTAGTGATTTTATTGATTTATCTTTAGAAATAAGTTGAACTTTATGGATTGATTTTCTGTTGAATTTTATTTATAATTGTTTTTCTATTTGGTGAGTTAAATGACTGTAGTTTTTGAGCATAACTAATTGGTTAGCTAAAGTGTAAATTACTCTTTCTTTTTATGTTTCAATTTTCTAAATTCTTGATATTTCACTAATTTCTTGGGTACCTTATCGAAATACGACTATTCATGTGTTTTGAGGAACTGACTGTGAAGTGGATAATGATTAAAGCAGTAATTGACATGTATGAAGAACTCCAGATTGTATACATGGGTTCCTAAAACAAGAGATACGAAATATTAACAGATGTTAGCTAGCAAAATAGTTTTGCTTACCGTAGACGTATTCACTTTCTTCTTATTCATAAGTACTTAAAAGAGTGATAATCCTGACTAAGCAGCCTAGTGGAGAACGCTCTAGCGTTTAAATCGATGACTTCTCAGTTCAGCTGTCATTGAGAACAAACTCGCCAACTGGGAGGCAGGTATATCTAACCGATGAGTCCCAACTAGGAAGAAATGCACATCTTGGATTCCACTGCCAGCCACTATCTATCATCACTATCAAAATATTTGAAGGATGAGTATTTAAATCTATATTCTTTCATTTTCCCTTGTTTTTTATATTTATACTTCCTTCCCATTACTTTTTTAAACCGAAGTACTAATATATCTTCCTCTGAGTTGTTAACAAGTGTGAGCTGTGGAAATATAATCCATTGACTTAATTATTCAATCCTTAAGCAGTAGATTGTGGTTGTAAATCTCGCTGCATCTATTACAATCTTGAGAACCGACTAGCGTCACAGTTGGTGTACCACAGTGTCCACATAAATCTGTACCACTTTGATGTTGAGTTCCTGAATAACTTGATTTTTGTTTTCAAAACGTTTGTTTTATGTAGACTGTGGTAAGAATTTTATAGTGTCTGTGTTTGACCTAGTTGGAATGAGTGTTCTACTGAACGCTAAAATCAAGGTTGTACTACTTGACTAGTCCCGTGTTAACAGTTCTTTGGGTTATGTTAGACTGATGGATCTATCTACGTAAGAAATAAATGGCAAGAAAACGAGTGTTCCTTTGTCATCTCTGTTCATATTGCAAAGGGATGCAGCACACATACAACCGAGGAAAAACTCAGTCACTAATAAAAAAAGATCTCAGTTGAATACAATTGACGGATATGATATTGTTGGTTGGAGAATTGAACGCCCTGAGCAGCGTCGTCTATATGACCCAAAGAGATCAGTCATTAGTGGGTCAGATAGCCAAGGTGGTTTTCTGTAGCTTTGTGCAGGTCATAAACTATTTCTAACCAGCTGCAACTTCCAGCTCAGCAACTACGACTTTATCGACTGGTATCCTCTATGTTCTACACAAACTCAAGTGGATCATAGTGTAGTTCGCTACGATGATGTAGGTTCGTAACAGACTGCTGTTCCTTATGGAGTACTTGTTTAACTTCTGATCATGCTGCAATGGGTTGCTTTTTTCTTGTGTTTTGGTGGTCCTCAAAATTACCTTCCTTAGCAGACGGACCAACAAACTGATTGTGCTCAGCATCGCAGCTAAGTACCTAATAAAGCTAAATTTAAAATTAGCTATCGAAGCTTTAGAAAGTATAAATGAGTACTAGCTCCACCTAATGAGTGCTGACAAGCATGAAACTTGAGTCCAGAGCTTCTGACCGATTGATTCCTAACATTGAACACCAGTGTTCAAATGTCTATGAGTATGTAAAGTTGTATGCGTTTTGATGGAGTCATGATGGAAGAGACTTATAACCGTATATTAATTGCCAGAGAATTGTATCCCAATATAAGTGACCTTTATCATCATCAATGTCGAATTCTGACTGTGAATGTAGAGATTTATTACTTTTCGCAGTGTGACTGTGAGATCTAGACTTTACATAAAAACAGAGTCCGATGACTTTGTGTGCTTGATCATCGTCATCTCCTTAGAATCAATCATATCTGACGAAACATCATGTCAGTGATTCTAACAAAGTGTGATACACGTTTTATTCGATGGAGACCACTATACATCGTGAAACACCTGCTTCAGTGACATAAGCTTGCGTAACATTAGTCCCGTAGAGACTTGCGTGCTGTTCACTGTTTATCGACAATAGTTATGTTTAGATGAAGTACAAAGGTATTGAGTCTTCATCATGGTGTTAGAGTAAGAAAGGTACTTGTATTGGCTCGGCCTCTGCTGGTGCATCGTGGCTACGTGAAAATGGTTCGACCTATCATAAGACTTGGCAGATCAAAACACTACTAAATTTCACTCCAAAGCAAAATCAGTCGAAACCATCTTATAATTTTCGTTTTACTTGTTTCAGATAACACAAATGAATACTTCTCTGAATATATCTTATAAGACTATTTCTTATATCAATAAGTTACTTTATTTTTACATCGCTTTATTTCTTCATAATATTCTTGTGTTATTTTTTTCTTCATATTTATTTAGGACCCATGATATATATATGATATATATATGATATATATATATATATATACATATATGATATATATATGATATATATATATATATATATATATATATATATATATATGATATATATATATATATATATCAAGTATTAATTCATGTTTGTGTATGTCAGTCAACTGAGTTTAATGCAATAAATAACTGTTACGATCGACTAATATCATAGTAGATATTCATACAGGGCGTTTAAAAAAGGCTTTTCACAGTCAACTAGCGGCAGTCAATAAAAAAATAATGTTTATTTACATTATTTCCAGATATGTATTACCATATTTGGCAGGTGTCATAACTAAAATTGATTTGTAGGTCAATCTTAACATTGCGTCGGAGACAGTATGAAATATGAACCTGAAATTCCTACAAAAATATTTTCATAAACAGAATTTCCCGATATGGAGAGTTTAATCATGTAAATCTGATGTTTGCCCATGTTTATATCTACTAGCTGGAATGTTATCAAAGTCCCATTGTTAGCATTTTATGAAAACTGAAATCAAGATGCACTTCGTAACGTTGTGCATATTCAGTGGAAGGCATAGATCCATACTTATTATGTGAGGGTTAAAGCTACTATCTGGCAGCTCCAACATCGGTGGGTGAAGAGGAGCTAGAACCCGTGACCCAGTGGTTGAAATTCACCTCCCTACGTCAATGATCTAGAAATCCGTAAGGGTAATAAATTAAAAACTAAGCGCTGTAGTTGAATGTCATCTCAATGCAGTTGATTTATAAAACCCATCATGTGACACAGTATCATTTACAGGATAACGTTTCCAACATCATTTATTATCCATATTCATATAATGTAACTCAACAACTTCCGAACATGGTCTATATAGTTTTTATTCTCAATCCTTCTTTGTGATATCTTCCATATATCTGGAATGAGTGCTGAGTCATTCTTGTTGCATGTAACTGGCGTTGATTCGGTAAACAAGGATTCAGTTACAGATCTCTCCCTCCACCCTAGTATGTTAGTTTCAATGATTTTCATGTTGTTCTATCCTATTGTGTGGTTGTGTTTAGTTGCATGTATAAACACGACGGAACATTTTCCTGGATTCCTAACCTTACAATAGTCTTTATGCTGAGTAGTGATTGAAGGTGAAATGAAAATTTGGAAGGTGATCGGATTCGAATCAGTGACCACCGGGTTTTCTGTCCAGTGCTTTACCAACTGAGCTAAGATACCCAATCGCTGACCAGGTTTTTATTTCACCTCAGCCACCAAGGGATTTACCTGACTACTTACTAGAGCACTTCAATCTTGATTTCGTTTAGCTTTTGTACTGGAACAGCCTAATTGAATCTGTTTTAGTCTGTCTATTAGAAATGTCACACAATGAAACGGTAAGTGATACTGTTTCATTGTGTGACATTTCTAAAAAACAAACTAAAATGGAATCACAATCCTTCACAGTGTTCAATTTTACTCCTATACTAATTGAATCTGACCGCCTACTTTGAGCTATGTGCTTGAACTCACAAAGATTGTAAGGGGTTTTGCAAACTAAATCATCTTGCCTAACTGAATCAGTAGGACTCTGAAACCTACAAAGTCTGTTTCTAAGTGAGTTTGTACGTTTAAATGCCATTCTGATCCCAGGCTTGTTGGGAATCGTACATGATGTCTCCCAAATGTTTTCCCTGTTTGATAGCATTATGGAGGTTTTGAATTCTGTCTTTGCAGTATAACTGTGGTTATTGGTATTATGATCATTAGCACGTACGCTACCCTTATTCGTACTTTTTTCTTGCTTCAGATCTTTGACCTAACGATAGGTTTATTGATCCTGCTGTTTAGATGTTTAAAGAAGCCTAAGCCATTTTTAGCAGAAGAACTAGATGTTTCGAGGCCATAAACATATCTGCCGCTGTGGGGCATATTGGTGATCTCATGAAAATTACTGTCTGTCCAAATGTTTTATTCTAAAAATTTAAAACTAGAAGTCAGGTAGATTGAAATAAACAAGAAATCAAATACTTTACTAGACGCCTCCTTAATTAATCAATAAATTCATTATTGATTGTAAGAAAAATATGATTGGCGGAAGTAGAACAGGTGTTAATAACAGCACTAATGACAATAATAACAACACTGTGAATACAGAATTCAAAACCATTACAGTATTACCATACAAGGAAGACACCACAGAGAACTTACGTAGGTTTCTCAGTTAGGCTGGGATTTGAGTGGCATTTAAACCTACAAACTCGTTTGGGAATAAGGTTTGTAGGTTAAAACATCATACTGATCCCTTGTAATGACTTTGAGGTCAGATACATAGGTCAAAGTAGTCAAACCAAGGTCAGTTAGGCTATCTGAACACAAAACTCTAGCTAAGCTAAAATTGGCAGGTCCTAGTAAGATAAGAAAATTTAGAAAAACGTTCCACCATATCTATGCATATAACTGAACAAAACCACACAATAGGATGGAACAACATGAAAATCATTAGAACTAACATGCTAGGGTGCAGGGAGAGATCTGTAACTGAATCATTGTTTTTGAGGGAGTTGTGGAGATTTGGAAATATTTCAAGTTCTTATTCATCGTAGACTGACAATCAGTTGGAGGAACAAAGGGAACCTGGGAGAACTGGACAGCTGTTCCGTCCTAGTATGGGTCTCCTCAGCAGTGAGCACCCATGACCCCTCCAGGGATCGAACCGGCGACCTTCAGGTTCCGTGGCCAGCACGTTACCATTGAGCCACTGGGTCAGAATCCAATGCTCCATATTTCCAACTTCTGTTAGCTTACGATATAGCGCAACCGTCACCCAATGTCATCGTTGAGTAACTGTCCTCACGACCATTAGGTTTTGACTCCACCGGTCACGACTTCTCATTGGAACTTCGGGAATACTTCTCGAAGCTAGTCACCAATGAGCACCAGTTCAATTAAATTTTGAGGGAGTTGTGGGGATTCGGAAATATTTCAAGTTGTTATTCACCGAATCAATGCCAGTTACATGCAACAAGAATGACTCAGCACTCATTCCAGATATATGGAAGATATCACAAAGAAGGATTGAGAACAAAAACTACATAGACCATGTTTGGAAGTTGTTGAGTTACACTATATGAATATGGATAATAAAACGGTATCCAGTAAATGATACTATGTCACTACATGATAGGTCTTATAATTCAAATTAATTGGAATGACATTATTAGCAGCAAGGGTCGCCATTCCATCCAGCTCATTATGTTCTCTGTAGCCTAATATCCTATGATGCCAGTTTATAACAATGTTACGATACTTAGTGATGACTGAATGTGAAACGAATGTCTGTTTCGCGGCAGGGCGGGAATTAGAGACCTCTGGGATACCTGCCCGCTGTTCTGCCAACTAAGTCTTGAGACCCAGGTCCTGAGTGAGTACTAATTTCACAAGTTTTTCCCCACTGTGATGTGAACGTATTTTCAGAATATTGACTCAGTGAACTGCAGTTATTCAGCAATGTTTCAAAATTCGTAGTCATGGCGTCCCAGAAATCAGTTCTTCCTTTGTGTATTACTTTGGTAATTTGAAATAACTAGTGACTGACAGTTGGCTTAACATAATTATGCAGTCGGTTTTCCATGATTATCACTGAAAGTATTTTTAAAGTGATGAATTATTTTTAACCAATAATTGTTATTATCAAGCGTTTATGTCAGCCACTAGTGGGGTAAGTATTTTGATTGTGAAGTTGCTGATAATTAAGTGAGAGAAAATAGTGATAGATTAGATCATAGTATTTGATGGTGTAGCCTCAGGTCACACTTCATATTTGATTGAAGGCGGCTGGTTAGTGCAGGGTCTTTTTATAGTAAGACAAAGACATTCCTGACATAATATTTTTTTTATTTGAACGTCTCATTTATTGATCTCCTCTCAAGATATTGCATGGAAGCCATAAGACTTCTTCTTCTTTACTTCTCTTGGCTGTAAGGCGTAGATAATAAAACTCAGTCTTCTGAAACACCCCCAAGTAAAAACACGTATTTGAAATGACTTTTTGACCGTTTAATTTCAAGCTGTGACTTCTTTGTTAATGTCATATACTTCGGTATGAAGCAATGTAGTTCAGCACGCCCAGTTCACTTTCATCAGACTGCGGCATCTGTGGTAGACGAGAGATATCCAGATATCTATTAGGCCTTGTTGTACTGCACAAAAGAGTGAATTTTCAAGTTATAACACTTTGAAATATATTCTTGCAAGTTGAGGTTTTCAGACAATAATAGTTAAACATTTTTGGTATCATTTATATGTGATGTAATCATCATATAAGTATTGCAGAGGTCAAGTGTAGAATAGTATTTAAAATAGATAAATCAGTTAAACATGCAATGAGTCATATCTGAGTGAAGAGTCTGGAACATATGATATATAGAAAAAACCATCTACTTGAACTTACAACATCAAGTGAAAAGCAGAGTTAAAAAGATACAAGACGGAACCATAAAATTCATATCAGTAAATGTAAGTCTACTCTATCTGGGTTACATGAGACAGATGGAATCGATAACTGAAGGCACTGACCGACATAGTTCAATATCCAACTCAAGGGAATATCTATAGCTCAGTTTTTTCTAAATCTTTAACATTCTACTATTCGAAACTTTTTATTCCTTTTCTCATTGTTAATTCTTCAGTAGTTCTTAATTTTCTGACCAGTTTTGTATCATCGTTCTGGTTTCCTGTCACCTCATTCCGATGTTTCTTTGGACTAACTCTAATGGTATGAAATTTGACAACTATGAAACAATAGTAACTATCCGACTTTCTAAGTTACACATGATCGGTTGACTTAAATAAAAAAGGGAGAGAATACAAGCAGCTAAATTCTTCGATAACTGAGCTACAACATCCGACCTTTACTTTCAACGGAACATAAGATGACAAATTGTAAATACAAGTTTTAACCGATTCAATAGAACGTAATAATGAAATTAAGGGAATGAATGAATACGTCAATTGGTTCACTACCTAACGCATGTTTATCTTCTGTCGAAAAGTTAAGTCTAAAGAAGGTTGATATATCAATGAGATAACCACAAGTAACGCTTTTCTTATAACACCTAACTGGATTTAATATTCTAAAACTGTTTACTACTTCTAGAGTCCTTCATATTTACAAGCACTTGTCATCTGAAGATGATATGATAAATTGCTTAGAAGTCTTACATTGAGGGAAAATAATCCCGGTTAAATACTAACTAATGTTTATACAGGATGATTTTTCATTTCAAATTTTCATATCACCTTCAATCATCACCCAGTATAAATACAAGTCTGCCAAACTACGGCTATCTCAGATAGTCAAAATGATAATTAATTAATGTGGCAACAGTCAACTACAACAATATGTAGACAAACAAGTTTGAAATTCTAAAGCATTAGTCATCACAGACTGACATCAGTTGGAAAACCATTGGTAACCTTATAGCACTGGACAGCTTTTTCGTCCTAGTATGGTACTCTTCAATAGTGCACACCCACAACCCGGTTGGGGTTCGAACTTAGGACCTTCAGGTTTCACGGTGAATGCGTTAACCATCCCGACACTGGGTCAGAGTTCAGTGGTTCACATTTTCCTACTTCTGTCGATTTACTACATAGCGGTACTTTCCTTCAAGATCTTCATTTGGCACCCGCTTCACTGGCTGACTGGTTGACCCCACAGGTCACGGCTGGAATATTTTTGACTTCTGGTCACTTAAAACTTACATTCCAATGGTTGTTCAATGAAGGATACAAAATCTGCACTTCTTATGGAAAATTTTTCTTCCTCAGAAATATATAAGGATTATGATTGCGGTTGGGATAAATCTTCTTTTGTATCACGATTTGAACCAACTGCCCAAAAAATTACCAAACCTGCATTCTAACAACCGTATTATGAAACGGAACAGCTAATCATATTTAATTCTCATCTTATTCAGCGAGAATTCTTCCCAAATATTATGTGGTTGCTCAGTGGGAAACTGTCAACCTATTATCACAGAAGCTGAACAACAGTTTTTCAAGTTGAATTGGAAAATCAAAAGAATGATAACCCCTTTTTTCTGGAGGGCTGGTTAGTAATAACCACTTTATTCTAACCAATATGTATGATGGTATGGGATTTTCAGTATGTAATTTTTCAACAAATTCACTCTCAGAACAACACTTTTAGACGAAATGTTTATTGTATATATTGTTGTTAATAATAATAGTACTCAAGACAATAATATTCAATAACCACCTGGTCCTGGATGGATGTTCGGTCTATAATGAAGAATCAACAGAAATGTCAGTGCAATTTCGGTGGTGGTTCATTCAGACGGTACAAAAGTCTGCAACTCAAGCTAAGCATCTGGTGGATAGAAATATGATAAACTATTTAGCATTGACAAGTCCAGTTCCATATAACGTAACATTTTTCGCCGCCTTGTTATTGACGTGAATTGAATTCTGCTGTCACTGAAGTTTTTTGCCAACTACTTTCATTATTATTAGTCCAACAACAGTCCTTAATAGCGGCTTACGTGCAAAGCAAATGATTACGCCGGAATCTAGACTAAACTTTAGAAATAATGATGATGAATATTCTCTTAAAACTCCTAAGCAATGTCGAAGGGTGAATGCTGTGAAACTTGTAAAATTACAAACTATTACATACAATCATTATTAAATTAAGCGCGCTTTGAACCTCTTTTTTGTAGCTTCCGTAGACCCTGTAAAAGTAACATTGATCTTCCCTTTGTTTTTACAGCCATGTCAGAATCACTCTGATAGTAACACTGTTCCTGAGTTTTGAGAATTTAGAGACGTGAGATACTCAGGATGAAGTATGATATTACGAAAGGAATGGTTTGAACACATGAATGAAATCAAAGCCATGAAATAATCCGCTATTTTGATAACCTTAAAAGCTGAAGTGTAGTGGTGCAAAGAGGCGACTTCATTTTACTGCGGAGCACCCCATTTTTCCCTACAGTTTCTACCCTAATCACTACAAAAAGTTACAGAAGTTCTCTAGATTAGCTGTTTAACCTCTGAACGAATGGCCAGTCACTATCAAACCACCATGGTCATAGCTTCTAATATTTACAGTATTGTTTGGATTCTGGAGAACTTTTTTTGTTTTTACGTAAACTGCCGATTCGTCCTGAATTAATGTTAGTGCAGCCATGTTGTACTACCCATAAGCTGCCTTAGTCTGTCAGCTCGCATCAACTAGAGGCTGGTCACTAATGCTCAGTGGTCTATGTTACTTCTGATATCAGCACATCAAAGGGGAAGGCATTAAGGTGAAAGATGGTAAAATAGTGAAGAAAGTAGTCAAAAGTGTTAGGAAGTCATGAAAAGAAAACAGTAGGGGATGAGACAATAATGAAATTCGGTAAGACGATTAAGACCGTGTGGTTATTTCTGACCTTTTCCTAACCTACAGCTAATTCATCTGGGACCGTAGTGACAGGGACTAGACATGTGAAACAAATGTTTCAGCCGCCTGAATCGATGAGGGTATACAACTTTCGGTGTTATTTATTTTTTGGCACCACAACACACGACTTTTACTACGAAGACAACGATAGTTGACTGCGCGAAGCATTCATTTGTCCCCTACCGTTAATGACCACATTTGACAGCCATATGTTAGGATGAAGAGAAATTTGTCACAGTACACTCGGTCGTTAACAGGCGATGAAATATCATGACGATGCCGTCGGAGATGTGAGTTGGTAAAATTCAATTGAACCTTTTGTTTCAGTGGGTGGTAACTGACCCTGACTTGATTTGACTTCTTAAGTAATTGAAGTGGCTAACGTGTTCAGCTGCTCCATTCTCTTGTTGTTGACGAAAACGTCAATGCAGAACAGTTTAAAGGCAGAAATTTTCATTATGGTAACGAGAAACGGATCCAAAACATTCTTAAATTGCCACTCAAAGTGTCCAGAAGAATATTCATCTCGGCAAAACCTTCACCTCACATCTGGCTCTGCTATTTTTCCTAATTTCAGGTTGTTAACTACTTTCTCGACTTCTGTAAGTGTTGAGTGTCCTGTATTGACGTTTCATTCAGGAACGTATGGATAATGGGCAACAGAATAACGGATGGAGGCCATCTGAAATGTTCTTCGAGGTGTTCCGGTCACCTCCCCTGCAAGTTAGTCACAGGTTATTCTTCTCTTCTGTAGTCTTAGTAACAGCTGATCTTTTCGCTTCAGTATCCTTAATAAGTCTAAAGAGCTGTCTACTGTAATATACTCCCGGTGCCTTTCCTGGCTATTTAGCTTTCACCATCTACCACAGCTAGGGGTCATTAGGCAAACTTCTTACCAACCTATATTTGAGTTGCATTCTTTCCCCATTAAGGTTTAGGCTTACAGAAGTGCGTCCACGCACATAAAACAACTCAGAAGACGCTGTTGGTACCTGTTATCCCCTTTCTGACAAGTTTCTGAGTTCTAGCTACGGTCTTTAACACTGTTTTCATAGTACAGTGCAGATGGCGCTAACCTTCCTCTGGATTAGTGATGCTGTCCAGTTCAAATAACTGTCTCTCCAGTTGATTGCTGATAGCATTTTTAGCATTCCCATCGTCTAGCTGCGTAGCTTGAGTTTCTTTACATGCAATGAGGTGCAGGTAAAACCCTGCATGAAGTGGTAGATAATCGCTGTTGAAATATGTGGTCTAGAAGAAGCGACAATCTTCCACTGATCTTCTCCAGCGATATTTGACACTAGTCCTTGTGAAATACTGACATGATTTTTATGAGTGTGCTGAAGCATTTACCAGGAAGTGTGAAATCAGCCCTAGATTTCTCATCAGAATTCGAAAAATTGTTGTTCCTCCATATCACTGGAAACTCAACACTTAGCTCTTTATAATCTGAAGACGCACCATAATATATGTGTCCTGTGGCGTCTTCGTAATTTTCTTGCTTCTGTTTGCTATCTACTAGGATAAGGTAATAGGGATTATCAAAGCGTTTATGACTTAACGTGTGATAAACCTTATACAGATTTTCCATCAGATTTACTTTTTGACGGTTCTATTTTTACATTCTATGCTAACTATTCACTCCTGAATATAGTTAGCGCTTTTCACCCAACGTTTTCGCCTTTCACTAATATATTTCATCCATGGTTTTCATTTACAAGTAAAAAAGACTCTTTTTGCATGCCTGAGTTCAAAATTTTCAATCAGGATTTTTATTCTAATCATTTTAGTGTTAAAAACTAGACTACTATTCACTGAGATTGTCACCCTTTTTTCTGATGTGACTGCAATACGAATGATAATACTTTGAACAGTCAAGGAAACGCAGCACTTTTCATAACCACCCCATACAAGATTGTCAATGATTCTTAAAATACATTTCATAACTTTGTATCAAACTAAATGTCTGAATATGTCTTTCAGAATTGCAATATCCCACCTTCCTGAATCTTGACTGTTGAACCTGTTACTGAAAGAACTGCACGGTTTCTTTCACTGAACAAATAGTTGTTTTCAATTACTTTATTATAAATCTATACAGCCCTACTCATTACTGGTAAGTAGTTGATTCTTTTACGCGGTTTATTGGTCGAAACTTTGAACAATAAAGAGCTCTTAACCAAATTACTTTTCCGAAGAATAACCCTAATTATAAATTTACGATTCAAAGGGGTTACTATTGCTGAAGTATTAAAATACATCGAATGCACTTTCTGTCTCGCTGGCTTAATCTTAGCCTTTGTTCAGGTCGACATATGATTCAGAAACGTATGAAGGATAGTTTACTTCTTATTCACTCACCTATCAATTTACATAAATTGAATGTTCTCTGAAAAAGCACTATTGAACACTACTCTATTTGGTTAACCAAAGGTAAACTAATAATAACAGCATCTCCCATATATGAATAACTAATAAACTTAGTCCATTCAGCTTCGCATAATTCATATTTAGGGGTGCTTTAAAAGGTTGAGCTAAACTCCTTAATCTATGCATAGTTGAAGCTGTGACTGTGAATGATCAGAGCTCTTGTGAAAGCAGTTTTCGCTTATTCCCCCCCCCCCACACCTTATCCCTAATTATATACCTTTTGTTTGAATGATTTCATTTTGCATCACTTTATTAATTTCATAATGGTTATTACCATCAATATTATTAACATTTCATGTTTTTTGATAGTATTACCGTTTTAGATCGATTCTTCCTTTTTTCAATGATTTCGTTTGTATTTCATCCAACTGAACAAATCTATCAGAAACACTTCTACCATGACTACTCATCTTTCACTTTGACACCAATAAATACAGTAAACATAATAATTTAGTAACATTATAAAGATATGCAATACAGACATAGATAGGAAGTGAACAGTCAGAAAATAAGGAAGATTCATAAGGTAAATTCATCTGTGTATTCTTAAAAGGTTATTAGTAAAGTACAGCGTGATTTCTATTGGTTTCAATTTTGATATATCACAGAGCAATACAATCTGTCGGAAGCCTTCTGAAAAGTAATGATACTATAGCGCAAGCTAGTCCAACACAACTACTTTTCATTCTACGGCACTTTGTGATAATTTGATCGCATTTCCCCTTTTTGTCAATCAGTGTGAAAGGTAACGAACAATGAACGGTATGAAATTCATTGAAACGGTGTGATTAGGACATGAAAAAGTCATTTAAGCTGGTGCTTCAAGATGATGTCACTTGTTAAATAACTGTTTCCATAACTCGCCCATTAAATGTCAGAATTTATGACATTGCATTTTAAGTTATTGTGACAAGTCCTATCGAAGCATTGGCTATCAAATATCGGACATTCCCAGTTCTAATGAAGAGTTATCTTCTCAATTGAAGTGGATTGTGCAAGTGATCTGTCACAGACCGACTTATGTTTCGATGATGCTGACGGTGATAAACGTTGGCTTATACTTCCGTCCTATCGATCGCACCTGAAAAACACACGCAACTGTTCATATACAAATCGAGACACCAGGATAACTTGCTTTTAGCTAAAATATAAGGTAGTATGATGCTTTTGACGATACCAGTTTGAACTCATCTGAAATAAAAGTAAAACATTGGTTTTAATATTGAAAATGTAGAAATATAAGCACATATTTTTCTGGGGGAAATGTTTAGAAAGGTAGCTGTTCTCCAAGTTAAAAGAAAGTTAGAAATTCTCATTGCCAAGTGAAGCCAATACGAAGTTCACTTCTGTCATATTTGCTCGATAATGACCGTATAAAAGACAAGATAAAAACATTCAAAATCATTTACTGCATTCATCAAAATCTTTCGAACGGAATTGACACACATATTACGTATAGATGAGGCTATGAGGATTATAGAAACTAACCCTAGTCTTTGAACGCAGAAAAAGTTTATATAGCCTTTATCTTTATCTTGGTCAAAGAAATCTCATTCAATGACTTCAAAGATAAATGTAAATTTCATCTTTCTCATTTTCGCCAGCTCTTTTATACAATGCTTATTTCATTTGGAGCATTGTAAGGACTTATTTATTGATTTTTGGTTGGTATTCATCATGAACTACCATTAGTTGGAGAAATATTGGAAATCTGGGAGCAGGTGTTTCCTCCTAATTTTGGATTTTTCAGTAGTGCCCACCAAAGATACCACTAGAGATCGAACTCAGGACCTTTGTGTTCGACGGCTACCACGTTACAAGCGAGCCAACAGGTTGGAATCCAATGGTCCATATTTCCCAGCGGGGCTGTGCTTGTGCACTGCTGAGTATGCACATACTGGGGCCACTCAGCTGTCCAGTGTTCCAAGGTCTCCAACGTTTCTGCAACTGATGTCAGTTATGATGAACACCAACCTTAAATCAATAAATAAATCCCCACAAACCTCTAAAGTGAATAATTTCAGTATCTAATAGTGACTAGCTTCGAGAGGTGATTCTCGAAGTTTTAATGGGTAGTCGTGACCGGTGGGGTCAGCCAAGTCAGATATAAGAGGAGATACTCAACGATGGCATTGGATGGAAGTCCTGCTATATCATGAACTGACAGAATTGGAAAACGTGAACCACTTAATTCTGACCCATTAGCATGATGGTAACATGCCGGCCATGGAACCTGAAGTTTCTGGTTCCGATCCCTGGTGGGGAGGAGGAGTCCCATACTAGAGTGAAACTGCTGTCAAGTGCTCCTAGGTTTCCAGTGTTTCTCCAACTGATACCCGTCAGTGATGCATACCAAATTGACAGGCCGATTAGATGGCCCACACTCTTTCGGTCCTGTATATATTTGGTAAGTACATAATATATTGGATATTTTCGCTTATGGTTCGTATTCTTATTGTGTTAGCTGGTTTGAGAAGCAAACTGCTAAGATTACCTTCAAACATGACGAATAGCAACAGTATGTGGTAAAAGATTTAATATGCAACATATTTTGTGAAAATTCAACTTCGCTTCACTTCATAACTCAGTAATGATTACGCCATAGAAAACATGACATTAATCTTACTGGTGAAATATTACACAAACACTTTTGTTAACAATATATTCTATTGAAGAAGCTGTGACATACACAGCGAAACGTTCAGAACAATCTTGTTATCGATTTTATAAACACGCTGGGATTTTATTAAAACTTATTTATACAATAATATTAATTCTGGTTTGCTTTTCTTATCAGAAATATCACCCTGTGGTCTATATTTTGTAAATAAATTCTTTTGTCACACGTAGACTTTTTATACCCATCTTAAGCATAACCTGATCAAATACCGTTGATGACACAACTATCTAAACACTCTGACACTTTACCACAATATATTGGCTAAAACTGACGAATAGAGACGTATCATCTACAAATTTTAATTGGCTTAATCGTTTTTTTTTGGATCGTATATAAGTATTAATTAACGTAAATCCACTGTTAGATAGTAGATTTGGTAAATCATTATATGCTTGTCTGTGTACTTCCTTGCATACTTCCTGTAAGAAAACCAATCAACTGATCGTATATCTATTACAGAAATCGATAAATGTTTAGGCTACTTCATTTTAAGTTCAAAATACCCTATTATCTGAAATATACAGATTAACAAGAGTGAAAGTAGTAATTAGTTCATTTACTGATAAAATTGCCTATTTGTGATCTCTTAGGAATCAGTCACACTGTCAAACTACATCTATGTCCAAAGATCATATGAAGACGTCTGACATTCTCAGTGTGTTTGAGATTCATTTGCTGTAAATTCTTATTTATTTATCCCTTGGGTTCCTAATGGAACATAGGGCTTCATTAGAACGTCTCCATTCCACTCTCTTCTCTGCAATCTTTTGAACATGGCTCCACGACAGCTCATAAGCTCTCATTTTTTCCTCTCATCATCTCCTCCATGTTACCCTCACCTCGGACGCCCAACTCGTCGATTCCCACCTGAGTTCCACTCGACGGCCTGGCCTGACTCATGATGTCCCCAGCTGGCCTTCTCAGTGGTTGCCCAATCCAGTTCATCTCCACTTCCTTCTGCATATTTGTTGAGCGATAGGTTCTTGTTGGTTCGTCACCAGCCGGAGTTCCTTGTTGCTTATTCTTTCTGGCCATCTGATCTTCAGTAACGAACCAGGGTAGGCAGTTGTTGATGAATGTCTGTAATTTGTTGGAAATCCCCTTCGTAACGCGCCAAGTTCTGAACCATACAGGAGCACTGACTTGACTGGATTGGTGTTGAAAATCAGGATCTTGTTCCACATGCTGAGTGCAGAAGATCTCCACACTGGTTTCAGGCTTATGAACGCCTGTCTTGCTTTTCCGATGCTGACTTTGACATCCTCGTCTGTGCCACCTGTAGTTGAAACGGTGCTGCCCAGATAGGTGAAGGAGGCTACTTCCTTAAGTTTCTCCCGTTGATGCTGATTGGAGTTTGTTGTTGTTGGTTGGGTATATTCATCACCTCTGTCTTCTCTACATTCACTTGAACTCCCGTCTTCGCTGGCCTGCCTCTTCTGTCAACTTGTTAGTTTTCACCGGTAGACCTTTGAGTTTGTGCTGCAAGACAATAGACGCAAGTCATCGGCGAAATCCAAGTCTTCTAAGTTCTTTTCCGCTGTCCAGCTTATCCCCCTCTTCTCGCTCCGCTTTAAATTCTTAGCATTACCTAATATGCTGATGACTCACAACCCCACTGTACTTTTAATAGACGAACTAAAAAAAATTCACCACCCTATTTTTGTCCCACCTTACTCACATAACGAAAAAAACCTCTCTGGCCGAGTTGCTTATTCACTCACCTGTATTATATCGATCTTTGCTCCATATCACCATATAATTGGATGATTGTAAAGGTCACCACTTTCTGCACCAAAACTTGTTATTAACCTGAAAACTTAATGTCAGATTCATACTCATGAAAACGATCTTCCTAGCAAGGTGGAAACGTTGAGGAATCACGCAAAATATTTGTTTCTTTTGTTATTTGTTCTACGCCGGGATTGCACAAGTAAAATACACCTTATACAATAATATACAATAGTATGCTGACTACTTAATAATGATTTTAGTAGTAACTAAATGACTAACAAAAATAATTACGGGCCTTTACAAACTTAATGAGACTGTAAACAATGCGCAACAATCGTTATCCTTAGATGTTTACGAAAAGAACTGCTAAAAGGTGATGAAATGAAGAAAGAAATGTCTTCAGAAGAAATCATATCAAAATCATAAAAGTAGATCAAGGTAGTGTAATCAACACGACAATTCTTTGATGGGGCACACTGTAATACTGTGATATTACAAGAACAGTTTACTGCGCACAGTCCAGCGAAAACAGACAAATAGTTCTCAAAGCTTCGTTTTTACTATCTCCTTGCTTTTGTTCCTAGCGTTACTGCTAGTAGAATATTTTAGATATACAGTTAAGGTTTTGAATCATGGATTCGGTGAATAAAAGTCCCTTAGCAGTAAATCTATGTGTTAATATGGTAGTAGTAAACCTCTTATTACTATGATTATCCCAGAATTGTCAGAAATCTGATTGAGTAGTAATGATATCTGTTCATTGCACAACAAAACTCTTGAGGCGTTAAATGTATACGATAGAATATACACTCAGAGTTAAAAGTTTGCAAAGTCATATCACTCCAAACAGAATCAAGGAAATTTGAATCACATGAGGATACAACACATATAGGTGACAGTTTATGAATAAGATAACATTGAGATAGTGTAAAGTAGACACCAACAAAAACTAGACTATAATAAATTCGAAATTTCGGTAGCATTCTGACGCTGTATATTCTACATTCACTATAATTTTAAGAACAGATTACATGTAACTAAACCTTTACTGTCCATATAACCATACAGGAATGTCCACAAAAACATATCAAATCAATCAATCATTATCAACATAGGACCAGGCATTACTGCCTAACACTCCGAGTTGCCACACCTCATATCACCACATCAAGTAAAAAAGTAGTGAGGTGAAGGATGAAGATAAGTGAATGCAGTCAAAAGAAATATAAAGTACGAGAAGAAAGAAAGAGGAGTGACAAAATGGTGAGATTCGGTATAGCGTTGTTAAGATGAGGATAGTATGTGTATACATCTGCACCACTGACTTCGGTTCTGAGCCATATCACCTAGGGCCTCCAACCACTGGTTTCTCTTGTTCCGCCGACCCCAACCACCTAGTCTGCATCGTCCTACATGGCTTAAACCAACAGTCAGAGATTTCATACATTGGTGCCATGTTTTAGTCTGGCCACCTCGGGCCTTTTTCCAGCCTGGACCTACTTCCCATAAAATTGTGTGATGAGACAATCGGTGACTAGGCATATGTAACACGTGTTCCAACTATCTCAATCGATGAAGGTTCACAACCTCGTCAACCAACTAACCTCTTCTCCCTAAAACTCTATACCTGACTTTTGCATTACTCACGTGGTGACACCACGGAATACGACCTATACTACGAAGTCAACGATGGTCAAACACCTAAAGCCTTCTCATGTCTTCCACCTTCAATGGCCATATTTCAAAGCCACACAGCAGGACAGAGCAAACTGCTGGGCAGTACAAGCGACCCTTAATAGACAAACGGGTATCATGGCGGCGCCATTGGTGGTGTAAATTGGCGAAAGCCAGCCGAGCCTTTTGTATCCGTGCAGAGATCCCATCGGCCACTGAGCCACTAGAGTAGGGCTGATCCTACTTCCCAGGTAAGTGAAGTGGTCAACACACTCAACCACTTCACTCTCTATTGTTAGCCGCGGTGGGGCACCGCTGAAGATTAGTCCTGGGGCAAAAATTTGCATTTGGGTGGTGAAAATCGCATCCCAAACATTCTCAAATTCCCACTCAAAGTGCTCACAAGACTCTGCATCTTGTCAGCGTCTTCACTTAATAGGACTATGTCATCTGCATATTCTAGATCTAAAGAAAATTCACCTGTGATTGGGTCAACGTCTGTGTAATTAGGTGACGAGAGGGAAACCTCCATAAGAAAACATATCAAGAATAGAGATGAAACAATAAATGACTAGTTGAATAATACGTTATATTTCCTCCCTCGTTTTACTTTATTTCTTGACCAGACAAAACATAAATATGACTTTTATATGCCATAGCTTAATTTTATTATTTCTCCTATCAAAACAATAAACTTTCCTATCGACCGATAGAATTCGATTAGCACTCAGGATTAGACAGCATGAAATTGTTTACTCTCCAGTGCACCTAATGAAGTCCTACAAGAGGTTAATCATAGCCTGAATAGCTTAGTGGTGTAACGTCTTTGACTGTAGCACTGAGTAACGTGGGTTCGAATCTCCAAAGAGAGATTAGTTCTATCAACGTTTCAAATCCACTGTTGATGAGTGCCAATAAACAGAGAACTTAGATTCACGGCTTCTTATCGGTTGCGTTCATCCAGTTTGCCTTCTCACTGCACCATTATATTCAAAACTCATGCATCAGTCACGTGTACGTTTGTGCCATAGGCCACACCTATTGCATCACGGCTAATGGTACTACCTAGCTACCCTAACCTCAGTAAGTGGAGCAGCTTTCGGACGTGTGACCCATTTTTTTGGAAATCCAGTCCGTAGACCAATGAACTGGAGATCCGCATTCTATTTTATAAAATACTATAGCTTACAAAAATGAAACCACTGAGAAGTAATTGTATCTCTCAGAATATGTTATTTGTAATAATTGAAAATTCAAGTGATCCGGCTTGAAATTAGAATGTCAGGATTTCGGAAAAGAGCTACCCACTCGTGAAAACCAGTTCTATTCACTAATATACATTGTCAATATGTGCAAAGGGTAAGCGTTTGGTGAACAGAAAATGTTTACACTGTATATGTTAAGAATAATCACATTGTGAAGTTATCCAGGCTTCAATACTTGATTGTTCACCTTTCTTCGTTATGTTTAGGTGAGTCAGTTTTTCGACAGGAATCTCAATTTGATATCTCACAGGTATTATGTAGCTGAAACTGCAGAAATATCACAGATATCCTTGAAAATGTTCCACTCACTGTTGAATTTTGAACATCTTTTGACGAAAGCTGGATCTAATTCATACAAATTTGTCTGATATATCAAGCTACTGCTGATGTAGATTTTAAACAAGCATATATATCTTGAACCAATCTCAGCAATTGGATAGATACAGCTGAAACCTGAAATTCATATAATCTTCTGAATATAAATAATATGTATTCCAAATGTTCATGGGTCAGTAGAACTGTAAGTTCGAAATAATTTTAGAACAATAATTCGTCAATACTGCAATTATTGAAACTGTGAGGATTCAAATATTCATGAAATGAAGCTCTTGAACTGTTCTAATCTGCTACATGAGTTATCCTTTCTTTCGGTAGTATGTAAAATAACTTCTAAGGAAGGGTAATTAGAAATAAACAATAATCAATCTCTACAAATCTCCTATGCAAATAATTTGTTTCACTGAGTAATAATACAATTAGCAGCCACTAGTTTTATGTTTGATGTTCTATCGACAGGCATTATTCTGACTACTCCATCCCAAATTTCACCTTCTTTTAGGATTTCTAACATATTATTACTAATTTTCTTAGATTTCTCCTATTATTAATTACTTTCAACACACTCCGATGGTAATGGTGACAGCTTGGATGAGTACATAATAGCAGTCGGTCATGATTTGCGTTAATAGATCTGGTCTATCGTTTATTGAATTGATAAAGTTAATAACTTTAGATTCATGAATAAAAATTAGAAGACAGATACTTCTCTGACCGGTAATTCAGGTAGTAAAAAATTTCAACATTCACTTTAGATTGATTATTATGAAAGCTTGGTTGCCATGTTATTCTTCAAGGAACTTGTTGGTCTAAGTATTTCTTGAAGACGTTAGTGCGGTTGATAAATCTAAACAAAGTAATGAGAAGACAGTGATTATTTGAAACATGTGATGCATTAGCGCTATACATTTCAAACAGTCTAATCGCATATGAACTTGTCAAATAATTTATACAAAATTTTTATTATTATTATTAGTCCCTTGGGTTCCTAGTGGAACATAGGGCTTCAGTAGCACGCCTCCAGTGACCTCTGTTCTCTGAGATCTTTTGAACCTGGTCCACGACAGCCCACAAGCTCTCATTTCCTCCTCGCATGACCTCCTCCATGTCACCCTCGGACGTCCAACTCGTCGCTTCCCATGGGGATTCCACTCGAGGGCCTGACGCGTGATGTCCTCAGTCGGCCTTCTCAGTGCATGGCCAATCCATCTCCACTTCTTCCTGCATATTTGTTGCGTGATAGGTTCTTGGTTGGTTCGTTCCCAGAGTTCCTTGTTGCTTATTTTTTCTGGCCATCTGATCTTCAGCAGCGAGCGTAAGCAGTTGTTGATGAATGTCTGTAGTTTATTGGAAATACCTTTCGTGACGCGCCAAGTCTCTGAGCCATACAAGAGCACTGACTTGACGTTGGTGTTGAAAATCCGTATCTTGTTCCGCATGCTGAGTGCAGAAGATCTCCACACTGGTTTCAGGCTAATGAACGCCTGTCTTGCTTTTCCGATTCTGACTTTGACGTCCTCGTCCGTCCCGCCTGTAGTTGAAACAGTGCTTCCTAGATAAGTGAAGGAGGTTACTTCCTTCAAGTTTCTCCCGTTGACGGTGATTGGAGTTTGTTGTTGTTGTTGATGGTGGTGGTGCGGTATCTTCATCACTTCTGTCTTCTCTATATTCACCTGAAGTCCCGTCTTCGCTGCCTCTTCTATCAACTTGTTAGTTTTTGCCTGCAGATCTTCAAGTTTATGTGACATTAGGCATAAGTCATCGGCGAAATCCAAGTCTTCTAGGTTCTTTTCCGTCGTCCAGTGTATCCCCCTCTTCTCGCTGCCTACTGTTTGCTGCATGATCCAGTCCACCACAATAAGGAATATCATGGGGGATAGTAGGCAACCTTGTTTCACTCCTGTCTTCACTTCAAAGGCATCACTGAGCTTCCCATTGTGGATTACTTGGCATGTGGCATCTTCATATAGTTGTTGAATGAGGCGGATAAAGGTTTGCGGTACTCCGTAGTATTGAAGCAGTTTCCAAATTACTTCTCGGTCGACGCTGTCAAAGGCCTTCTCAAAGTCGATGAAGTTGAGGTAGAGAGCTGATTGCCATTCTACGCTCTGTTCTATGATGATACGAAGCGTTGCAATTTGGTCGCACATGATTTGTACTTCCTGAAGCCTGCCTGTTCCGGTCGCAGTTTTGAATCCAGTGCGTCTTTAAGCCTCTCCAGGATGATGCGGCTTAATATTTTACTTGGGGTGGACAGGAGAGTGATTCCGCGCCAGTTCTTGCAAGCACTGAGGTCTCCCTTCTTCGGCAGTTTGACAAGGTAACCCTTCTTCCAATCGTCAGGTACCTTCTCTTCCTTCCACACCTTCTGCAATAGTGGTGTGAGCATGTCCGCTGTTGTCTCTGCATCTGTTCTCAGTGCTTCTGGCGGTATTCCATCTGGTCCTGCTGCTTTCCCGCATTTCAGTAGCTTTATGGCGTTCAGGACTTCCATTTTCGTTGGGGGATTTATGTTCACTTGTAATTCAGCGGCTGCAGGTGGTATTTCTGGACGAAGTGCAGGTGGTGGTCGATTCAAGAGCTTCTTGAAGTGGTCGGCCCATCGTTTCCTCTGTTTCTCTTCTTTTGTAATTAAATTTCCTTCTTCATCTTTTATTGGTTTCATCTGTGTTGGTCTCTTCCCTGATAGCAACCTGGTTATTTGATACAATGTCGTCAGGTCTCTCTTACCTGCAGCCTGTTCTGCTTCACTTGCCAGTGTTTCGTAGAAGTGTCTTTTGTCTTTGCGTGCACTCTTCTTCACTTCTTTGTCCAGTGTTTTATACATTGTGCTCAGTTCCTCTTGTCGTTGAGCATCCTTGCACTGGTTTATCTTCTGCTTCACCATCCTCCTCTCCTCTATCAGCTTCCAGGTATCCGTCGAGATCCATTCCTTGTCTTCTTTCTTCTTCCTTCCTAATACTGTTGTGCAGGTTTCTTTCCACATAGCTTTCAAAGACTTCCAGTGTTCTTCCACACAGGTTTCTTCAGGGATGTCCCTCGATGTCTCCCATTTTGTCTTGATGGCTGCCTTGAAGATCTCCTTTGTAGTTTCATCCTTCAGTTTCCGAGTGTTGTACTTGAATTGAGGTCTATCACCAGCTTCCTTGAAGGCTTTTAACTTGATTTGGAAGGTTCCTTGCACTAGATAGTGGTCTGAACCTACATCTGCTCCTCTTCTTGACCTTGTGTTAAGTAGACTGCGTCTCCATTTTCTTGAGATTGAGATAAAGTCGATTTGATTTTTAGTGTGTCCATCTGGTGAAATCCATGTCGCTTTGTGGATATCCTTGTGCCTGAACACACTGCCTCCAATCACCAAATCGTTGAATGCACAGAATTCTGCAAACAATTCTCCATTCTCATTCATTTCACCTAGCGCCTCTCGACCCATGGTTAGTTCTCTTCCCGTGTTGTCCCCTCCCAGTTTGGCATTCATGTCGCCCATCAGAATTTTGATATCGCCAACTGACGTCTTGTCCAGTGTTGATTGAAGTTGTCTGTAGAATTCCTCCTTTTTCTCTTGCTCTGCATTATTTGTAGGTGCATAACATTGTATGATTGTGACCTTTCTTCCTTTTGAGTTGAATCTTGCTGTCATGATCCTGGAGGAGATTGGTTCCCACTGCATGAGAGCCTTCGATGCTCTTGAGGACATCATGATAGCCACTCCCTCAGTGTGCTCGTGGTTGGCGTCTGGGTGACCGGAGTAGATTATTGATTCTCCAGTTGACAGTTTGGAGAGTCCACTCCCATTCCATCTGCTTTCGCAAATCCCAAGCACTTCGATGTTATACCTTCTCATCTCCTTTGCAATCTGGGCTGCCTTACTGGGTTCAAACATCGTGCGGACATTCCATGTCCCCACGTTTACTTTCGCTTTCATCGAGAGAAGACACATCGGCCAATTGGCTTCCCGAAGGCTTTCACCAACTGGCGTCATTTCGCCTCTCCGATTCCAGCGGGGAATAAGTTTGTTTTCATTTTTTATATTTTGTTTGTGCTTTGAAGTTTCTTTAGCGGTTAGATTTGTTTTACGGGGTAGGGTTGCTAGCCCTATGCCCAACCTTCCCTCTTTACCCGGGCTTAGGACCGGCTAGTAACTAGTAAACTAGTTAACCAGGCGAGGTTTTATACAAAATTTAGAAAGGTTAATTAAGCCGGTGGAATTGTAACTGAGGAACATAATAAGGACGGAAAGAAAACAGGAGAGGAAAAAAGGTTAAATCATCACTACCAATAGTATGAAGAGTTGAACTCAATGTTACCAGGGTAAGTACAAATTATTTCTGAAAACACAAAACGGTTTGAAGTTATGGATAGCAAGTGCTTCCACACAGTACATTAATGAGGTATCTTCATATCAATTTTATGAACAGTTTCTGATGTGTATTGCGATCGATGAGGAAGGACGTTTATCGCCTGCACTTATTAAACTGTTACAGGTCATTTGTTTCTTGAGCCATGTGTGCACATGTTCAACCATTCTTAACTGTATATCACGATTGCTCCTCCCTACGTAAGTGTAAACTGATAGATACAATGAAATGGGATACACCCGTTCAAATGCTGTTTAGGTTTGTCTTCTCCACTAAGATGACCTTGGCCGAGTAGTGTATCCTGCTAACAAATGATTTGAGCCTTTACGCTATTCGATTCACCTCTATATGGCAATGTGATATATACATTTTCCTCAGGAAGAAAATACTGATTATACCGACTTTGCATTTCTTGATAAGTTTTAATGGATATCTATTTTGCATTAATGTATCCATCAGGAATTTCGCTTCATTTCCTTTTGTATCATCTATGTAAATACGATCAACTCTATTAAGTGAACACCTAACTAAGCTACGCTTGTATTGGGCTGGATAGTAACTATGATAACTAAGGTATTCTTCTGTTCAAGTCGGCTTTCTGTGGATACACCTTCTGATTGATGCATCTCTCCTTCGACTAATCAGTATGTCTAAAAATGGTGGGTTATCATTCACTTCTTCTTCATGAGGCTTATGTAGCTTTGTGCATTATTAAAGTTATCTAATACTCACATTTCTTCTTCACTCTTTTCACAAATAATAATGATGTTATTCATATGTCCCTTATAAAAGCAAGCTTTTCCAATCAATTCTTCAACTAACTTTTCGATGTATGACATGTACACATCAGCCAGCAGGGAACCTAAAGGACTATCCATGGCGACACCATCAATTTGTCGAAAATATTCGCCATCGGATTTGAGCTGGATGTTTTCAGTGCATAATAATTTGTAGGGGAAATGGGAAGTAAAAGATTTCTGGGAGATATATAGTCACAAAAAATATCAATAGTACATTGGTAAATAAATAATTCACATCAAATGAATACATAATCTTATCCCCGATATCAATATAATTTAATTGGTCAACAAGTTTAAATGTATCTTTCAAGGAAAGCTTGCAAACTTAGCTTCTGGTCCGATTCAAGAGTTTCGCCAGCCACTTTAATAGTTGGTGTATGGATGACCAACACAGACAATATTGGACGGAGTAGATTATTAGCTTTATATATTTTGGAAAGGCTGTATAGGTCTGGATATTAAAATCCCATAGGTTTCAGGTTACTAAACTCTTCTTTGTTAATAGCATTCATGCTGAGGAGTTTCAGTAGGATGGAATTTACTCTTCCTTTCAATTTACGTATTCTCAGAATGGGTGCCAGAGTGCCGTATATTTCCTTTCATCTTTCAGGATGATAACATCTTACATTTATAATCAGAGCTACTCATAATAACAACTCCTGGTCCTTTGTCGGACTTAAGCATGACAATATCAGGATTATGATCTGACTATCTGAGATTGCCGTAGTTCGGCAGACTAGTATCTGTACCGGGTGATGATTGAAGGTGAGATGAAAATCTGACCGCGGCCAGATTCGAACCAGCGACCACCTCATGACACTGTCTAAAGATTTCTCATACACTTAATTCTCTTAAAGGACTTGAATAAAGCAGCGACGTTGGCCATTTTACGAGATTGTAAACCTTTTTCGGTTCAGATGACTGGAACATATGTTACGCATGTCTAACCACTGTCTGCACAGTCATGCAATGTGCTGTAAAAGGGTTGTTTCATTCCATCTTCTTCCCTGTTCATAACTTTCTATCACTTTTTACTGCTTTCTTCCTTGTTTCTGTATCTTTCATCTTAGTGCTTTATCTCTTAGTGTGCTGATATGAGATGTGACAACTTGAACCGTTACGCAGTAACTCCAGGTTCAACACCGGTATTCACCAACTGACTGTATAAGAACACTGTTTTCACGATAAGATGGTGTCATTTTATTTCGTAGGGTCTGCTTTCAACCTGAGTAAACAGATGCATTATGGCTGTGAACTTTTCAACATACTTTAAATGAAGGATTTTGTGGGGTCAGTTATTCTTTTGCAGATCAGAAAAGCATAAAAGTTTAGAGAAAAACAGGAAGCTGTAATAAGGTAGAACTTAATCAAAGACATTTGCATAATGAAGTGGAAGGAATGTTCTCGAACTAGTAAATGAAGATAAGATATACAAGCAGTTGGAAACATATCAGCTGTCAAAATATTATCTAAGTAAACGATTAATAGATGATGAAGTAATAACGATGATGACTGCAATAATAAGGAATGCAGTAACCGTAACAATCGGCAGTGAATATTAAGGTGATCAGGGATATGCATACAATTGCATTGCTAAAACTTCCAAGATGTGACATTTTGGGTGAAAATATCACTCATCACCCGAGTGGTAAGAGCTCGTAGCTGTCTAATTTGAGCACACAAATCAGGCTGAATTTGTAGGGTAAAAATGGTCTTTGCAGACCCAAGTAACTGAGTTTATATTTTGTACTTATTGGCACTCATCAGCAAGATGTGTCCGCAGCTTTGACGGAAATGATGTCCCGCTTGAATTTCCAACCCACTTTACCCAGTGTTGTTTCCTTCAACCAACCAATATCTGTCAATGTGCACCGCAATGCTGAGCCTCCCAGCTTGGTGGCCTCATTGCAGAAATGGTCGGTCGAATGCAGTCTTCACTTAGGACTAGACAACATGCATTGGTTGCTCTCCTGTGACCAATCGATGGAAGTATGAATTCTTTTATCTTTTAACTACTATAAAGGACTTTCATTGCCTCGACTTGGTGTCAAGTATCCAAATTTCGAAAATATATCCCAAGGTAATTCATATAAATTATGTTAAAAGAATTAAGTTTGGTTACTAGTCTGCTTATTCAGGTTGTTTCCAGGTGATGAATATCAGATGTCATCTTATTCCACAAATAGTATTATCATTGCGTTGTTAGTTTGTAAAGGAAACTAAGAATTTGACATTTCCGGAGTAGCCAATCCAAGCACACTCTTTCAGTTAGCGATGATTCGATGGATAATATAAAGACTTATAAGAATTGTCTTGAAAATATGTTCTCTACTTCAATCTTTTAAACCACTGTGTTCACAGAAATAGCCACCATATCGCAAAAGTCTTCGAATAGATCAGGACAATGATAACCAACTTAAGACCGGAATCAACTAATTTTGACAAGTTTGTAACTGATTTAAAAACTATTTTCCAACGGAAAATCATAAATTTTATTCAAAATGGTCATTTAGAAATATATATATATATATATATATATATATATTATATATATATATATATATATATATATATAACTTATGGAGTATTTAGCTGAACTAGCTGCAAAAAGGAGCTTTTTCCCTCCGGCTTCAATCCTGAGTCCTAAAGAAAGTTTTTAACAGAGCTTGGATATTTCACTCACTCAATTACTTTCGCTTTCTTACTTATTCTCTCTCTCCCTCTAAACATGTCTACTTTAAAATTCCTATCTACTCGTTACTTGTATATTGTGTAGTATGGTAACGTGAACCAAAGTACACTTGTGGAAGGTTCTACGTTATCTGTCTCCGTTGCGGGTGTAATAAGTGAACCAAAATGTATCAGTCCGATGCACTTATAATGAATAATTCGAATAGAACACCGAGGAGTAGTTAACTGAGGTCCTCAGAGAATTGTGAAAAAGAAAATCGATTGACAAGCAAATATTCACCGAACTTAACCAAAAGGAACTCACCATTTATGTGTACACTGCCTAAACACATAAAGTAGGTGTAATGGTGAGACCATATTAATTTATAACTGACTTTTTCGATAGTTTGCAGAAAACTGGCAAACGATTCGCAAAAAAATTACTGCCAAGAGAGTAAAATATTTAAATTTCAGTGTAGTACTCATCATAAGCTGATATCAGTAGAGCGAATACTGAAAACCTGAAACCACTGGATAGATGTTTCGTCCTAATATAGAACTCTTTAGCAGACCACATTTACGATTCCATGAAAGGTCGCATCCAGAACCGCCATACCTCGTGGTGAGTACTCCAGCATTCAGACACTGTGTTGAAGTCTCATAATCCGGATTTTCCTACTTCTTTCAATGTGTAACTATTATCCGACGTTGTCGATGAGTATTTGTCTTCATGCTGCTTCCAATAATCACATTACGACGAAATAGCTGTCCAGTGGTCTTAGATTCTTAATGTTTCTCCAACTGATCTCCACTCATTGTATGCACTACAATGAAATTAATGAATACCAAAACATCGCCAATTGAATTTCATTGAAAGATCCCAGATAAATTCATGACATATTTCACAAGTACATCTCTTCTTGAACCAAAGTATATCATTTGTTAACAGATAGAAGATATCACACAACCAAAGACTGGTTTGAAACTCCGCCTGTCCATGTAAACTAAGGATGTCCTAGTTCTAATTCGAACGTGCCACATACTTAAGTTGATGAGAAGTCTGCTTGGACCAATATTGATAGACATCTACAGATTACACTTAGAAAACATCGTAAAATCCTCAGGCCTAAAAAGTATGTTTTATTTGACTTACGTTGATACTACCTTCACTTTTTGAGAGAACATTCAACAATCCAAACGTCACTTCAGCACTTTAACAGTGTGCAGATTCCAATAGTAATTCTACAATCGATTGTGAAGCGGAACAATGCTTAAGACATTGCTGTGTTTTTACAACTAACGGTTACGTACACTACACAAAAATGCGGTAGGAACGACATAAAAGTTGATGACTAGTAGACGATGCTTTCGAGCATCTCATCACTTAATGAAACCAATAGCTACTGAGTTTCAAATTAAAGGTAATGGGGTAATACCAGCCTGTGAGATTAAGGTAAAAGCTTACACACACGTTCATGAGCCCATTTAGCAGCTCTTTAAAATTGCAGACAAATAGGTGAATAGGAAATACAATGACAAGTAAGGAATGAATAGATAAAACTCGATAAAAAGTTCGCGATTTCGAAGAGAATAAGGAGCTACATCATAAACCCATCAGTAGGTGTTGTGTTATCCCAAGGTCCCTCAGCTACGGATATCTCCATATGCAAGTCATAACATTTCGAGATTGATGCTACATCTTGGTCTGAAAAGCCTTCGCTTTTCTCTAAAGTAACCTCCATTCCAGCTAATATAGTACGTCCAGGTAGATGGTGGCCAAGTAGGCGCAACATATGTTTGAACCACCTCATTCGGCTTAATTTCACAATCTCTTTTGATGGTTTACTCTTCTCACTTGGCACTCTAAGTCTAGCCTCAGTACTGCATCTAGTGGTTCCGTTGCACAAGAGATGGTGTGAAGATGCCTACGATCACTAAACCTATAATCTCACGTCTGTCGCCTTTAGCAGTCATGTTTTACACGCGCACCATTCACCTGAGCTACAAATATTTCGCACTACAGTATTGTCGTCCTGCAAGCTTAGACAAGATGATTCCTTTTCTTGCTATCGTATGAAAACTTATCTACTTTCTTATGAGCTGAAATGATCATTGGAAGGGAAAATTGTATTCAAAGTACATTTAATTGTAACACGCTACTTAGTACTTTACTGATGGCTGACCATCATCCGCAAAGACTTCAGGGAAGTAAGTTGCCTTCTCTTTTAATCAATTCACCTGCATTTAGTCGAATAAAGAAAAGTAACCCAGATTTTGTCAACAATTTAGCTCAACAGCTGTTCAGTATGCACTGCTAAACCAAAACCATAAAAAGGTGCAGAGGCCTCAACAGCTAAGTTAACTGAAGTTTATAAACACAATCCAAAGATGTCTTATATTTCAGATACACAGTAATACAGTTATGTCTTACTGCACTCATCAGCTTATTATCTTAAGACGACTTTCCTGTAAAAGTAAGAGACAGTAAGTCTCAAGAAAAACACACAGCTTTCATATTGAACACCATAAAAAAAAACCTGCCATGTAGAATATAGAGTGAATTAGAACTAAACTCTACATATAGATACAATTAAGAATATGTATTGCATAGATGCATAAAAGCAGTCAAAAGAATCCCTACAATCAAACTGAAATCTTGATTCTTCAAACAAGCATTGTATAAGACTAGTATCACACCAAATAGAAAATATATCATGCCTTAACACATGAGTGAAATATTCCCAATTTTAATAATCAGTAACATTAGTAATGAAATTTGTAGTCCTGTAGAGAAACTGCTAACGCGTTCATTTATTCATTTCATAAAAAAATGTTTTTTTTAACCTTTACAGGACTCATTCTGTAACAAAGTGATTACAAAGCCAACAAAACACTACAATCTAATATACGTTAATGTTGTAGGATATGAATTACATTCAATGTACGTAGATTTGTGACATTATATTTACTCAAGAAATGCAATGGAAATCTACTCAGCAACCCTAAGCACATTCATCCAGTAGGCACTGTGCTATACTTACTGGGTGAGGGCTAGTGATGTTACCTGACTGTCCAGACCTTAGTAGGTAGGGTTGGCTTCGAACCCATCAAGCGGAATACAAACGCCTAAACCAATGAGCGACAGCTCAACTCAGGGCAGATGTATGAAGTGAGATTTGAATCTGAGACTCACTGGGAAATCATTCTAATCACTTCATACCACCTTCCTTTTTGTGATTTCGTAATTCTGCTAGTCTAATATTGTCAACAAAAAGTCTCTCGGAGCATTTGTTGAATTATACTTGCATTTGAAACAAGTCAATATCCAACTTCCAAGTTTATTGGTTAAATAGCATAACAATTAAAATATTTACACATTTTAAAAACATATTTTGAAATCCTTTACAGAAGTTTAATATAAGAAAGTGAAATGATTTAGCAAAACACGAAGAAATAATCACAAAGTTATGCACAAAATAACTCATCACTGTCCATTTTAAACAAAATTTTTCTTTTGAAAAAATATGCAAAGAAATTAAAACGTTGGCGATGAAAGTATAAAGAATTGTGTTTTCTTTGATTCAATCCATTTGACTAGCTGTTTACGAATTTCACCTATTTGTGCTTTTGTAATTATTGGTTCTAGTGTTGCGTACAATTCAAATGTATCAGTTTTCTGTGTAAATGGAAAGAAAATAGAAAGGTCTAAAATGAAAAGCAGATATAATTAAAATAATACCAGATGTTCATAGCTTAAACTATGTGCGTTCTGGTAAAACCGTTCACAGAATAGAGTTACCATTGTAGTTATCTAGTCTTAAGTAATGATCGAAATCAATCCATTAACTTATAAACGCGACCATTAAGATGAAGGACAGGATAGTGCAGTGAACTTTTGATGGTGTTGTGTTATCTGAGCTGGATGGTTTAATCGAAAACCTTCCATTGTCATCCTAGACAACATCAGCACCACAGACTTCAGGAAGAAGTGAGCTGTAAGGTTTTCTTCATAATTTATTTAGTAGCTTATCGTGATGGCCTTGTGTGTGGTTGGTTGTTTCTCCCAAAGTCTTGTTAACGTCTCCATATTTATTTTGATTGGTTCTTCTCATGACCTGAAATTTGACCTTCTTGTTGTTTTTTATTAGTTGATAGATTGGATCAGTGTCAATATGTCTGTTGATTCCTGACTGACCTGAATACCAAGCTTCTAAAAATTCTCTAGGATTCTTTATATTTCCTCTATCCATGATCGCCACATTTTCTTAGTCAAATTCATGTCAACAGTTATCCTTTTGCATTGATATGAGCGAAGATATGTCATGAAGCTTCATATAGACGGATACGAAAAGGATGATCACTTTGTCCGATGTAGTGCTGATGATGTTGTCTAAAATGACAATGGAACATAAGGCTTCAGTAGCACATCTCCATTCCACTCTCTTCTCCGCAATCCTTTGAACCTGGCTCCACGACAGCCCACAAGCTCTCATTTCTTCCTCACACCATCTCCTCCATGTCATCCTCACCTCGGACGCCCAACTCGTCGCTTCCCATCTGGGTTCAGCTTTTTGATTGCCATTCTATACTCTGTTCTATGATGATGCGAAGCGTTGCAATTTGGTCCGCATATGATTCGTCACAGTTATTCATCATTACATTCAATACAGGTAAGTTGGAGATCATACCTAGAGATATGGCAGCTTGAAATGATCCACTTTTAGGTCCTCATTCCCAACCAAACTGCAGTTTCATTTGAACAATATCTGATCGTGTGTGAGGCACAGTCACTCAAATGTTATTATTGCATTACGCTTCCCGTCAACTTTTTAATTCAAAAATTTAATGATTACCAAGCAGAATAGTAAAATAGAAGACAATTATTTGGTAACTGAAACTAATACAATTGTATTTGTTGACTGATTCATTTATTTTTAGGTGATGATGATTGTACTGATCAACTGATCCGAAACTAAGGATAAATACTCTAGCTAAATAAAGCATGCATCAGCGTTTACCAGCTTAGCAGACAGGAAATGGTTTTTATCTTCAAGATAAATAAAGATTTATCCGATTGTCACCAACCTATAAAACAAATCACACCAAAGATCGTCCCTAGGATCCGCTCTACTTATTAACATCCAAATATATGGCTGAATTTGTCAAACCTTCAGTAAAAGGTATAATCACTGTCTTCAGTGGTTTTCCTTACAACAGTAAATATATTAAACATGAATAAAATTGACTGTCAGGTTGCCATTCAACAGTGACAGATATCAGTTAAAGAACCACTGAAAACCATGATGAATACTAACTAACCTGAAATCAATAAATAAAATCCCCACAAAACCACGAAAATTGAAAATGTAAAATTTACCGGGAAGAGTTGTAAAACTCGTATTCTAGATTAAATGTTGTGTACGCTGATGTGTCAGAGGTAAAAGGCTCAGAAACCGTAAATTATCTACTTAGTGCAGATGACCGACCAACAGTGGTCAAGAGAACTAAAACCTTCGGTGCTGCAGAATCAACCATTAAATGGTAGTCTGACGTTGGCATTCGTCACTTAATTCGAAATAGGTGAAAATTACAGATAGACACAATCAACGTAGAACCTCGCAAGCAAGTGTATCAGTTCCACTTGCATTATTTCACAATATTATGAAAAGAACAAGCGGATAGAAATACAGAGAAGTGTATGGGAAGACAAGGAATTTGAAAATCCAAGTTTGCCAAAATACTCAAGTTTTAGATGTCACAACGTGAATAAATCGGCACCATTGTTATCAAGAGTCTGCAACCACTGATTCCTATCGTTTCTACACCTGCTTATGTGGCTCAGATCAACAGTCAGAGACTGCATCAACTAATGTCATATTGTGGTCTGTCCACTCTGAAATTCTTTTCAACCTAAGCCAACTTCTTCGGGGATTGCGCATCAAGGTAGGCGATGGTTTTACAGGAGCAGCACATGACCAAGCCAGATTACGACATCTGGGAGCTCTATGTAAGCTGACCCTTTTTAGTGATTATTCATAATGCGGTCATTTTCCGCAGCTTCTGTTTAAACTGAATCATGATGCAGTCCAATATATTATGGTTACTGGATTCAGCTATCTCATTATCTGATAACTAGGAGATTTAAAATGATTGTCTTGCGTCCACACACCAGTTCCCTTCATATACCAACAATTTTTAGGTACCAACAACACCCTGATGAGAATCCTACGGAATACTTAAATGTTTTACGGCAGTTGGCTGCTTGATTGATCTCCATGCTCTCAGAGAGCGTACAAAATGACTCGGTTTGTCCACGCCTCACCCAAAGGTTCCACGGGAAAGATTTACAACTACATCTGCTACGGTTTCTGATACTCGCCACTGGGTTTCCGACATACCTTTCTGGTGCTTAGTGCTTAGCAATGACACAAGTCCACTATGTGGCCAATAAGTTAAGGGATGCGACACTGCAGTACACTGAGCTTCTGTGTTGAATGTGTAGAGTTAATTAACCGACAAATTCCAAGCATCTAAATTTCGTCTTTTAAATATGGTTTTAAAACTATATTTAAAAAAATCACTAGAAAGGTGGGATACTGTCAACAGCAGTAGAATAGAAAACACCAGTACTAAGATGAATATATATATATATATATATATATATATATATATATATATATATGGATGGATCGAATTTATTTCGTGTACTCTAAATCTTCCATATACGCACTAAATTTAAAATTGTGTACAGTTTTATACTTCACAGAATTCATCATAAGCCTACTTGGATCGATCAGCATTTGTCATTTAATAATTTCTGTTCCATCGCTTATAAAAGAAGTCTAGTCGACTACTTTAAAAGGCAACCACGAAAGTCATTGAAAATGAATTGGAAAATATTCGTAAAACTTTGTTAGATAAGGGATATCTCATAAAGTTAAGTATTAAATACTTTAAATCTAAAAACGAGAAATTGAGTGATACAACCGTACTGAGAAAGAGAGTGTTCATTAAACTACCAATCACAGGTGATGAATTTAGTTCGCAAAATAATCGCCGACTGAATGAATGTGTCGGACTAACTTATCCAGATGCGAAATTAGCGGTTGTCTATGACATGAAGAACATGATCACAGAAACTAATTTACATGTGAGACCTCTTCATGTTACCTGTAATCGTATCTATTTATTTGCCTGTACCTGGAGGGACGGAGAGTGCCCTTGCTAAACGAATCTCTGAACATGTACCGAAAAATCTGTCATTGAGAGGTGGGAGGTTACCAACCAGTGCCATTGGTAAACACATCCTCGATACAGGTTATGCTGTCAACTCGAACACGGTTTTCATGGTGACCAATCGACAAAGAAATAGTGGAGTGCCACATTATGCAGAACTAACAGCAATCCGTCGACTGGAACCTAACTTATGTGTACAAAGGAGTTTGTGGATCACCTTGCACTGCCTTGGTGAATTATTCTTTTCTTACACCTTTACTTACTAGTTTATTCCTTCGTCTTATTGTCTTATGTATTATTCTCAAACATTATTCATATCCCCATAATTTTCGATTTAATATATTTAAACCATCGTTTTTGGCATATCCTTTTCCATTCCTCTTCTATTAATTCATACACTTTGTACACCAGCCTTTATTGTTCTCCCTGTTTTATCAAAACTCCTACCACCCTGAGCTGCAATCATATACCTGCGCTATTATTACCTTGTATGATTTTCTCTAGTGATCAATTTATAGTCTGATTTATTATTTTACTCATTCCCTGTATTGGTTGATTAGGTCGTGAACCTTGGCATTGATCGCTATAAATATGTATTGATGTCTAGATGTAAAAGATGAATTTAATGTTGATTTGACTCTTGAAGTGTATCAAATGACCTATGCTAGACACTGGATAGCTCACTGTACACAATTTTAAATTTAGTCTATATGTGAAAGATTGAGAACATTAAATGAATTCAATTCATCGCAAAATCTTGGTTGTTTTTGTGTTGCATATATATATCTTCTGCTTACATGTAACTAAACTGTGGTTTGTACTAAGAGGTTAGTGATGCCGAAGACACTATAGCGGCTATAGATAATAAGATTTTCAGAAATAAAAACTGTGTATATTGCGGCGTATGGTATACACGAAACAAAATATCTCTAGTTTTCGAAGAATTCATAACATTTTGGCGCAAACATTTAAGACTGACTAGATGTAAACGCACACTATGCCGTGTTAGAACCCCGTCTACTACGAATGAGAATGAAAGGCAGCTAATGGCAAACGAACAGCGTTCATTAATGAGTTGTTCTCAGTTGTTCATAATTTTATCAGGCTACGCAAGTTTTTTCAGGTTGTTTGACACTAACACAGAGAGTCATCACTTTTTATTAGTATGCTGTAACTTGATACTCAAATATGGATATTTCAATTACAAAATCCATCATATTACGATAGTTCAAAATCAACGTATCATTTACACTACATAACCAAACTAGTTACAATATATGAAGATTCTATATGTCAATAGGAATCAATCAAATATATTTTTATAAATGGAAATGAGGCGCTTGACTGAAAGATCCCATATGCTCATTAGTTAAGTCATTATCATCATCATTATCAACATAGGACCAGGCATTACTGCCTAACACTCCGAGTTGCCACACCTCACGTCAGTTCATCAAGTAAAAAGGTAGTGAGGTGAAGGATGAAGATAAGTGAATGCAGTCAAAAGAAATATAAAGTACGAGAAGAAAGAAAAGAGGAGTGACAAAATGGTGAGATTCGATATAGCGTTGTTAAGATGAGGATAGTATGTGTATACATCTGCACCACTGACTTCGGTTCCCAGCCATATCACCTAGGGTCTCCAACCACTGGTTCCTCTTATCCCGCCGACCCCAACCACCTAGTCTGCATCGTCCTACATGGCTTAAACCAACAGTCAGAGACTTCATACATTGGTGCCATGTTTTAGTCTGGCCACCTCGGGCCTTTTTCAGCCTGGACCCACCTCAGCCAACATTGTGTGACGAGGCAATCGGTGACTAGGCATATGTAGTACGTGTCCCAGTCATCTCATTAGTTAAGTCGATATGTGAAACCGTGAAAAAAATTACTTTACAAAGAAAACAAAAAACTAACCCATCCAATGAATAATTCTGTAGTTGTTACTTTGTATATGAATTTTGTCGGTATTCTGAATGAATGTAACCGCATATGAAGGCGTTTATATGATAACAATACACCTTGACGTAATTTATGTATGGTATTACTATCAATCAATTCAATTTTATTTTCTGGATTTATATTAGATGTAGAATTAGCAGATAATTCAGATTTAATAGCGTATGGCATACTCCACTGGCTGGCAATGTACTGATCAATTGATGTAGATTTATAAACAAAATGTCGTAAATTCTTAATACCAGTATCAGAAATTTGTGGAAGTTTCGAAGATGATATTGAAGATAAATACTCATCATTATTTGCAGTACTCAATAGCTAATAAAAATTTAGACAAATAAAAGAAAAATAATTTTCGCAGGAGAAAACAAAAAAACAAATTGTCAAACTGTAGCTCAGTTGGTAGAACGCCGGGACGGTAACCCAATGGTCGCCGGTTCGAATCCAGCCGCGATTGAGATTTTCATCTCAACTTCAATCATCACCCAGTAAAAATATTAAAATTATTGATCAAGAAACCTTTTCACAGACAAACAGCCACACGGAACCCTCTTCCAACCCAATCCAACTTCCTCTAGTGTGGCATGTCAAGGTAGGTGGTGGATCGGTATGTGCAGCACACATCCAAGGCCATCTTATGATGAAGATTCACAACTTCATCAGTCGATTTGCCTATCCTGTCCAGTGCCATTCACTTGACCTTCACATTGCTTACACGATTCCACTATATGTGAGCAATGCTACGAAGATAAATATGATCAAGACCCTGTCACCACCTCATGTTTTTTAATTCCTAATGGCCATGTCTCACAGCCGTATAAGAGGACAAAACGGACTGCCACACAGTATAATCGTTCTTAGATAGTCAGATAGTCGGGTGACGGCAGTTAGCAAATGCGAAACGGGCCTTCTGCATCCGAGCTGAGATTTCGTCAGTAACTGACATGTTCTAGGAGATGCGACCCCCGCAACCTAATAACAAAGATGAGAAAAACAACTAACTCTAGTCCCAATATAAGTCAACGTGTTTATTACACACGAAATATAATATCAGGGTTTGAGATATCAGCTATATGGTCCTTAAACTAGCAACTCATGTTGACATATGACTAAACGTATGGAAAGTGAATGATTTTGCAAGTAGACGTGCGACTTTTATTCTTAAATTATGACTGATTCATTTATTCTACATAATTAACTATATACACTGCCGTTTGATAAACTTGCTTGCATCAATTCACGTCTAAATTCAATAAAAGGAACTGAAATAAACGATCTCTCCGATGGTGGTTATGCAAATCATGTGTGAACTCAGCGCTCAGTCACCATGTGCACATCCATGCAGTAGGCAACGAGCCACACGTATTGTGTGAGGGTTATAGATTCCAGCTGGCTGCCCAAACCAAGCCACAGGTCAGTGGTTTATGAAAATGACTATCAACCAGAGGGTTGAGGGTTCGAATCCCGCTTCACCTAACTACATTTGGGCAGCCAGGTACAATAACCAGCCCATACACAATACGTGTTTGAATTCAGACACAACCGGGAGCAAGAATGTGCGTATTAACCAGCTTGCTTAGTTGGATTTCTGTAAGTACTGAATAATACCTATTTCTCTAGACTCACCAAAAAGCTATAAAATGCTGAAAGCATTCAGAAGTGACCAGAAAATCACAAGATTATGACTAGAACTACTCGCTAGTATGCGTCAATGACAACGTTCTAAGATACTGCTGAAGAGTTAAGGCTACTCGTAAACATAAGGATGATATAGTATTCTGCATATAGTCGACCTTGAAATAAACCGTTTGTTGCCCTACTGTCTTTTTTCTTTACGAGTAACTAGGCAATAAGTGAAATGGAATTTAAGTTATTGTTTAAGTGTTCACAAACTTATATTAGGTTAAGTCTTATGGCATTTTCCAAAACACCATCATACAGTCTATCATTTACAACATAATGATAATTAGCTTGAAGTTTATGTGTATTTTATTTCCAAGGTTATATTCATCATGGACTGAAATCAGTCAGGGAACCATTAAAAACGTGAGAGCACTGAGGATGGCTGTTTCATCCTAGTGTGTTTAATCCCTGACGGAATCGTGGGTGCATACTACTGAGGAGTCCCATACCAAAACGAAACAGTTGTTCAAGTTTTCAATGGTTCTCCAATTGATATCAGTCCATGATGAATACAGCCTTATTTTAATGGATCATACATTGATCATAGATTTTAACCTGTGTACACGGTATCGACATGGTCAACATATACCACACAAACGTTTTTGCGAAATTTTGCTTTAGACCTCCGCCAGTTAAAAGATAGAATGTACCAGAACAGATGATACACATGACGCAAACACATTAAATGGTAAATTATAAATGAAGTTAGTGTTGTAATGATTTAAGAATGTAATGCTTACTGTAAATATCTTTTCAGTGATTGATTTGAGTGGATAAAATTGGCTACTATCGACAGTAAGTAAAACCAAGCATGTTGTATCATTAAGGTAGGTAACACTAGCATACAAAAACCCGCTGAAATCAAAAATAAAGATAAAATACTAAGTTAAAAAGACGTATAGTCATGTTTGTCTTTAGTGTATATACTTGAAGAAGCCCTGTTGATCATATTTAACTAGCTAACAAACGAGTATTGTTAATGGCACAAGTAAACAACATATGAAAATATTTACCATAGTTGCTGAATCCCAAACAAATGGATTCTCAAAAGATACGTGTGTAAACCTGCGTAAATCACTGCTTACTTTGAGGCAGTACTCCAGCTATTTTATAGGTTTCTTTTCTATTGTCATTACTATGTACAGACAACTCCAGACAAGCAAATAGAGACAAACAACAACAACAACAATGTAGAATCTCATGCACAGCAGGACTCAAAGGGATAAACGGGTTGAGAAAGAGTGACACCAAAGTATAAAAGTGTACGGGAGGAGAAGTTATTTGAAAATATAGGTTGGTAAAAATTTAAACAGTGAATACATTTGCGTCACTGTGACTGACTTTCAGAAGTATCGCCAAGAATCCTCAACCACTGATTTCTACTATCTTAAGAACTCCAGTCAGGCAGTCTACACTTCCCTACATGGCTCAGATCAACAGTCAAAGGACTTCATGAGCTGATGCTACGTCTCAGTTTGGATATCCTGGGTCTTCTTCCTTTCCAACTCTACTCCAATTAACTATACACGTCGAGATAACCGGTGGCTCGGCATGCGTAACACGTGTTGAGGTTACTTCAGTCGGCGAAGATCCACAACTTTGTCAAGTGACTTGCTTACCTTGTCCAGCACCCTTCGTCTAACCTTGATGACGATAACAATGGCCATGTTTCACCCATTAGTATACTAAAATATATTACTAGAAATAGTGTTTACTAAGGCGAATTATACGAAATATGATTCAGTACAATAGTACTTAGGAAAAAATATGATTTTCTTTACCGAGTTTCCCAGTTTAACTCCTTGTTTTTGATTAGTTGATTGTCAACATATCAAATTTCATATTCGACTGTTTGTTAGTTAATTGCGTCACTGCGTCTGACCGCTTCACGTATGTTAACCCATAAAAAGGACGATAATCAGCAAGTAATTTTCACCAATCAAAATAGAACGGTAATATTCATGAGAAAGATTAAGCATTTATAAACAATTTTTTCTCAGTTTCCATCGTCACTCTTGTATATAATGATTGGTTTGCGAACCAAATCTATCTCGAATGGTCAACAATATAATAAAACAAGACAAACTAGCCGTAAATACGACTTTAGTATTGACCAACTAATATAAAGTGATATGCTAATATACACTTTTGAACATTTGAACAATAACCTTCAGATTCCATTCTTGATGGCTTTTTAACTCTTGGTAAAGAGAAACAACCAGGAGGTTAATTATGCACAAATGTATAGTAGTACTTATGTCTAAAGTAGCCTCTGTTATTTGCAGGCCTTTCCAGTTAGGTATCCCCAGTTTATTTTTGTCTTATCAACTAAGATTATATTTACATGTATGATAACGTGATTTCCTCGGACATTCCAAGTGTATCCATTAGTTTTGAGAGAATTTGGAGAATTTGGACAATAATATTGTACACAACAACAATAACATTAGGATTTAAAAATTTGCGACAAATAAGTACTCATCATCTTAAATATTATTACTAAGCCAATAGTTATGAAGGTCATACATAATAAAAAGGGGACCAGCTGTTATCAAATATTATCATTTATCGTTATCAAATTAATGGACCTAATTTCTGGATTACTGTTACAGTAATTTCCACACAACGATTCTCAGATGTAGTCATGAGTATAATTGTGATATCATTCGGTAGCAAGTGACAGTCGAATTTAGGACTTGAGACTTATCAGACATATACATCTGCTTGACCATTAAAAATCGAAATGTACTCAGAAGCCTTTTTTACATTCATGCAGTAGGCAATGAACCATACCTATTTGTGAGGGCTAGTGATACTACCTGGCTTTTTAAACCTCGATAGGTGACTCGAAACACTGATTCATCGGTTGAAAGTCATCGCCTTAAACCAATAAACCAAAGCTCCACTAACTATTAAAATAACAGATCATAATTAAATTTATGTTGTTGCTTCTATTATCCCATCGTTGGTTGAATCGAACTAATCGATCGATCCGGTTCAATCAACGATGGGATCATACAAACAACAAGATAAGAACTATACCCGTCGCACAAGAAGTGGCTACCGTGACTCAGTGGCCTGGTGGATAATGCTCTAGCATTTGAAGCGATCTGTCCCAGGTTCACGTATTGGTGGAAACATCACTCACATTGGAGTGCAGCTTATGAGGCAAAAACAGGACGAAACCCACGTCCTGGATTTCACTGCTAGCCACTATCCATTCTTAATACAACAATTAAACTGCTTAAATAACCACCAAGAGGGTAAGCACAACCTAGAAATGAAGAGAAAAAGTTGAAACACCTACAGGCTCTTTCATAAAATAAAAGCAGAGAAACTAACGACCATAAATCTTGATACGAACAATTTCCCTGAGATGTTGACTGGACAGATGGATTTTTTACGAAGTTTGAAGTGCTATGCTTTTGTTTCCTACCACGAATATCGAATGAAAGGGTAAACAGTTTCCACTTCGATTGGTAACTACAACAATACTCACTAATGAAGAGTATAATTAGATCGAACGCATTCTTTAAGTATTATTATATTGGGTGATGATCGAAGGTGAAATGAAAATTTGGACCGAGGCCGAATTCGAACCAGTGACCACTGGGTTTCCTACCCGATGCTCGTAGCTCAGTTAGTAGAGCACCGGGTCGGGAACTCGGTGGTCGCTGGTTCGAATCACCTTTAATTATCACCCAGTATAAAACCAATCTGCCAAATCACAGCTACCTCAGATAGTCGACATGATAATTAAGTATATTACTCAATATCTCTTAAGTCATACAATATGCTTACTTAGCATCGAATTTAGGCAAGCAAATTGGTAACCAATGTGATTGAGCCGACTTGAAAGATTGTGAACTTCCGATCAGATTGAGAAGTATGTGGATATCCGATGGACAAAGATGATGATTCTTCATACGTACAATGCTGATAATATCATCTTTGTGAAATAAGATTGCGAATACTAAACCCTGGGATAAGCGACAAAATAAGATGGTGTAAAACAGTTAATTGTGAGTAGATTATAACAACTACATTTCACGTGTGCTGTGTATCAAAACAAAGAAATATTTAACTCTCATGTGAAATTTCATGATTTTTAATTAGATCATGGAAAGTAGATTGAGTGAAAAAACTTTAGTATTAAGCAGAGATACTAACCGATGCCGACGGAAAATTGGTCAGCGATCTTTGTTTTATTAGTGGAATCGAAACACCCAAACTTCAAACAAGCCATACAGAATGTTATTTGTTGACATTGATAATTTGAAGATACTTTTTCCAAGCTAAAGCTACAACCAAGAAGTCTTTCCACCTTAAAAATCATCAACTTCATATTTTATCATCTTTTACTAACCGACGTGAAATAGTTTAACTGGTTCATACTCCTCGTTATCAGAATATATTTTAATATAATCCCAGCGTGTTTAGAAAGTCAAAACAAGATTTATCTGGACATTCCGCTGTGTAGGTCACAGATTCTTCAGCAAAATATACGGATTTTTATTGATATTAATAAAATACCTCGTCAAATGATACATCAAATATATTTAGTGAATGTAGGTAGTTGGTTAGGTGGTTTTTCTGTCCAGCCTGTGTAATTAAAACTAGCCACCACAAGTTCATGCTTAAGATTGTCATTTGCCAACAAATATGTAGGATAGTCAAAGTGTGTGTGTGTGTTCATGTATGTCGTAGAATGTGTTGTTCCTTGTACTTCTATTTATAAACTGTCAATAATTGTCAGTATTAGTGATTTCCTTGGTTGTGGCTGGCCGAAGAATCCAGGACGCTTGTTTCATCCCATTTAGGACTCGTCAACTGGATGTATGTGCACCCCACTGAGTGATTTTGTTCTCACTGAGACTCGTACCCATCACTTCAAGCGCCACATCGTTATCCACTACGCTACTGAAGCACAATAGCCACCTCTTGTACAACGGATATTAGTTATATTTATTTTCAGGCAATATCAAGGCATCCACATAGGAGCCTATATGCTAACAGAGGTCGAACAATTCGATCTGACAAAACAATGGAGAATTATAAGTAAATCAACAAAAGTTATAATTGTCATTGTTGTTGTAGCTTCAATTAGAAAAGGTTATCGTTAATGGTTTTGTCGGATAAATGTTTGCTAAACAGGGCCTAGAGAGTTAATCTTTTTTTGTGTGAATAGAAACCCTTTCCCAATATGTCTACATTCTCAAAGTCAATCATGTGTCCACTTTCGATTGTATGTATAGCTATTGCTGATCATTCTAAAATTGTCTTAAATTACTCTTGATTCTTCAGAGTGGATAGAAAAACCACCTAACCAATATCTACATTCATAAATATATTTGATGTATCATTTGACGAGGTATTTTATTAATGTCAATAAAAATCCGTATATTTTGCTGAAGAATCTGTGACCTACACAGCGGAATGTCCAGATAAATCTTGTTTTGACTTTCTAAACACGCTGGGATTATATTAAAATATATTCCTATAATGATTCAATCGAACTCACAGCTCAACCAAAGTCTGGATGTTTATAAGACTCATACTTCAGTTTACAAGTTATTGTTCCTTTCTGCGTTATTACACATAATGCATACTACTAAAAGTTATCATACTTTACTATTGAACACAATAGTAATAATGACATCAACTAGATGAAATTTTCACGCTTTTTCTCAAAGTACGTCTCCTCAACTTTACAAAATCTATCACCATTACGCTTGACTGAATAATCAGTGAATCTATTAAATATATAAACCACATAAAAAATTGTTTTTACACAGGTCAGGGAATCAAGAAAAGTGTTAACTAAAAATAAGAAAACAATATTGATCAAGTGTAGCTTCCTGCATTCACTAGTTCAACAAGTATCGGAGTCAGTTTTACAAAAGATACTAAATTTTGTTCACAATTCAGTTACACAAAATAAATAATTAATAATTTCATTCTACAGTCGATTGTTGGCAACATAACATAGTCGATTTTTCAAGATCTCTGCTGCCGTTTACAAGAGTAAGTAAACTTGAAGAAACATAAAAGTGGCTGAAAGCAGTAGTTTGTCTTCAAAACACCCTAGAACCATTTATCAACTGGAAAAGCTAGTTTGTAGCTTGATAGTTTTGAATTTGGTCTCAACCAGCACTGTTTTCAAATTCATGAAATTGAAGATAACCTCTGGTTTCTTTTCACATGAAAAATGTAACCAAGAAACGTATTTTCACAGTAGAACAATGAAATGTATTAAGTAATCAACTAGATGGTATGATAAAGATAGGACTTGCTAAAAGGTACCTTAAAAATACCCTGTCAGATTATTGTTTCACATGACACAAATACGCTGCCGTTTTCATCAGGCTTTTCGGTGTTATAATTCAATGATAATAATAGTAATAATAATAATAATAATAATGACGATATAACTCAACCCTCTACATATATATGTAATAGGTTATGAGTCATACTTATTGTGGCGGCTAATGATATTACCCGGTTGCTGAAACTGAAGCACATGTTGAGCACAATCTAAATCCCAGATAAACTCCTTGAAAGTGGAGTACATAAGACAAGGAATTACATTCCATAAGCGGTGTTGTAAACTGAGATACCATGCTGTTTTGATATGACCGTCGAATAGGCCAAGTGGTTGCCACTCGCAGCTACCCTTGATTCATAATTTAAGCTGAAGATAAACAGACTACAAGTTTACTCACCGTTGAGATAACCAACAAAGACTAAATCTATGTAACATACATAGTGTCTAGCATGCCATTTATGGAATAGCCAGTGATACGACATTATTATTATCAAACTGATTTTCGTACTCATAAAGCATAGATTAGATTATATACATTTAAACAACAGTAGAAAAATGATTAGTTTTGGTGTAGCCAGTTTGTATATTAGTACAGTGATTGGCATGGCTCCGGAAACAGTTAGAAATAAGTTCAATAATCACCCTGAGCTTACTCTACGAACCAGTAGAGGAGATCATATCAAGTGTACAGCTACGCCTAACTTCTACATTCTTTAAGTTTCAGCACAAAATATGCAAACAAACAGGAGTTGCCAAGAGATCATCAACATCTACTATAGTGGCAGACATTTTTAGGAACAGTTGGGAGCAGATGGTCGTCGAAACGCTTAATCCTGCTCCAAAAGTATACTTTCAATATGTAGATGATACGTTTAGTGTTGAAATTGGAGCACAGAATCAGATACCTTACTCATCAATAACTACCCTAAGTTAACCAATAAATTCCTTAGGAATCGTTAAAAAAATGTGACTAATATGAGTAACAGGTGATAATAGTAATGGTAGTAATAATAATAGTAGCAATACTATGAAGACAATCAAGAACCTCTACAGTATTACCATACAAAGGTATCACAGAGACATTATGTAGGATTCTCAATAAGGCTGTGATTATAGTGGAATTTAAATCTAAATATTTACTTAGAAATAAGCTTTATAGGTTAAGAGGTCCTATTGATCCAACTAGGCAGAATAATGTAGGTTAAAAAATCCCTTGCAACGATAGCAAGCTCAAATGCATGAGCCAGAGTATTCAACCAAGGTCAACCAGGCTATCCGAGAAGAAATCTAGATAAATTAAAACCAGTTGATCTTGGAAAGACAAGGAATCTAGAAAATAGCTCAGCCGTAGGTACGCATGCATTTACACACAACCACACATTAAGATGGGACAGAGTGACAGATCCTAGAAAGATTGGTGAGTGGAGGGAGAAACTGATAACCGAATCTTTGTTTATCGAGTCAACACCGAATACATACAACGGGAATGACTTAGTACCTGTTCCGGATATAAGGATTATTCTATTATCTATATCACAAAGGAGGCGAGGAAATTGGAACTATGTAAACCACTTCTCAAAGCTATGGATTCACTTTGACATGACTGTGAAAGATAAATTAAGTCCGAAACGTAATCCAGTAAATAACACCGTTCCACTGTGTGGTGCTTCTAATAAGTCAAGTGAAATGTTACGTTAGCTTCTCTCATTACAATCCAGTTGTTGGCTGCTTCTAAAAGACTCGAAGAAGTTGAATCGTAGGAAAATTCGCCAAACCTGTTGCTGAAACGGAATTATGACGGTTATTTGAAGTGTTCGGAAAACAGCTTTATCCTGATCATAAAATTACTCAACCTAAATGTTCCAAAGTCAGCGGACATAGATTTGTACACTACACTCTGAGTCACAAATCACTTCGGTATATGTAACTGTAAGGTTTTGAATGCTCCTACTGATTGGTAACTACTTCAAAAATAAGTCCAAAAAAACTATGTGGGAGAGTAGATTGGCACTACACAATACTAACATACTTGCAATTTAGCGTTATGACAAATGATCTGAGATACTGCACCTCGAACATTTTCTGGCAGAGGTAGACAACTGATAGCACCTAGGAAAACACCAAAAGACTCTTCCACACGGTTGATGATAGAAGATAAAAGTCGACTATCTCCAACAAGAAGTCTGCGCAGATCCAAATTGGCATGCCTTGTGAATTGCTTCTCCAGTCTCTGTAGAGTTAGAGAGCTTATTATCTGGAATTCAGGTAACAAAATGTAGCAACAAAAACAAAATGCAAGTATTAACTTTATTCACGGAAATGCAACAATCCTAAGTGGTAAGTAGCTATATCATATACCTTCTGGAGTAGGTTCTACGCTAAGAATTCTGTTAGTTACCCTCCCATGGCTTCAATCCACTGTAGAATACCTTATTTCAATAAAAACAACTGGAAGACTTTGACCATTATTCAATGCGTCACAGTTGCTTCACAAGATGTCATTATTCCCTGAGCAATACCAACAAATTAATAGCAACAGTAATGTGGCTACTTAGTAACCAGATATCTTGGACTATAAGTTACGCATGATGATGCTACTAGACAGTTTAAAACTGAGATGCATTAGAGCCCACGACACCATAAGAAAGTCAAGTGTCTAGACTATTGAGTCACAAATCTTGTTAGGCGAAGATGTTGACAAGATGCGAAGTCCTTCAGATATCTTGATAGAAAATTTGAGTACGTTTAAAATTCGTTTTCCACTGCTTAGACGCAAATGGTTGCTCTAGGGCTGGTCTGTATTATTGTCTCTCCTAACAATAGGCAGCGAGGTGACTGAATGCACTGACTACTCACTTACTTGGGATGTTGGGCCAGCCCTAGTGGGTCACGCGGACCTCAACCGGCAAGTCTGGATATCCCTACACAGTTCGGACCAACAGTCAAGGAATTCATGCAATGATTCCATGTCTTAGTCTGACCGCCCCGAGCTTATTTCCAGCCTAAACATACTTCACTTAACATTGCGCGACGAGGCAGACGGTGACTAGGCATGCATAACACATATCCCAGTCATCTCAGTCGATGGAGGGTCACAACCGTGTCAACTGACCATTCTCTCTTCTCTAAAATGTTACACCCGATTTTTGCGTTACGTCGTGACACCACGATACACGGCCAATGTTACGAAGGTAACGGTGGTTGAACATCTGAAGCCTACCTTTAGCGGCCATGTTTCACAGTTATACAGCAGAACAGAGCGAACTGCACCACAGAACATGTGACCCTTAATAGGGTACCGAAGGTCGTTCAGGCAATCTCTGACTATTGGTTTGAGTTGTATCGACGAGTAAAAACTCCCCAGTTGAGGTCTACGTGACAACCGAAATAGGTGATTGCAGACCAGGTGATGTAGCCCGGAATCGACTGCAATGGAGCTAATACATCCACACATCATTTCATCTTCAACATTATAGTACATTTTATAGTACCTCCTTTCCTCTTCGTCCATAATCCTAAAGACTTCTAATTGCTTTTTTCCCCCTATTTCTCTGGCTTTTATGGTGATGTTTTCTACTCTGATGCGCCGATGTTAAGTGTGACAACTTGAAGCATTATACATCGATACCATGCCCCAAGTTGGTAGTGATTGACTGAAGTCCAGAAACAATTGCATATACTTGGGTTTATCTCGCATAACATAGATGGCGAGACCCATGGAGGAATTCCAAAAGAGAACAAAAATAATTTTCAAACATCTCCGATTTTTGATGGTACGTCAGAAAACGTTGATTCCCAATATATGATAACTCTTAGTCCCTTTAACCCAGTGACATATATGACATTTAATATTTCTAGTTTCCACACTAACTTAGGACTAGGCATTAAATAAAACCAGCTTATATTATTCAGCACCACTTTAAGCACCTGTAATAAACGTTTTGCGTTAAAGTATGCAAACATAAAAGTGGTCATCTGTTTTCATTTCTAAAGTATAGGCCGCTGGTGTGAAACAACGCTCATCTTTCCGAACTTAATTTGACAAGTACTCGCAGAATACTTAATTTTTCTGTACAATTTCAATGATACTTATGAAGGTAATTCAACGCAAAATCTATATAAAAATGATAAAACATACCTGATCATAAACATAGTTCAAACAGTTTAACAGATGGGAGGTAGGTTCATAAATTGGACTGAATGCTACCAGAATAAGATGTGAACGGGAAATGAACAAAAACTTTTTTTCAGATGTATTGATCACCTGCAACTCATCACCAGAATTTTCAACGAAAGAAACGAGTGCCTGCATAACACTCATTACAGATGATAAACAAGCCTCATTTCCATATCTGTGAAAAGTAACTCCCCTTAGTCTTACATACCTTGAATAAATAGGTTTCCCAGCTTTGCTGAGTACAAAGATATGAAGAACGTTATCTGTCCAACAGGGAACATCTGAAGTAGAAGCAATGGCTATCTCCTCAGAGGATGGTCTGCGACTTTTATCTTCAGGGATGTTATCATTAACTAACTTATCGGATGTTTCTGCTAAAACAGCAACATTCTGCAATGTAATGGTCAACCAAAAACGTGGCTACTTTATGTTGTTCCTCCAGAGATTCAGATTCTTCTATTATTCGTGCAACTGCTCCAGTGTTGCAATGTTTTAGAATCCTCGTATCAATAAGTGGTTCCGCATCAGACTGTGTATTACAAGCGACGTCTCTCTCAACTTTATAGGAGCAACTTTCCTCATCCATATGTATTGAACTACGTGCATAAATTTTAGTACAGATAACCAGTAAACATTTGAGAACAGTTCATGTAGAACTTGAGGATGAAAACTGCAATTGGAAAAATTGAAAACGATTAAAACGCCTAAGAGTTTGTTACGTAATAAATTCTCCTGTAGAATTTAATGGGACAAAAACAAGCTTTGCAGAGCATGGATTCATTGTATTTTTTCGCTTTAGTTTCTACTGCACACAAGTCAAAGAGAAAAAAGAATGATTAGTAAGAGATTCGAATGGAGTGACTTACTAAGAGCGAAGCAGATGTAGTGCAGAAGACGAGAAAGAAAACAAAACACGGAGTCCAAATGACAGAACTTGAATAAGATTGAAAGTACTTCGATAGTTAAAAAGTACTACTCGTAATTAACAAAGGTTGAGAGGAAATTTAAAAGGAACAAACTCAAACAACTACGAGGGATAAAAGTGAAACTTTGTCAAAATCTAGCATAATAATAAAAAGGGAATTAAGGTGTGCAGTTGTTTTAGGACCAATCTAATAAAAAAATTGATAATCATAAACTAACTACGAAAGTAACTACGCAATAACTATACAATCGTGATAATTTTTTTAAATGATAAAAGGGGAACTCACGTATTGTTTACTTTATCTACTAGATTGAGTCAAGCAAACCACGTGAACGACCAGTGATATTGTCTTTTCAAAAGTGAGTAGGAATAGACAGTTCAGCCAACTTAAGCGTGTAAAGTAGTCAGCTAGTTTCAAATTTTACTAGATGTAGAAACGTGCCTAAATACTTAATATCACAGCGGGTTTTTCGAAAACGGGGTGACTTTTCACATTTTGTTAGATTCTTGGCAATTTTTTGTGTTTACATATCACAGACTGATGTATTTTTGCCCTAATCGAAATATTCTTCGATCAAAATGAATTCTTAATTGTTAACTGCTTGGTTTGAGGAAAATGTTTGTTTGTTTTTCAGTGCAAGCAGTTTTTACAGACACATTTTGTAAAGGATCCTTAGAGCTTTTCATTTTTAAACTCATGTGTCACCTGTCTTATCAAGTTTTTCTCTAGTTTCTCAGATGGGTGAACGAAAAGTGCCGTAAAAATGCATATGGCAGGGTGTCGCTTCGCAGTGGACTCTGTTATGCAGCGTTCCAAACTTGAGAGTTAGTTCTACGATAACTGCAAAAGCCGTACGCCCTTGGCAGATAAGAAGTACAGTAATGCATGAACTGTCTGGGTTTGCATGCCGTGCAGCTCGGATAATCGCAGGCTAGTTGAATAGGCGAAAAATTTTAAACAGAATAATGAAGCTGGTGACCAACCGAAAGCCGGTAACTGTGATAACAAAAATAACAGCATCCAATGACAAAACTGACTCCTTGACAAGAAGACTGGACAAATACAAACATCTACGGTAAAAAGATCAATACACGACTTAATTCCATCCGACAGTAAACAACTTCGGCATTGCTTGAAAGTTACCGGCTAAAAAAACATTCAAAAACATAACACTACACCAACAATGCATCTGCGTTCCCGAAACTGTACATACCCATTTCACAAAAGTCCAAGATAAACAAATAACACCGGTAATTTGCCCAAAATTACAAAAGCCACAGAAACCTTTTATCCGAAAATACCAAACCTTCTACCTAAAGATCCCAAAGTCCTCCAAAACCTTTTACTGGAAATTTGTCGAAGTATGCTCAAATTGTTGCCAAAAAATTACAATTTTCCGAAATTTCACCCCAAAATCCTGCTTGTTTTCAATTTCACCACTAAACATCAATTACAAACGTCAAGAATCTCACAATGTCTCAAACACTTAAGACTACCGTTATAACAGTTCTTTGGAAAATAACCATCGACCTGCATGCAGTCTACATCCACGCAAAGTACGTAATTAGGTTATTGTTCAAATGATAAATAATGTTAAAAACTGCAGATGTACGCAATGAAACAATTTATTGTAAAAAACTGGAGTTATTGGTACATCTCCATCGTTAATTTCCTGAGTACTGATTACACGTTAGTCTGTGTTCTCCGTATTCTCTGATGAAGACAGTACCTGCGTGCTTTAAGCGTACCCCAATGTACAGGCATGCATATCCACATCCAGTAACGAAAAAGTTCAGTTGCTTTCGAACGTAAACATACTAGCAACTCACGGTGAGGCCTTTCTTCTTTCAGCCGAAGCCGATCACAACTGTCGTGAAACCATTTCTGGATGCTGGAAAAAAATATCTCAGTAGTGACCTCTTCGTCAACACTGCTGTGTCTGTGGTAGTTGTAGATGACAGTTGCGAAACGGACAGAAACTGAAATCCAACTTATTATGGCGTTTGCAAGCATTAGCTTTTCAAATGGTCTTTTCATAGCAGTTGATGACTATGAAAGAAGCCTGCTGTAATTTGGGGCGAGCATAAGGTTCATTATTCGTCTAACTGGCACTCCTATGTCCAAATCAACCAAGAGTGCCAACTCACAAGCGACAGAGTCTCTTAACCCATGGTCGGTTAACTGCTTCTCAAGCTGTGCTAGCCTGGCATTTGTATTCAGCTGCCATCGATCAGATGACTTGATTTCCTCCGAGGCATCGCTGACGCCTGGATCCCTTTGAACAGTTATTACCTCTACAACCATGTTCATAGGGGTTGGTGAGACTTTCTCAGAATCACATCATGAGTGATCTTAGGTTACCCAGGGAGTCGGAGGAGAGTTTTTCGGTCTACAGCTTCACTGTGCTTGCTAGATATGGTAATCTCCTTATAGCGTGGACTTACACAAATTTGGATAATCTTGAAGTGGTTCAGGAAGCCTTCCCAAAGATCAAGAGCTAGTACCAAAGTCATTTACAGTCATTATCAACTGAAGATACTGACCCAGCCAGTTTGCAGCGGGTGAATCGGTTAGTTGCATGATGTCTTTTTGAGTGTTTAGTAAGAATGCTGGAAAACAAAAAGTATCGGAGGATAGTACATCTACGGACTGTCCGTCTCGAATACTAGAGGATCCCAACTTCCAGTTCAGTACGCCAACATTCTGAAAACCTGTCCTTGTTTCACGCCTTATGAGGTAACATCCGCACAACAGTTGTCATTTTGTAGTAATTCATCGTCCACGGATTCGTCGATGAGTTTCTCATAGTCACCCCGGTTACCATACCAGTTGAAGCAAGTGCCTCGGATAGTACACCATCCATGAAGGGTAAGTCGTAACGTATTGGTATTTGCCTTTTAGCATTAACTGATGCACGCCTGACGAAAAAGGAGGGTAAGCAGTAACGCGTAGTAAAGTAATTCACTTTCTGAATTAGTTGAAGAAAATAGAATCCAAATGGAGGGTAAGTCATAACATCTTGTAAAACATTGTCTCTTAGCAAGTCTGACGAAACTAGAGGGAACTATGAACATGGTTGTAGAGGTAATAACTGTTCAAAGGGATCCAGGCGTCAGCGATGCCTCGGAGGAAATCAAGTCATCTGATCGATGGCAGCTGAATACAAATGCCAGGCTAGCACAGCTTGAGAAGCAGTTAACCGACCATGGGTTAAGAGACTCTGTCGCTTGTGAGTTGGCACTCTTGGTTGATTTGGACATAGGAGTGCCAGTTAGACGAATAATGAACCTTATGCTCGCCCCAAATTACAGCAGGCTTCTTTCATAGTCATCAACTGCTATGAAAAGACCATTTGAAAAGCTAATGCTTGCAAACGCCATAATAAGTTGGATTTCAGTTTCTGTCCGTTTCGCAACTGTCATCTACAACTACCACAGACACAGCAGTGTTGACGAAGAGGTCACTACTGAGATATTTTTTTCCAGCATCCAGAAATGGTTTCACGACAGTTGTGATCGGCTTCGGCTGAAAGAAGAAAGGCCTCACCGTGAGTTGCTAGTATGTTTACGTTCGAAAGCAACTGAACTTTTTTCGTTACTGGATGTGGATATGCATGCCTGTACATTGGGGTACGCTTAAAGCACGCAGGTACTGTCTTCATCAGAGATACGGAGAACACAGACTAACGTGTAATCAGTACTCAGGAAATTAACGATGGAGATGTACCAATAACTCCAGTTTTTTACAATAAATTGTTTCATTGCGTACATCTGCAGTTTTTAACATTATTTATATTTGAACAATAACCTAATTACGTACTTTGCGTGGATGTAGACTGCATGCAGGTCGATGGTTATTTTCCAAAGAACTGTTATAACGGTAGTCTTAAGTGTTTGAGACATTGTGAGATTCTTGACGTTTGTAATTGATGTTTAGTGGTGAAATTGAAAACAAGCAGGATTTTGGGGTGAAATTTCGGAAAATTGTAATTTTTTGGCAACAATTGAGCATACTTCGACAAATTTCCAGTAAAGGTTTTGGAGGACTTTGGGATCTTTAGGTAGAAGGTTTGGTATTTTCGGGTGAAATGTTCCGGGGGATCTTATGGTTGTTGACTATAGCTTCGGCGCGTGTTGCAAATTCGGGATTGTGTGGTAAAATGTTCAGGTTGGACTTGTAAACCTTGGTCTGACATTTGTTTGGGACTTGACAATTCTGGGACTTTATGGGAATATTATTTACACTTTCGGGAACGATGATGCATTGGCGGTAATGACCCGGAAGTTTTTTAGGTTAATATTAGACAAAATAGGTGTTCCCAGTGTTTCACAACTTAAAATAGGGCAAGAGATCGGTCATTAGTCACGTGCGAAGCTACTTCTATTGCAGGAAGCAGGAGACTAATAAGCATCTGCCAAATGTTTTTCAATATTTAGGCTTGCAAAATTACGTAATTTGAGGGAGGTACTGAAATGAGGATATTAGATATAAGCATGTAACGTTTATGTTCTCGAGCTATCTTACTTAATGATGCTTTTCAATTTACGTTGAAATGGCAAACACATGAGTAACTCTCCTTTCGCTTAAGTCACACTTTCTAAGGGTTACGCAACATTCAAATTCAGCGCTGATCTAGGGACCGCTTGTCTGTAGGTTTCATGTGATTCATGTGCTTGGGATATTGTATATGCGTGTATTTTTCTACTGCATTTATCTGATCGTTAGTTTTTATTTATTATTTGCCTTCTATATTTAGGGCATATTTCTGCCACTATTATTCTTGTCGTTCAGTAGGATGAGTATGATGCATTCATTTACTTGACATATCGTCTAACTTATGAAAGCTAGATTTTTGAATGTTATTAGCCAATAGCTGATATCTAACACCAGCGACAATATTTGAAACTAATGAATGCACTCAAAAATGCCTGTTGGTACACACTAACGGAAAAATGTATTTTAGGTATGTCTCGCTGACTATATTATTATTATTATTGTTATTTGTCCCTTGAGTTCCTAGTGGAACATAGGGCTTCAGTAGCACGCCTTCATTCCACTCTGTTCTCTGCGGCCTTTTGAACCTCGCTCCATGACTGCCCGGAAGGTTTCATCTCTTCCTCACACCATCCCCTAACCCTCGAACGCCCAACTCGTCATTTCCCCTTTGGATTTGACTCGACGGCCTGTGCTGGCGCGTGATATCTCCGGATGGCTTTCTCAGTGTATGCCCAATCCAGTTCATCTCCACTTTCTTCTGCATATTTGTTCAGCGATAGTTTCTTGGTTGGTTTGTCACCAGCCTGAGTTCCTTGTTGCTTATTCTTATTATTCTGGCCATCTGATCTTCAGTATCGAGCGTGGGTGGCAACTGTTGATGAATATCTGTAGTTTGTTGGAAGAGCTTTTCGTGAAGTGCCAAGTTTGTGAACCATATAGCAGCACTGATGTGACACTGGTGTTGAAAATCCAGATGTTGTTCACGCTTTGTGCTGAGTGCAGTAGATCTCCACACTGATTATTTCAGATTAGTGAAAGCCTGTCTTGCTTTTCCGATCCTGGTTTTGACATCCTCTCCTGTGCCGCCTGTAGTTGAAACGATGCTGCCCAGCCTAGGTAGGTGAAAGAGACTACTTCCTTTAGGTTTCTCCCGTTGGTGGTGCTTGATGCTCCAGAGCGCCTTTTAGATTCTCCAGGATGAAGCTGCGTAATATTTTGCTTGGGGTGGGCAGGGATAGGAGCATGATTCCGCGCCGGTTGCTACAAAGGCTTCGGTCTCCCTCTTTGGAAGTTTAACAAGGTAGCCCTTCTTCCAATCAATCAGCAGGTAGCTTTCTTCCTTGCCAACGCCTTCTGCAGTAGTGGTGTGAGCATGTCGGCTGTTGTCCCTGCGTCTGTTTTCAGTCCTTCTGGAGGAACTCCATCTGGTAGTTCTGCTTTCCCGAATTTCAGTGACTTTATGGCGTTCACGATCCACTTCTGCTTTTGTCAGTGGGCTTGCGTTCACTGGTAATTCTGTGACTGGGCTGCTGTTGGTATTTCTGGACGTGTTTAAGGTGGTGGTCGATTCAATAGTCTTTTGAAGTGGTCAGACCACCGTTTCCTTTGTTTCTCCTGTCTGGTGGTGACTAGGTCTCCTCCACTATCTTTCATTGGTTTTGTCTGCGTTGATCTCTCCCCAGGCAGTGACCTGCTTGTTTGGCACAATGCTGTCGGGTTTCTCCTACCAGTAGCCTGTTCTGCTTCACTTGCTGATGTGTCGTAGAAGTGTCTTTTGTCCAAGTCGGGATAGCGTGCTTTATTATCTCTTTTATGTTTTTGGATTTCTGCACGGGTGCATATTCTGTATATCATGTTAATAAGCATTGGGGGAGTTTCGTTTATGAATAATTGGCGCTGTTGTTGTGACATTCGAATTCAGTGCAGATTTCAGCACCCAGTTTTGTTTTCAGTATAAGCTGAGTAAGCGTGCAAAAGAACACCTGCTGAAGGTCTCAAAGGAGTAAAACTGGTGTGATGGGTGTTATGCTTCCTTAGCCAGGAAATGCACCGTCGCTACAATCCATTAGAAACTTATGGGCTCATTCCAAATCACTTAATGCAGGCCACTCGCCTTGACGATTGAAAGAGCATTCGATAATTTGAAGAACATTTCACCACACATTCTCTTCTGAATTTGAAAAAGTGCAATTTTTTCATCAACATTTTGCTTTGAGAAAGGTGGATTCCGTACAAGGTAGATAAGTAGAATAATTACATAGGGGTAACTCAGAACTTCAGCATAAGGCCAGGAAATAACTAACCGAAGTTTGGGCCCATACAGGGCATTCCCTTTCGTATTTGTTGACGTCTATAACACTGATCCCGTAACTTATCTCTTGTACAGCTGCGCTGATATGGATCATTCTATCCTCTCCTGCTGGTTTCAGACTCCTTATTTTATCCATAATTTGAACAATCTGAGGATATATGTAGCGTGCAGTTTCCTCTTTTATTTAGTGAATACAGACGTCACAGGTCCATCTCCATCAATACCATTGATTACTAGTTGAAACGGCGTAAACCCACCATCATTACCATCCTTATTCTCTAATTACACTTGGTCGATGTGTACATTGGATAAACCGCGAGATCTTTTCAAAAGACGGGAAATCGATAACATTTAGATATGAGGACTAATGTCCATTAAAAGTAACAGACCGGTAGTAGATAGTGACTTAACCCTTGCCATATTTAATTCGTTGTTTCCCTTGCATGTCATCTGTCTTCAGGAATATACTATCAGACACTACTGCACGCTTATCAGACTATAAACGGTTTTGAATATTCATGGAGTCCCGACCAAATGAACTTCTGAACTTCGTACAGAAGTGGTACCACCTGTTTCATATTCACTATCATCTGGTGCACGCACACACGCATCCGGCATTCCCTTTCTATCAGTTTTCTGAGGCTAATTTGCATTCGTGAAGTCACAGCTGCGCTTGCGAGTGTGAGTGAGGTGGCTGTATAAAACTGCATTGCTTCCATCCTCAAATGTGATGATAAATTTGGCTTCACATACCACAGACCTGAGAGTATAGGCTTAAGTTTTTCATATCACTGTGCCTAACTTACCAGGTTTTCCTACGCCCTGAAAAACCAGCACTCCATGATTTTCAAAGCATACAGAGGTTAATACTCCACAACATAACAAGTTGTGTGCCACCCACACACCTGCAGAATTAAACCTTGGCGAAGGCCTGCTGGAAATTCATAACCATTTTCAATGTATTCATATACATCCTTGGATTTACATGCAAACGCCGCTTTTGCAGGTATCAATAAGTTTATGAATAGATTACGTATTGCTTTAGGGTAAGCAGTTTAAATTGCTGAATTGTCTGTATTGAACGTCAAAAAAGCGTAGGATACCAAAAAATAGGCATGCATAGATTGACACTGTAGAACATGATTCGTTCCTCCCCATCGTACTTTGCCACAAAAAATGGAGCGACAATATTTGACACCCAGCAGCTTCAGCATAAGTTAGCTCCTATAAGAACCAAATTTGATTTATAGCCAGGACGATTTTCAAGGCCGAATGGTTTACCTGTAAGGGGAAAGAAAGATAAAGCAGCAGGTAGAGAAAAGAAGACAGAAGTTCGACAAGGAGTAGGCTTTTTATATACATATTTCTCAGCACCTTAACTTTCCACGTCGTGCCATGTGGTGCATGTGGTTTGTCTGTTAGACGTTTAAGAATTCATTTCTCATATTTTGCTAGTCCAAGACCAGGGTCTTTCTGTTACTGCGGGAAGATTCAGCTGTATATCGTTAAGTAGGGAGTACTAACTATCAGAAAGTTTCCTAAGGGCCTCGAATGGGAGTTCAAAGCAGATGTAGAAGAAGTCTCATTCAGACTTTAAGACGGTTCGTTGTATGAAGTATCAAATAGGATAGTGATGGCGTATTTAGTAAGCCAGATAAGTTGTTAGATGATTAGTATTTATTTAGCAACCTACTAAACTCGGAGGTTGGTTTGGAGTTTTTCACCTCAGCAGGAAGTCTGTCACAAATCTGAGAATATCTTAAGATGAGGGAATTCGGACACAAGCAGGACTTAAACGAGTTCATGTGGCTCTGCGGGCATGGTTTTGCGGGTCGTAACAGCCACGGCTGTGTGATGTAAATCTCTCGATTCATTTTTTCTGATTGTGTTGGGTTCGTATTAGGGTCATGATGTAGACAGGTGAAACCGGGATCTATAGCTGAAACATTCAGTAGGGGAAAAGGCGGGTAAACTTTAGAATAGGAGCAATGGCAGAAGAACGAATGTGACTCAGGATGAGTAGCAGTAAGTGGTGTTCCTCAGGATAGCATTCCTAAATACTACCCTTCCGTCTATAAGTTGTTGAAATCTACGGATACAGGGATCACTACTGTAACCGGTGACATGAAGAAGTGGCGAATTATCTATGAAGATGATAGTAAGTTTCCAATCTTAAATGAAGTTGATTAACTTCCTGGATGGTCGCAGTGGCGTTACATGGAAGCTGATTCTAACAAAAGTGGGGCGGATCTCACTGGGAGCGACCTTTCTAGAGAATATCCGACGAATGGTCAACTAGTGGATTGGGTCTTGGAACAAAAGCCTAGGAGTCACTGCAGGTCACGAGTTGAAGGGTACTCGGGATTAAACTGCTTCTGAAGCCGAAGACTTTGGCATGCGTCAGTCACCTCGTAGAGTGTCCAAGTGCTTTGATGAAAACAAGTTTATGATTCTAACTTTAAGGCCTTACCCTGAGTATCGCATCTAAGCTGCTAGTCCATGATTCATGAAGGAGGCAAATGTATCGGAACAGGTTCAAAGGCTCGCCACTAAACAGGTGTTACCCACCTTCATGTGAAAGGTGATTGGTGGGGCTAAAAGTCTTTCCCTTATGTCACTGAGGAGAAGTGAGTGATTTGATTCTAGCCTTTCGCATTTGTGTAGCTTCTTCATGCAGTCGACAGCTGTTCACCCCAGAGGATATTGGAAAAAAATGTCCGGGGGCTGCAGTCGTATTATATTCGAGTAAAGAGGGGATCCATCAGTTGAGACCGTTACCCCATGATGCCGAACTTTGGAGATTGATAGCAGCATAAATGGGACCAGAAAGGTAGACCACAAAGACCTACCCAGCCGCCGAGAATCCGTACATTAGGTCCCAGGCCATGTGCTTCCACCCCAAAGCGTCACTCACATAGGCATGGTACTACATGAAAGACCAAGTAGGAGATGCCATGCGATGTTCTGAAAGCGACTGGTGCCCCACTACACGAGAAGATAGAAGCCGATCTTCGGGAGCACCACAGGCAGTGTTAGTCACGAAAGAGCAATCCGGTGAACTGATCCCAGAGGACATCGTGATAATCCTTTCGTGACACCAACGCTGGGAACCCAGAATAAACTAGGAAACGTATGCTTGACAGCCCGGTAGGGACTGATAAATGGTATTCAGCACAAAGCCACCGCGAACTTCATACAAGTCACCGTGCTGCACTAAGCCTAAGAAGTAGCTTTTTGACATGGTCACACAGAAAACGTCTATACCTTACGTGACTGTTCCAGAATGATAGGTTGTTTGTTGATGGAGGGGAATGGTCATGTATGTGAGCATAAACTGAAAATCCGAGAAGGAGACTTAAAATGTTTCCAACCAACTGGTAGACTCCACATGGTGCTATTTAATGGATGACTATACGAACTGCCTGCTAGGAGAGGTGTACGGATTTCTCCTGCGAGCAGCAGGGCATGAGGAACAGATGCTCACTGTGATTTCGGCGTCCATTTTGGATTGTGGCGACGTAGTCATTGCTGGAGACCTCAACCACTGGCACTTAGCAGGAGACTGCGTGTGAGCTGCTGACACAAATCTTTCTAACGGAGACTTCAGAATACCTTTGTGAGAGTGGGACTGACAGAGAAAGCTGGAGAGAATATCCGATGGGCACCAGGCACAAAAGCACCATAATTTTATTAAATTCTAGCAAACGACAATCCTTCGGCGAACGTTAACTGTGTCCAGTTCCTCTAATACAAAGCAACCGTGCATTGGTCATATTTATTTTGATAACCGGGGGAAAAACTGTAGGCAGTCTAACCAGGAGCGTTTCACTGTCACAGGATACCAGCTTATGAAGAACTGATTCCTGAATGCACAATGGCCACGAGAATGTCACTCTCTATCGATAGACGAACATCGAAAGCATACAGAAGATAATAGACGGGGCGTCATCAAAAAGGATGCCTCCAAGGTAAACGGGTAACTGCCTTCAGACGCCCCAGGGTCACTCGAGCAGCTCGAAAGCAAATACAGGGGAACTAGAGGACGGAGTAAGATTGGAGTACGTCATATAAGGAAACAGACTGTCTCAGCTACAAGAAGTTGCGCAACCTATGCAGTATTGGCGGTGACAAGAACGGGCTCAGAAACTAGAGCATATTGGTTAGGCAGTTGCGATGCGACACATATGACATACATCGTTTTATGTCACAAAGAGAAGTGAAGAACAGCGGTCTAAAACTTATCACAGAACCGAACTGAGAAGCGTTGAGTAGCGTTGCGATGATGGTACTACCGGGCAACTGATTTGATGGGCGGCTCAACACGGTAATGCATCTATCGCCGACATCCAGTAATATTAAAAGGGTTCTAGGACTATGATACGGAGTTGATGAATACAAGGATCTAGTGGAAACAAGTAATTATGGAACTTTCATCACTCAGAATAGGAAAATCTGTAGGGTCTGATGAAATGAGCCCGGAGGCCCTAAAGAATTGCACTGAAGTGCAAAGCATGCCCATATGCAATCTGTTCATGCACTCGTTGGGAGTAGGTCAACTCCCCAAAGAATGAAAGCTCACAGTCCCTCCACCAATTTTCAAAGGGAAAGACAGAGAAAGTTCATGAAATTACAGAGAATAAACGTTACCTCCAATACTTTCCAAGGTGCAGGAAGGTCTGGTCACAGATGTTATTTAGGGCTACGCAAATGAAAACAATATCATTTATCCCAATGAACACGGCTTCCGAACCGAGAGGTCATATGCTACAGGCTTGACGACCACTTAGGATGATTGGATGAATGGATAAGACAACAAGCAAACAATCTGAGCCACTTTCCTGGACCTGGCAAACGCCTTCGATAGCTTCTAGCACTACACTGCCCTCATTAAACTTGCAAAACTGGACACCAGTGAACCCCTAGTAACTTGGTTCAGAGCATACGCAGAGGACAAGGAATTCTCCAGCAGTGAAAACAAAATTCTATCTGCCAAGAGGAGCACCAGAAGAGGATGTTCTCAAGGAGCGGTCTTCAAGCCACCCCGTTCTTACAATACATGAGTGACCTACCTTTCCAAATCCTGTCGCATATCCTTCAATTGCTGATAACAGCCGGGTGTGGAGGACAGTGGGTGGGAAAGAGGGTCCTGGGATATACCACGACGTTCTACTACGATTGATGCCCTGTTCAGCGGAGGATAGTTTAGGTACGTATGTGCAAGGTGATGTATCTTCGCATGCTGGGAGCTGTTAAGAAGCCACAACCCCAACAGGTGTGCAATCACCAAAGTATCCTCTCGGGACCTAAGATTAAGCTTCTGTAACACGCTAGAAACTTGTGCCAATTACTACAGAACGCCAACGAAGGCGAACACCGTCATATACTAACTGAAAGGGTGGCTACGAGGCCTAGCCTCTGGACTATTCTCTGTGGTGGCTAGGACTTATGTTAGACCATACTTAGGTGTTTTAAACACGATAGTCCCTCTCCTACTAAAGCGAGATGCAGTCGCTCAAGAAGGTGCGGAGATAAGCGAAAAGACCAGTTATTGGACTAAGAGGTAAAAATTTGCAACACACCTTGGATAACCCAACTTGTTCACACTAAGCTGTTGAAGGAGAACGGATAACCTAATGGCAGCCCAGAGGACCATCCATCAGGTGGACCGCACCAAAAGGGTGACATTTTCGATCAAAAACCTAGCGTCTCGCAGGGACCCCACCCGCATGTCCCACCAGAAGAGGAAGATGAAGGTAGTATCTAACTTCCCACTCACAATTATGCATTGTGGAACGCTCTGTCGAAAGAAATGGCCACAGCTACTTCATTTGACTTCTTCAAGCGTCTGCTCGACAGTGTAGGTGAGCGCGGATGGCCATCCATCAACATACGCCGCTAGCAACTTAGGACTTGCCCATCCATCCCTATGTTACCGAACCATTGTATCTGGAATAAACTCGTTTCGTCTGCATATTGTTACTAGTAACGCTTATCTTACCAAAAGTGCTTTTAACTCCTCTTTTCTCATTGCCTACTCGCGCTATTTCTTGCACTGCTTTTAAATAACGCCTAGCACTTACTTGTAGATGCCTGCAAAATAGGAATTTCAAAAGGCCAGTTGATCTTATCAATAGCTTCACTGCTCCTCTAAACAAATAGACCTACGATTTGCAAAAGAAAAACCTTCAAATCGACAATTACTACCTTTCACACTATAAGTAGATGAACTGTAAAGCCTTCTGAGACCAGTGAAGGAGCATGACTGAAAAAAAGAACCGGGCCTCAAAACCGAGAAGCGAGGGCTGGAAAACTGCAAGTTTCCAAAACCCGCACTAATGATGTTGGATACTTGGCTGAAGACTGACGTACACCGTATCTGTGGTGGGCTTACAAACTCAAGGTCGTCCCCTGTGTTTACTTCAGATGGCAACTTCTATTATCAAGTTGCATACGCTTTCTGGAGCTGGTGATAATGGGACACCATGCTATTTGTTGCAAGTAAAGTTTCTCTGAGTGTTTTTTCGAATATTTAAGATAGATGAGTTTCACTGTCTTTTAGATTGTGGTTGGTGTGAAAAACTGGATAGCGCTTATGTGAGGGAAGTGTCTAAATGGCTAAACACATTGATGCTGTGCTTCTTAGTCATCAGAGTTTGAGGCACCTTGGGCTGCTTCCATATCTCGTAGGAACTTGTGGGCTTAACTGTCCAGTTTATGCGACAACTCCTGTATACAAAATGGGGCAGATGTTTTTATATGATTTCTATCAGTCAAGACATGCAACAGAAGACTTCAGTCACTTTACTTTGGATGATGTGGACTTAGCATTTGATCATGTGCATCAAGTCAAGTATCAGCAAACGATCAGTCTTCATGGTCGCGGCCATGGTGTTTGTATAACCCCGCTCCCTTCAGGTAAGCTATTACGATCCCAACAAACTTCGTTAAGGACATACTCTTGGTGGAACTATTTGGAAATTGGTGAAGGAAGATACAAGTGTTGTGTATGCTTTGGATTTTAATCACAAAAAGGAGAGACATTTGAATGGAGCAACTTTTGATGCGTGCATACGTCCTCATTTATTGATCATGGATGGTTCGAATACTTTATATACACAAGTAACTAGTTCTGTTGGTACTGATAAATTTTTAGCCTAGAAGAAAAGATCGTGATGAGAATCTGCGTCAAAGTATTCTGAAGAGTTTACGACGTGGTGGGAATGTACTTATTGCAGTTGATACTGCCGGGCGGTGTCTTGAGATCGCGCATTTTCTAGAGCAGTGTTGGCTGAACCAGGTTAGTTTTGATTCACTAGTGTACTAGCAACCCATTTAATGCAAACCGGTTTGCAGTTTTTCATTTCTTCCCGTGGTTTCTATCTGGTCAGAAGTTCTCTTTGTATTGGTATCGTGGTTATCGTAGTTAGCTTTTGTTTGGTACTCCCCTAAGCATAATATTTGGTCAAGGACTAAGCAGATGCGTATTGATCTTATTTCAGCCCACTAATCTAGTTGGTTGTCATGTAAATCAAGTCTAAGTGAGTGTCAGTGATAACTTTGGACAGTTGATCCAAAAATAATTAACTCTATTTCCACGATACAGTTGCAGTTAAACCAAATTCATTCTAACTTGTAAACACACCAGCTGTTAATCTCTCACAATGTTTTGCAGGTGTGTATACTGTGGTCTAGCCGTTGAGTACTTTACCACTATTCTGAAATGACAGCCTCTCAAACTAATATATACATACACTAAAAGACAACCCAGTGACTAAGATGTCTCTTGTATAGTGTGAGTGGCTCCATTGGTTTTAGTATTAGGGGTGGTAAGGCAAGTAGTTCGTATTAATTCTTACAGTAGGTATTCCTTGGTCTCTTTGCAAGCGCTCATCGAAGGAGCTACTACCATTTGTTCAGTTGAGTTCTATTCACTGATTATCTGGTGGAAAAGTTTGACTTCCACATAATTTATCTGACTATGGCTTTTGATTCCTTTTGTGATAATCCCTGGGACCCAGTTCCTGAAAATATAGTACAGAGAGAGATCAACATCCAAACCGTTATTAAAGATGCGACAAGCCAGTATGAGATCATCTCTTCACCAACGATATAATAGAGGGAAAAGGTCTAATCATTCTAACCCAACTCTGATACCTTCTCCATCTCTCTTGCTCTCACCAACCACTATTGCTTGCAATCGACGCGAAGACGCTTGGTCACCTTACGTCTGAGTTGCTTTTGCTGTTCACCGTGGTGAGAGGCAGCTAGAATCAGTCTTCTCACATCAATCAGTACGGACAGCGTTGCAGAAATTTAATGACGTTTGCTAGTCTTCGGGTTTAGGTTGCCAACTGTCTTTAGTGCTGTTTCTACAACAGACTAAATATGATGCCAGGTTTCCTCATGATGAGCATTTCTATCATGTTCAGATAAACGCTTAGCCAACCCCCCCCCCCAAATAAGTATTTGGCGTCCTCATCTTCGAATCAACCGTAGTCGGGCTTTACTATCGGCTGTTTCCTACCAGTAAGGCGTAGACATAGACGAGCCCTTACTAGGGTATAATCGGAGTCCAACTGGTCCTCCAGAAAGAGAGGCGATCCTCCACCGATCCTCTTAAACCATGTCTTCTAGCAATGTTGCCTATCTGTGTACATCGTTGGTTTGGAATTTACGGACGCCATGTGAGATAGTGTCTCCTTATGCTTGAAGTTAGTGCTGACCAAAAACAGTGATCGTCGGGACCAAATTACAGCGTTGTTGGTCTGTTGGCATTGGATTCCGTAAATATCCCCGAGGTGCCTTTCTTATTCACTCAGGTTCCCTACTTAAGCGTTAAGGTCACCTGCCAGTATGACTACATCTGAACGTTTTGCTTTCTGTAGGAAAATTGACAACTTCTCATGGAATCCATCCTTTGCATCATCTGAGCAATAAGGTTTTGATGGTCATGATCGTTGACGATGGTCACAGAATGGTAGATGGGGGAGGGTTTAACAAGCTTAATGTTAGTATCAGGAGGTAAATGCAAGAAGGAGACGGAGTTGAAGAAGATAGGTTATATTTGGTTGGGTCTTGAACAATACTGGAAGCAGGCGGGCGGGCGGGAGGTCAAGAGGGCGGTTAACACCTCCTGGCTACCCACACTGTTGTTGCAATCCTGCCCAGTCAGGCGGACAACTTTATCCCGAGACCCCTATCATAACGTAGCAATTTGGTCTATGTTGGTAACTGCTTTTTGTCTAACCACTGTCCAACGGACCTTTCTAGCATGGTGGGACCTCGAGGGAACGACCGTTCCACCAGCGTAGCTCGTTGGGTCATTGTGAAATGCAAACCCGATCACCACGTCAGGGTAGCAGCTATCATTTAGGATTCCACAATCTATCAGCCCAAAAATGTCGCATTAAATGGGAGCCGAAGCTGCATTAGTGGAGTGGATCTCCGTTAACAGTCATCCTTGTGCTGCTGGGTTAGAAGGTTCGATTAGAGCGAGAAGTAACTAGCAATGGAGACGATATCTGTTTGTCATGTCTATGTCCAACTGACAACCTAAATACAGTTGAGAATCAGTTCTGCCATCAGTTAAATGTCCTTCTGTTCCAACTGCGTCGCACTGCAAGTTGTTACAACTCATAGCAGTACATCAGAGGAGAATGCACTAAGATGGAAGATGCAGAAATAAAGAAGAAAGCCGTCAAAAGTGGTTTAAAATCATCACAAGAGAGCAGGGAAAATTGAGGGAATATTGAAATTCAGTATGACAGTGAACCTGAAGATAGTGTGTAGATAAATCTGTTACATTGATCCATTTTCAACCACACCACTAAGACCTCAACCACTGACTGCTCTTCACACCTGGACTTCAACTGGTAATCCCGCATTTAAAGACTGGAATCTGTGAGGAAGATCAACTTAAATAATTGTAGATTGAAATAAAAATAATGGTGGTTATAATAATAATCTTGCTTATTGAGAACGCAAAGGTTGCATGATAACAGAAAGGGGTTACGTTCGATTTAAAAAATCGTTTATAAGGTGAATTTAGATTATGAAAGGGTGAAAACATAGTAGAGTTAATAAACAATCAAAGGATTAAGTAATACCAATGAGATAAGATGAAAATGCTTTGTTAAAAGTAGCAATTATTGGAAAGATTAAATAAAGTAACACCGGTAGCTATTAAATATAAAAATAATACTGATAATGATGATAAAAGTACAAAGGTTGATGTAACAAAGGAAGTCGAAAAACGAAACATAACAAACCAGGTCAAAACTACGATCAAGGTAGAGGCAAAGAATTTACGAACTTCTCTTGCACACAAAAGTTAGGCTTCAGTTCATGAACAGCCAAGCCCTTTGCTGTTTTTAGAATATGAAGAAGAAAGTGTGAAGTATTTGGACGAATTCGGTAAACCACATTGTAATCATTGTTTGCGTCGATTGATTGGTTGAAATCGATCATACGTTCAAAGATAAGGACTTCTAAGGCATTTCCTTTCACCCCCAATACAAGCAGGCTGGAATATGCTGTCGTATACGTATTAACAACAATCTCTCCACAGGAGCAGATGAATTGTTAGATGCACATAAAGGTGGCCTTTTGTAGGATGTTGTCTTGTACACATACGGAGTCGATTTACCACTAATAAAGGTTATTATTATTATCACTTTGAATAGTTTTCGGTGTTACTTCACTTGGTCGTTTTGTTCCGTTCTTCCTTCTGCTTTTGTGTTTTTGAGCATTATTTTATTATTTCCCATGGTGCATCTTTAGTGCGTGTGATGTACTAAGTTTCTGTTCTCAGTTATATCCTTCATTACTTTTTCAATTCCTTGGCAGCTATACTAGTGAAACTTATGGGTAGTTGCCTATTAGTGTTCTTGAAAATGAAACAAACAATGGCATCTTTCCAGCTTTTAGACAACCAAACTTGAGACAGAAACGTGGTAAATATCTCCGTTAACATCTTGGCGACCATGATCGGCGACAGCAGTTTGAGGTGATGCCTATCGGGACCTGACGAATTACCGAAATTCCTGTTATATATATATATATATATATATATATATATATATATGCTGTTTTTCTGTTGGCCCAGGCTAGGCGCTATAAGGATGGTTGGGGGTCAACTAGAACAGTACTTAAGCACCTCACTTCTTTTAATTTCGCTTTACCTCTAAACCGTGCTTAGTTTTTATGAAATCATGCATTCAAGCTTCGTGCTTGTGCACATTACTCATGTTTTCTGCGTATTCACAATCAGTTTCACTTTAGTTTCTACATAAATTTATTCTTAGTTTACTGTATAACTTCGGACTTAGTTGTTTACGACTGCTTGATATTGCTACAAAAATCTTAGATGATTTTAGTACCAAAGTTCATCTTAGAATGATTTAGATAATACTGAATCGATTTTAAAGTCAGCTATTTCAAGGCATTGTTACCTGTTGCCTAACAACATCTAGAACTAATTATGACCTTCCTAATTCTCAAAATAAGATTTTTCCTTTTCTGTTGCCTCACGTTTGCTTATAACATGTCAAAAGTAGCTGTATTTATAAACGACATTATTATTCCGAATTCCGTAAATTGTATTTTGCCGACGTACCATAGATATTGATTATATTTTAGGAATCTGGTCTCATGGCCTACGGGTTGGCTATGTTAAATTATGTGGCTTTGAACGTTGTAGACTTTGCTAAGTCGATGGTTGAGTGGATGTCTGAAAAAGTAATGCGATCTTTTGAAGATCAAAGGAGCAATCCATTTCACTTCAGGCATATGCAACTGTGCCACACACTGGAACAACTAGATGCTGTTTCGGAACCAAAAGTGAGTCAATTTTTTGTATGACCTGTTAGGTTGTCCTGTCATCACTTTCAGATCTTAGCTGTGGATTTTCTCGGCAGTTATTCGCTGAATGGGCCGATAACGATTTAAATACAATAATTCTTACTTCTCGAGATTCTATCACTTCTGGAAGTGGTGAGTCTTCTGTTCAGAGTTTGATATCACGTCTTATCGGGTTGGCAAGAAAGGATCTAGACGCCCGAAAAGACCTGCCAACAAGTTCTACTGGGACTTTAATCCTTCCCTTGACATTGTCGCAAAGGGTATCATGTTCACAGGCAGAACGATCAAGACCTGATATCTCGCACTTGCGGAATTCTGCCAAAGTTTCCTCAATTATTCAGAGTACAGAATCAACAACTGGTGATATTCCTGATGAACTTACTTCCGAAACTGAATCTGCAAATGCAAACGTCAGTTTTACAGGTATGATTCTGAATATAGTTTTACTTTTGATATTGTCCTATGTAAAGAGTATTTTCGGTTTCTACTGTGATCAGTGGCGTTCTTTAAAATTGTCATAATCATTCTGATTTACTTTGATTATTTAACGCGTTGTTAATGTGTTGCCTATCTTTTGTAAAAGGTGTGAAACTGATGCTAACAACATTACCCCTTACGTGTTATTACTAGTGTCATCTGTGAGTTTGGAATCTTAGCACTTCAGTTACATAAGTCTTTTATTATTGAAGTAGAATGTTTTTCAGCTTAAGCAGATATATGCCTAGCACTTTTCTTTATGAATGGTATTTGTACTGTTCATGATTGGTCATGAAGTGCTAATTGAGGGAGTCCGTTAATTAAGATAAGCCGAATCAATGATAGCATTTACTGTCTGTGTACACCGTAAGCTGTTGTTTAGCTTACCAATTTTATGGCTTTATTTATTTATATACTTCTGTTTCTTAAACAGAGTTTTGACCTAGAAATCACATTTTGGTGTTAATATACCTGAGTTTATGCCCAAGGCCATAAGAGCATGCGAGGACTCATTCAGCATCCCTATTGGTTGTTCGTAACAGTCTTTTGGGCTGGCAAACTCTATTCCTCTGTTCATTAAGAAATCACTTTGCCGTTTACAAATTTGTGCCTACATGCTATCTTTGTAACAAAGTAAGAAGTGATGCGCCCAGAATGCTTCTCTTGTTGAAGGCCCTACATTTCTAAACCGTCAATGTATATTACATTTGTAAGGTATGAATACTCACCCGTAATCTAGTAATTTATTTTTACTTATTGGCCGGCATCTAAAGACATGACAATTAGTTCTGTTGGCATAACAGGAATTGCGATGGCAGGAATCATCGACTGAATATTACAGGAAGAATAGTGAAGGATCACGGTAAATTAGTGTATTTTTGTAATATTTACTTACCTTTTGACCTTAATCATCATGGAATCTGGAGTTACTGCGTTATTGTCCACGTTAACACTTTCTACACTAGCATATAAAGACAAGGTAGCAATGAAATAATGTAGCCATTAGTCGTATAAAGTTGCAGGAGGCATTGAAAAGGAGTTAAAACAATTAGGGAAATATAGTATAATGGCTAAGATGAAGGTAAGGTATGGATGAATCTGTGCCACTGCAACCGATTTGGAGTTTTCAACAATCCATTTCAGTTATCATACGGACCCAGACTAGGAAGTCTGCATTTCTCTTCGTGGCTCAGATCAAGAGTAGGGGAATTTGTGTTGATCTCGCTGTTTAGATTAGCAACCTTGAACCTTTTTCCTGCCTAACTGTACTTCAGCTGACATTACAAGTCGGACTAGTTTGTTAATAGGCATATGCAATACATGTAAAAGCCATTTCAGTTGATGAAGATTTATACCCTCATCACTTATTATCCTATGTCTAAGCTCTACTAACGTTGTGATTGTACAACATGTGGGCAATGGTGGTCAAACACCTAAAGCCCTTTTTATATCTTTAATGGTCATGTTTTACAGTCACGGAGTAGGACAGCCAACTGGGTCTTGGTACATTCGATCCTAAGTAAACAGTTGGATATTTCGCCGGTCCAATAAGTGTCGTAAGCTGACGAAAGCTTACCGAGCCTTTTATATCTGTACTGGGAATTTGTCAGTCTTTGACTCATCGGGTTGTATTCATTTCTAAGTGAATGACGAAGTCTTCAAGAATCAGCCTGCCGTAGAAAGAGCTAAGCATATCGATTTCGTATAAGTGAGTGACTTCAAGACACAAGTAAAAGGTGCAACACAGATAAGCAACTAGGTGAAAGTCTCAAAATTTCAACTTAGCTAACTAAAAATGGTTACGTTTCACCTCAACTGTGTTCACCACCAAGTTTATACACAAAGAAACGTTTTCTGACTCCACAGTCGTTGACCTCAACACACTGGAGAACACTAGTAGACCATATTGTTATTATAGTTGGGAAAAAAACTAGTAGGTTGCCACTCCTGTTAAAACGTGTCCTTGACCACCGTCTACACATTGATTTGAATATGTTTATGCCAGCACCTTCATTGACAAAAAGTTGACAGTGAAAAACAGAAAGCTAAAATAGAAGATATAGATATCACGCCTGTGTAAAGGCTAGTTTAACAGTTGATTGAACGTAATAATAATGCTCTTCCCTTCGAGGTCCGGTTCGATCTGCAGTCTGCCGTAAAAGCCAAGGATGGATACTGTAACTGATCATCAGATGCGGCTAACAGATATCGGCAGCTTTTTCTAAAATAGTGTAACCATGAGAATGCAATCTTACAGTTTAAATATAAACTGACAGACAGACCATGTCATGCGCGTGATCGGTTTTGGGTAGCAAAGGCTGAAGAGAAGAAGAATGCAGCAGCGAAGGGTAAGGGCAAGCAGCCGTCCACATTTCCTAGACAGAATGTAGAAAAAATCGGTGGTTAGCCAGTGTTTAATAAAGATAAGTCAGTGATCCACTTAGTTTATGATTGGAGTAATGCACAAGATACTGAGAAATAGTTCAGCTACCTTTCAGTTGTCTTTCATTTGCGTATTATCTCTTCTTCATTGTCTTGTCACATCCTAGTGACTACATTGGGATTTGGTCGATAGGCTGCAATCACAAATTGAGAGCTAAGATCTATACTGATTATATTTTAAATACATTATAAACTTATTGAGGTCACTCTCTTTTGTTATCTCTTACCGACGGATGAGACTTGCCATATTTCCTGACCTAAGGGCGACATCTAACTCTGTCGATTGAGAAGTGCTACAGCCGTGTTTTACTGTGAAAAGTGCCGAGAAAGTACATAACGCCAGTCAAAGCTGTCTACTCGAACTCATGCAGCCATGTAAAGGCTAGTGAGGAGCTTTCGTCTGAAGTGATGGCAACTAGTGGTGTCTGCCAGAGATGCCCACTATCACCATCCCTGTTTAATTTCTTTATAAATGTATTAATGAACATAACCGTTGGTACCTGTGACTTTTCAGGGATCGATCTACCCCGTAGAGGGCATGGGTGTTGACTTGGAGTACGCAGATGACGCTGACGAATACAGCGTCTTGTGAACGCGCTGAGCAGAAATCTGGGTATGTTTGACTGACATGCGTTTCGCACATGTTAAGTGTAAGATGCTGCTGCGGGACTTATGCAACTGCCCCTAGTTTAAAAATAGTGAGTTAAGTGGTTGAATGCGTCACCCACTTCACTTACTTCGGCACAGGGTCAGCTTGAATAGGTTGGTTATTAACGAAATCTCAGCTAGGACAAAAGATACCCGTTTAGCACTTGCCACTTTGCGTCATCTATGGTGCCAACTTGCCAGATATCCGACTACCTGTTAAATGACGAGTATGCTGCACTGGAGTTTTGTTATACGACTATGAAGCACGTCAGCTGAAAGCAAAAATGGGAATATTACAGTTTTTCGAATACAGATATCTTCGTAGCATTACTCGCATGTGGTGGAATCACCATGTTAGCAATGTAAAGCTTAAGCAAAGGGCATTTAGTAAGACAAGCAGGTCGGTCCTTGAGGTTGTAAACCATAATCGACTGAGATGGTTTGACCACAGGTTGTGCATGTTGAACCACTGTCTACTTCAACATGCAATGCTAGGTGAAGTTGGATTAGGTTGGAAGAAGACTCAGGGTGACCAGATCAATACATTACACGAGTCCATGAGGTCTTTGACTGTTGGTCTGAGTAGTGTGGGCAGATGTAGACTACCTTGCATAGAAGTTTATCGGTTCCAGTTGCCGTACTTCACAGTATTTTAGATAGAAAAAGTGGATAAAAATAGACTGAGATCAAAGTAAGCAAAAATGCATGAGTGGATGGCGGAATTCGAGAACAAAAGTAAATGAAAATGTTCACACACTGGAGAAGTCAAAGTATTAATACATCGGTACCATTGTGACTGATTTCTAGCCATGTTACCAAGATCCTGCAACCATTGATTACCACCGTCCGGGGGAACCCCAAACAGGCAGTCTACAGCTGCCCACACTACTCAGACCAACAGTCAAAGACCTCATGGACTCGTGTAATGTATTGATCTGGTCACCCTGAGTCTTCTTCCAACCTAATCCAACTTCACCTAGCATTGCATGTTGAGGTAGACAGTGGTTCAACATGCACAACCTGTGGTCATACCATCTCAGTCGATTATGGTTTACAACCTCAAGGACCGACCTGGTTGTCTTACCTAGTACTGGGAGTATCCTCGTATCTTACACTTGTCACCAAGAATGTGCACTCTCTTTACTTCATTTCTGCTGTACATATTCTGACGACAACTTCTTGTATTTTAGACTTCCTGTAGATTGATCTATCAAGATTTTGGTGACCGGTAATTGTAATTTAACTTCACAATAGTCATCCTGTTAAGGAAGTCGATAGAGAATATTAGGGTAATTGACGTTATTATTTTATCACTATTGATATGTAAACTGATGTTCGAGAGTTGGTTTGCATATATACTACTTAACTATTGACAATGAAACATTTGGGTGTGTAAGACTAGAAGGGTAGATCTATCGGAATCGAAAATCGATATGCCTTCAGAAACTTCGTGCACATTCTTGCAGTAGTCAATGAGCTGCACCTATTGTGTTAGGGTTTATGATACTACCTGGCTGTCCAAACCTTGGTAGGTGGAGTTGTGTTTGAATTCATGACCCATCGGTTGAAAGTCAGCTGCCTAAACCAATGAGCTATATCTACATATTTATGTCCTTGGTATGATTATGAGCAATAACTTACGCTCATTGTTATTTAGGCATTTTTTATTTTCCCTACCTTCACGCGATAGGTTTATGCTGAAGCTTGGAAAAGACTAACTAGTCCACCAACTTGTGAATTTCCAGAGTTAAATTATTCAGACTTAAGTGATTAGTATAGAAAGAGTAGTCATACCTAAATTGTTTTGTCGCTAGGTTTTCAACTAAAGTTTTTTGGCTAGTAGTTTTATGCTCAAATTAAAGTGTCCCCTTTTTGTTTGAGTAATATATACTTGAAGATTTTCTCAGCTTTCCCTAGGGCTGGTGCCAGTCTGATTCCGTAAATATTAGAGTTTAACTACATAGGTGTAATTTTTATTTAGTGTGTATTATTAATCCGCCGTCATTATTATGTGTGACGAGTAATCGTGTACTGTTTGTGATTGCAGATATCCCAATGCCATCAACAAATGACGTGACCCATGAAGATGTTTCACCACATGGTGCGGAGGGAGCTCTTGAAAAACGCATATCGCATGGATCTGAGATGGAAACTGAATCAGCACCTAATGAAAATCGACCTTGTGGTTCGGAAGAAGCTTCGTACTCAGATAAATCCAAGGCAGCTCCTCTCACATTGTCCCTCGAGAGAGATCGTTCCCAGAAGACTATATCAAGTAGTGTAGCTAAGTTTCTTCCCCAGGCTTGCATACAATCTGTGGCCATGAATGCAGACTACATTGGAGGAACAAACATTCATTTGACTTCTGGACGACATCAGGCTGGCTATGACATATATCCAGGGCTTCATAATCAGGCTGGAGGGCAGTTTTTCCGTGTTGCTAAACGTACTCAACTTCTGTTTCCTCAAAATGAAAAGAAGGTGAGCTTCTTTTAGTTAATATTAAGCTACCTTGTAAAATCATTATTAGGTTACGGACAACTATGTAATGGTTGTGGATTTTGAGCATCAGTAGATCCTCTTACGACTTGATGTTATGATTAGAGTGCTTGTCCCATAACTTTCGTGGCGTGGACATCCAGTAACTGTCAACCACCCGCACGCTCCAAGCAGTATACAAAACGCAACCAAACATAACTTGCCATCCTTACCTTTGCCTTCACTTCCTGGTACTAATACCAAACCTTTTACAACTTCTTCAACCTCTCACTCTGCAACCATTGGCAAAGATATAAATCAGCGAAATACCGTTATTAATTTTCTAAAACCTGGCTGTCGGTTTCACATTGGACCTGTCAACGTCCGAATCCTATGCTGAACAGAATAGCAGGCATTTCTTGTCAGGACTCTGGAATCTCGAAACATAGATGTATGATGTGTCTCTGAGATACGTAAACAGGACCCGAGTTTATTTATTAAGTTGACCTCACTTGACCTGTGCAGTAGTTCTTCAAAACTCACCTTACGAGTAAGTGAAGACCCAGTGGCTAGCTCTCATGGACTCCTTGGTACAGGCATAGCATTGAGTTATAGGGCAGGATCTGCGCCTCTCGACTGGACACCAGTCAACAGCCGTCTGTATGCTGTTCGACTGAATGGATTTGTAAAGACTAGGAAGGATCATGAGACTAGGCAATGCCTGTTCATACTCTCCTCCTACGCACCCACCGGCTGCTGTTCAAATGATGCAAAGGATGAATTCTATGAGAAGCTGTCAACTTTTCTGCAGAAAGCAAAACGTTCAGATGTAGTCATAACAGCAGGTGACTTTAACGCTCAAGTGTGGGAGCTGAGTGAATCGGAAAGGTATCCTGAGGATATTTACGGAATCCTATGGCAACAGACCGATAACATTGGTCATCTGACAATCACTTGTTTCTGACCAGCACTAACTTCAAGCATAAGGAGAGACACTGTCTCATTTGGTGTCTATTTCTGTCTTAGGTACCTCAAAAAAAGTAACCTGTGATGTAAGCTGCTGGGAACTCAGTCACCCTCACAACTGTGTCAGAACTCAAGTCCTCTTAGATGTTCGAAGATCATTTGTTGGACCAATTAAAAGTCTTACCTAACATATATATGGCAATCAGATATAATTCTGTTGGACTGGTCTCAATTACTGATGGTCCTAGTCTTCAAGAAAGACTTGAAATCCTCCTATGATAGCCTTTGAGAGACCAGTCTGACGAACTTAGCGCTTAGGACCCAGCGCCATATTTATCAAAAGTGAAGATTGGTAATGTCAGACCTGAGAAAACCATATTTTAAACCTTGTCGTGTGTATATCGACCAGCTATTTGCACTCAGCCAGGTTCTGCAATATAGGCACACATACAGCCACCCGACACTAGCCATATTTCCTGACCCGTAGACGATGTCCAACTCCATCGATCTAGAAGTATTATTTAAACTAAGCACATCACTCTGTTGAAGGTTATGTACTCGAAAATTCATGGGTGTCACAGTCTGTGGTTGAGGTGTCAAGTGATTTGTGTACTTTGAATGGTGTTAATCTAGGATATCTACTCTTCAATGTTATTTTATTTTATCACAGACGTGCTCCTCTTCTTACGTTGTAGGAATTGACCACAAGGTAGTCCTTAATAAACTTAGAGCACACAGACAACAGAATCCTGTGTACTATGTGGTAGCCCAGTATTTCCGAAACAATCTGACCGTAAATGTTATATGTCGAAATCAGGTTTTTCCAACTATCAGTCAGCTATAATTGAGGTCAGATCGATACAATTCAACAACGCAAGCAAACTTGGGTTTACTTTATATCCATGATATTAAAGAGTTTATATACCTTCAACTTAGAGTGTCTAAGTGTTTATTTAATTATCAGGCGTAGATGAGTTGCGAAAGCTAAATAGAGAAAGAAAGCATTGATGATGTACTATAGGTGTCATATGTTCCAGTTAGCTGAATAGACAATTCTATTGTGAAACATCCGGAAATATCTTGTTTTGATTTTCTAAACACACTGAAATTATATTAAAATATATTATTATAATAATTCTATCGAAATTCGTGGTCATATTAATAATTGAAGGTTTGAGTTGACGATCTGTTCTCATAGCTGAGCTGTGGTTCAGTGGTTTAGGGAGACGGCTACCAACCATTGGATTACGGATTCGAGTTTCGGTTCACCTACCGAGGCTTGGACAGCCAGGTAATATCATTAGCCGTCACACAATAGGTGTGGTTCGTTGCCTAGTGCGTGGATATGCACAAGGTAGCTGAGTGCGTTATCTTTAACAAATTAATCGGAAAAAAATACAATGTTGCAACAAACATGTTAACTGGCTTTCGGTAGGTATTTAGGCTTATCCTGATCCTTCGACGAAATCATAGGTAATGAAGAAGCCGAAAGGCTGTTAGAGATGTTGCTTTGATGCATAACCGCAGCATATATTCAAATAATGCTTTTGTAGCTGATAGCTTCACTGATAATAATTACTTAATAGAGCACAAATCGATTGTCATTTATTAACGATTTTGTGGATGCTGTTATTCGGGAGTACATGTCTCTCATGAATAAGCTTCAGACATTATGGATTTAGCAGTCCAAAATTGTGCCTCGTTGCTTTGAATACAAATATTCATGGATTTTTGTTCATTTCAATCAACAGATTGGAAATACTCAAGAAATCTATATCAAATATATCATAGTGTCTACCTGCAAGAATAAGCATTCACATTCGCTTTGTATTTATGTATTTTTTCACTTGCCTACAATTATTGCTGCTATAAATTCATAGTGTAACATCCCCTATAAGGCTGTTTCTTTTAGATTCCATCATTTACGACTTACTTTTTGAGATCTTGAGCGAAAATGAATTCTCGGGAAACCGTTTCTTTTATGACAGGGGCGAAGCTAGTCTTCAAAATACAATAAAATCCTATTAAAGTAATAGGAACCATACTGTAGTAACATGCATGAGATTATTCAGGAGACAAGGTGTGGCTTATTTGTGTAGACAGTAGATTTCAAAGCAAGTCGCACTTAAATAGCTAACAATCGTGCCCGTAATTTTGCTTTGTGCTCTGTGCAGGGAAAATGCAAAGTGCTTCTAAGAGATTGATAAAATCCTGTAATCGTATTTACCTTTTTTGGTGAACCGTTAGAAGCTGTCAAAGAGTTTGTGTACCTGTGTAGTCATATGGGTGTTGTTAGAGGCATGGTATTTAAGCTTTCCAACCACATGTCCAGAGCCAAAACAACATACTCCGACCTAGGTCACCTTTGATACTATGACGTTAAACGTACTGTGCAAGGTCGGGTATACAATGCATCAGTGGGGGATGTTCCGCTTTGTGCCTTTAAAATCTTGTCTATCCGAGCTGAAGATGTTCGAGGACTGCTGTCCGACCACTGTCATCTCTATAGGATCTGTGGGATTCAATGGAAACTACATATAAGTAGTTCTAAGAAGGGGGCGATGTGCGTTTATGTGAGGATAGAAATCGTCATTCATGGAATGTGGTCATCTTGAAACGCAGGTTTCGGTGACCTGAATATACATTATGTATGTCGTCGCAGTGACTCTCATACCGCTCACTGTTCGCCTGCTTTGGAAATGGTTGCAAAAAGTGGAGAGGTGGTCAGTGTACGACTTGGTGCTGTTGAATAAAGGAATGTTGTCTTCGTTTACTATCTATGGATGGCTCATTACCTCATTGATAGGACCTGAGGGATCATGCAACTCCATTGGCTTGAGATGATAACACAGTGCTGACAATCGAAACCAGGGGCGATCATACTGCAGCTAATGAAGCTACTGTTGAAAAGTAAAACGGATTTAGTGATTACTTCTTTGTATGTATATTTGAGACTGCTTCTGTGATAACCCGTTTTGGTTGTTGTTTCTCTCCTTCTTTCCGTTTTCTGTGTCGGGGTTTTATCTTTATAGTGTTGTGCCAAGTTTTTATTGTAAACAAATAAAATAATAATGTCGTCAACTCTTCAAAAATTTATTTCTAACGATTTAGGCACACTGAACTTGACTGGCTTAATGTAATTGCAAGTTGATGTTTGCACTGAATATGTGCTATATAACTTCGGATAATATTTTTAGATTTTCATGTTTTTTTTCTCAACTCACATATATTGGGACTTCAATTTATTTAAAGATTCACTGGGATGAATATGGTGCACATCTTGACCCGGAGTTATTCCCTTCAACAGAACCTGTTTCCAGTCAGGTAACACTACCAAATTGGGATGTAAAAAACAAAGGTTAGTTTCTTATGAGAGGAATAGAATTAATCATCAATTGATTTACTAAATTGGAATTTTGTTAGATGTTCCCTTCTAACTCATTCGTTTCCTGTGTTCACTATCTTTTTACCCCTTTTCATATAGTTTCTGTTTGTCTGTAAATTGTGTCATAGGCGCTTTAACCTGCTTGTAGGTTATTTCGAATACGCCCACAGAGCATTATCATGCTACTTACGACATCTGGTATTCAAAAACACTACAGCACTTGTTCAGGCTTTTTATTCATTAAACATTATACCGAATAATTTACTATCTAAATCCTTTTTTTGGCAATGATTGCAGTAGCGTACTCATAATTATTTGCTGAACATCTATACAACCGATCACTTCGGTGGCCTGCTTAAAATTTAGGCTACCAAAATATTTTCATCGAATACATTTCAATAAGTTGTTTGTTTTTCAATTTTTTCATTCATTCGAATGTCAACACATTGTAAAACATACTCTAGTACGTTCTTTAAATGTCTTCAATCTATCGTTAGACAAGTTAAAAAATTACTAAAACATATCACAGTAGATGGTAATTGGGCCCTTAGCGCACAACAGTACATCATATAGGTGGAACTGCAAATTTTTATACTGGCTGAATAAACTTCCACCACTAAACTTACGAATGCTTTCCTATTCATTCCCCTTACAACCACTTACTCAGAAACTAGACGATAACATAAAAATAACTGGTCATTTTATTATTGCTTATCATACTATTGTTATTAACAATATTTAACTGCCACAATGACTTATTTGGGAAATATTGTGCAAGGAGTAAATGTGGTCGAATGTCGCACTGAGAATTGCATCATCTATTAAAAATTATTGACTGGAGTAAATTGATTATTATTATCATTATATTTTGAGGGAGTTGTGGGGATTCGGAAATATTTCAAGTTGTTATTCATAGTAGACTGATATCAGTGGAGGAACAAAGGAGACTGGGAGCACTGAACAGCTGTTTCGTCCTGGTGGGGTCGTGGGTGCGCACTGCTGAGGAGTCCCATACTAGGACGAGACAGCTGTCCAGTGCTCCCAGGTTTCCCTCGTTCCTCCAACTGATGTCAGTCTACGATGAATAACAACTTGAAATATTATTATTGTCATTATTATTATATGTATGATGTGGCTTGCGTATGAACACAAAGTTAGGCTTTCTCTCATACAACTTTGTTTGGGTCGCAAATTGTCATCTGGGAATCCTAATTCCATCGCCCACGTAGGATAGTGCCGCCTCATTCAGGGAATCAATAAACTCTGTGGTATAAATTGTAATTAAGAGCTGCATATTGATCAGCTGCCGTTTGTTCAATTCCCACTGCATCATCATTGCCACTTGTAGAAGAACTGTTCCCTAAATTTGTCATCATTAAGATCATAAATGAAAAGTAAGTTAGTGTATAATAGCCAATACTGACTGACTGCTCAGGACGATAGTGGTAGCCGATTACGTATATACATTTCGTCCGAAATCTTTGCATCATGAGCTTTTTGTAGTGTTACTTTTTCGAGAGTGAATGAAAGACTGTCAAACTTAAGGAACAAACAACCACAGAACTCAAGCTCAATGTATCTAGGACAAATAAAAAGTTTATCAACACGATCTTTAACTTCGTACTGTCGGTACTGTTCACATAGTAAATTCATTATCGGTCTGCAGCAAGTGTCTTTGAAAACATTGTTTTTACTTTTATATCTTCAAATAATACTGTTATTATCCACAGATACAAAGATAATTACGGATATTATCACATCGAGTTTCACATCTTCATCAATTTTGGATTATTTGGTTGCTAAAACTCCGCATTTAGATGTTCTGGATTCCAACACTCGTTGTGTAGCACACAATTTAGAAATACCCTTACGATGTGAAATTATTTTCTTAGATTATGAGGTTAGTTTATATGAATACTTCGACGTGTTCCTTCTCAATAAAAAAGTAAATTAATGATTCTACTAGTTCTATCATATGATATTGTGGAGTTTAATAGTAAAAAAAAAAATTTATTCCAGTCATTCAGTATCACCATGAGATCTGCCATTTCCTGTCTAACGGTCCAAATCGTTATACTCCATATCAACTCATCAATATACCATAAAACAAACAAGACAAAAGATAGAAGAATGTAAATGCTAAAATTAAAAGTCGGAGAAAGTCATGAAAAGCAAAGAAGCGAAAACTAAACGAATGAGGAAATGTATTATAACAGTTAAGATAAAGATTATGTGTAGATAAATCAGCGTCACTTCTACTGAATTCTGATTGAGTCATAATATCATCCATCTCAGTTGTTATGGGGATCAAAATCGAGAAGTTTGTGTTTACCTACACAGCTCAAAATAACAGTCAGGGACTCTATGGACTAGTTTCATATTTTTATACCGATATCTACCTACTTGGTAATATGTATATGAGTGTTGTAGCATTGAAAGCCTGAACTTAGTAATAGAAAATCAGTCGTGTGGATCGTAGATTAATGACTCTGTAGTGGTGTATTAACCACTGATGATTAACACTTTACGTACTCAATAATAAAGCAGAATATAAGAGCTGCTTAATTGACACTTTTGGTAGAAATGACAAGTCTTCTCCGTAATAAAGTTATTAAAAAAAGTATTTTGTTTTTATTATCATTACTATCACCATCATCAGTGGTCTCAGTAGAGACTCCATTGCATGCTTATCTTTTTGTGGATACACCTCATGATTAAAAGTAAATGTAACAATAATTACACAGTTTATCAGAACCTCTTCTCGGTAGTTTTTTTGCAATTTCTACATCTCATATTTAGAATGTTTTTCCGATGCTTTACTTTTTAGTTATTTGTTTCCAAGTGAGTTGTCTACGGTTGACTTTGATGTTGAGTACCAGTTGGATGGTTGCACTTCTCTGCATGATCAGAGGGTTTGAGACGATTCAACCTGAGTGATTCGTAAAGAGAAATCGAAAGACTGGAATCAAATGAGTTTATAGTATGCCGGACTGAAAACGTTAATGAGTGAAAACGGACTCTATTTATAGAGTTTGCAGTAACTTTGAAAGGCAAGAGATGATTGGTGCATTTAAAGAGTCAGGAGCCAATCAGAACGCTAGCGGGTCATATGAAATGTAACCCATGCTCGAGAGAATAAAGTGCGAAGTAAAACAGTTTAAATATACCCAAACTGTAAGTATGGAATATAAGGGATATAGGCATCCCTTACAGTTGTTGAATATTGTGTCTATCTATTTGCAGCAGAATCTTGCAAATGCGTACAAAATCGGTCACGTATTTTTCAACTATTGTGTTCACATTCTTATTTTCGAAACAACCAATCCGGTTTACTATATTATATGCGCAGAAAGTATTCATAACAGCATATGATTTTTAGTGATGATAAATGTTCTGCAGCCCTTCTTAAGAGATTTCTTACCTTTAGGGTCGATCAGATGGAGAGGCTATGAAGCGTATTCTAATCGGTTTAAGACCACAAGAGGTCATTCTGGTTGGCAACAATTCACTAGCTGTTGATCATCTAGCAAATTATTGTCGCGGTGTTATGCTTTTGGACCAGAGTTTAATACATATTCCACATGCCCAAGAAGTTGTCAATTGTACTAAAGAAGGTGATATTTATCAGGTGTGTTCCACTGTACTTTTGTTGATATATATATATATATATATATATATATATATATATATATATATAGACTGACTTAGCTAATCATTGCATCATCACTATTATCTTTTTCTCTACTTACAGACATTGTCATTGATCTGTAGACTACTCTACCTATTAGAATAGAGGTTCTGTATTCTCTGAATTGAATTTTCAGTTAAGGTTTCAACTACAATCTCCACCTTGTTATCATGATAGCTTATTTGTGAAAATAAAGTTGGAGAGGTAGTTGTTTGTACTCTGCATTGCTTATTGTCGTGTCACTATCATAGTTGTACAACGAATGCTATACTATCCAATTGGGATTACTATTTCATAAAATCATCTCCTGAAGTGTCATCTTAAATGTTTTGATCCTTAAGGTTGTAGTAAATTCCCCTAATAACTAGTGATTATAACATGTCCATAAGCTACTTGTTTCTTCGAAATTCTTATTACCTATGTGCGTCACTGTCTGCAAATTTGTGTTTTCTAACAATTATGAGTGAAAATTGTTCGTTCATGTATTCAATGTTAAGTGCCAAGTATCTACCCTCACCTTTTCGTTTCATATCGAAATATCAAAGCCACTAGAAGGCGAATATCAAATTTTACTGACCTGCATACCAGGCCACCTCTTACTTCAACGTGTAGTGTTAGTTGAAGTTGGAAGAACGCTGAGGATGACTAGATCAAGACAGCACCAGTTCATAGGATCTGTGAATGCTGATCGAACCTTGTAGAGGGAGGTAGACTGCCTGGTGAAAGCCTTTCGAGGCGATATGAATCAGTGATTAGAAACTTTTGATGACATGGTTAAAAATCGGTCGCAATAACGCAGATGTATTCACTCTTTGATGGTTTCTAAGGCTTGATAATTTTCACTAAACTTGATTTTCAAATCCTCTTCTCTTATAAACCTTTTTTAGTTTGATATCATTCTTTTCACACTCAATTATTCGTTACATACTACCGTGGATCTGTAGCTCATCGGTTAAGGCGGGTGACTTTCGACCACTAGGTCACAAGTTCGAACACCGCTCCACCTGCGGAAGTTTTCGCTGTCAGGTGGTTTCATTGGCCTTCACACAATAGGTGTGGCTCAGTGCCTACTTCACGAATCTACACAGTGGTTGTTGAGAGCATTTGATCTTTTCTTTGCATGCTACTCTGAATTGTGACAACTGAAACCTATGAATTTCTGTGCGAGGTTCTAGTTTGATTTTGGCTCCCATTGTACTAGGGTCACACTTTTAGTACGGTTATTTAGCTATTAGACATAGAAATTAAGTACGGCTTATTGTCTTAAGTGCTGGTCTCTCAACCAATGGCTTCCCGTTTCAAACATTATCTCACTTATTTCGAACTTTACCATCGAGTTCCACATATGAATTATGCCGTACTGCAGCATACTATGTAAATATGAGGAAGTGTGACAGTCCTGGAAAGAGATAATACAAAGAATGCCAGGGAATTTTTAGAAGCTTGGTATTCAGGTCAGTCAGCAATTAATAGATATGTTGACACTGACTGAATCTGTCAACCAATACGAAAAAACGAGAAGGTCAAATTCCAGGTTGTCGGGACAACCAATCAAAATAAACGTGGAGACAGTGGCACGACCTTGGGAGACAACCAATCACACACAAGGTCATCACGACGACCTAATAAACAAATTATGGAGAAGACCTTATAGTTTACTTCTTTCTGAAATTTGTAGTGATGTTGTCTAGAATAACAATGAAAGCTCCAGGATCAAACTATCCAACTCAGAGAACTCAACCCCATCAAAATAATCAATTTTCTGAAACTGAACTTTTATCTTAGGTGATCTAATGAAAGTTTTTCAAAAGGCAAATGAATCAATAAGTGTAACTTTCAGATGTATTATATTACAGTCGACTGTATTTCCTGTCATGTACTAGTCAACCAATTGATTGATCTGAAAGTTCATAGAACACCAAAATATTTTCATCCTCAACCTGAACTAAAAATCTCTTGTATTAGCTTAAAATAGATTGATTTATTTCAATATAGTATATTGTTGAAGGTATTGAATCTCACTCATGAGGAAAACAAATTCTTTAGTTATTTCTATCCGTAATAAAGCTCATGCCTCTCATAGTTCATTTGTGATGAAAAGCTTAAATCAAGCGAATACTGTATTTGTTGTAGTTATTTATATCAGCTGATTCATTTACTGATTTCGATTTTATAATGTTATTCACCTTCATCAGTATATATTTAACTTAAATTTTGATTGTCTGTTTTTATAGGCGCGAATGAAAGATAGTTTAGTTTCTAGTTTGAAATTTACAAAGATACGTGATTATGAATTGGCTTGGGTTGAAGCCACTGTATCACTTGACGATAAATCTGATTATCACATTCAAGAAAAGTTGTTAGAAGATGATGTGGAAATGTCCAATGGTAATCATCTGGAATTGGAATCCAAAAGTCGTACACCTTTGGCTGCTGATGAGTTACCAGTTCTTGGCCTTCCAAACGGTCCTGTAGGTCACCATGAAACTGTATTCGTAAATGAACCGAAATTATCTGATGTAAGCTTTAATTATGGTTTGAAATAATTATTTTAATGTTTGTTAACTGCTGTTTATATGCTGTATTGTATATAGATGTCGCTAAGTGAATTGGGACTCTGACATTAATAAGGAAATGTTATGCTGTATGGTTTCCTGATTAGTTATTATCACTTACATATACGTAGTTTTGAGTTAAAAACCTTTGCTTGTCTTCACACCGGAAAACACTGAATGTGTACATAGGAATCTATCATTTCGCTGTATCAGTGAAGCATTTTCACTTATCCAATATCCTTTCTTTCTATCCTGTTTTGCTTAGTTTTATCAGTCAGTTTTCCTGTGGTCTTAGTTTTCAATAGGTGTAGCAGAGAGTTAGGTGGATACATCGTGGATGCCCTTAACTTGTTGGATAGAATGAGATTTGTAACTGGGTTCCACTGGTTGAAATTTTAGTGTCTAGATTAATGAGCTACAACGCAGTTTTGCCAGGTTTTACATTGTTTCTGTTTGTTCTTTTTATTTCGATAATACTTTTGTAAAAGTTTGATTTAGGTGCAAGTTATTAAGAAGCTCGTAGTTGTAGGTTTTATTTTCAGTGATATGAATTTTCTCCACTTGAAATTTATCCAAGATTCTCAACATCCTGAATATTGATGACCCCCATTTCTCATCCTATTCACTTTCCAAGTTCTTGATTATTACTTGTTGGCATCACATTTCTCTCATGTTATTGGTTTTTACGTTGTACCATTCCAAAGTGTGTTATCTGTTTACTGTACGTATATTTTCACGCTAATGAATATAACTTAACCTCATAGCCTAATACTTTTTGTGTGACACTATTATTATTATTATCCTGTGTATATATGTAATAACTGGGCAATGGAAATACGCTTAATGATTCATTTTTATTATTTATTTTTATTATAAGCTGAAACAACTCTTGCTATCACAAGGTTTAATGGCAGAATTTGTCAGTGGGATATTAGTCGTGGACAATTGTGTAGCTATCAAACGATCAGAAGCTGGTAAATTACTGCTGGAAGGTTTATTGTGTGGCACTTACTTTGAAGTGCGTCGAATTCTGTATCAACAATTCGCTATCCTATGAGGATATGAGATAGATAACATCTTATTTTACTCCCCTAATTATGTACATATATTCATTCTGTCAAATAAATATGTTGTTTTGCTATTGTCTGTCTTCTTCTTATCAGCGTAAAGCTGGCACTTTATTTGTTGCTTTTATACGCTTCCTGTAATTTTGTTGTTGGTAAAAAGTCTGTCTTCTTGATAGAAAGTATTATTTTGATACTTTTATATGTGATGTCAGTTTCCAGGAATTCCTCACAGAAATACTAATCTAGAACTTATACATTACCGGGTTCGCATAAAATCTGATCAGTAGTAGGTAAAACACAACAACAATGTAGGTCAAATCGGTAGACGTTTATTTACTAGGCTATTGGCCACACTTGTTCTAAGACTTATGATGATACTATATTGACCAGGTCGAATTAGGTGGAGCGGACTACGAGCCTAAAGGTCATTGGTTGAAAGTTAAGTCTCTAAGCCAATGTACCACACCTCTGATGTAATCCTGTGTCAAGTCACTGGTACAAGCTAGTATGTAATTCTAAAGTATAGTGGTGTAGATGTCCAGTTTTTATTTCATTTTATTTCCTCTTCGGCTGTTGCTAGTTGATAAAACCCGTTACTTATTATGTAGCTTGGTTATCTAGTAGATAACACGGGAAATTAAAGCATTTGATGGTTACTTGAAGTCTCAATGAAAGGACACTAAGATGCACACATATCTAACTAGTTTGTCTGAAATAGATTATATTAACCTTGTGGTGATAGGTGTTCATGATGTCAATTAAGATGTTTCAGTCAAAAGTGATTCTTTTACACTGGTTTGATTTTTGTCAACATTTGTTAAAAAAATGGCTAGACCGATATAATATCCTTTACATCCTTGTTTATCTTCTCTCCTATATTCTGAATCATCACGATGCAGCTAATCCGTGAAATTCACCGCACTATGAAGAATAAAATAACGATAGTACTCAACGAGCTTAAATTGGGGCGATGAGATCTTGCAAAGTGTTAACATAAGAGTAGCGATTCTTTGACCTTTGGATAATAACAGACAACCACATTACTAGGTAAGGGTTCAAATAAGATTGAGGGTATTTCCATTGCACTAAATGGGTAGTAGGTGTTTGAAATTTCACTTAAAATCCACTCATCTAGAATACATGTTAAAAGCATTCCCGTTGTATATCTTAGATACCAGTAATATGCTTAAAGCCATGAAGTGTAACTAATTGACTCTAAATATGTGTCATATTCTCATGGTATTGTCTTCTCTGAGATGGATGGGTTAATCGCGGAGCTTTTATCGTCATTGTAGACGGTCTCATCAGCACAAACTTCAGCAAGGTTAACTGGTTCACTAGTTACTAACCGGGCCTAAGCCCGGATAAAGAGGAAAGGCTAGCAACCCTACCCCGTAAAACCAATTCAATCGCTAAAGAAACTTCGAAGCATAAGGAAAATATAAAAGATGAAGACAAACTTATTCCTCGAAGAGACGAAATGACGCCGGTTGGTGAAAGCCTTCAGGAAGCCAATTGGCCGATGTGTCTACTCTTCTCTCGATGGAAGCGAAATTAAACATGGGGACATGGAATGTCTAGACAATATATAAACCTAGCAAGGCTGCTCAGATTACCAAAGAGATGAGAAGGTATAGCATAGAAGTGCTAGGCTACAAGACCGGTTTTCGACTATATTTGTCATATTTCACAATGGCAAGTAGTAGGAGAGAGGGGAGGGGGGCGGAGGATAGGCTAGTAAGAGCGTATCAATGAAAATAAACGAACTGACAATGTCCTATTGATATCATCTCGCCACATCATTTGCGCTGTCGAAATATAGGTTACTGGTGCTTCGATAACATTTTGAATGCCTTAATTTACGGTACGTGGCTATAATAATCATCTTACAACTAGTCGATCTCAGGTTCAAACACTGGATCAACTATCTAAGTTCAGGCAACGCATTGCTATTACTGGTGTTCACAGCAATAGAGTGACTCAAGCTTTCGATCATTAGTATATCAGCAGCTGGTCCCATGCACTAGTACAATGTCTTGTATTGCATATTTGAATCTTTTTCTATACTCAGTCTTGCTTAACCAATGCTATTTATCGAGTTATATATGTGTACCACGTAAGTGTAATACCGTTCTAGTTAATATAAGTCTTTATTGTACTAGAATTCTTGCTACTTCGTAGTTACAAACGAAAGCTTTCGTGATTTTGCACCAGTTGTTATCTAATGTGAAATGTTATTTAACAATTAACAGACATGTCTACTAAGTGTATCGTAGGAAACAATTATGAAATATATTGAATGTTCTAATAACGAAATATCAGTACATTGAGATAATATACGGTTATCATTGTCAAATATCTACGACTCACATCGAAGCAGCCTTCTGGACTCTGTGAGGGAGATACTCATCTTATTATTATTATTATTTCTCCTCTGGGTCCCTAGTGGAACATAAGGCTTCAGTAGTACGTCAACATTTCACCCCACCGGTTACTAACTTTCATTAGAAATTCAAGAACCACCACTCAAAGCTATATCGTGAGCTGACAGAAGTATGAAATATATACCCTGGATTCCAGTCCAATGGCTCAATGAGAGCGTGTTGGTTGCGGAACCTGACGGTCCTGGGTCCCATTCGGGGCTGAGTGAGGCCATAGGAGAAATAAAGAAAATAACCTGCTTCATGTGAAATGTTTCGTTTCTGACTTGGCAAAAAAATCTTCAAATTTTTTATGCGTTGTTGCTATTACTGGCAAAACTATCTAACAAGGTAAACTGGTAGTACGCATAATCCTTTTGTTTAAACAACGAGATGTGTGTGTGCTTGTTTCAATAATTAAGGTCATTCAACCAATTAATCAATCAGTCATTCGATTAAACAAAAACTAGTTGCTATTGAACAGCTTTTTTTCTAAACAGATAATCTTTTACTCTATCTAGCATTCAAATCTTCATTCATATTTTCCGTTAAAATGAAAATGCCGTGTTCTCTTTTCGATTTCTTGCTGAATTTTCTGATAGTTTCTATATTACACATTATTTATTGCTTTAACATGTGAACGATGGGATTCCTGACGTTAATATCACTGTACAGCGGACTAATACTATTTAGTTTCTTTGAAATACTTATTTCAATGTAACTGATCACGACAAAAGATGTAATAAGTGGTTCATGTCCAGTACTGAGTAACTGTTGGTTTATTGCGACAATAAAATAGCACACTCTATCAAGTGACACGTAGAGATAAGTTCGGTACATCGGACTACTTTCGAAACCTTATTTACTCATAAAGAAATGTGAATAGAATTTTCCCTGAAACTAGAATTATTTAGTTGGATTACTTGTCCCTTGGATTCCTAGTGGAACATAAGGCTTCAGTAGTACGTCACCATTTCACTCTCTTCTCTCCAGTCTTTTCAACCTGGCTCCGCCACTGCCCACAACCTTTCATTTCTTCCTCACATCATCTCCTCCATGTCACCCTCACATCAGACGCCCAACTCGTCATTCCCCCTTCGGATTCCACTCGAGGGCCTCATCTGGCCTGGCCTAGCATGTGATGTCCCCAATCGACCTTCTCACTATATCTCCAATCCAATCCATCTCCACTTTCGTGTGAATATTTGTTGGACGATAGGTTGTTAGTTGGTTCGTTGCCAGTCAGTCAGCAGTCGTCAGTCAGTCAGCCAGTGAGCCGGCCAGTCAGAGTTCCTTGTTGCTTATTTTTTTGTTGATGTTGTTGTTGTTGTTGGTTGGTTGGGTATCTTCATCACCTCTATCTTCTTTACATTCACCTTAAGGAATTCCGGTCTTTGTTGGCTCACCTGTTCTACCAGCTTGTTGGTAATTGCCTGTAGATCTTCGAGTTTGCGCGACAAGACGTCAGACATAAATCATCATCATCATCGACGGTGAAATGCAAATCTTGTAGGATGTTTTCATCGTTCAAACAGCATATGCCTATCTTCTCACAGCTCCTCACAGTTTGTTATATGACCCAGTCGACCTTAATGAGAGAAATCATTAGTGATGGTAGGCAACGTGTTGCAGCTGATGTTCGAGTGGAGAGGTTTCTGAAGTGTTCTGCCCATTGTTTACTTTGATTCTCCTTTTCGCTAACTAGATTTCCGTCACTATCTCTCATCGCCTTCATCTGTGTTGATCTCTTCCCTCCCAGATGGCAACCTGATTATTTGATATAATGTTATCAGGTCTCTCTAACCTGCAACCTGTTCTGCTTCACATGCCAGTGTGTCGTAGCAGTGTTTTTTGTCTTTCCGTGCACTCTTCTTCACTCCGTTGTCCAGTGTATTGTTTTATAGATTGTAGTGTACTCAATTCCTCTTTTCGTTGTTCATGCTTGCTCTTCACTGGTTCATCTTCTACTTCACCATCACCATTTTATTCTCCCTTCTCTATCAGCTTCCATGTGTCCGTGGAGATGGATTCATTGTCTTGTCTTGCTTCTTCTTCCTTCCTAACATGGTTATGCAGGTTTTCTCCCATATCTCTTTCAAAGAGTTCTAGTGTTCTTTCACGCAGGTTTTATCGGGGTCGTTGCTTAATGTTTCTCATTGTTTACTTACCCTATATACAATCAGAAATGATGGTACCTTATGTCGAAAAACTTTGAATGTACCTTGCGAAGTTTGACAAATGTTCGGAGAGAGTCACACGTTTAGAAGATCTGTGGGATGCATAAATAAGTAGTTTTCCTATACCAGTCAATGCATACTGTCCACCTGTATATAGTATTTCAGAATTAATTTATTTACTGTGATTTATTTTGACATTGTAGACCTCGATGTCCATGTCGAAATACACTTTTGATAGTGTTATGGATGATGTCCAACTTCTTATTTCTCGAATGCGTGCACGTGAAGAAGTTGCAGATGCATTAAGGCAACAAGCATCTAAATTACAATCACAGCTATTGAGTATGCGACAGGTGATCAACTATCTTTTTGTTATTAAAATGTTTTCTTTTTACTTATCATATATGAAAGTAGTATCTTTTTTTTCTGATAACGCGAAAGGTATCATGCTCTCTTAATATTCTTATAACATGCATAGTATCTGGTTGGTGAATGTTATTTTATCCATAATAATGATGCTATCAAACGGCACTAAATGTCAGTAGTTTTAATTGTGTTTGTTAAGTGTCACATTTAGCTTAACATAATGAAAAATGCAACAATTATTAAAATAAAATTACTTTTTACTAATATTTTTGATTTATGAGGCGTGAATAATTTATCAAATAAACGTCGGTACTGACACAGAAGTGTATCAGTCCAGGTTGTCACATTTCACAGCAGTAATCAAGAAAAAGGTACCTAAAATAGACCTTCATTCACTAGGGTCCATGTACAGCCACTTGCCACGTTCCAAATACTACGAAATGCATCTCCTAGATTCCACTGCTAGGAACTATCGATCTTTAGCATCAAAATGACATACATGTTGATATACGTGTTTTTTTGAAAGAGAAAGCATAAATGGATGAAAATGAATGGAAATATTGAAGATTTAGAATATGACAAAGAGTTTTATAAGGTTACTTCATCGTGACTAATTTGGGGATTTATCACCAAGCTTCTGCAAACATTGGTCCCTAATATCTAGAGCGCTCCAGTATGGTAGCCTATGGCTCCTCATACGACTCAGATCAACCGCTAGTGGCTTTGTCAAGCAGTAGCGTGTTTTGGTCTAGCCACCCGTAACCTTTAAGTTTAGTCTGAATTCGCACATTGAAATAGGTGGTCCAATCCACCTCAGCTGGTGAAGGTTCACAACCTAATTACTCGGAATTACCTTTCTTGTCTAATATCCTACATTTAACCTCGAAATTAACCATGCAGTGATTGTACTACATGTAAGCAACGCTAAGAAGACATATATGACCATATTCCTGGTAACCTTTTTATATCCTCTAGTCTCAACATCCGTGCTTTATTGCCGTACAGTAGATCAGAGTGGACTGCTTCAGAGCGCACTCATTTTTTGATGTGTAGTCAGATGTCTTTCACCGGCATCAAACATGACCTAGGTTGACAAATGCCTAATGTACCTTTGTATCTGAGCTGAAGATTGATATCTATGTTTTTTAATTTACAAACATGATTATAGTTTATCGTATTTTTACCGTGCGATATGTACACTTTTTTGTAATGCCTGTAAATCAAAATATACACTATGACAGATCCTATTGAAGATAATAACCATGTTGCCATCATCGGTTTCTTTTCAGGATATTTTTCTATTCATTCATTATTTATTTTGATAAGTTATTAGGAATAGCACTACGGTATCGTGTGTAAAGTTTTGATCAGTTAATTAATACTGCATCATTTTATTTATTTTCTGATTAACACAAGCTAATAAATGTTATTACCTGTTGTGTTACTACTTTTCTGTTTTACTTTAGTGCCGAGAAGAAACTCTTGGATTTGAAGAATTCTCTAAATGTGCCTTGACTCATCCAAAAGGTCAATTGCTTGTATGTCTTGCAGCTGAGAATAAACAATTAGAACAATTGAGAATTGAAAATAAAACACTTAGAAATTCACTTGATGAACATAACACTGCTTTAGATATGATTATGAGTAAATATCGTGGACAGGTGAGTGATATCGATGGTCTTTTTGAAAGGTAAACTCTCGAGTTCTTACGAAATCTAACGTGAAGTTGAATGTCCCGATTTCGAAATGACTTCACTGTCTCACCTTCGTTGTGATTTTTTTTGTATTATCTGTTGTGATTTGTTCCCTTATCCATAAGATAAAAGGGAGTTAGCATATTGAATTAAACTTCAAATCGAAAACAAGTGGTAAATATTGGTCACGAAATTTATTGGTATTTTGATACTTATTAGATTTAAATAACCAAATAAATCATAAAGTGATACTCCCCTTTATTTACTGAGGTTTTCATAGCCAATTAATATCATTAGCTGTCGAAATAGGTTTGATCTGAACCTATGCGGAGTAGTGTAGACGTAAATTCTGAACTGAATTATCAACGTTACTATTAATGCTCATTAGGTAAACATTATCAGCTGATTAGTTAGCTATTAGGCCTTCAAGTAACAGTCATTTGAAAGTGTAATCTTGAAGCCATATGAATTTTTAATCACAGTCCTTATTGTTTTAAGTGAACTTGATTTCTTCAGTGCTGACTTATTCAATGTAGCCGTTTATGTTTGCTTTCACATTGTTATAGCTCAATTTTGACGTAATCCGATTGTTTTCGATAGAACCTAACACTTATATTGGTTACTATTTTATGAATAATCCGTGTACTTTACGTATATGTTTTATATCCCTGCCGAGAGATACTACCTTGACGTGGTGATCGGGCTTGCATTTCACAATGACTCAGCGAGCTACACTGGCTGGAACGGTTTTTCCCTTGAGGTCCTAGTATGGCAGAAAGGTCAGTTGAATGGTGGTAAAACGAAAAGCAGTTACCGTTGCACTGTACATTGCTACACTATGATAGGAGTTTGAGGGCTGGGTGGGTGGGTGGGTGTGACATCAGTAAGGTGTTTCTCTTGGATGACTAGCAGTGCCATGCCAATGCCGCCTTCCCTTACGCCAAAAAGTAAGGTCGACCCCAAAGATAGCATACTCTTCCCTGCTCCCACGGTCGTGCGGTACCAGAGTTATGGGATCCTCTCTCTCCGGCATTAGAATAACCAAATCTGAAAATAGCATCCCGCAAAAGGCTCTATGGGACAGCCCTCAAGCAGATGTCCCATAGGCTCTGTGGTCACACAAATCTTTTTCTGTTTCACATACCTTAATCATTAGTTAGTTTATCAGGCAACACTTTGAATCTAAGCACTTGTTGGTTCTCATCGACCAAGGATTTCTTATTTTATGAACAATGTGTATGTCATTTTGTCTGTTGGATGTATGATTTCGGATACTTTGTCTACTGTTTCTACATTTAAGAAACACTAAGTGTACTTTCACAAAGCAGTTTCTGGACAAATAGAAAACATTTCTGCTGCTAATATGTATAACCTACTAATACACTCATCATGTATCCTTTTATTTGCTACATTGAAGCTTCCAAGCTCATAAAATTACTGATACATTCATGTTTTTAACCTTTTTGTTTTATTTTCTAAACTGTCTTTTTCCTCTTTGTAGATTTCGAAACTCATGAGAACTAGTGAAGTTGAACAGATTTTCCAGTCAATTATGAACCCTGATAGTAGTCAAGCTTCGCATAAGAAAATATCCAAATATGATCCATCATGTCCACATTCAAGTGTCCTTGCAAAGCAGCCGACTGATTCTGTTGTATCTCAACCTGTCTTGCGGAAACCGAAATCAAACACCGATTCTGTTGATGGATCACGTAAAGTTGAAGAATCTGGTAATGGTTTGGTTCAATCGCTAACTCAGCAGCTTAATACAGTTGTATCTGTAGTCCGTGAAGTCACTGATCAAGGGGATGTATATGCTGCAGAATTGGAGGAAGAGTTGCATAGACTGAGATCAGAGAATGCTGGTCTTCGAGAGCTTTTAATGATATCATCTGATTGCTGTCCTGATACCAATCTTGGTAACTCAACTCTTCTACCTCCTGTGTCTCTGCCGAAAAAAGTTTCTATACAGGATGAATCATCACTACCTGAACCACCAGGGCGTTTCATTTTCCTTAGGGAGGATCCAAGTTCAATTCGTTCATCACGTATGGATGAGTCTTTGAACAGTTTAGAAGTTAACGGGAACTCGTTATTTTATGATGCTCCTAGTGACAACGGCGGTGATGCAGGAGTTTGTAATATTGACAGTGATAATCATTCAAATGTGGATAGTGGAGATGAAGATGTCACAGTGTACGGTAGTAGTGATGAGTCACAAGCATCGTAAACAATGTGTGTTGGAATTGAATCAAATCCTGATTGTTCATGGTTTGAATATCCTTATATGCACACAATAGTCTTTTGTCTACTTTTCAGAAGAGCAAATAATAATGACTCTCATTGCTTTTATCCTACTTGTTATGTGTGTGTGTATGCGCTTAAATGTGGACTAATAGTTTTCAGCAGACAATTATTGTATCAAAGACTAGTGAAGTGACCATGTGTATGTATGGTCCACGGTATGGGATACTTTTTCCCTTCAATGATTTAGCATATATTCCCCTCTTTTAGTTCTTCAAATTCTATGAAATACCGGTTATTTTTATTTTTTACAGGTGTATAACTAGCAAATAATTTCATGTACTGACTGTGACAAACTGCTAAAGATTTTAAAAAAAAGGGTGTTAACTTGTTTCAATCTGAAATACAGTTATCGTATATGTATTTCATTATTAGTTAATTTATACTTTGCATATATTTATCTAAGGTTGAGTATACTTAACTTATCGCCTTCAATGAATTTTATTCAATAACTAATAATGTGCTTTATTTGTAAGTTTATGCTAGAGATTTCCGGTTATGTATATTTTCCTTTTTTGTAATAAAACGGGAATTAGATTTACATTTAGTGAACTTGAATTATTTTTCGTTGTCATTTTAAATAAACCATGGCATGTACAGAACTCTGTAACCGAAGTGATTGATAGAATCCATTCGATTTGTCCTACATATTACAATGCTTTTTTTTATACGGTTAGATATATCAACATTGTTATTCATTTTCAAATGCTTAAGAACTGAGTGATTACTTCGCATAATTAAACTGTTGAACTGCATAATTAAAGTTATTTTACGCACTTGGTATACGTGTTTAATAGTGATCTACTGATTTATTGTGACGATGATGATTAACAGAGGAGTAAAAAAAAAAATCATGCTTCATAATGTCCAGATGATTTTTGTCATAGGTCTGTAGAACTGACGCTGAAACTACTCCAACAAAATATTGCAGAAGCAATCAGATACAAGATTTCACATGTTCTAATCAAACAAAACTATTGAGAAAAAGAAGGAGGGCTATGGATTTCGCTCCTTGTAAAATGATAAGAATACGCTCATTATGCCGATTGACAAAGGAAACACCACTGTTTTCGTGAACATATCAGACTATGATAACTCATTTGAAACAAAACGATAACCTTTAGCGAAGTAACGTGAATATGTTCATTTTTGGTGTGATAAGTATAGGAAGTGTGGATTTTTTCTGTGCAAGATTCATACTTTCTTTTGAGATGTTTCAGTTTCTCAAGTACACCTTATCTGAGAGTGAAGTTGTGCGTGATTTTTCGCTTGCATATATGCATGATATATACACTAATATCTTGCAAAAGAATTGTAGATGGTTGTGTTAGATAGTAATTATGTGTAGGTAACCGTATACCGTGATATTCTTAACAAATTTATTGTTGATTGGACTATCTGAGATAGTTGTAGTTCAGAAGACTGGTATTACTGATACGGGGTGACTATGGTAAAATGAGGACCGATTTCATAGAAAGATTGGAACTAGTGTCCTCCGGATACTAGGAATGCTTTAGTGCTGGTCTAGTTATTTGCATCAGGAAGCATCGAATCTTCTCTCTGTTATATTACCACATGCCTGTTGTACGTAGTCATTAGAGCTGGGGAACATAAGAATTTTGTGACGTCTCAAAAACTTTTCGCGTGTTCTGTTTATGCGTCTAAAGTTTTATTTTGGCCTCTTTTAACCTGAGCCTAACGGGACAAATTGTGGTTAGGTTTCAGTAACATTCCATAGCCAGATGAGTTGGTGAAGATTCATAAATGATTAGCTATTTCTCCGAAAACACTAGATTTTACTTCCCCTTTATTAAGGTTGTGGTTCCTTGACACATGCTGCGAAGGGGACCGTGATCGAACACCTGAAGCCTTATCATGTTTTCCACTGGGATATTTCGCCAGAACCATGTGTGGTTCAAGTTGTTCAAAGCTAGTTAGGCTTTTTTATTCATACCAACATTCGTCCGTTCACTGGCCTACTGAAGCTGATTTGACTTCCTGAGTAATTGGAGGAGTGGTGGACGCTCCCTATTGTTAGACGAGGCGCCAACGTAAAAACATTTAGGGCTTCAAATGCTCTTTCAGTATTGACAGAGTTGTGTTTTGTTTTAGATGGAGATTTTGTGGTGGACCCTGATTCGCTTTCGAAGTAGAACCGCAAATTTTATCATGAATATTTACAAACGTTTATTGATTTTGTATTATGTTACTTACTCTTAATAAGTAGCATAATTTCTCTTTGCCAAATTCCACCGCAGCTAACTACATAGTTATCGTGGCAACCTAGTTAATCATAGAGATGATAATAACCTACATTTTTTCGGGTTTCTTCATTTGATGTAATACTTTATTGTTTTGACAGGAAGAAAATCCCTTTGTGAGCAAGTGGAAAAAACTTGAACTTGGTAACAATTGCTCTCAGTTAGCTCCTCACTAACGGCAATATACTAAACCGCGGATTTTAAAGAAAGACACAATGTATCAGTCTGTTGGCATTAGATCACTCAGTATCAATTGACCAGTCCCAGGTATAAAAATTGAAAATCCTCCAAGAGAATAAAGACAGAAACTGAGACGTAAAATAATTGCGCAGTCAACTGGTGACAGTTGAAAGCAAATTGTTAAATAACCCATCGTTTACTCAACAAATGGTTAACTATTGGTAGTAATAGTTAGGAATGAAAAAGGTTACAGGTTGGTTAAGGATTTGAAAGGGGGTTTTTCTTGCGTATTGCGATATGGTATACAGATTAGTGTATATTATTATTTGTTCCTTGGATTCCTAGGGAAACATAAGGCTTCAGTAGTACGTCACCATTTCACTCTCTTCTCTCCAGTCTTTTCAACCTGGCTCCACCACTGCCCACAGTCTTTCATTTCTTCCTCACACCATCTCCTCCATGTCACCCTCACATCAGACGCCCAACTCGTCATTCCCCTTCGGATTCCACTCGAGGACCTCACTTGGTGTGTCCTGGCCTAGCATGTGATGTCCCCAATCGACCTTCTCACTATATCTCCAATCCAATCCATCTCCACTTTCGTGTGAATATTTGTTGGACGATAGGTTGTTGGTTAGTTCGTTGCCAGTCAGTCAGTCAGCCAGTGAGCCGGCCAGTCACAGTTCCTTGTTGCTTATTTTTTTTGTTGATGTTGTTGTTGTTGTTGGTTGGTTAGGTATCTTCATCACCTCTTTCTTCTCTACATTCACCTTAAGGAATTCCGGTCTTTGTTGGCTCACCTGTTCTACCAACTTGTTGGTAATTGCCTGTAGATCTTCGAGTTTGTGCGACAAGACATCAGACATAAATCATCATCATCATCGACGGTGAAATGCAAATCTTGTAGGATGTTTCCATCGTTCAAACAGCATATGCCCATCTTCTTTCGTCTCACGGTTCGCTGCATGATCCAGTCCAGTCCAGTCCAGTCCAGCCGAACACAATTACGAAGATGATGGGTGATAGTAGGTGGCAACCTTGTCTCACTCCTGTCTTCACTTCACTTCAAAGGCGTCACTCAGCTTTCCATTGTCAATCACTTGGCATGTGGCGTCATCATATGGCACATGTAGCTATTGAATGGGGTTGATAAATGTTTGTGACACGGAAACCTCAGTGTTGAAGAGGCAACTACCAAATTACTTGTGGTCGACGCCTGGATCAAAGGCCTTTGAAAGTCGATGAAGTTGAGGTGGAGATTCAGTTGACTGTCATTCTATGCTCTGTTCTATGATGATGCGAAGTGTAGAGTTGAAATTTGATACACACATGATTTGTACTTCCTGAATCCAGTCAGCCAGCCTGTTCCGGTCATAATTTGTAATCCAGCGCATCCTTCAGTCGCCCCTGTACGATGTGGTGTAATATTTTGTTTGGGGTGGACAGGGATAGGAGCGTGATTTCGCGCCAGTTGGTATAAAGACTTGGGTCTCTCTTCTTTGGAGGTTTGACAAGGTAGCCCTTCTTCCAATCAACGGACATATAACTTCCCTTCCTTCCTTCCTTCCTTCCTTCCTTGGAAACACCTTCCACGGTAGTGATGTGAGCATGTCCGCTGTTGTCTCTGTGTCTGTTTCCAGTGCTTCTGGTGTAATTCCATTTGGTCCTGCTGCTTTTCCGAATCTCAGCAGTTTTATGGCACTCAGGACTTCGACATTTGTCGGAGAGCCTGTGTTCATTGGTAGTTGTGTAGCTGGGCTGCTGGTGGTGTCTCCAGACGAGTTGCATTTGGTGGTGGTGGTGGTGGTCGATTGGAGAGCTTTTCGAAGTGGTCAACCCATCATTCCCTTCCTTTCGCCTGTTTGCTAACTAAGTTTCCTTCACTATCTCTCATCGCCTTCATCTGTGTTGATCTCTTCCCTCCAGATGGTAACCTGACTATTTGATATGATATTATCAGGTCTCTCTAAACTGCAACCTGTTCTGCTTCACATGCCAGTTTGTCGTAGCAGTGTTTTTTATCTTTCCATGTACTCTTCTTCACTCCGTTGTCCGGTGTAGTGTTTTATAGATTGTAGTGTACTCAATTCCTCTTTTCGTTGTTCATGCTTGCTCTTCACTGGTTCATCTTCTACTTCACCATCACCATCTTATTCTCCCTCCTCTATCAGCTTCCATGTGTCCATGGAGATGGATTCATTGTCTTGTCTTGCTTCTTCTTCCTTCCTAACATGGTTATGCATGTTTTCTTCCACATCTCTTTCAAAGATTTCCAGTGTTCTTCCACTCAGGTTTCTCCAGAGATGTTGCTCAATGTCTCCCATTTTGTTCTGATGACTGACTGACTGGCGTGAAGATGTGCTTTGAAGTTTCGTGCTTCAGTGCAGTTTCTGTTCTGGGTGTTGAACTTCAACTGTGGTCGTCTATCACCAACTTATATGAAGGCGTCCAACTTGATATTGAAGGTGGGTTCCTTGTACTAGATAGTGATTGGTGTGAACCTACCTGCATCTGCTCCCCTTCTTCATCTGGTCTTGTGTCCATTAGGCTGTGTCTCCACTTTCTTCTTCACATTGAGATGAAGTTGATCTGATTTTTAGCATAGTGTGTCGTTGTGTCTGGTGAGATGAAATCCATGTCGCTGCCTTGTGAATATCCTTGTGTTTGTACACACTGCCTCCAATCACCGAATCGTTGAATGCGCAGAAGTCTGCAAACAGTTCTCCATTCTCGTTTGTCATTTCACCGAGTGCTTCTTGACTCATGGTTGGTTTTCTTCCTATGTTGTCAGCTGCGAGTTTGGCATTCATGTCACCCCACCCATTAGAATGAATTTTGATGTCATCATGTCCATCTTGGGTCTTGTTTAGTGTTGATTGCAGTTGTCTATAGAATTCCTTCTTCTTCTCTTCATCTGCATTATTGATAGGTGTGTAGCGTTGTGTAACATTGTCTGATTGTGACTTTCCTTCCTTTTTCATTGATTCCTGCTTTCATGTTCCTGTTTCTGCAGGAGGAGATTTGTTCCCACTGCATGAGTGCCTTCGATGCTGTTGGGACATTGTGATAGCCATTCGAAAATTCAGTGTGCTGGTGGTTGTCGTCTGGGTGACAATATCGGAGTAGATTACTGACTCTCCAGTTGACAGTTTGGAGTGTCCGCTTCCATTCCATCTGCTTTCTCAGATTCTTAGCCTAGCACTTCTATGCTATACATTCGCATCTCTTTTGCAATCTGGGCAGCCTTGGTTGGTTTAAATATTGTGTGGACATTCCATGTCCCCACGTTTACTTTCACTTTCATCGAGAGAAGAGTAGACGCATCGGCCAATTGGCTTCCTGAAGGCTTTCACCAACCGGCGTTTTTTCGCCTCTCCTATTCCAGTGAGGAATAAGTTTGTGTTCATTTTTGATATATTTTCTCTATGCTTTGGAGTTTATTTAGGGATTGGATTGGTTTTCCGGGTTAGGGTTGCTCGCCCTATATCCATCCTATCCTCTTTATTCGGTCTTGAGACCTCGGCGAGTTTGGCATACAGATTGCCGAAATAAAAATGCTGCTGAATGTACATCTTTTTAACAATAATATTTGTTCTACTTCTAACCATAATTTTGTTCGCAGTACAGAGTTTTCACATGTATTATCGCAGCAATTTACTCTTTGTACAATGTTTCTTAAACATTTTAAGAATGATAATTTACTTGTTTGTGACAGCAGAGGAATCCGGGACGTGTCAGCTGGATGTAGAGGTGGACCAATTCGATCCAGTGAAACAACGGAGATCTGCGAGCAAATCAACAAATAATAATATTTAGTATAATTGTTTTTATATGATACGGTCATTGATTGGACCGATTTGATCGGTCTTTATTGGCATATGGGCTCCTGTGCGGATGCCTCGATATTGCCTGTGTTCTAATTATGTTAATGATGGATCGTGGCTAGCAGTGAAGACCGATCAATTCGGTCCAATCAACGACTGTATCATATAAAAACGATTATACTAAAAACTATACCCGTCGTACAAGAAGTGGCTGTCGTTGCTCGGTTGTGTAGTGGATAACGCTCTCGCGTTTTAAATGGTCGCTCCCGAGTCGCGGTGAGAACAACACTCAGTGGGAAGCAGGTACATCCAGCCGACAAGTTCCAAATAGGACGAAATGTGCATCCTGGATTTCACTGCTAGCCACGATCCACCGTTAAAATAGTAATGTATTAACTATGCCTTATGATATATTAAAAATAATAATAGGATTGTTGAAATACTGAATGACTGCAGTGTTATGGTAACTGTGCCTTATTACGCAGTTGATTGATAGGATTATTTCTCACATACTTTTACTTACATAATATAAAAGCTAAATTAGGTATAAATGGGTTATGTTTAGTTGTACGTGCTTTAAATTTAATGTATTTCTTTTTTGTCTTCCCTGAGGATTGACATGGAGAAAGGTACGGAGTCATAGGATACTTATCATCGGGTGGAATATTTGTATCCAGCTGTTTACATGAGTCAGGATACCTTTCCACAACCAAGTTTGTCATTACGATTAGTTATGTACCACTCACCTTACTGAAACTTCAAAATACTATGCAATACGGCATAGTATTTTTGCCCGAGTCTAAGGAAGAATAGTGGGGAGAAATAAGTATAAGCCAAACACAGGAATTAACCCAATGTAAGCGTAGAGCTTGAGTTATGCCAAACAACTTGGGTTTCCTTGTATAAAAGGTCAAGTGAAGGATTTTCCTCGAAATCTGCAGAATATGATGGGATCAAAAAAGATCAGAAGGAAAGCATAAAGAAAGATGAACCAAACTTGATACATTCTCTATTACAGGGTCATAAATAAGATAGAACCCATAGGCCCAACTTATTCTAACAGATTTTGATAAACTTAAAAAAATTAAATTCTCAAAGCATCAACAAAGTGGTAAGGAATATGATAAGTAGCTTTAAAGGCAGTTTTAGTAACAGTCTGATATTGAGTATCGACTAAATGTGAGAGTACGAAACTTCTTATCAATCTTGTCCGTTCTTTTAGTTAACCACAGTGTATGATTTTCAGAAATACACCTGTGAAGTAGTCTAAATGGGCAACCAGGAGCGGTTAAACTGATAGATGCATATTGAGGACATAAATTTAGGGATGTTGTTTTTGCTTCACGAACTCATTATTACTTGAATGAAGAAAAGATAAAAACTGCTTCTTTGAATGCTTCTTTATAAAAGTTCTTTTTAGTTGCTAACCCATAGTTTCATTCATAAAATCACCTACATACTGATGTTTCAACAACACTGATTCCCATGTTTTCCTGCTGACGTTATTTGTTTTTTTAAGGGGTTTGTAGTAGATCCATTTCTGCTGATTGGGTCATGGATATTGTCGAGTTTTTCCTCACCCTTGTGATCCGCTTGAAGTTTCACTTCGACTGTAGGGAGATAAATCTATGAGAAAAAGTATAAATCGACAAAAAACGTCAACTGATCAGTAATTTCCTTTCTGTGTTCCAACTACTTGTCCCGTCATTCAGACGCCTGAGAAGAAGATATTGTCATTCTGGTTATCTTCTCCTTACTGCTAGAAAAATGTTGTAAAGTTTTTCAGTATATTCTTCGCTTAATTTTAGTTTCTTAAAATAGTTTGGAGTCTTTAAGGATTTTAGCTGTTTCAAAGTAGTATTCGACGCCGACTGACATCAAATGCAGGAACCATTGAAAACTCGGGAGTACTAAACAGCTGTTTTGTTTTAGCATGGGACTCCCGAACAATACGCAATGACGATTCGTCCAGGGATCGAACTCAAGACCTCGAACGCATTGTGACTGAAGTGAGTGCTGTTGTAGAATGTAGTTCTATGTTGCATTTTTTAATCTCATAAGGCACATAGTGATACAATATTATTTACTGAACGAAGTTCCGAGCATAACTTCTCATAATCATATGAATGTGGTCATGCAACTACTGAAATCTGGCTTCTTTGGTTTTTTCAAATGTCAGTTTTGTGATTGCAATGGTTGTACAAATTAGGAATGGGTGCTGCTTCATCTCTCGTAGATGCGATGGGTTTCCTCTCGTTCTAACTCTACATGCCTTTAGACTTGTTGGATTTCGATTGTGAATTACTGCATGAATCGTAATAACCGTGATTTTTTCTAAACCGTCCATTTTATTCGGAATATCGTTTTAAATCTAGTCAAGTTTCAATGGTTCTGTTGACCTGGCTGACCCTGTTCGGCTCCTTTGATCTATGTACTTGACCTCAAAATCATTTTATGATATTTGTAAGACTACGTTATTTTACTGAATTAAATCAATAGAATCTTTGGGCCGATAAAGCTCTTCTGTAAGTTCGTAGGCATAGATCTCACCATAATTCTCACTCTATTGAGAATCCTATGAAGAATTTCAAATGTTCCTCTTATGTTTGGTAACACAATGTAAACCTTGAATTTTCTCCGAGTTGTGTTACGCTTACCGTTGAAATAAAGATTAGCCAAGGATGAAACAGATCCGCTTTATTTCGTCGATATCTTGTCAACTTCTGACAACCTAGAACATTATATTATGTAATTTTATTAGAAATTTAAAATACTTTTGTTTATTAAAAGAAAAGGAATATCAGTCATTAAATAGGATCGACTTTGATGGTCATAGTCTAATGATAAGTCTTGATGGCGAATTCAAGGAACGTTAGTGAAGTATAACAGATTATTACAATTATACACATGATGCAACTGAAATCCACCTGTCGCCTTGTGAGTCAGTGTATAATAGCGCTTATTTGCTTTAGAATTTCTACAGTCATCAATGTAGTGTTTAAGATTTAATGAACCATAGCTGATTTAATGAGCCATTCGTGGTTTCACTGTATTAAGGTAAGTATTTAGACATAAATGGTTTAATTTTTGAGATAAGCACGTGAATACTGGGAGGACCAACGAGTTTATTCACAGAATGATATCTCCGTCTTTTAAACGAATAATTATTAAATTTTGAGGGAGTTGTGGAGATTTGTAAATATTTCAAGTTGTTATTCATCGTAGACTGACATCAGTTGGAGGAACAAAGGAAACCTGGGAGCACTGGACAACTGATGTCAGTCTACGATGAATAACAACTTGGAATAATTATTAATCGGTTTTCAGGGGAACGGAACACTCATCTAAGCTTTTTAAAACCAGGACGGCATACAATATCATCCTATGGCCCAGCCTTATGTTGGACCATTCGCGCTATCAGTCAATTATGTACAGCATAAACAAGCCAATCCTGACCTATTCCGCTGTCTATTCCACTGTCTCCACTATTATTCAATTTTATCATAGGTATTCTTATATAGGTCTCCCTCTTACCACCTGACGACATATAGGTTGACCTAATTGCGGGACGATTTCCGTTTGACCTAGAGTACGTAGATGACATAGTCCTGTTAAATTAAGACGCGGACAAGATGCAGAGTCTTCTGAACACTTTGAGTGGCAATTTGAGAATATTTGGGGATGCATTTCTCACCACTCAAATGCAAATTGTTGCTCCAGGATTGGTGTTCAACGGTACCACGGTTAACAATACAGAGTGTAGTGGTTGAGCTTGTCGACCACTTCACTTACCTGGGAAGTAGGATCAGCCCTACTCTAGTGGCTTAGTGGCCGATGGGATCTCTGCACGGATACAAAAGGCTCGGCTGGCTTTCGCCAATTTACACCACCAATGGCGCCGCCATGATACCCGTTTGTCTATTAAGGGTCGCTTGTACTGCCCAGCAGTTTGCTCTGTTCTGCTGTGTGGCTTTGAAATATGGCCACTGAAGGTGGAAGGCATGAGAAGGCTTCAGGTGTTTGACCATCGTTGACTTCGTAGTATAGGTCGTATTCCGTGGTGTCACCACGTGAGTAATGCAAAAGTCAGGTATAGAGTTTTAGGGAGAAGAGGTTAGTTGGTTGACGAGGTTGTGAACCTTCATCGATTGAGATAGTTGGAACACGTGTTACATATGCCTAGTCACCGATTGTCTCATCACACAATTTTATGGGAAGTAGGTTCAGACTGGAAAAAGTCCCAAGGTGGCCAGACTAAAACATGGCACGAATGTATGAAGTCGTTGACTGTTGGTTTCAGCCATGAGGGGCGATGCAGACTAAATGGTTGGGGTCGGCGGGACAAGAGGAACCAGTGGTTGGAGACTCTAGGTGATATGGCTCAGAACCGACGGCAGTGGCGCAGATGTATACACACATTGTCCTCCTCTTAACATCATACCGAATCTCACCATTCTATCATTCTTCCTTTCTCTCTTTTTTTCTTTTGACTGAATTTCCTTTTCTTCATGTTGCACTTTACTGCCTTTTTACTTGATGTACTGATATGAGGTGTGGCAAATCGGACCTCTACGCAGTAATGCTTGGTCGTACGTTGGTAGATGATGACCTATTCCGTTTACACGACTTGTCAAAGGCAGTATTATGGTGGAGAGTAGCTTGTATTTCAACTCCTCAATAACCCGAAATATTTGAGAACAGTGCTAACAACCATTCAGCTCAGTGAAATCGTTCTCCTATCGAATCAATTTTGCATATGATAAACTTTCAGTAGACCAGCAAGATCATTTCAAATCATACACAAGAGTAAATCACTTTCATTTCTGAATATTAATATTGTCTGGGATATATTAAGGGTAGGCTTTGTGCGTAGGAAGCAATGTCGCTTTGCAGTCAAACTGTTGGGCAACATAATATATATAAGATTGTGCAAATAAGTCTTTGAATGAATGAGACACCAAACAGAACATACTGAATATTTTAAGTTCAGCTGTTTTTTTCTGAAACAGATTCGTTAATATCGATTACGACTTACAACTTATATATTTAAAATTCAATAAATCGATACTTTATATTACTGTCATGTTTGTAAGGTTGGGCACCTTTTCAAATCACTAAATTCGATTTAAAACTCAATGAGTCGATCACCTAATCATGAAGAAGTACAATTCGAAAGAAGTAATTAACACAGTTTCTGATACTAAAACAACTAAGCATGAACAGAATATTGAAATAATGGAAAATATTTGGAATCCAGGAGGATGGTCACAGAAAGTAACACCACAAAAGGTGATCATCTTAACTAGCTGAGATCGCCGTGGTTTAGCAGACTAGTATTGATACTGGGTAATGATTGAAGGTGAAATGAAAGTTTGGATCGGGGCCGGATTCGAACCAGTGACCACCGGGTTTCCGGAGGGATGCTCCACCAACTGACCTGCGACATCTGACTTCTGATCAAATTTTTATTTCACTTCACTCAGTTAGATTTGGATGAGAAGTCCTGACCAGGCAGCCAGTGTGAGTACGATCAAGTGATAGTAACGCGTTATGAATTCATATGGTAGTCGGGCAAAATCCTGGGTGATTGAAGTGAAATGAAAATCTGGTCAGCAGTCGGACCTTGTATCTCAGTTGGTAGAGAAACGGGCTGGGAACCAGATGGTCGCTGGTTCGGATCCTACCATAGTTTACTCTTTTGTTTCACCTTCGATCGTCACCCAGTACCACAAAGATTGTTGAGACTACCTGCACCTTATCTCACTTGCAGCAAGGCAGAAAGGAATTTTACCGGCAGACTGAAGGGAGAGTTAAAGATAGGAGTTATAGTGTTAAAGTAATTAAACATATATTGAAGTTAAGCAGTAAAGATCACTGCTAGGAATATAAAATATTCAAACATTGAATAGGGCTTAAGACATTTAATTTATGATAATTTAAAGAATATACTATAAACTCAACTCAGTAGGAAAGCTTATCAACTAGAAATTCCTCCAGGAGGTTCTCCATGTTGCAAGACCTTACCGTTTTACTATTGATTCTTGAGATTTTTCTTATTTATCTATCTAATGTTGGTGGTAAAAGTCGAGTAAATATTCATCATCATTTTCCTAACATTTTTATGTCCTCAGTGAAAACGAAGTTCCTGTTGGGAGATTTTTAAGCATTTTATTTTCGTTCCTAAAAGCATCATAAATGATCTCTCTTTTTTATGTAGAAATTCATTGTAGTAACACTATGGCTAAAAACATTTACCTAGATACCTTCCACTTGATGTGCTAATGCGTGGTACGTCAACTTGAACAGTTGAGCAGTAATACGATGACCGACGTTAATATTGACTAGCTGACTACAAATACTTAAGGATAGTCAAGAGGAATGTGTACTTCTAACGTTTTAGAAGTGAAAACTGTCTTGGGAAATCCAAACCAATTAGTCTATTCATGCAGTAATCAACTTCTTATAAAATGGGATTATTTTCAATAAGTAGTTGTCTAATGTTAACGTATGAGAAGCTTCTTAACTCAAAACAGTCGAAGCTATGGTCTTATGATTTCGAACATGGTTTATTGAAAAGCCAAAATGGGATCTCACAGTAGTTTCAGTGATACTTAACTAACTCTGAACCCAGATAAAGTATGAATGAAACAACTAATGAAATGGATGTTCCGGGACACAGTAATCTAACGTCTGACTGGTGGTAGACTGTTGTAGAGCCTGTAACTACAGTACTGCAGAGAATGGGTAAAAGAGTTTGGTGGTGGTAGTATACTCGGTTAAAGAGTCTGAAAGGGCAAGAACAACAATATTCGAGGCAACGGTTCAGTAAGCACGATGAATATACTTACATTCAATAGTAAAAGACAGTTGACAGATGTCAATGGCGCACAATGAAAAGACAAGTTAATCTGGAAGTCAAAACTAGGAAACGTGTCTGTAAGATTTCGAATGCTTTATATTAGGACTTATTTTTATGGTATTAGTCGAACAGTCAGAAAATACAATCGCTGGCACGCTGCAGTTAACTCAAGTCAACAATGCAACTAGAAAGAAGATAGAAAAGCGTATTTTACGGATCATATAGAAAACGCTTTAGAAGACGCTTACCAAGCCGGAAATGCATATAAATCCATAAATAAAGCGGTGTTTTGTCTGGAAGTTAACTTTATAATGAACCATCAATCTTTCTATCGCTTTCACAGTTAATGGAGAATCAAGTTATTCATGAAAAGTGATCCAAAAATTTTCGTCTTCTGTGTTCAGTTACATATAGAAATGAAGTGACCGAGTGAGTAATTAGAAATACGCAAAATGATACTTAGACGATGCGACACTTAGATTGGAGACGAATAGCGATTGTTCTCCCTGAGAACCTGATACTTTATTGAACCGCGAAAATCAGAAGACAAAGATTGGCTTGTGACTAAAGAAGACACTACGATAAAACTATATCATTTATATACATGATTATATAAAATCATTAGGTCAAGGGTTAAATAACTTATTTGATTGGTCAACTGTAGGATAAGCTGTCCAATAACGTTTTTTTTAACCACACAGAGAAATAAATCAATGGTAGAAATACGAAAAATGCCACCCAAGTCCCTCATGACATAAAATGTTGATTTTCATTGAGGTCGCTTTCTTATAATTAGATGATAATGCATATCAAGCATTCAATTTTAAGTAATAAATCACTGAGTCGAAAGTTTTCCACCTATTAACATTAGGAGGCTGAACACATTCACACTGTATTACACAGCAGGAATGGCCTACAATTAATGCATCATACCTGGTGTGATAAATAAATTACGTTTTATCTTCTTTGTATCTCAAAGTTTAGGAATGGATTAGGGTTCAACTGACGACCGAGGTTTGATGCTTATCGCCATTTTTCATGCAAGCCATGTTGGTAACCATGACGAAATTGACATTCTATGAAAGATTCACACAAAACAAGGAACTATAGAGATCTCTTTATTGAAGTAGTTAGTTAAAGATAATAGTAGACAGTTGTAAAGTTTCTTTTTAAAATGGTCTCCCTCATAGTTAACAAATATACAGAATTAGGATTGTATATTCACACGGTTTCTTTACAGTAAAGTTTATGATAAAGTGTATATCATTCAGATAATTCTATCATAGTAATAAATATTTAATGTGTACACAGTTATTGCTTATGCATTTGGAGTCATTTCAGGTCACTGTGCGCATTAGTTAGATCCCTCTCCTCCTCACTCTCGAAATGCATTGTACTGAACATCTGTCAGCGTCTGAATGAACCATAGACAAAGTTAATAGCAAGATGATTCTCTTTTGTCTACTAGTGTTAGACAATTGACTTGCTGTCTAAGTGGTTTTCATACTTTTAACAGTTAATACATTGAAGACGTATAGTAGATACGAAAGTTACTCGTGTAAAAATCAAAATACATTTCACAATTATTTCATCCTGTTTTGTAATTGTTTAGCGCAATGCATATAAGATCGCATCATTTGATCCAGCACTGAGAATCATTAGACAATGAGGTAATCATCTTATTCCGAAAGTGACTCTATAAACAATAAGTTTGATTTTAGGGAAGTCCCGAGTCAAATAAATTCCAGCAGGTTGTATCATAAGATCAACTCATTAAAATCATTATTATTCATGCCCCCATTTACAAATTGTCGATCTCCTCTATCAGGCGGAATCTCATGAAAGGACCAATTTATTGATTGTTAAGATAAGAAAAAAGTTAATAACTATATCAGGTGATGGTGTCTTTTAATAAAAATTTGATGTATTTCAGTCGAAACTGAAAGCATCACTTACATGTTTTACAGGAACGACCTTGAAGAGCAGTACAATAAGCAGACCTCATAGGTTAGTTGATATTCATCAAACCTGATTACATGGAAACAACGGAACGATGTATCATCAGGGATGTTGAATACAGTCAACAAAATACAGAACAAACAGTGATATAAAAAAGAAACTTAAAAGATTCATGTCATCTGATCCAGTCCTTGGAAGAAATTCGTCAGTACAGACAACACACCACATCTAGTAAAAAACGATTGTAGCAGATAGTTGGTTAAATAATGTCATTTCTTTATTTTCTTGGTCGTCGCGAGTACTCACACCCTTGGGGAGTCCCATACTTAGGTGAAAAAAGTGTCCAATGCCTCCAGCTCTTCAATGGTTCTCCAAATTGGATTACTGTTCAGTGCTCATTAGTGAATTATTTCGAGATGAAATTTCTCGGTGAGAGAAACCAAATTGGATGTGAGAACAACTACTCAGTGTTTGTATTCGACTAAGGTCATGCCATATCATGAATTGACAGGAAAGTGTGCACTATCGGATAGGGGATACGTACTATTGAAGAATCAGCTATCTAGTGTTTCCAAGTTTTCAGTGGTTCTGCAACTTACTTCATTCCATAATGAATGCCAAAGTGAAATCAGTAAATCCAAAAAGAACATCCAGATTGAATTAGTATCAGAAATAGTGTTTTTGCTGGCTGGTATTTATTTAACGAGGTGAGATAACTGAAGGAATGCGCAGCTGACGTTGACATACTTCTCAGGTAATTAGTCAGGCTACTGTACCAATGTGGTGTTGACGGAGTCTACGCCGATAATCCTCCAGAAATGGTGACAGATTGTGATTCTTAACGCAAGTAACAAAAATGTTCTACCGTTGAGAAACATGATCATTAGGAAGGTCATCTACACTTATCTACGTATATATATATTTTTTAAAAATCATAATGTATTTGATTGTTATCAAGACAGAAACATCTTCTCTAAGTCGCAATCACTGATTCTATGTTTGTCACAATCATACAATGCTACACAACGCTACACACCTATCAATAATGCAGATGAAGAGAAGAAGGAGGAATTCTATAGACAACTGCAATCAACACTAAACAAGACCCAAGATGGACATGATGACATCAAAATTCATTCTAATGGGTGGGGTGACATGAATGCCAAACTCGCAGCTGACAACATAGGAAGAAAACCAACCATGAGTCAAGAAGCACTCGGTGAAATGACAAACGAGAATGGAGAACTGTTTGCAGACTTCTGCGCATTCAACGATTCGGTGATTGGAGGCAGTGTGTACAAACACAAGGATATTCACAAGGCAGCGACATGGATTTCATCTCACCAGACACAACGACACACTATGCTAAAAATCAGATCAACTTCATCTCAATGTGAAGAAGAAAGTGGAGACACAGCCTAATGGACACAAGACCAGATGAAGAAGGGGAGCAGATGCAGGTAGGTTCACACCAATCACTATCTAGTACAAGGAACCCACCTTCAATATCAAGTTGGACGCCTTCATATAAGTTGGTGATAGACGACCACAGTTGAAGTTCAACACCCAGAACAGAAACTGCACTGAAGCACGAAACTTCAAAGCACATCTTCACGCCAGTCAGTCAGTCATCAGAACAAAATGGGAGACATTGAGCAACATCTCTGGAGAAACCTGAGTGGAAGAACACTGGAAATCTTTGAAAGAGATGTGGAAGAAAACATGCATAACCATGTTAGGAAGGAAGAAGAAGCAAGACAAGACAATGAATCCATCTCCATGGACACATGGAAGCTGATAGAGGAGGGAGAATAAGATGGTGATGGTGAAGTAGAAGATGAACCAGTGAAGAGCAAGCATGAACAACGAAAAGAGGAATTGAGTACACTACAATCTATAAAACACTACACCGGACAACGGAGTGAAGAAGAGTACATGGAAAGACAAAAAACACTTCTACGACACATTGGCAAGTGAAGCAGAACAGGCTGCTGGTAGAAGAGAGCTGATAACAGTAATTCAAATAACCAGGTTACCATCTGGGAGGGAAGAGATCAACACAGATGAAGGCGATGAGAGATAGTGAAGGAAACTTAGTTAGCAAACAGGCGAAAGGAAGGGAACGATGGGTTGACCACTTCGAAAAGCTCTCCAATCGACCACCACCACCACCATCTGCAGCTCGTCTAATGACACCACCGCAGCCCAGCTACACAACTACCAATGAATACAGGCCCTCCGACAAATGTCGAAGTCCTGAGTGCCATAAAACTGCTGAGATTCGGAAAAGCAGCAGGACCAAATGGAATTACACCAGAAGCACTGGAAACAGACACAGAGACAACAGCGGACATGCTCACATCACTACCGTGGAAGGTGTTTCCAAGGAAGGAAGGAAGGAAGGAAGGAAGGGAAGTTATATGTCCGTTGATTGGAAGAAGGGCTACCTTGTCAAACCTCCAAAGAAGAGAGACCCAAGTCTTTATACCAACTGGCGCGAAATCATGCTCCTATCCCTGTCCACCCCAGGCTAAATATGACACCGCATCATAGAGTAGCGACTGAAGGATGCGTTGGATTCAAAATTACAACCAGAACAGGCTGGCTGACTGGATTCAGGAAGTACAAATCATGTGTGTATCAAATTACAACTCTACACTTCGCATCATCATAGAACAGAGCATAGAATGACAGTCAACTGAATCTCCACCTCAACTTCATCGGCTCTGAAAGGCTTTTGATCCAGGCGTCGACCACAAGTAATTTGGTAGTTGCCTCTTCAACACTGAGGTTTCCGTGTCACAAACATTTATCAACCCCATTCAATAGCTACATGTGCCATATGATGACGCCACATGCCAAGTGATTGACAATGGAAAGCTGAGTGACGCCTTTGAAGTGAAGTGAAGACAGGAGTGAGACAAGGTTGCCACCTACTATCACCCATCATCTTCGTAATTGTGTTCGGCTGGACTGGACTGGACTGGACTGGATCATGCAGCGAACCGTGAGACGAAAGAAGATGGGCATATGCTGTTTGAACGATGGAAACATCCTACAAGATTTGCATTTCACCGTCGATGATGATGATGATTTATGTCTGATGTCTTGTCGCACAAACTCGAAGATCTACAGGCAATTACCAACAAGTTGGTAGGAGAGGTGAGCCAGCAAAGACTGGACATCCTTGAGGTGAATGTAGAGAAGACAGAGGTGATGAAGATACCCAACCAACCAACAGCAACAACAACATCAACAACAAGTATGAATCACCATGAAGGGGAGAAACCTAAAGGAAGTAGTCTCTTTCACCTACCTATCTACCTACCTACCCACACACCTACCTACCTACATAGGCAGCATCGTTTCAACTACAGGCGGCATACGCACACATGAGGATGTCAAAGCATTCAGAATCGGAAAGACAGCGAGACAAGCCTTCCTGCATTAATCTGAAATCAGTGTGGAGATCGACTGCACTCCACTGCACTCAGCATGAAGCGTGAACAAGATTCAGATTTTAACACCAACGTCAAGTCTGTGCTTTTGCATGGCTCAGAAACTTAGCGCGGCACGTAAAGCATTTCTGACAAACTACAAACATTCATCAACAGATGCCTACGCTCCATACTGAAGATCAGATAGCCAAAAAGAATAAGTAACAAGGAACTCCGGGAACGAACCATCCCAGAAGCCATCGCCCAACAAATATGCAGAGGAAAGTGGAGATCGATTGGATTAGGCATAGCTGAGAGGACCGATCAGGGACATCACGCGCCAGGCCATGCTGCGCCCTCTAGTTGAACCGGTAGGGGAAACAACGAGTTGGGCATCCGAGGGTTACATGGAGGAGTTCATGTGAGGAAGAAATGGGAGCTTGTGGGCAGTCGTGTTGACAGGTTCTAGAAACTGGTTGAAAGAAAGTGCAGTCTAGGTGTTCTACTGAAGCCCTATGTTCGACTTGGAACCCAAGGGAAAATAATAATAATAATAATAATGTTTGTCATCGAATAATGTAAATCACATGCAGTGAATTAACACCATATGGCTGTTATACTTGCTAAACCTGTCATCAACAGCGACGTAGCCTGACAAACGTAATGCGTGAACATAAAGTGTTCGGTTATTGGACTGAACTCTCATCAGGAGAATCCGTCATCCGGTATTAAACCTAATTGTTTTGACTAGTAAAATCTGCAGACAACCATGAGCAGTTGCTAACTAGTCATGTTTTTCAGTAGTATGCATTAATTATCATTTTGAATATCTGAGATAGGCATGGTTTGTCACACTAGTATTAATAATGGGTGATGGTTTAAGGTGAAATGAAAATTTGAACTGTGGGCAAATTCAAACCAGGGACCACCGAATTCCTGACTCAGTGGTTGCTGGTTCGAATCCAGAATCATTCGGATTTTCAAGTTACTTTTCATCTAACGGTTTCCATCTTGCCAAAACTGGTTGCTGAACTGCAGCAGTTTATCTAAACGACATTCTTATTTAAGTTCAGACTTTGTAAATAACCACGTTTTATCTAAGAAACAAACTTTTTTGTGTCTAAACCTTCAATTTATTAGTTCCCTGTATTGTGTTATATGCTTACATTTCAGTTTAAAATAAATTCCGCAATAAATATTGAATAATTTATAAATTTCTTTCTTTTCCATGAATTTATGTCGTTTTATTCTTCAAATTGTGTAACAGTGAATCAGCGGCCGATATTCGATTGCATTAATGGCAAATTCTACGCTCTATGGCTTATAGCTTGGCTCGGCTTGGATTGATGAGAGGTCAGAACGATATTTTCAAAGAAACATTTCGTTACAGAACAACTGAATACCGCATAAACATGTCAAATCTTAGGCAGTAGGATAATCCCTCTTTCCCTTAGTTATTATCGATAAACATTCCAGAATCATCACAGCAATGGTCATCCCCAGAAGCTCGAATTTATATACATTACACTCGTTTAAATAGATGCCTGACATAAGTATTATAAAGACAACACGATGATACTTATTAATTTTAGCGCTTAAAATAAAGCTTAACATTTGATGAAAGTATGAGCTGTGAAAATTATTGAGTAATTTTTTAGAAATATCTTTTCATAATTATTGCATGCACTTTATTTACTTGATCATTCGAAGATGGCTGAAATTTTATTGATTTGATCGCCGTAGCTAGGCGAATCCCCTCAGTTCTATGTGCACCAGGAAATAGCAATGTATGTAGCGCAAACTCGCCAATGATTCTCTCTGTTCTAATATAAGATACACTAGTTGAGTAGCTGACAAAACGCTCATCACTCTTCTAAACAGATCAGAGTTAATGTTCCACATATTTCTAGCAGAAGTCTCACACTGAATACTAACAACTGCGGAAATAACTAGCTTACTGACTCTAAACGCTGCAAAAACAAGATTGCGTTCTGTTGAGGAGTTTCATACGAGGACATTATAAATGTCTAATGCCCCCTAAGTTTTCAATGGTCCTGTAATTGATGTTAGCCCGTGATGAATACTAACTTGAAATCAGCAAATAAATCACCACAAACTTCCACAGGGAAAAATTAAAACAGTGTCAATGTAGGCTTGGTGAACTATCTAAGCAATCAAGTTAGGAGTTTGATTAATAAATCAGAATATCTAGACAAGCAGCTGAAACACAGTGAAGAGACACCGTTACTTAATAACTACCCTCCAAAGTACTTATAAGAAGGATAGTAATAACATTATGGGTAAATGTGACATACCTAAGAGGGAATTCAGATTCTCTGCACTCTAGTCATGTGAGGAAGTTTACGTAAGATTCTAAAAAATGCTGAGACTAGGGTGGTATCTGAACCCTAAAACTCCTTGAGAGAGATGAACTTTGCAGGCTAAGAGATCCATTTAGGGCAGTTAAGTAAGATAACCTAGTCTTTCAAATACCATGTAATGATTGTGAGGTCAAGGAAATAGGTGCAAGCAGCAAATCAGAACAGTCGGAACAGCTGATCATAAAAAATTACGGAAGTTTAGAATGATATTCCCTACAAACTGTAACACCAGAATAGTGCAATCTTCCTTCAGAATGGAACACATTTGAGAATTCTTTAGTGTTCAGTTGTTTTGTAACTGAAACAATCCCCTTTTGTATATGTTTTAGCCACTGACATAAATTCTCGGATATGCAAGCCTAAACTTTGTTCAAAAAAGGCCAGTCGCTGGCCAGATGCAGTTAAATAAGCTTAGTACTGTTCACATGAATTACATTGAAAACATTTTGAAAATTCTAATGAAGAAAAAAGGTAAATAGTATTACTTGTATTATCCCGTCGTTGAGTGAACCGAAGTGATAGGTATCTGTTGGCATATAGGGTCCTGCGCGGATACCAGCAGAGACCAATCAGTTCGGTCCACTCAGCGACGGATAATACAAGCCACGCCGTTCAAACTAGCCCCGTCGCACAAGAAATGGTTATCGCGACTCAGTGATCCAGTTGATAACGCCCTGGCATTTGGGACAATCGGTCCTGAATTCGAGTCCTAGTGGGAACAACACTGCTCACCGAAAGGCAGGTACATCCACCTGACAAGTTCTAAATAGGACGAAGCGCACATCCTAGAGTCTACTGCTAGCCACTTTACATCAATAATGCGTAAAGGAAGGTAAATTTATGACATCTGATAAATTCTTGGGGACTGACTCCTTAGAGATCAAAACCTATTGACACAACATTTTTGAGTAGTACTCGGAATCATGCTATCCACACACGCAAACGTTTGACAACTTGTTCTAGTTTTCTTCCCAGAATAAACTGTTTCTGCGACGTTGTAAAGTACCAAACAATTTCCTTTCTGTTTGAATGTTTATGGGGATTCGTTTATTGACTTCAAGTTGGTGTTTATCGCGGACTGACATTAGTCGGCAAAGCAGTGAAAACAGAGAAGAACTAGACGACCGTTTCATCTTAGTATAGGACTCCTCAGCAGTGCACACGTTCTTTTACCTAGTTAGAGCTCTACAAATATACATTTATCACATATATAATAATGTACTCTGTTCACTAGGGTGATTAGACAAACTTCCTTCAAAGTTATATCGTGTTACTATGTCTTACTTCATATATATCATCTAGGACAACCTGTTCGGCATTGTTACTGAGCAGCAGCGTACTGGTTTGCGTACAAAGTTTTGACCCTTATTTATTATATAATGGCTAGTGCAAGTATCTTAGTACTTGGACCTTAGTATATGCAACAAATTTCAAAGCCAACCATGATCCACTACATATAACTAAAGTTCCTAAACCAATGATCCATTGACTTAGTGAGGGCAAAGTAGGCTACTGAAATAGGACACTGGTTAGTTAGTGGTGATGACTACCAGTTGTATTCTGACAGGTGAATAGTACTGATCTGGTCATCAGCTTAAAGTGATGAAGGAATTGAGTTATTCTTAATGAATAAACCTAATGTTATGCCAAATATCCGTTAAGATTTCGGTCTACATACACCTATCACTACACTGTTGTGTTTTAATTTTTGTTTAGAAGAAATGGCTATTTTTCGTTTTTAAAAAAGCTGTTGGATTTCAGTAAGACAGTCTCTATACTTGAAAATAAACAAGAAGGTTACACATACAGCTGACTCTTATTTTGTGAAAATTACAAAAACTGAGGGATGTTTCTCGCTTCATTATTGGTTTTAAAAATTTGCATTTTAATTTAAATAAAAGATATCTGTTAAAGATTATTCATATTTCTTGATTATCTTGGTATCCAAGAGTTCAAGGCTTATCAACCCATCAATTAAGTTCACAGTCTACACTTACACCTTCTTAGTAAATATATACTAATGAAGTTTGTCAACCTAATGAACAAATGATACTTTAAATGAAATTAAGACTAGAAACAAGCCTAGTTCTTAGATTTCTGTCGAAAGTGCACTAGGCAAGGCTACATTTTATACAATCTCAAACCTTGTATTTATGTGATACTACAAACTAATACGAATAAAGTTAACTTTATTATCTACACATAAATGAATTATCATTTTGTCCAGCTCAGTGGTATTTTTAGTCTCTAAATATATTGAATTTTTTTGCCTTCAGTTAACTACCCAAAATTCTTTTTGATAAAAAGGATTGACTTTCATTTATATTATTGTGAGATTGAAAACACTGAATCATTATCGTTAAAATAAATCATATTTTAACATATGGAATCAATCGACCTTGAAATCGATTGCACAAACATTTGAATAGATAATTTTAATTGGATGCATCTTCGGAGTATATATATATATATATATGTATATATGTATATATATATATATATATATATATATATATATATATATATAATACGACTGTCTTAATAAGGAATAGTATAGAAGGAAGATAAATTCACACATCGAGTCCGGCAAATAGGAAAAAAACGAAACATACTACTAACACTCTGTCAATCATTTACCACTGGTATGCTTAATTAATTCCGTTTAAAAAATATAAATGAGTTAGTAGTTATTCTATGTTTTTATGTGAGAATAAATCTGATAAATTGTTACTGTTCATGATTGTTTTTTTGCTATTAATGCATGAGTAAGGTAAGTTACCATGTTATTTATATGCGTCTATTCATCGTGATAATTAGTGGACGAATGTGCACATTCGATGTGTTGTTACCCTAGAATACTTTGATCATAAACAAAGGTATGTGACTTCAGGATATCTAGTATTTTTTACTGTTTAAATAGTAGAAGATACATTCACTGGCAAGTGAAAAGTAATGTAAAATATCTGGGTATGGGTACATCTAGTACGAAAACAGTCTACTTAGTTCATCAGATATCTTTAATTGTTGTTAGTTGTTTGACCACCAGAGTTGATGGATTAAGGTAAAATTGGAGTGAAGTAACATTTTTTTAAAATATAATATAATTCTGTTAGATACACTTTCTGAGTTTCAAGTTACATTATGACACTATTCCCCGTTTATTGATTATTCATTGTAGGTGTCAAGTTATGAAACAAACAAATTAATCGATTCATTTACTAGTAAAAGCTTAGTTATAGTGTACTTTAAAAAAGTAAGTGATTAGTTTTCTAGAAACTGATCTACTTAAAGCTTAAGTTCCAAATTAAGTCAGACTGGTCAAACATTCAAAAATAGACAGTAATGAACAGATTTCTCGTCCTTACTTTGGATTCATTAAAAATGTAGACTGAGGGATCTATATGTGATCGAGTTTTTGACTACTAGTTTGCATATTTGATGATAAAAGATGTAGAAATTAATTGGACAGTCTTTGAAATAAAAATGGAAGGATTTGTATTTTCCTTGAAATTTTATAAAGCGTTCCTTTGACATTTCTAGTAACTTTACTACAAGAAATCTGATCTACTTAGGTTAGTAAATATGCATGTCACTTAAACTGTTTACATCGAAAGTGGAAGACAGGAAGCAGTTACACGGTTTGAATAACAGGTGTCTTCGCAGCATCACTCATGTTTGGTAGAATCATAGTGTGAGCAATATACAGGTTAGCAAAGCGTACTAGGCAAGACAAGCAAATCGATCGATGAGGTTGTGAGCATTATTTGACTGAGCTGGCTTGGATATGTACTACGCATACCAGACCACCGCCTACCTCGATGTGCCATTACTAGAAGAAGCTGGATTAGGTTAGGAGAGGGTTCAAAGTAGCCATACCAAGACCTGAAATCAGTCGATGAAGTCCCTAACTGTTGGTCTGAGCCGTGTTGGGAGAGGTAGACTACCTGGGTAGGGTCTCTGCGACTATAAGAATCAAAGCTTGAAAACTCTTGGTGAGATGGCTGAAAATCGGTCACAATGGCGCAGAAGTATTCACTCTTTGATATCTTCTAAAGCTTGATGATTTGGACTAACTGTTGTCTAAAAATTATTTATTCTGTCATACAAATTTGTCCACTTTGATTTCACCTTTTCTATCCAGCTGTTCTTTGCATACTACTGTGAAGTGTGGTAACTTGAACGGATGCATTTCTATGCAAGGTTATACGTTGATTTTGTCTTGTTGTCTGACTGTTTTGCAATTTTCAGTTAATTGGCACACATGTAGGTGTTTTAATACCTCACATTCATTAAAGAGAATTACATTACGTCACTAGTTATTGTTTTTAAACTGAATTTGTATGATTTTCTCCAATAAATCAACCACCTTTTAAATTAACTGTAATTTTTCATACTGTTTTGCTAATTAGTTGGAGATTTGACAGCTCGGGCATTGGTTTTCGAATCACATATAGTAAAAGTAAACTCTTTATCATGCAAACTAAAGAGCTTGTGTGCAGTCTCACAGGAGTGTGACGATTTTTACCGTCGACGGTTTATGATCGGATGGGATACTTTCCTAGTCCTCGTTAGTTTGAATTCTGTTTTTAGATGTTATATAAACCTATGAAAAGTGTTCTTGAATAGTGGTGATTCTGGATTCCATGACTTGGATTTTCTAATGTGAACAATCAACCGTAATTTTGTTTGGTGCATGTATTATTAGAGACTCATTCACCTGATCGGGTTATTCACTTGACACTTGATAAATTTCTGAATTTTCTTATGTCATCCAGTTCAACTGGCGCAAGATCACACTGCTGTCCACCTCAAGCAAAATATTACACCGCATCATACAGGAGCGGCTAAAAATGCTCTGGATTCAAAATTATGACCGGAACAGGCTGGCTGACTGGATTCAGGAAGTACAAGTCATGTGTGTATCAAATTACAACTCTACACTTCGCATCATCATAGAACAGAGCATAGAATGACAGTCAACTGAATCTCCACCTCAACTTCATCGACTTTCAAAGGCCTTTGATCCAGGCGTCGACCACAAGTAATTTGGTAGTTGCCTCTTCAACACTGAGGTTTCCGTGTCACAAACATTTATCAACCCCATTCAATAGCTACATGTGCCATATGATGACGCCACATGCCGAGTGATTGACAAAGGAAATCTGAGTGACGCCTTTGAAGTGAAGTGAAGACAGGAGTGAGACAAGGTTGCCACCTACTATCACCCATCATCTTCGTAATTGTGTTCGGCTGGACTGGACTGGACTGGACTGGATCATGCAGCGAACCGTGAGACGAAAGAAGATGGGCATATGCTGTTTGAACGATGGAAACATCCTACAAGATTTGCATTTCACCGTCGATGATGATGATGATTTATGTCTGATGTCTTGCCGCACAAACTCGAAGATCTACAGGTAATTACCAACAAGTTGGTAGGAGAGGTGAGCCAGCAAAGACTGGACATCCTTGAGGTGAATGTAGAGAAGACAGAGGTGATGAAGATACCCAACCAACCAACAGCAACAACAACATCAACAACAAGTATGAATCACCATGAAGGGGAGAAACCTAAAGGAAGTAGTCTCTTTCACCTACCTATCTACCTACCTACCTAGGCAGCATCATCTCAACTACAGGCGGCATACGCACACATGAGGATGTCAAAGCATTCAGAATCGGAAAGACAGCGAGACAGGCCTTCCTGCATTAATCTGAAATCAGTGTGGAGATCGACTGCACTCCACTGCAGTCATCATGAAGCGTGAAGCGTGAACAACATCCAGATTCCTAACACTAATTCAGTCAAGTCAGTACTTCTACGTGGTGGTTCAGAGAATTGGTGCGTTACCAAAAGCGCTTTCAACAAACTGTAGACATACATGAACAGCTACCGCCCACGCTCACGCCATACTGAAGATCATATCAGATCAGATGGATGGCCAGAAAAAATAAGCAACAAGAAACTCTGACTGGCTGGCTCACTGGCTGACTGACTGACTGGCAACGAACCAACTAACAACCTATCGTCCAACAAATATTCACACGAAAGTGGAGATGGATTGGATTGGAGATATAGTGAGAAGGTCGATTGGAGACACCACATGCTAGGCCAGGACAGACCAGGCCAGGTGAGGCCCTCGAGTGGAATCCGAAGGGGGAATGACGAGTTGGGCGTCTGATGTGAGGGTGACATGGAGGAGATGGTGTGAGGAAGAAATGAAAGACTGTGGGCAGTGGTGGAGCCAGGTTGAAAAGACTGGAGAGAAGAGAGTGAAATGGTGACGTACTACTGAAGCCGTATGTTCCACGAGGAACCCAAGGGACAAATAATAATTCAACTGAATAATTCTAGTTTCAGGGAAAATTCTATTCACATTTCTCTATGAGTAAATAAGGTTTCGAAAGTAGCCCGATGTACCGAACTTCTCCCTGAGTGTCACTTGATTGTGTGTGCTATTTTACTGTCGCAATAAACCAACAGTTACTCAGTACTGGACATGAACCACTTGTCACATCTTTTGTCGTGATCAGTTACATTGAAATAAGTATTTCAAAGAAACTAAATAGTATTAGTCCGCTGTACAGTGATATTAACGTCAGGAATCCCATCGTTCACATGTTAAAGCAATAAATAATGTGTAATATAGAAACTATCAGAAAATTCAGCAAGAAATCGAAAAGAGAACACGGCATTTTCATTTTAACGGAAAATATGAATGAAGATTTGAATGCTAGATAGAGTAAAAGATTATCTGTTTAGAAAAAAAGCTGTTCAATAGCAACTAGTTTTTGTTTAATCGAATGACTGATTGATTAATTGGTTGAATGACCTTAATTATTGAAACAAGCACACACACATCTCGTTGTTTAAACAAAAGGATTATGCGTACTACCAGTTTACCTTGTTAGATAGTTTTGCCAGTAATAGCAACAACGCATAAAAAATTTGAAGATTTTTTTGCCAAGTCAGAAACGAAACATTTCACATGAAGCAGGTTATTTTCTTTATTTCTCCTATGGCCTCACTCAGCCCCGAATGGGACCCAGGACCGTCAGGTTCCGCAACCAACACGCTCTCATTGAGCCATTGGACTGGAATCCAGGGTATATATTTCATACTTCTGTCAGCTCACGATATAGCTTTGAGTGGTGGTTCTTTAATTTCTAATGAAAGTTCGTAACCGGTGGGGTGAACCAAGTCAGGTATGAGGACAGATTCTGAACGATGGCATTGAATGAAGGTCGCATCACATCACGAACTGACAAGAGTAGGAAATGTAGATCCCAACCCAGTGGGTCAACGGTAATGTGTTGGTGGCGGAACCTAGAGGTTCCGGGTTCGATCCCAGGCTGGGTAGCGTCATCGATGCTCACCGCTGTAGAATAGTGCTATTCTAGAAAGAAACAGCTGTCCAGTGTTTCTCCGATGACAAACATTAACCTAAAATCAATGAATGAATCCCCACCAACCTCTAAACAGAATACTGATTTGTTTTGAAGACATTTTTTGAAAAAAGAGAAATCTCCGAAGAATGAAATGGGTGAATTTTTTTTTAATGTTTATAATTTTTTACGGGTAGAATAATCTCAAAAATTTGAATCATCCATACGAATTTGTTTTGCTGAAGTGATGTGTAAAGTAATTTATTTGGGTTGGTCGTTTATACGAGATGATTTCTTTCAAAGAAGTTGAAGCCAGTTGCAATACGGTTGGAAACTTCGAAATGCTGGATAATCGCGTCGTCCCAGCTTGAATTACAATCCAATGTCAGGATCATAAGCTATTCGAAGCAATATCCGACTGTGGTTGCATCAGCAGCAGCCTTTCCTTACCTATACGATTCGATTTATTTCAGACCAAAAATCAGTGAAAATATTTATGATATAATGTAACATACTGAACGCCACTTAAAATACATCATCAAGAAGTTACGTTAAGTTAGGTTACGTTGCTCTTATAACATCTTAGAGCAGTATATTTATCTATTCATACTCCTTCAGCAACCCAGAGAACAAGTTCTTGCATCTGACCTCCTTGATCTAAATAACAGTTAAACTGCTCTCTTCAAGTTGGTATTCATCATGGAGTGACATCAGTTGGAGAAACACTGCAGACCTGCGAACACTTAACAGCTGTTTCGTTCTAGTATGGTACCCATAGGGAGTGCACATTCATAACCCCACCATGAATCAAACTGAGGATCTTCAGGTTCTGCGGCCAGCACGTTATTGTTGAGCCACTGGGTCAGAATTCAATAGTCCATATTTCCAACTTCTGTCAGTTCACGACATAGCACTACCACCACCCACTGGCATCGTTGAGTACTTGTCTTCACGGTTACTAGGTTTTCCCCACCCACTGACGTCAGTTCAGAATGAATAACGACTTGAGGTGATTTCTGAAGTTCCAATGAGGTGTAATGACCGATGGGGCACAGCTGGTGACCATGATAGCAAATACTCAAAGATAACATTGGGTGATGGTTGCTGTATGCTATGAACTGACAGAAGTAGGTAATATGGACCATCGAATTCCGACCCAGTGGCTCAATGGTAGTGTACTGGCTATGGAACCTAGAGATCTTGGGTCCTATCCTACGCTGTGTGGGGTCATAAGAAGTCCCATACTAGGATGAAACAGCTATTCAGTGTTTTCAGGTTTCCAATGTTCCTTCAACTAATGTCAGTCCATGGTGAATACCAACTTGAAAAAAATCAATAAATTTCCACAAACCCCCAAATTGAGTTAAACTACTTTTACTGAGTCAGTGTTGTTTTCAAACCACTCCAGGGTCACTAATAATGCATAAGTGTAAATAGGCTTTGTTGGCTCTATCATAGACACCATTAACGCATACATCATCAATACACCGATTGCAGTGTCACAGTAAACGCAGTATTCAAAGTTATCAACAGGTCGGAAAGCTATCTCCTAATCGTAGTTCTTTTATCACTTTTTATTTCAAATTTTAAGCTCTATTCAACCTGATATAGAAGTTTTAGTTGCAGTTACTAAGAGAAATTTGCACTACTCCTCTGTTTTTAATGACTTAGACCATTAGTTTTATGAAAACTATCTATGATTTCGATATTCAGTCACTGACAACCTCATATCAATATCCTATCATCACACTTCTTTTCACAGACTTTTCAGAGGGTAGTTTAAATCTCTAGATTAACGGGTTTCTTCAAATTTCAATGTCTTTTTTTCTGATTTTCCATGTTAAGTTTAAAAATTATGGTTGTAATTAATCTCTATTCTTACTATTAATTCTAAGAACTATACTGAGATGAATACGATTTCTTGTAGAAAAGTTCATATGGTAACTGCTTGGCAATTGATATGATGAACACTTTGAACAGATATCAAAGCTGGAGACCTCTTCTTTGAATGTTTTTTTATTTTTTTATGACCTTACTTCCACTTTATTGAAATTTTTCATACATTGAAAAATTGCAAAGAACTTTTCACAGTAAATGCTACTGATTGATTCATAGATTACACCATCAGTCTCGCTAAAACCAATACAAAAGTGTGGTTGTATGAGTGATTTGGTTTAGAGTTAGGGGTATCTATTGTAAGATGGTTCCAAGAGGATGATATATCTATTGGGAGGTTTGCGAGAGCTGATTGGTTTCAAGATAGTATTCATCACATTATCTGGAAAACGAGTGGAAACCTGAAGGCACTGGTCAGTGTTCCCGTTTTAGTATGCGACGCCTTAGAAGTGCACACTCACAACCACACTAGAGTTTGAATGCAAGACTATCACGTCTTTCAGTAAGCACTTTAACATTCTTCCAGTGGGTTAGTGTTTAATGGTGCTTACTTCACTACTTGTCTGAGCTATTGACATAAGGCGACAATCATCCGGTACCATTTGCGAGTAGTGTCTGTCCTCACACCCTACTCATATATGTATGAGAGGTGTCTAACCTAGTTTTGAACTACTACTGTTCGGTAACTAAAGCGCTCCATTAGCTATGGTTGAAGAATCAAGCAGGAAGTGTTCCGTTGTTTATTATGTGACTACCAACGTCTCCGGTTTATCAAGTTATCTATCTCATCAATCCAATTAGTTATTCTGGCTTATTTTCCTTCAGTGCATGACTGATTTATGGTGACTCAATGGTAAGAAGTTATCGAAACATAGAAGTTGGTAGGAATCAGAAGACAATAGATAACCATTTCAACTAATTCCTAGGACTGTTTAATGAAGTACACTTTTGAAACCTGAGATGAAATCGACATCTTTATGCTTCCTGATCAAAATGTTGTCATCATATTGAAATGAAACTTCTCGGATTCATTCCAGTTTTGTCAGTTTAAATGAAAAGTGATTGCTCTCAAGTTCTTGAGATTTTAATGGGTGTTCCAAAACGGTCTGCCCTAAATGATCTCATACTTATTTCATCTAAATTTGAAATTATCAGATAACGCATTGAAAGTGATAAAGATTCATAAAAACTTATCATTGTAATCAAAAACCTAGCAAGCGTTATCTTTGTTGATTCTAAGAAACTTTTGTGGAGTTTTATGGTTTTTGTGTACAGTCTGGATATTAAAAACACTTCAGTTGGCTGCTCTTGATATAATCTACTTTCTAATTTAACGGCTTAATGATTCCTGTACTTCATTTCTTCTTCGTTGAAAATTCTGCATTATCCTTCATCGGAATATTGACAAGAACTGTTAAGTACTGAGGAAGACTTAGGAAACTGGTATTCCGTATCACATTTGTTTAGTTGACACATATATTAGCTGCTTGATGACGATTCGGGCATAAATTATTACTCATAATCATATCGGTTTAATCACACTACTTTCGATGACTGGTTTTCATACTCCTCTCACCTCATATTATTTGGTTTCTTTGGTAGTAAAGTTTTCCATATCTCTGGCACAGGTGTCTCATCATTCCTACTGAATGTGTTGGTTGTTGACCGGATGAACAAAGATTATTCTGTGGTCAATCTCTCTCTCCACCTAATTATACTGAACTTCAGTGGTTTCGTCCCACCCATCTCATTGTGTAGCTGTGTTTTAATTCATGCATCACAATAGCCGAGTGTTTTTCTGGATTAATGATCTTATTGGGGTCTGTCATTCTATATTTAGCTAAATTCCTATGTTGCGCTAATCTAACTGACCCTGACCGACCAGTTTGACTTATGTACTTAACCTTACATGGAACTTGATAGATTAGATTATTTTGCCTGATTGGCTTTATCGGATACTTAAACTATGCGACAAAGCTTATCTCTGAGTGAGTTTGTAGGTTTGATTGCCACCCTAATTCCACCTTTGGCGAGGATCCTACTTAAAGTTTATCATGAAAACTGTCATTTGTTGGTGATTGGGATTTCCCATTGTTATACCAAATCAAATCGATCGATCTATGTCGGTGTTTGAAGTGGTAAGTAATGGGTATGAGTTTCAATAGGAATCGCGTGACTCATTGGGATCCAGGCACAACCAGCTGACAAGTCGTAAATAGGATGAAGTGCACATTCTGGATTCCAATTCCAGTTACCATCAGGCAAATTAACGTTTGGAAACTGTCCACCTTTAAACTCATTAACTGATATTGCTGTAGAAGTGCATTTAAATTCCTCCAAATAACTACTGACAGTTTTTTTAGTAGAATGCAAAACATCTTAGAATAAGATACAAGGATATAAGGATCGAATTGTGTGAGGTTAGGTCTATAATATATCTGCATTCTACCCAGCAAGCGTTTTATGTAACTGGAAGTGTTTTAGATTGCTCGGTTCTCTAGGCTTAGTATTTATATGAGTATAATTGCTTGTATTATACCGTCGTTGATTGAACCCAACTGATTGGTCTCTGTTGACATATATGGGCTCGTATGCAGATGCCTCGATACTACCTGTGTTTGTTTTTCAGTTGTAGTAAAAAACAAACATAGTTAATATCAAGGCATCCGTATAGGAGCCCTTGTGCCAACAGAGACCGATCAATTGGGTCCAATCAACGACGGTATAATACAAGCAATAACTGTAAAACTATACCCGTCGCACAGGAAGTCGCTATCATGCCTCAGTGGTGTAGTGGATAACGCTTTGGCTTTTGAATTGGTCGCTCCCAAGTCTGAATCCCGGTGGGGACAACACTCACTGGGAGGTATGTACATACAGCTGACAGGTCCGGAATAGGGCGAAATGCACATCCTGGGTTCCAGTGCTAGCCACTACCCATCATTACTATATTTAGTACTAATGTGTTCTTTTTTGAAAAACAAAAGGAAGTTAGAGCGAAGATAATTATCTTTCGGAAGATTCATTTTCACAGCTGTATATGCTTAGATATATGAGTAAAATGAATGAATGTTTCAGACAAGTTTCCGGTCAAAGGTCAAGCTTAGTCGATAGTCGTATAGTGGGGATGATATGTTAGTACGCAATACAACGAATAGTTCAAGCTGCTATTCATCGAAGACTGACATCAGTTGGAGAAACAAAGGAAACCTGGGAGCACTGGACAGCTGTTTCGTCTTAATATGGGACTCCTCAGCAGTACGCACCCACGACCCGATCCCTATTCATCTCAAAAATACATCACTGTATAGTGTTCATTAGTGACTTGCTTCCAGATGGGTATCACGAATCTCTTATGAGAAGCCGTGACCTGTGGGGTCAGCTGGTCGTAAGTGAAGCGGATGCTAACTGAAGACTCTGGGTGATAGTCGCACTGTCGTGAATTGATAGAAGTTGGAAATTGTGAACCGCTGAAAACCGACGCAGTGGCTAGGTGGTTAGCGCTTTCGCCATGAAACCTGAAGGTCCTGAGTTCAATCCCCAGGTGGGTCGTGGGTGCGTACTGCCGATGAGTCCCATACTAGGACGAACCAACTGTCCAGTGCTCCCAGACTTTCAATGGTTCCCTAACTGATGTCAGTCCATGATGAATACCACTTCGAGATTAGCTTCCAGTCAAAAATAAAACAAGCGTTTCTTTGTAATTAAAACTCTTTAGTTGAATGTGTCGACATTTTTATGAATAGTGATCTTAGTAAGGCTTCAAAAGTACCGTCCACATTTTTCATTACCTGAACATCATCAGCACAATCAACAGGCTAACCTGAAGCTCATATCAAGGTACCCATCTAAGCAGATCATCTACTGACACGGATCAATAGATATAGTCCAGTAAGACAAACCTTATAAAAGTGGAAATATTTGTTGATTATTAGACTAGCTTTATTCTGACATTAAAATCTGTAAACCTCTTTAAAAACTAAATGATATGAAATACTGTTTAGTAATTATTCATGCTACACTTCACAAATGACGATGATTTACACTTTCGTTTAAGTCATTACAGAATAAATATTTGAGATGAAAATGACTAGTCCAACAGTTTAACTGTTTGAAAATGCAGTTTTCAACGAAAACTTTCATCATATCATTGTAGCTTGATCTAAATTGTTGGATTTTCTCTGAAAGATGGTTCAACTATGAAATGATTAACGTGTTTAAACGAATGTACTATTAATTACTAGACATACTTCGAATGCTGTACCGGTTTGACCTCAAATGTATAGTCATCAGTCTCTGATTAACTGAAATTGATTTATAGTAGTAAACCTTAAAGATGATTAGAATATCATTTCCGATTACCTTATAGTGAGAAATTATCAATATTTCAAACAATTTTAAGTTTTATAGATGAAAAATACTCTCGTGGATGACTTGTAACATGTTAGTATATAATGTAAAGCCCTTAATATACTGAAAGTCAAGAAAAATATTCATTAAAGCTTTCCAATTTTTACTGTGAAACTTGCGAGAGGTATCAATAAAAATTTCCATTGCTTATAAATAGTCTTTCTCTTTAACAAAATGTTACAGCTTTAAGTAAACATTGACTAATTGATCTGAACAACAGGCAGGTAAGCAGTTTAAAGAACAGCTAGTACGCGCTACATGAATGGTGACCTTCATCATTCAGTAGCTTAGTAAATACGACTGTTGTGTTTGAAGCCACAGGTGAACAGTTCAAATTTCAGTGGGATCAGGATGACTGATATAAGTCATATTAAAAGTTTGCATCACTGATCTCCCCTGTTAGTCAATAACAGACAGTTGAAGTTAAAGAGGTATTCCTTTTGCTTGGTAATTGAAATGCTATAGAAAAGGCGGATTAAATTCTGTGTATGATATCCTCTTGACAATAGCTTCGAAACGGCAAATTTTCCACAAACAAAGAAATTGTAACAATCCCACGGTGGAATATAATCTGCTATTTAAAATCTGTAAATAAAACTCCTTATTGTTTACTCATTTTGTCTCCTCTACAACAAAACACGTTGACAGACAAAAGGATTCAAAAAGTGTTAGTTAGATAAAGACAATCGATGGGAAGTCGTGAATCGAAGTTTCATATTTGCTGCCAATCATCAATAAGGCATATCTGGAACCTTGATAGAACTGATATCCTGTCAGAGACTCGAACCGGCATCATGCAGTGCTGTAGTCAGAGGAATTGCCATTAAGCTGTTTGTACTGGATTGAGTACACTGATTAGTCACTGGAAGTTATTCAACTTCATGTTGTTTGGACCCGAGTACTGATCGGATGCTTAAGACTAAACAACACGAAGTTGGTCGCAACCCAGTGGCGAAGTAATCATTTGAAAAGTGTTATCGATAAATTCATTTATCAGTTGCTCATTATGATTAATGTTTAAGTAGATTAAACTTATAAAACAAGAAAACAGTACGCATACAACACAAATAAGTGCTAAGGATAACTTTTTGATTGGTATGTAACAATCGGTTGCTTAATACTTCCTTAGAACCAAACAAAAATTGTTATGTTTCATCTAATAATATCAACAAAAGAATGAGTGATGTCAACAAACTAACTGCGTAAGTAATTCGGAATATTCGCAGGATCGTGAGTGGAGACTGCTGAGGAGTCCTGTCCGGCGTTCCTTGGTTTTCACTAGTTCTCCAGCTGACGTCAATTCGTGCTGGACACCAAGTTGGAAGCAGAAAATAGATCCCTATAAACCTCTAAACCAAACCAAATTAATTTACCCCCTAATCTCCACTGATGAATTTGAGTTTTCAAATAAAAGAGTGCAATGGGAACTGTTTTATAAACGATAGGTAAGTGGTTTCTTCACATCTGTCACCAGTGTAGCCCAGTGAAGATTAAAGTTGAGCCTTACTTCATCCTTTCTTCTTTAACGCTTAGATTCGGGCAGTCCGGAGTAATCGAGAACTAAAAGTAAACTGTTGAGACTTAAAACTCTGTAATCTGAAAGCTCTCAAACTTAACCAACTGATCTTTTATTATTATCAATAAATACAATCTAGTGGTAACCAGTTTCATTTACCTGTGTCAGTTTACAAACGGGATAGGTCCGACTATATTTTAAATACATAATTAATCACTAGGAACGTTAGGACTAAACAGCATTAAATTCGGTTCGATTACGATGTGCACTATTTAGATTCAGATATATTGATCTCACATGCTTTTCGCAATATCTTCGTATCACTGGAAGTGGAACATTAAATGAAATTCATAGGTCCACAAACTTCATGAATGTTGGTATATAAAGTGCTATATGGAATAAACCTAGTAAAACAATTACAATTTTGTTAGTGAAATCTGTAAGCACTCCTCTGTGTCAGTAAAGTTAATGAACTTGACCACTGAACTGTTTTGTTAGTTCTATGAGTCAGTAACAAACTAATATAGGGTACTAGAATACAATTATTTTAATAAGTTATGTTTACATCGTTAGACACACCAAACTGTCAACAGTGTCACAACCTGGGTACCTAATTATGACAACATGGGTAGAACAGTGCTGTATTGTGTTTTCTAGGGTAGTTACCAAAATTAGCAAACGAAACTGAATGAGCAGAAACGAATTTCGTGCATAGTATTATCACTGTTGCTAATCTTAACCTATTGTGCGAGCAAGGGATTGAATGTTCAAAAATAATCCTTCCACTTTCCAAATAGAACAAAACGTACATCCTGGATTTCACTACTAGTCGCCAAGATGAATACAACATGATAAGTATACAGCAGTATCCCGACATCCCTATAGGCGCCTATCTGTTAGCAGAGATCAAGCGATTTTACCGTTTGTAGCGAAGTGAAATTAAAAGTACCAACACAACAACTGATGCCCGTTGCACAAGAGATGACTCTTGTGGCCTAGGGGACAACCCTTTGGTGTTTGAAGCGATGGCTACTGAGTTCAAGTACTAGTAGGAATACCATCACTCGCTTGGGTGCAGGTACATCCAGCTTAGGAGTCCCGAATATGATGCAATGTGAGTCCTAGATTCTACTACTAGTCATCAAGACCAGTACTTCCACTTTTATCTGCTGTTTTACTGAGTCCGTGAAAAATTTGTTTCCAGTGCTAGTTAAGTAAGAATCAAGAAATCTCACGATATCAGTAATTAGATTCTAGTTTTTACTGGTGATTTCTTAAATGGCTCTGAAAGAAAAACACACATAAGCAAAGTATTTTGTAATACAAACCGGAGATTCCCATTTTTCATTATGTATAGCTGTTAAATTGTTAATATTTTTGTATTTTGTACTTCAGAATTGAAATTTGAACAAAGTATTCGTTTATCATGAGAAGTATTGTTTCTGCTATTCAGCAGATACGTTATTTGATTATATAACAATAATAAAACAAAGAAATCTTAACATGGACACTTTTAATGACGTCAAATGGTCGCTTGAGTGCATTGGAATATTGTGAGTTTGTTTAATACTTCTTCGGTGAATCTAACAGAAATATTAGCTTCGATAGTGACTTCATTTAAAGTGCTATTTATATTGAATGTTTAATTATTTTAAAACATTTTATAATAAATAGGCTGAAAGAATTTCATGGTCATTTTATAGTCGTCTATTAATTAATTCAGTTCACAACGATGACCTGCTACATTTAATGTAGTTGAAAAGATAAAATTATAAAAAGTACTTTCAGTTTGGATCGATGAAAGATATTTGTAGTTCAGGGGGCTGATTTTGATGGTGTTGTGTTATCTGAGTAAAATGGTTCAATCGAAAAAATTCCATTGTCATTCTAGACCATAACATCAGAACAAACTCCAGAAAGAAGTGAGCTATGCGGATTTCTCCTCCACAAGTGAATTACTAGTTTGTACTGATGGTCTTGTGTGTGATGCGTTGTCTCTCCCAAAGTATTGTCATTGTCTCCACACTTATTTCTATTGGTTGTCCTGATGACCTAAAATTTGACCTCCTTGCTACTTCTGATTGGTTGGAAGATTGAGTTGACGTCAATACGTCTGTTGATAGCTGACTGGCCTGAATGTCAAGCCTCTAAAAATTCTCTTGCATTCTTCGAACTCCTTCTATGTAGGATTGTTACATTTTCTCAGTCAAATTCATGTCTACGATTGTCCGTATGTCTTGATATGGGCGAAGATGTGTCATGACGCTTCACTGTTAGTTGATGTTCATGTGAAGTATACTAAAAGAGCGACCAGTGTGTTTGCCAAAATGTTTTTCGTGGTTTCTACAGTTTAGTATGTAGCCAACGTTTGGTTTGTCTTCCTTTGCTATTGTATCTTTTGGCTTGCATAATAGAGTAAACAGATTTGTTAGCTATTGAGCTACAATGATTCTAAAAGGCTACAGTAATCTAACTGTGATCTCTGAGACGTTCTTCATGTTAGTTTTCAATGCTGACTTCTTGGTTGACGACGTATTAAACAAACTTATTTTGATAAAGTTTTGTGGATAACTTTTCTTCTGAAAAACTGTCACTCACTGGTTTTCTTCGTTTCTCCTTAAGGTTGCTGTACTATAGTGTATCTTCGCTCCTTTGAATAATGTTTTTACACAACTGATTTTGAGTGTTGTTGAACCGTTGCTACTGCAGTTGACGATTTAATGAGTGTGATTTGGTTTTTTACATACTTGAGTTTCCAATTTTCACGAATCCATTCTAGTGATCAGAACATTTAGGAATCTTGTATACAAAACAAACTGTAGAAACCACGAAAAACATTTTGGCAAACACACTGGTCGCTCTTTTAGTATACTTCACATGAACATCAACTAACAGTGAAGCGTCATGACACATCTTCGCCCATATCAAGACATACGGACAATCGTAGACATGAATTTGACTGAGAAAATGTAACAATCCTACATAGAAGGAGTTCGAAGAATGCAAGAGAATTTTTAGAGGCTTGACATTCAGGCCAGTCAGCTATCAACAGACGTATTGACGTCAACTTAATCTTCCAACCAATCAGAAGTAGCAAGGAGGTCAAATTTTAGGTCATCAGGACAATCAATAGAAATAAATGTGGAGACAATGATAATACTTTGGGAGAGACAACGCATCACACACAAGACCATCAGTACAAACTAGTAATTCACTTGTGGAGGAGAAATCCGCATAGCTCACTTCTTTCTGGAGTTTGTTCTGATATTATGGTCTAGAATGACAATGGAATTTTTTCGATTGAACCATTTAGCTTAGATAATACAAGAACATCCAAAAATTTTCAGTTTGAATTTCTTCTTTTATCCACTCATGGTACAGGTTTAGTCTCGATCAAATCAATGAAATTTTGAGAGTTTAGACTTCTGATTACTGGTATTTTAGTTAGAAACTTTGTTTTTTGATTTACTCAGGAATCTCTTGAACATCAGTCCAACAGAATTTCGCATATTTAGTTTCCACCACATCACAGCCAACATCCTAAGTGAAATCACTGACTCATACACTCAGAACTACAGTGCATAAGAAGTGTTGTCCACTAGTAACGCAAAATGCAGCCAATTGTTTGGATACTACATGCTCCCACAGGAATCGGTGTTGATAAACTATCACTTCTGTATTATAAAAGATCTAAAACTGACTTCCAATGATTTAATCATAACGTGCAGCTATCTATGATACCATTTCAAAGTAAGTAGCACAACTTCTGATTTGTGCTATTTGTCATTTTGACGTTATCAAAGTACTAAATCAATCTCTATATCAACAAGACACTGGAGCGCCTGCGAAGGGGATACCTTGCATATAGAGTTCAGTTTCTTGAATTTTTACGTTATCGTATTATAATCCATCATGAAATGGTGATAAAGGTTCTGATTTTCTGTCTGGTTAACCACTTGTGTTTTACAGACCAAATATTTGTTAGTTCAAAATTTCGACTTATGACTATATGAATCCAGTATCATTGTACTAAAACTACTAACCTGGAAGATGAATGAAGTTGGATCTAATATTTGATACAATATAACACTATGGATCACTTATTTCATTTTGTTTCTTTAGGTCAAACATGAAAGGATCGATTGTTTTAACTATATAAGTTAACATTTACTTAATTTAGCGTTATTTGAAGTGTTATCTGCCTTTACTATTGACAAGAAAGATATCTTTAGTTCTTCAGATAACTCCATCGGCAGGTATTGGATACACTCTTGCTTAAAATTTATCGATTAGGACGTGAGATAACTATGCAGCCCAACATCCTATTCCACTAGGAGACATGGCCTTTAAAAGTAGAAGATACGAAGCGATAGCGATAGATGTCTTTGAAGCATTGGTTGCGTTCGGTAGAATCATTATGTGAGCAATGCTGAGGTCACACGAATGGTACTAGGCAAGACAGGCAAGTTGATTAACGAGGTTGTCGACTTTAATTGAATGATGTGGTTTGAACATGTACTGTGCATGCGGAGACACCGCCTACTTCGACGTTCAATGCTGGGGGAAGTTGGATTAGATTGGAGGAGGGTTGAAGGAGGGCAGATTAAGACCTAGAATTAGTCTATGAAGTCCCTCACCATCGGCATTAGCCGTATGGGGAGATGTTGAATGCCTGGTTGGGGTCCCCAAGCGGAAAGGAATTGGTGGTTGAGGACTCTTGGTGACATGGCTGGAAATCAGTCACAATGGCACAGATGCATTAACTCCCTGACAGCTTCTAAAGTTTGAGTATTTGCACTAACCGTTATCTTCAGACTGTTTATTCTCTCTCATTACTTTATATACTTTGATATCACACTTTTTCTATCCACCTGTTTTTTGTGTACTTCTATGAAGTGTGGTATCTTGAGCCGATACACCTGTGTGCGAGGTTCTACGTTGATTTTGTCAGTCAGTCAGTCACTGTGATCTTTAACGTGGAAGTGACTGGCAGATAGTTTACTCATTGATCGATTATTTCTGTTATGCCGTTTACTGCTTGGCTGAACTATTTGCATTAATTTGTTCGCCTTTGATAAACCTGTTAAAAAAGAAATTTTCTATGGAGTGACTGCAATCTTTCAGTATGAAACTTGGCAAGGATTGCAGAAATTGGTGTTTATGACCTATGAAGTTATAGCTTCCTGTTTTCATCCATTTTTCGATAGGTAGTTTTGGTAAAACTGACAGTGGACTAGCTTTAAATTTTGCTACAGTTTTGACAGTTTTAATTTTATTATTATTATTATTAGTCCTCTGGGTTCCTTGTGGAACATAGAGCTTCAGTAGCACATAGCCATTTCACTCTGTTCTCCACAGTTTTTTTAACCTGGCTCCATGGCTGCCCAGTAGCTTTCATTTCTTCCTCACACGATCTCATCCATATCACCGTAAAAAGGCCAACTCGTCGTTTCCCATTTGGCTTTTACACGAAGGTCTGACCTGGCGTTTGATGTCGCAAACGTCTTTTCAGTGTATGTCCAATGCAATCCATTGCCACTTTCTTCTGCATATTTGTTTGGCAATGGATTCTTGGTTGGGTTGTCACCAGCCAGAGTTCCTCGTTGCTTATTATTATTATTCTAGCCATCTGATCTTCAGTGTCAGTAACGAGCGTAGGCGGCAGCTGTTCATGTATGTTTGTAATTTATTGGAAATACTTTTGGTAACGCGCCACCAAATAGAAGCACTGACTTGACTGAATTAGTGTTAGGAATCTGGATGTTGTTCACGCTTCACGCTTCATGATGAGTGCAGTGGAGTGCAGTCGATCTCCACACTGATTTCGGATTAATGCAGGAAGGCCTGTCTCGCTGTCTTTCCGATTCTGTCTGCTTTGACATCCTCATGCGTGCGTATGCCGCCTGTAGTTGAAACGATGCTGTCTAGGTAGGTAGGTAGGTGAAAGAGACTACTTCCTTTAGGTTTCTTCCCTTCATGGTGATTCATGCTTGTTGTTGGTTGGTTGGGTATCTTCATCACCTCTGTCTTCTCTACATTCACCTCAAGGATGTCCGGTCTTCGCTGCCTCGCGTCTTCTACCAACTTGTTGGTAATTGCCTATAGATCTTCGAGTCTTTGCGTCATTGGACATGCCATTTGTAATTAGTATATTGCTTATACACGAAATAATGCCAGCAGTTTTGGGTTATTATAATCCTTTTTAGCCCAATTTTTGTTTTGTCTGGTATGCTTATTTTTATTAGATGTTACTGAATTCATTCCTTTTGATCTTTCATAACTGAAATTATACACTTACTTATACCTACTTCTGAACATGATGTTACTCGTAATTTAACTCATGCTATTTATTAAAAAATTTCGTGAAATGATCAAATAAGGCCTGTAATAATTTTTGCTGAAGTTAGGTTTTAAAATGTTGTGATTTTGTATTCGCTTCAGTAACCGATTCATCAAGAAGACTTCTTCAAGAAGACTACAAATCATATACTATTCTACTGATTTTATCACAAAAAGACTAAACAAGTTAAAATCTTCTTCAATGAATGTGCATAATAAATCAGTGTTACTATCACTTCAGCAGTTCCTTTCATTAGTGTTTGCAGGCTAGACAAAGTCTAGGATTCTGAAGAAAACTTCTGTTAAATGGTTAGAAATGACGGACAGGAGTTTCTAGATTATTGTTCTTGTTCTTGTTGGTACTAATCAACAAAGTATGCACTTTATCAAAAGATATTATGATTCTCCATGAATTCAAATCCGTATCACCTAGAACTTCAGATATAATTGTTATAAATTAGTGTCTGTTGGAAAGAATGGAAGATATTTCACCTTATATATGGCTAATGAGATTTGTAACTATCGATAATCAACATTACTTTTCATGTGTTTATGTTAGGCAGCAGTGTTGCTGAATAACTGACCAACTTTTGTAAACTGAGGCGCGGGTTCAAATCTGTGAAGCTTCAGCTGTATTATTTAGTCCCTACCATCACTGAACTACTCTTCTGAATCGAAAGAAATAGTCATGTTGAATTGGCTTGAATTCAACCTGTAAACTTTGCTGACCTTTTTATTTGATATAAACAACCTTGGAATACATTATTCATAAGAATTACACCCTCTTACCAAGCAAAATACATTCATTGTTAATTAGTTGATTAGCATTTTACACTTAACTTCTATTCACTTAATAAAGCAAATATAACCGTAGTGGATTTCATTGATAGATTTACTTGTATAGAGAAGTTTTAGAATATAACCGTCTCTAGTTGTTTTTCTTTTGTCGATGATATACAAATCAAATTCAAATGATTTTCAAGTAGTTGAGGATGTTTTCTGTCGTTTTTTTTTGCGACTAAAATATATCGGTCATATGAGTATCTAATTACTGAATAGAACAATTTTTAAGTTAAATAAATAGCCATGTGCTTAAACAAGAAATTTCTTCAGGTACATGACTGAAGTTAATTATATGAATATATTTCACCGTATTCTTTCCTTTCTAGTTATTTTAGTCCCCTTAAATATGTCTTCAAAATGTATCATATATTCTCGAACCTTTTTAAAATGTTTTAAAACTATTGTTTGTCAAGCTGAAAAAGAGGCAGCGAATTAACGTTATGCAGAATAGAAGTAGATATATAGAGGCTTAAAAAATACAATTTTGCACTGGCTTACTGAACTACTACAATAATAATTGCACTTGGCATTGTATTCATCATCCAAGTGCGGACTAGACCCTAATATAACACTAGCTATCCATTTCAAATTAATGCCCCTAATTCTACTTTTTTTTAAATACTGTTCAAAATGTATTTCTTTTAATAATATTGTACGGATAGCTCATTCATTGAAATATATAACCTGTTGAAAATCCCATAACGTATCACATATGTTGTTTGAAATAAAGCGATTATTATTATTGTCATTGTTGAATCCAATTTCCACTTTTCACAGATGTACAACATGACGTAATGATTCACTCTCATTTAGTTTACGAATTCGGATAATCAGTATGAGTATCTTCCAGCTACTAATACTATTTGGTTATATATTTCCGCAGCACACATGTATTCTTTCTCAGTTCATTCAAATATTTGTGAGAGAAATGTTTCACTCGCACAAAATAACAATTTGACTAGATTAGTGTTTTGTGGCATACATTCTAGCTGTACACTGAATAACATCAAAACAAGGAAATCGACTTCTGAACGTACATTCAGCGTTTTTTTTAAAGATGTCCCTCATGAGATTTTTCAACACATAACAGTTGTATGTTAAATTAATGATTTCACTTATGTAAATTACCCTGAGTATTTTATTCTATTGTTAATAGTTCGGTAAAAGTTTTTAGGATGAACATAAGTAGAAAGTAAATGATTTAGTATTTCAGTGAATGTCGTATACATTTTTAGTAATATCCAGGATCTGTATTGGTTAGTACATTTGTAAATATACTTCACTCAGTAAGATAAGTTGATGTTATAACTTTTGAAACTCTGTCGTTGATTGGATCGAATCGATAGGTAACTACTGGCATATGGACTGCTGTGCAGATGCCTCGCTCGATACTACCGGTATTTTCAAATTTCATATTATTGATGGACAGCGGTTAGCAATCAAATCGTCCTATTTGTGACTCGTCAGCCTGATGTACCTGCCTCCTAGTGAGTCATTTTATCCCCAGTACAATCCAAACTCAGAACCGACCGCTTCAAACGACACAGCGTTATTCACTGGGAGACTGAGTCACTATAGCCATTTCTCATGTGAGGGGTACAGTATTGTAGTGGCTATCATAACTCAGTGGCTTAGTGGATAGCACTCTGAAGTTGGAAGCGATTTGTTCTCGGCCTTACCGTAAAAGGAACAACATCACTAACTGTAGAGCAGGGAGACTCACCTAAAGAGTCTTAAAAAGGAGGAAACGCGTGCTTTAGACTTCATTGCTAGTCACTGTCTATCGTTAGGACAAATTGATCCCATGAATCTCATATTCAAATTGGTGACTGAAATGTCTGTAAGGTTTTTAATGTTGCTCAAAGTTCATTGTTATAGTCTGCAATATGAGAAATCAGTAGGATAGCCCAATGAAATTGTACAGTGTGTTCAGTATAAGAATCAGTTGGTCTACAGCTCACACCTAGGTTTCGTGAACACCAACACTTCTTAATCATGTGTTTCTGCAAAATTTAGAAAATTCATGTCCCTTCTGAGATTTTATGTCGTATCGCTTCAAACATCATGACATTTTCGGTCATAAAACTGAATGACACAAGTTTGAATGTCAGAAAGAACATAAGTTTCCCTAATTTTGTAGTTATACCGTACTATTAGATAGTAATAAGCATGATAACTAGATCTAATATTTCAGGCTTATGGAATTCTAACATATAAAGTTAAATCTGTCTGTAAAAGATTTCTATACTGTATTGAAAGACTTGATAATGAAGGTATCATGAAGTTCAGGTATAAGATAATATTTTAAAACGCAATAGTCGTCTCTGAGAATGTGACTTTTGAAAAATTTAACTCAGATTAATGATTTATGAAGCCAAAATCAACCAAGCTACTTATTACTTTTGATAAGATTTATTAAGTATATAAATTTATTGGTGATAGATAAACTTTACAATTAAACACAGAAAATAATAAATTTTCAGGTAAACTCAAGTGAAAGTGTTTTAATCGTGCTATTTGGTTCTTTTTTCAATAGAATATATCATCTGCGTACAACAAAATTCAGTGTGAATGAGTACGTCTTTAGCCTGCTAGGGTGTTTTAAGAAATAAGTACATTCTCACCAGCTAATTTCAACAGACATCATGACTTAGTTAGTAGAGCTCGTTTAGAACATACACTTACACAAGGTTTGCCTAAGTGATGAAACTATATACTATTATCTAGATTATCCTGTTTCCTTTACTTCTCTTTGTTCAATATCTACTAGTGGTGCTTTATTTTTATTTAATATTCAATAGTTATTAGTATTAAAACTCTTGTTTGCATTCTCTACAAATGGCAGTCTAGTAACCTTTTGATTTTTAGGAATTGTTGTGAAATAAAGAGTTGATAGCTCCCAGGAATTAGTTGACTTGAAAAAGGCTTTTCCGACAATATGATATGATTATTCCGGGATTCAAAAGAAACTGTAGGCATCTAAGTGACCTGCATATCTGACTTAAAGTATAATCTAAGCCGTGATATCAAGAGCGGGATGTGGTGTCATTTGAACAATAAATTAAAATTTCATTCTTCATATTTTAAAAGTTTAGATTAGTTGTGACATAGTATGGTAGTTATTTAGTGCCTTCGATGTCAGTGTATCACACCTAATTGGATTTAATTCATGACAAAAAACCGACGTCATTTGGATAGCTTTCATTCATTTTTTCTCAGTATGACTTGTGATAAAAAAAGCATATAAATTGCCATCGTCGCAGTAAGAACTGAGAGCTGTTGGGCTCAAAATGTTTCATGAAAAAGACCATAGGGTGGTATACACAAATGGTGACAGAGAGCACATAGCATAAACAAATTGTATGGTAATAAGACGAGGTGTCCACCTGCCTCTTTGTAATACTTTGGTTGCTAAAGGCACATTTAATGTGGTTTCGTAGTTGGGTTTCATTTAATCATACCAGTCACCTTGGATAATACGTTCTGAAAAAAACTGTGTTGATTCTGAGTAATGAAAATATTTTAATAACTAGTGAATACGATGGCATTTTTATCCGATAAGTTTGGGAATGTTTGGAGTAGGTTCCTGATATCATTTATTTTTCAGAGATTATTACGTACTGCACCCCATTAAATAAGCTTTCCTTTCGATGCTTATTGTGGTTTCCACTTCCATAAGCACCACAAATTCTAACCTGTTTTTGGAAAGAGAATTTTTGAAACTGTGATGAAACCTCATACAGACCTAGAAAATATTTGCTGAAAACCTAAGCACACAACTGCGTGAAACTGTATCAAAGGTATTTCAGAAGTATCTGCTACTTCTTCCATCTAAACTGTATAAAAAAGTTAGTTGGTGTCAAATCGGTATTGAGTGATAAAAAAAATCATTGTTCCCTGAATTATTTGCTGTTTAGTACGATAATTTTCTATTATTGAGCATGTCTATGAGTAAAAAATCCAAATGCATGTACAGAGTCAGATTTACTAATCAATGAATTATTTTGTCCAGCACTAGCTAGATGGGTGTGAAAAAAAGTGTAGGGCTATTTGTCGCCTGATTATTGTGCTTCAGTTATAACGCTACTAAATTTGAAATTCAGTAGCCTGCAATATTTTATGAAATTTAGTACCAACCGTTTCAACTGTTCTACAATGATAATCGTCACACGATTCAATTTTTTTAATGTTTACTTCTCATAACTTAAATCGTGTACACAATCACCATACTTCTTTTCATCATGTGAACTATTGAAAAGTCGATGTCATTTATGCATGCATCTGCACAAAAAAACACCCCGTTTATAAAGACTTTTGTAAACGTTCACGTTTTCATAAGTAATCAGTAAAATAACACTTGTTATCAAACTTAATTCGACAAGTATGTTTGTTACAGTAGAGTTTGTGGCAAAAAAAGCTGTTATACGCTGGTAAATAGCAGAAAAGTTCATCAAAAGATATACTGTCGATGGAATCATTTTTGACGGATGTGGGAACAAATTATCAATGGTAGTGTTATATGAATAAGTAACTCAGTTGGCGGCTGGCGGTGTGATCCAAAACGTGCGTTTCATCCCATTCGGGACCCGTAGGCCACATGTACCTGCACTGCAGCGATTGACTGTGTTCGCAACACAACTGGGATACAGTACCGATTGCTTCAAACGTCAAGGCACTATCCACTATGTCATTAAAGCATGAGAGTCTCCTTTCGTATAACTGATATCAGTTGGATTGCTACAAAGTAAGTGGATAAATTCCATCAAACATGACAATCAGAAAATAGGAGTATCAGTAAATTACTTTCTTGATAATTTAGGCGATATAAAAACTGATTTTAGTTATAAATTCAGATGAATGTAAAACTAACTCATAAATAGAAGGTAGGTTTTTACTGGATAATGAGTTGAACAAACTGAGAAGTATTGAAATAGGCAGGAAAGAAAATACTGCATTTCTGTCGTCTACTGTCATCAGTTTTTATTGTTGCTACTGTATGCTGATCTTCTCAACATTTATCATTTGAAAATTCGAAAAATGAAAATTACCCTGAAATATTTTTCAAATGTATAAATGTGTCAGTATTCACACAACTTGGAAAAAATTCACGTAATACCTGAGTATATCCTGAATAATGAACCTATGAAATATATTTATTTTAAAAAGACTATTCCATATGATTATGACTTAGTGCTTAACTGCAAATGGCACCAGACTGTCGGCTTTATTTAGATAGGGTTAGTTGTTCTGTTATGTGTTAAAAAACTGATTTCAGAATTTTTATAAATGCTCGTATTTCCTTGTTGTTACTTACAGTGATGAATGAATCTAGAAAGTTCCCCAGTCAACTCGACATTTGTAGGTTAGTAAATGTTAATTCATTATTTGACAAAACACTCTATGTGTTCTTTTCGTGTACTACCTCTTTGACATAAGAGTTGGACTTGAGTACTCTGGTAGATGGGGATTCCATTTCTAATGAAGTGACTAAAATAGTATCCCTTTGACAACTCGTAAATCTACATAATTTTTCTCCTTTGAATAAGATGAATTTACATGCTCAAACTGCACTGTTCCATATCTTCAAAATGCATAAAATTAGGCTTTAGTGAGTAAATAGAAAGTTTTGTCTGAGTAAACAGTAGTAACAGTTCCCGAAAATAACATCTGAGCAGCTCAGTATCACTTAGATGCATTATGTGTGGATTGTTTTTATTTTAGGGATTTTTAATCAGCTTTCTTGAAGGTCATGCGGTTGCTGGCAGTCGTCAAGAAGTGGTGGACCTAGGTTTTCGGATTCTTGGTATGCACTGTTTGGATATACCTATAAACTCTATGGATAGGATATGGTCTCATAAATTCCGCTTGTTGACATCCTAGGTCGCAGTAAGAGACGTTACCATTGAGATATTTACTTGCGCCTGACCATTCTTATCAGTATTCACTCATAAATAACTGAGGTAGTGGCGTAACTTAGTCTGTATTAATCAGCGAAGTAGGTTTCGCTTCTAGGATCTCTTTTTCTTCATCAGTGTGTTTACTGAAGTAGCTGATACATTTGCTCGTGTGAAGAGTTCCACTGGTTGACCACTCTGTGAGAGAAGCGTAAGAATACTCTAATTTGAATCAACCGTGGTTTCAGCATTCATATGACTTTTCATTCGACACTAGGCAAAATTATGAAAATCAGAGATATCTAACTATCATCAAAGCACGTTTCATACTTTTCAGTACCTTATTCTTCTATGATCTATTCAAATCAGTGAGAGCAGCGAGAATCAATCTAGGTTTTCATAATAACTTTTTATACTACTAAAATTTGTTTAGATAGCTGAAATAAAAATTCAGAAAACATTAGTCGGACTCTAGAATGTACTCAAGACTGGATTTACATAAAACTCGTGATCATCTAAAATCACATCTGTTCTCCAAAGTAGAAGTATGGATTAAAAGGTCTGCTATACGTATTTAGTCTTAATAAACGATTAAACAACACTAAATTAGGAACATGGTATTAAGGATGGATAGTGGCTAGCAGTGGGATCCGAAATGCTCTTTTCGTCCAATTTGGGACTAGTTAAATCGATGTACTTGTTTCCTAGTAGGTAGTATTGTTCCCAGTAAGATTCGAACCCAGTCCCAATCGTTTCAAACGTCAGAGCTGTTGAGTCATGATGGTCACTCCATGGGTGACGGTCATAGTATAATTTTTATGTAAATTATGTTAATCTTCGTTGTTGATTGAACTGACTGTTTGTAAACTTCTTCGGTGAAGATTCATTGATTTATGTAGGAGGACTTAATTTGATCAAGCCCGGCTCAATTTTTGTGGTTTAGACCTTCCATTTTATTTTATTTATGATATTTATCACACAATTTACCGCTCGTTATCATAGCTACGAACAGTAAATTATGTCCAAAACGTTATTAATTTAATTATACTTGTTCACCGTGTAATACCTCACATCAACAAATTATAATGGCGATATTTCTACAGGGTGATGTTGAAAGAGTGTTGAAAACTGGGGTCGTGGGAAGACTCGAACCCGTGACCCATTTGAGCCATCGAATTACGACCAACCACAGTGACCAAAATTTACTATTATATTAACTGTTCAAGGTGATTTTCTGAATTGTGAACAAATAACTTGTGCTTTGGAGTCACCCACTTCCGACTATAAAACTTTGTCTATACTGAAAAATATCTCATACTTTTTGAAAGGCTTCCAAGTAGAAAGTGTTGCTTACTAAATGCGCCTAATTTAAGGGAGTTTCTGAAAGGTGATAGACTTAAACTTAAACATTCCAATGTTATTTTATACATTTTTCTTCGGGTACTATATACAGGATTTCAGTGTTGTTTTTTTACAGAAATTACTTCACTTTTACACATAACCTACTGTCTACCCACGAGGTTAATAAGTTCTGGTTATTGCCTGTACCAAAAAAGTCAGTAGAGTGTTTTGCATTTCAATAGGACTGACTGACCCGACCAACAACAGCTGCCTTGAACTGGTGATCGGGATTGCGTAACACAGTGACACAACTAGCTATGCTAATTCTTTCAGGGTTCTACCATACTAGAAAGGTCAGTTGGATAGTGGTGTAAATTGCTACACTATGATGAGAGTTACAGGGCGAAATTGTAATGCTGGCCAATGTAGATGTGACGATAATAAGCCGTTTCCCTCGAACGACCAGCAGTTCCGTGTTGTTACTTCCTTCCTTAAGGAAAGGAGAGGTTGATAACAATTGATCTGGAACATGGCTCACTCCCCTCTACATCGTGGTATACCGATGCTGGCGATATGAGTTCATAATTAAATTCATAAAATAAGAACTTAAATGTAAAACTTCAGAAAAGGCTCTATGTGACTGGTCTCAAGTAGATATCCCTTGGGGTCTGTGGTCCGGCCCTAAATCTTCTTTTTCAGATGCTTCCAAAAGAAGTAGCTTTCATGGTGCAGGCAGCCGGAAAGCTTTGACCACTCTCACGGCCTCTTCAGTAGTGTAGAAAGAGAACTGGGTGCATACTTGACATTATCAAGAAGTTTAAAATGTTTGATTCTGTGCGTCATTATTTTCCCTAGGCTTCTGTTCCAAATATTGACAGGTTGCCATAAAACTTACCTGTATCAGTGGAAAGTAAACTTCTCTTTCTCTTCATCATGTTCATGAATATCCCTCTTAACTCCTTTGCATTCTTAGCGAGAGAATATGATAGTAGTGGTTCATTCACAAGTTCAGGAAGAGTCAACTGTTGTCAGTTTGATAAAACATTTTCAGAAACACTGAAACATCATTTTGATACCTTCTTTACAATTGTTCGTTTAGCCTAGAGCTCATCAAAAAAATCATGTTCACAACTTAGTTGCTTACAAGATGCAGTTTCGCATATGTATGTATGTATGTATGTATGATATGTATGTATGTATGTATGTATGTATGTATGTATGTATGTATGTATGTATGTATGTATGTATACAAGTGCCTTTATGTGAAGTTAGTTGAAGCCATAATGAATAGATTAAAGAAATATTTAGACAAGAAAGGTGATTTATTCATTTTATAGCTAATCCTACCTGTAGAAAGAAATAAACCCTAAATGCTTTAAAGTAAAACAGTTTAAGGTGAACTTCACTCCTGGTGATTGGACTTACTATGGTACCCTGGTTTTGATAGATTTTTTTTGCTGAGTAAGAAATATGAACTTAAATTGAAATGAAAATTCAAATTGTGACTAGATTCGGAAACGCTGATTTGCGGTCATTTGATGTCAGATTGATGTTGATCATGGACTTACATAAGTTGGAGAAACATTAGAAACCTGGCAGCACTGGATAGATGTCTCATCTTAATATGGGGCTACTTCTCAGCATTGCACATCTATGACCTCACTCAGCCTAGGAGAGAAACCAGGATCATCGGGTTCCGTGGCTAGCACGTTACCATTGAACTACTGGGTTGTAATCTAACTGTTCACGTTTTCTGCTTTTGTAATTTCATGATATAGTATGACCTCCATCCACTGCTGTTGTTGAGTAACTGTTTTCATGCCTGACTTTTTTACTTCCACCGGTTACACTTTTCATTAAATCTTCGCGATAATACATCGTGCAAAGTGCGCATCATTTTCTGTTTCATGACTGTTCCGACAAAGAGAATATGATGTAGTTCACCTTTATAAAACTTTATTCATGACGCTCGTAAGTTTTGAGCTTGTGTGCAATTTGTTAATAAATTTGACATAACTGCAGCCATTCCTACGTCGCTTGTCTTACCTACAGTGGCTTTAAAATGAGCTAAGCATGAACAGAATTATTTCAATTTACTAAACTGAAAATTCCGGGCGTAGTTAAAGGTGACACCATAATGAAATTTTGGTCTAAAAGTCATCAGAAATGAAGTGGAAATACCTTCTGCAAATATCCTCTGACATCCTGTTAATGCGTTCCTTTTCATTTCTTATGGAAGTAAACTGAGTACTTCTAAATGATGTGCTCAAGTAAATGTTCACAAGTGTTATCCACAATTACTATTGGGTGTGGATCGAAGGTTGAATAAGAATTTGGACCGAAGAAGGACAGGAACCAAAGATTACTGGGTTTTAACCTGTAGTGAGGTACAAGATCTGATTGTTGACAAGATTTTTATTTCACTTCTCCGGTTTCAATCCTGTCGTGGTCAACATTTTCATTTAACTTAATCTCATCACCCAGTATCAACACAAGTCTGCTAAGGCACGGCTATCTCAGATATAGCATAGTATATATACCAACGTCAGATGGATTTGAATAGTAGCTTATCTAAGCTTCTCAGACTTTCCTGAATTCAGGATTTCTACATTACTTCAGTTAGATGTATACCTAACGTCATAGACATTACTGCGGGTTCAAACGTGTTTAATTTCCTCAGTTTACAATATCTTTAACAGAATAAATATAACCAAAAATGTAGTTAACAGTTTCGATAAGAAATTCAGTAAAGATGATAAAAATTTTTATGAAAAAGGAATGCCATTTTATACACTGATGACCAGAAACATAATTTATGTAAGCGTAGATTTTTGTTGCCAAATGTCTCATGACCAAAATGAAAGGAAGGGTTGAGAAGCAGTAGGGGGAAGTAGGTTAACAGACAGATGTCTAAGTATTCACTTTCTTATTGACAAGCATTCTTAGCGTAATTTGTTTTTAGAATGTATGTGAATATATAAATTAACATGCAACATTGGATAGAATCACACTCACTAACTTGTTCACCTCAACCATTTCTGATTATTCATTATGAAATTCAAACAAACAATCTGATGTACACATTTTTGCCTAGGTGCCATCATCACTGTCATTGTTGTATATAAATATACATAGTGTACTCAAGTATATATTCATCAAATTGACACACTGAATTGAATATTGACACTTCCAGTTCAATATATTCAGTTTGTTTAAATTTGCATAAGAATGAAATGAATAGAAATGTTATTATTATAGAGATAGATTGAGGAGATTTCATCCATAACAATTTTTGATTCATTTTTGATAACTCTTAATGACTAATTACTCTTAGACTTCACTGAGTTCTGTATAAATGTATATTGATTATGAACAGTACTTGAACATTAAACAATGTACTGAATGTATGGCTTAGTATCAAAAAACGTTTTCAAAATTGGTTGAATATATGTTCATTTTCACTACGCAGTGCCGCAAACCTTTATCAACCTCATTCAATAGCTACATGAAAACGCCACATGTCAAGTGATTCAGAATGGCAAACTCAGTAATGCCTCTGAAGTGAAGACAGGAGTAAAACAAGGTTGCCACCTACTATCACCCATCATCTTCCTAATTGTGTTCGGCTGGACTGGACTGGATCATGCAGCAAACCGTGAGGGGTTGTGAGAAGATGGGCATATGCTGTTTGACGATGAAAACATCCTGCAAGATTTGCATTTCACCGTCGATGATGATGATGATGATGATTTATGTCTGATGTCTTGTCGCACAAACTCGAAGATCTACAGGCAATTACCAACAAGTTGGTAGAACAGGTGAGGCAGTGAAGACCGGACATCCTTGAGGTGAATGTAGAGAAGACAGAGGTGATGAAGATACCCAACCAACCAACCAACAACAACAAGCATGAATCACCATGGAGGTGAGAAACCTAAAGGAAGTAGTCTCTTTCACCTACCTGTCTACCTACCTACACACCTACCTACATAGGCAGCATCGTCTCAACTACAGGTGGCACAGGCACAAATGAGGATGTCAAAGCAGGCAGAATCGGAAAGATAACGAGACAGGTCTTCCTGCATTAATCTGAAATCAGTGTGGAGATCGACTGCACTCCACCCCACTCCACTGCACTGAACTCAGCATGAAGCGTGAAGAGTGAACAACATCCAGATTCCCAACACTAATTCGGTCAAATCAGTACTTCTATGTGGTGTTTCAGAGAATTGGTGAGTTACCAAAGCGTTTCCAAGAAACTGTAGACATACATCAACACCTGCCGTCTACGCTCACTCGATACTGAAGATCATATCAGATCAGATGGATGGCCAGAAAAAATAAGCAACAAGGAACTCTGGCTGGCTGGCTCACTGGATGGCTGACTGGTAACGAAACAATCAACAACCTATCTTCCAACAAATATTCACACGAAAGTGGAGATGGATTGGATTGGAGATATAGTGAGAAGGTCGATTGGGGACATCACATGCTAGGCCAGGACAGACCTAGTGAGGCCCTCGAGTGGAATCCGAAGGGGGGAATGACGAGTTGGGCGTCTGATGTGAGGGTGACATGGAGGAGATGGTGTGAGGAAGAAATGAAAGGTTGTGGGCAGTGGTGGAGGTAGGTTGAAAAGACTGGAGAGAAGAGAGTGAAATGGTGACGTGCTACTGAAGCCTTATGTTCCACTAGGAACCCAATATAAAAAAATAATAATATGTTTATTTTGAAGTAAATATTATGTGGCATACATCCAATATGAAATATTAATATAATATGGACTTTAGGTAGTTACATTTGGACAAATCTCAGAGTGTTTGAAATAAGAAATTCCAACCTTTTTGCACAGGAAGTGTGTTCCAAGCATTTTCAGGGAAAAAATCTGCAATATCAAAGGTATAAAACAGGTCAAAAACCGTTTGGTTCATCTCATAATATAGACTTTACTACGACATACTCCGCGTTTTTGTGTTTGGTGATCTGTACTGATAGGAAAACGTTCATTAGACTGACGGTTAAATGGCATGTATATTAACTACTTATTAAGGAATATAAGTAGATTTAGTTGCCCAGAGAATTTTCCTCTCTGTCATACAATTTTAATAGAAATTGTGAAATCCAGAAAAATCCTTATATTCAACAAAAAAAAGAGGATAATTTGAGAATATTCCAGGGAAAATTGACAGAACATTTCATATTCTCATCACTCAGCAGTATATCTTACATACTTTTGTATCTGTTGACAATAAGAGTCAGAATTTATGGTATACACTAAAGAAATTGATGAATATTTGCACCACAGTGTGAAGGATCCCATCGTTCTTAGTATTATATATGTATGGAATACATGAATATGAATCTAAGAAACACATTCTTAAACTTTCTTTCTTCTTTGTCTGACGACTAGGAGTTTATATTGTGAAAAGCTATTTGGAGGATTACCGCATGCAGTTTAGGGTAATGAATGCAACCGCCCATTTAGAATTCACTGTCGTACTATTCAGCTTATTTAGCAAGCAGGATAATTGAAATTCAACTGCCACTTAGGTTTTGATAGGTACTAGCATCTTTTTGTCTAAACTATGATCTTTTGCGGTTATGGATACTCTGACGAATTACATTTATCGATTAAGTTTAACCTTTGACCAGTAACTTGTCTAGAACACGCACGTACAGCTGAAGAAACGAGTCATCGAAAAGATAATCGGTTACGGTTTTACAACTGGGCATAAACAAAGAATAAATATATGTGTATATTCTTATACATACAACTGGGACTTTTTATCATCATATGAACTTCTGTCTAACCAACAATCATGATGCAACTAACAATAAACTTCTTTTGATAATTTTTTGTTCTCTTAATTAAACACATGTGATCAGAAATGCTTAATCACATATGAGCGAGCCACCAATATCGTCACCATCATTTTTCCAATCACGTGATTATTCAGTAGATAAAGTCAAACAAATTCAATAATTCAATGTCGTACCCGATTTGTAGTTGCAGTAATTTTTTTTTTAGCTTATTTTATCTATTAAATTTGATGATATACCAGGTGACTTTTACAACGGTTTATCCTTTTCCGTTACTATTTTATTTTGTTTTTTTTGTATTGTTTACAATTATTTTCCTAAATCATACGCCTTGTAAAATAAAAGTATGAGCTCACTTTTGAATATAAAATATTTTCTAGTTAATTGGCTTTGATAAACGCGGTATGCAGTATGCCTAAAAAGGAATGACAGAGAATATCACTAACTTCATAATGTTGAAATACACAAACCAGTATTGAAATGAATGCTGATTTCAGGAAGACAATTTTAACGGACTTATGAAATCGGTTTGTGTAATCTTGAAATATGGCTTCTACTTTCTTTTCAAAAGTTTAAAAGTTGAAAGATTAAACGATGATTGAAACATATATAATTGAAGTATGCAATAGTTGAGTAAGGTTCACAAAGACTGATTTGAAAGGGTTTATCAACTAAAGTGAGGTATTCTTTAAACTAAACGAACTTTTCACTTATTTCACAGACAGGTAACTAATTGACTGTGCCTTAGAAGTAGTAGTGCTTACATTTAGCTAATCAGGTCATCTGCTACTCGTAATTTCAACTCCAAATAAATAAAATGTTCATTAGGCTCTTGACTATGATTATCGAACAGTGAACAGTGATCTAAATGGCCTCTAACTGCTTCCATAGGATAGTAGCACATAGCATACAACTATCTTTTTGTTAATATTCAGGGTGTGTGTATTACTAAGGAAAAGATCAGGCACTTCCGGCTCTAGAAACTGTTTTATAGCGGAAACATGGTGAAACTATCGCATCAGGTATCATTTAAACGTCCTACTATCATTCCAAACTCAATATCTTAAAAACTTGATTCCTTATCTAATTTATGATGACGATTATTCATACTATTAAATGTGATCAAAATACTCAAACTAATCATATGTTGATAATTTTAAAGGCCATATGTTTTTAACTGCTCTTCAACTCTTCTTTTTCAGTGAGTTGTTGTGGTGTTTTATGCGTAGATGTTACCGTTGAACATAAATATTGGATTGGAAAAGTTACATACAAATCTGCAAAGCATTTCAAAAGATTTCATTAAACTTAAGAAGAGAAAAAGACATTCGAATGAATCATTCTATAGTCAACGTTTACTTACTCCCCAAGATATTTCGATCAAAGGATTTCACTGCTTAAAAATGTTATCTTTGATGCCCTCACTTTGATTAGTGTAGGATATATCAAAAAGTATTCTCACTGATATTGATGAACGACACTCTGGTTGCTTGAGTACAAAGCATGCTTTAATCTGTAAGTGAAGTACTCATGGTTTATAATATGAATTAAGGCATTCTCTTTAAATACACTTTTGTTCTACATGAGCTCTATAGACAAATCATTTGCTTTAGTGAAGTTAGTCGGCCAGAATCAATTAAACCGGCCTGTTATCAGAAAGCAAGTAACATCTACTCACTTAACTGTCTGTGTTTCTGAGTGATACTGGCAACTAAAGTTTTTAAGGATGAGTAATTGGATTTCACATGCATAAGAAAGAATAACCAGCAGATTTTGGTCCCAAAAAAACAGGGACACGCAGGTTTAAATCTCATGGAGGACGTCATTTCCCTCGACGTTGCAGACACACCTTCTTGATGAGTGTCAGTGAGCACGAAACCTAAATGCTTAGCTCCCTGACGATTATCTCCAACACGCTAACATCAATAAGAGTAGACCGCACTGATGAGCATAGTAGCTTAATGGCTACATTGCAAAATGACCAATAGAATTCGCTCTGCACTTCAAACTAGGCATCATGAAATTGGTTGCTCTCTAATGACCAATTAATGTATCTAATTCAGTCAACCAGTAGGTTAATCGAAGCATGAATACCTCACTGATACGGTCGTCGACTAAAACGATGACTGATGTGGATTCAAATCTTACAGGAGACATCAGTTTTCTTCAGGTTTCAGATGTGCCTTACTGACGAGTGCTGAAAAGCATGGAACTTAGATGCAGGGTATCATACTGATTGCTTCCAGCCAACTAAAATCTAATAAACTTCTTGACAATTATCCGTTTGATATCAAAATGTAATTGAAATAGTGTTGACTGTTCATAATTGTATCTAATAAGCAATTTTCAATTATCAAGTACAAATGAATTTAGACAGGTCCAGCATAAATGATGACCCATCAGTTATTATTACTATTCATTTCAGTGACAAGAATTCTACCATGTTTCAATAGTAAAAGTAATCAAACTGATGCTAAAGAATAGATTTTAGTGATGACAAAATGAAAAATAAGTTCTCTGACGAATCAGTTCAGTTTCTCGAAATGAGTTTACCGTTGACTTCATCTCCCTAGTTGTATAATAACTTCTTCAACAACACTAGTGATCAAGAAAAACATTAAAGCTTTTATTACTGAAGAGTATCATAATGAAGTGTGACTGTTTCTTGAACAAAATCCTGAAAACAGTCTTCACTTCGTTATAGTAGAGCAATAATTATATTTTTGAATGTTTGTGGGGATTTATTGATACTAAGGTGGTATTACAACAGCGAACATGCTCACACCACTACTGCAGAAGGTTTGCAAGGAATGAAGGAAAGGTACCTGCTGTTTGATTGGAAGAAGGGCTACCTTGTCAAACTCTCGAAGAAGGGAGACCTAAGCCTTCACAAGAACTGTCGTGGAATCACGCCCCTGTTCACCCCAAGCAAAATATTAGGCCATATCATCTTGGAGAGACTTAAGGATGCACTGGATTCAAAATTACGAACGGAAGAGGCAGGCTTAAGGAAGTACAAATCATGTGCGGACCAAATTGCAACGCTTCACATCATCATAGAACAGAGTATGGAATGGTCGAATGGCAACTCTCTACCTGGACTTCATTGACTTTGAGAAGGCCTTTAACAGCGTCGACCGAGAAGTAATTTGGAAGTTGCTTCAACACTACGGAATACCACAAACCTTTATCAACCTCATCCAACAACTATATGAAGATGCCACGTGCCAGCCAAGTAATTCACAATGGGAAGCTCAGTGACGCCTTTGAAGTGAAGACAGGAGTAAAACAAGGTTGTTTACTATCCCCCATGATATTCCTGATTGTGGTCGACTGGATCATGCAGCAAACAGTGAGGAGCGAGAAGAGGGGAAAAGAACTTGGGAGATTTATATTTCGCCGATGACTTATGTCTAACGTCACACAAACTTGAAGATCTACAGGTGAAAACTAACAAGTTGTCTGAAGAGTCGAGGCAGGGCAGCAAAGACGGGAGTTCAAGTGAACGTAGAGAAGACAGAAGTGATGAAGATACCCAAACAACAACACCAGCAACAACAACAAACTCCAATCACCATCGATGCGAGAAACTTAAAGGAAGTAACCTACTTCACCTATCTAGGCAGCACTGTTTCAGCTACAGGCAGCATGGACGAGGACGTCAAAGTCAGCCAGGATCGGAAAAGCAAGACAGGCGTTCATTAGCCTGAAATCAGTGTGGAGATCTGCTTCACTGCACTCAGCATATGGAACAAGATCCAGATTTCCAACACCAATCCAGTCAAGTCAGTGCTTCTGTATGGCTCAGAGACTTGGTGCGTTACGAAAAGCATTTCCAACAAACCACCAGAGATATTCATCAACAACTGCCTACGCTGGCTCGTTACTGAAGCTCAGATGGATTGCCAGAATAATAAGAATAAGCAACAAGGAACTCTGGGAACGAGCCAACCAAGAACCTATCGCTCAACAAATATGCACTGGAAGGAAGTGGAAATGGATTGGGCATACACTGAGAAGGTCGACTGGGGATATCACGCGCCAGACCACTCTCTCGAGTGGAACCCCGATGGGAGACGACGAGTTGGGCGTCGGTGCCGATAGTGACATGGAGGAGATTGTGCGAGGAAGAAATGGGAGGTTGTGAGCTGTCGTGTAGCCAGGTTCAGAAGATTTCGGAGAACAGAGTGTACTGGAGACGTGCTACTGAAGCCCTATGTTCCATTAGGAACTCAATGGACAAATAATAATAATAATAATAATAATAATAATTAGGTGGTGTTAATCACCGACTGACATAAGTTGGAGAACCATTGAAAACTTGGGAGTACTGATTCTCCAAATGATATCAATTTGTGGCGAATGTCAACTTGGAATCAGTAGGTAAATTCCAACACACTTCCAGAAAAATTTCTTACCTAGTACTCATTATTGAATTTTTTCCAGATGAGATTCTCAAAGTTCTAATGAGAAGTTGTGACCAGTGGGGCAAGTCAAGTTGGACATGAAGACGGTTAGTAAACGACGACAACGGATGGAGGTAGCACTATATCGCGAACTGACGGAAGTAGAAAATTGTGAACCTTTGGATATCAACCTAAAAGGCTCAATGACGAGGTGCTTGCCGTGAAACCTGAAGGTCCTGTATTTCATCCCTGCAGGATCATGGGTGAACGCTGTTGAGATGTCCTATACTAAGACGAGACAGCTCTTCAGTGCTCCTATGTTTCCAATGGTTTTCAAACTGATGTCAGCCGGTTGTTGAAAACTACAACGACTGAAAAATTGAGAGTATAGATTTATAGTAACTCATATTCAGTTCTCAAGAGGTGCTCTGGTTAACTGTATAACCGGGTAACCAATCCCCTCACATTCAGTGCACAAGAACCTTGGTTTAAATCATCAGCACTCACTGAGAAGCACACACATCCGGTTGATCATTTTCCACTAAGATGAAAAGTGTACGCTGGACTTGAAGGTAACTTTCATAGATTTCAAATCACGAAAGTAGCCTCTCTAAGAACCAGTCGTATCTGATAATATCCAAGTAAAATGTATACTTCTGTAGATTCACTATTGAAAAATCCGTAGTCAGGTTCTGGTTAAATAGAATAAGATTATACTGATGACATCCACCATGGAGTAATATCAGTGGAAGAATTTTTGTTGACCTGACTGTGGTAGAATGTAGTTCCATATTAGACTTGTTTATTTGATTTATAACATAGTGAAACTGCTTTATTTACTTGATGACTTTTCGAACATAAATTACGATTGCTCATAGTCATGTCAATGTAATCACACTACTTTCGACATTTAATTTTTATGCTTACGTCACTTCATATGATTTTTTTTCATTGGTAGTAAAGTTTTCCATGTTATTTGGCACATTTGTTGCGTCATTCCTATTACATATGTTGGTTGTTGACCGGATGAACAAAGATCATTCTGTGGTCAATCTCTCTCTCCACCTAATTATATTGGACTTAATTACAGTGGTTTTATCCAGCCAATCTCATTATGTGGTTGCGTGTTAATGCATCCATCGCAATGGTCGAGTGTTTTTCTGGACTGATGATCTTATTAGGGTCTGTCATTCTATATTTAGCTAAATTCCTATGTTGCGCTAATCTAACTGACCCTGACCGACTAGTTTGACTTATGTAGTTGACCACGCTAACTGAAGCACACAAAAGAAGCATTAATTCTTAATAACTATCCCCTACAGTTTATTAACAAATCCGTACGAACACATAAAGAACGAAATAATTGCCGTTACACGAGTACGAAAAATGACGACAACAGGAGTAGGAGTTCATAGCCTCTATTGTGCTACCCTATAAAGAAGGAACATCGGGAACTTTATGTAGGATCCTCACCAAAGGTGGAATTAGGGTGGCAATCAAACCTACAAACTCACTCAGAGATAAGCTTTGTCGCATAATTTAAGTATCCGATAAAACCAGTCAGGCAAAATAATCTAATCTATCAAGTTCCATGTAATGACAGCGAGGTTAAGTACATAAGTCAAACTGGTCAGTCAGGGTCAGTTAGATTAGCGCAACATAGGAATTCAGCTAAATATAGAATGACAGACCACAATAAGATCATCAATCCAGAAAAACACTCGGCTATTGTGATGCATGAATTAAAACACAGCTACACAATGAGATGGGTGGGACGAAACCACTGAAGTTCGGTATAATTAGGTGGAGAGAGAGATTAACTACCGAATAATCTTTGTTCATCCAATCAGCAACCAACACTTGTGACAGAAAATAACGCAACACCTATACAAGAGATCTGGAAAGTTTTACTACCAATGAAAACAAATAGTTTGTGGTGACAAGATTAGAAAAATCGCATGTCGGAAGTAGTGTGATTACACAGATATGATTATGAGTAATAATTTATGGAGTTATGACAATAGATATATATGGGAACAAACAAACTTCTGTCAGTGTGATGCTGCGTACTTAGGGGTGTATGACACCATAAGAGATCAATTTATAAACTCGGGTAACTATAGCTGCCTGATTAGTCTGTTGCAGTAGGAGAATGACGATTGATTTTGAATGAAAACCTGAGTGATGACAGAGTTCCAGGTAGTGGTGGCAACTAACTACATAATAAATTATCATTACTTCTAGCGACAATAGTGTCATTCAGAAAATTCATTGGACTACCCGTAGATGAAAATAGAGTATACACACATGCACACGAGATAATCGATAATTTGTTTTATTCAGTTTTAACCTTATTGATTTTGGACTAATCAAAGCGGATTTTAATCGTGATTTTAAACAACCCAGCTCAGAGAACACAATACAACCAAGACCGCCCCCCTGAGCTACAAATATTCTCCATCACCTTTCATTTTGTACACACTTTGAAGAAAAGTAACTGTAAATCATGAAGAATAGATTTTATAGCAAAAAGAAAGGCGAAACTGTGATCATGTTCATTTCTCAGTTTCACATACATGAAACGATATCTTTAGGTGTACTGACAGATTAGAAGACAGATTTAATTTGGCAGTTTTAACACGAGAAATTGCTTTTTATTCAAAGACCTTTCCGGTTGTATTAATCGGCTTATGAGATATAAGCATATCACAGTAAACTTTAATGTGATTCATTTAGACATGATTATGAACAGACTGCAGTGAAAAAAATTGTGAAGTTGTTAAGCATGTTCTTGACCTCTATAGGCATGTGCTAAGTACTGGTTAAAATTATTTCACACGTAAACCCAACTCTTTCAATATCTTTGATATGTATTGATTCTCTCTTTTCGGATCAAGCATATTTCACATTTGATCCTTAACGAATGGCATACGTTACACCTTTCTTAGATATCTGCTGAGTTTTTGGTCAAAATTATCCAAGTAAGAATAAGATATGGATTTCCTGACGTATATGTTGGTAAAAGATGACGAAGAGATATGTAGAGAAGCTTTGGAGCTCAGGATAGGGATGATAGTTGTTAGGCGTTCTCCGGGCTTCGAAAATTGCTGTCATATGTTTCACTATCACGTTAGGCGACTTCGTTAGCATTTACTTCACATGGAAGTGACACATTTTTAAGTTGTATGAATGTTTATAAAGGATATTTGTAGATGTCGAGTGCTATTGGGTTGTGGATAGAGATGGCCTATCCTTTTTATCAAGAGTTCACCTTTATAACTGTTGTTATCGTTTAACCTATATTGTTGACCGAATGTCTGTTAGTTAATCTTCCCGTATGTCTCTTGATTAATATTTGATTGGAGTAAGATGCTTCCAGAAACTCACTTAGGGTTTTTGAGTTTGCTTACTGCAATGTTTCCAAGTTGTCCCAGTTGAAGTTGTGATTGCGTTCATATACATGTATCGATAACCATGAAGTTATATTATCTCGTTTGGCTGCAACTTGTTGTTCACAAATGTTTCGACCTATTCTACAGCTGTTGAATGCTGCAGTGAATCCTGGTACATGTGAACAGTGCTAGTAGTAAGGTCATTTTATCAGAATTTGGGTTGTTACTGTTGCAGTTCAAAGCTTGACTTGCATGTGTGTCACCTTCCACTACACCCAAGTTTATAAGTCTCCACCATGTGTTGTTCTGATAAGCCCATCTATGAAAGCGATTTCATATGAAGTTGAATGTTTAGTTTGATTATTGGAATCACTACTGATTCTAATTTCTGTATCACTGTTTCAATGAAAATCCTGTATGTTACTGAGCTAATGGTTGTTCCTTTAGTTTGTTTGTAGACCTTCCCATTGAACCGGAAGTGTCTCTTGAGATATGGGTTCATTAGTTCCATCAAGTTTGAAGCAGTAATTCCAGTACTCTTTTGAAGATTCTAGTCACTGTTCAGAAAGATATTCACTGTTTCCTTGACGACATCTGGGTTAGTTGACGAGGAGTTACTGACTTGACAGGATATTGACTTCTACTGGCAAGATGTTTTGGTTACTGCGTAATTCTTTCGATAAATTAAATGATGGTGTTCCCGGAATTGACACTATTGATCACAAGGTGTACTTTCAGCTGACTGTAGAATCTGAGTAGAACTGAAATATTCGTATTTATTCGGTGCTGTTCTTTCTTCATGATTCGACCAGCTCTGACCAGACTGTATAGTTTCCTTTGCATCTGGTTGAGAAGCTGCTCGATAGAATTCTTATCTACTAGCTAATAATTGTACTTGTCGCTGACTATTTCCTGAGCTTTATCTGCTTATTCAATTTGTTCAAGACTACAGCTTTCTTTTTTTTTATTTGGTAGTAGAATAACAATTTCCTTGTCTGACATGAGTCAGTTCAAGGCTTTCTTGTCACGTGTGCTGAGGTAAAGTTTTTTTTCTCTCTTGATTTCCACCAGCAGTATGACTAGCTACTGTAGTTTCGGCTGTTTCTATGCAATTTTTCCTCTATTTTTTCCTGAAGCTTCAAAGTATGTCCAAAAATTCAACATACCTATGATGAAATGGCAAGATAATTCACTCCTATCTGCGAGCAAATAACATTTAAATTCAGTAAATATCCTTTATAAACGTTCATGTAACTAAAGAGTGCTTCCCTTTTACATTAAGAAAATGTCCATGAAGTAAGATAGCCTGGTAATGAAACGTTTGAAGGCGAATTTTGAAGTTTGGAGGATAACAAACATTTATGTTAAAAGAATGTTTCATAAAACTAAGAGTAAAATTTAGACACTATGGTAGAATTTAATTCCATTTTAGTTGATTTATTAGATGTGTCACACGGTAGAGGAACAGTATTATTTACTGAATTACTTTTCGCAGTCACATCAAGATAACTGTACAACTTTGAGACACAGTTTATATTATTCTAATTTTTTCTCCTCTTTTGTGATATCGGTAGTAGAATTTTTCTACTATCTCGCATCGTATTGTGTGGTTGTGTGTAATTGCATGCACAGCTACGGTAGGACATTTTTCGGAATTCTTTATCTTACTAGGATCTGATTTTAATTACCTGGGTTTTTGTGCTCGGATAGCCTAATTGACTCTGATTAACTGCTGTAACCTGTGTATTTGACTTTTCGACCATTACAAGGGTTTTTGGTAAACTAAATTATTCCACTTAATTAAATCATTAGGATCTGTTTGCCCATAAAGCTTATTTCTGAGTGAATTTGTAAGTGTAAATGCCACTATCATCCCAGCCCTACGTAATATCTTGGAAGTGTCTTCCTTGTATAGTAACACTATAAAGGTTTTCAGTTTTATCTTCACAATATATCAAGTTGTTATTCATCGAAGACTGACATCAGTTGGAGGAACAAAGGAAACCTGGGAGCACTGGACAGCTGTTTCGTCCTAGTATGGGACTCCTCAGTAGTGCGCACCCACGACCCCACCAGCAGGGATCGAACCCGCGACCTTCAGGTTCCGCGACCAGCGCGTTACCATTGAGCCACTGGGTCAGAATCCAATGCTCCATATTTCCAACTTCTGTTAGCTCACGATATAGCGCAAACCACCACCCAATGTCATCGTTGAGTATTTGTCCTCACGGCCATCAGGCTTGACTCCACCGGTCACGACTTGTCATTGGAACTTCGGGAATACTTCTCGAAGCTAGTCACCAACGAGCACTAGTTCAATTAAATTTTGAGGGGGTTGTGGAGATTTGGAAATATTTCAAGTTGTTATTCATCGAAGACTGACATCATCACAATATAGCCAATATTACTATTAGCACCATCTTACTCCTCAACAATTACCCTCCTAAAATAATTAATAAGTTCCTTAAGAATCGTTTGAAAAGTATGACTAATATTGGTAACACAGGTGTTAATAGTAGTAATAATGATGCTGATAATACTAGTGGTAATACTGTAAAGAAAGAATTCCAAAACCTCTATGATATTACCATACAAGGAAGGTATATCACAGTCATTTCATAGTATACTTAATAGGGCTGGGACAATGCTGGCATTTAAACCTACAAATTGACTTAGAAATAAGCTTTGTAGGTTAACAGATCCTAATGATTTAATTAGGCAGAATAATTTAGTTTACATAATCCCTTGTAACGATTGCGAAGTCAAACAGATAGGTCGGAGCAGTCAAACCAGGGTCAGTCAGGCTATCCGAGTACAAAATCCCGGCCAATTAAAGTCGATAGATCTTGGTAAGACAAGGAATCTAGGAAAAAAGCGTGACCATAGCTATCCATGCAATTACACAAAATTACACAAAACAATGTGAGGCAGCAGCAGTCCTTTAAAATAACTTAGTGGGTGGAGGGGGAGGTTGATATCTTAATCTTTGTTTATAGAATCAACACCAAACACGTAACAGGAATGGCTCAGCACCTGCTCAGGATGTATGGAAAACTCTTCTATCTATATCACAAAGGAGGTAAGGAGGTTAGGATTATGTAAACTATTTCTCAAAGCTGTGTAGTTATCTTGATATGACTGTAGACAAAAAATTGTGTACGAAACGTAATCTAGTAAATAATGCTGTTCATCCACTTTGTGATACATATAACAGACCAGTTGAAATGGAATCACAGGAAATGTTATTAATTCTTGTTATCGCAACGTGAACGTTACAGACATGTACATTTTTGCATTAATTTACGGTATTTATCGTCTTTTGAATCTACTTAGATTCTAGTTTCACTTATCTTTGATGATTATTCTGTTATTGCTGGCTTCCACCACTGTCGAGCACTGGTTTTTTTCCCTCTGAAAGCCTTATATATATATATATATATATATATATATATATATATATATATATATATGACAGGGTGCGGACACTTCAACAGTTACCTTCGGATTCCACTCATGATGGTCACTCAGTTCCTTGATAGATGGAAAAGGCGGTAAGGTAAAAGAAGGTATAGTGCAACGTCAAAATATGTACAAAATATGACGGTTTGTATGTATTTACAATTATCTTGATTACTTCTAGCCCCTTCTGGAATAGCATATCTTACTGATTTTCGTTTCTTCAACCAATAAGTTAGTTCACCTACTTTTTCCCGAAGCTTTGAAGCAAAACGACTGGTTGTGAAAGGGTTCAGGGATTTATGGCAATCTTCCTCCACACTATAACTATACACTTCACAGATATAATCTACCTTCAAGTGTTCCCGACTGAATTAATAAATTTTTCAAATTAGTTATTGTATTCTCCACTAGCTGCAGCTGTGAAGTGTTGAGTAAGAAGTTTTGCATTATTAAATTTGAACCTAAAATTATTGTTGGCTACTGCGAAACTCATTGTAACGATTGCATGTCCCGGAAGTTTGCCCCACTGATGCCCAAGGAAACAAGAGTATCTTTAAGATAATATTCATCATGGACTGACATCAATTAGAGAACCATTGATACCTGGTTGCACCGGACAGCTTTGTCCCCACGCAGGACTTCTCAGTAGTGTGCACCCACAAGCTTTTTAGAGATCCAATCTAGGAACTTCAGGTTTCACGGTGAATGCGTTAAGCATTCAGCTCCTGAGTCGGAGTACGATGATTCACAGTTTCCTTCTTCTGTTAATTTACGATATAGTGCTACCACTCACCAAGATTTTCAGTTATCATCTGGTTCACTTCTCGCTGGTTGACTATATTTTTCTCGGAAAAAGAAGTATTTATCTTTGAAAAACAGTGGATTTGATCCTTTTACTTACATCTTCATCTGTTATGATGAGGATACCAACCCTCATAAAATCAAGGTAGATTAGATAGGTGTTAAATGGCCCTCAAGTGGAATCCAAAGGGGAAACGACGAGTTGAGCCTCCAAGGGTGACATGGAGGAGATCATGTGAGAAAGAAATGAGAGCTTTTGGGCAGTAGTGGAGCCAGGTTGAAAAGACTGCAGAGAAAAGAGTACAATGGCAACGTGCTATTGAAGCCCTGTGTTCCACTGGGAACCCAAGGGAAAAAAATAATAGTAATAACAAACGGTAAAAATCTCTAAAGGTAATCAGTAAATTGTCGTATATGAATAGGAAACTTTAATACTACAGCGAACTGTGAGTAGGCTGTCAGTAAACACACTGTTTCTTCCTAACCATATGAAATTAATGTGTGTAAATATCAAGATTCTTTTTTTTAATCATAGTCAATGGCTGTGCAGTACAATCCTAATTTAAACTACTTTCATAAGTTTTGGCTAAGGAAAGCATATCTTCTCAACTTGTAGTTTTGAAGCGTCTCAGGAATGAAACGTTTGTTACTATTAATTCATTTAACAGGTGAACAGTCAAAAATTGCCATGGATTGAATTTATTCTAAGACGTTTTGTCACTTATATCACATACAGATGAAAATGGTAAGAAATTTTATTGCATTTTGGTGCTGAGTCAATAATCATTTTACGTGGACTAATTACATTACATTACATTTGAAGAAATCATAGGTAGTACTCAGATCTTTATGTCTAAAGGTCATTGAGAATGTTTAAAATACACGTTGCAATAAATTATCACTGAACGTTTCAAATACAGAAAAATAAATCGATATTAAAAGAAAATGAACAAATGATAATACCACACTATTATATTTGATGGTGAATATTTCACAGAATGAACAAAAGTTGAATAATACACTGTTGTCCACTTGCTAGTTAGTAATGGAATCCAAGACGTGTTCTTCGTCCTATTTGGGATTCGTCAGCTAAACATACTTGCACCCCGATGAGTGATGTTATTCCAACTAACACTCGAACCTGGTACTCATCGCTTCTAACACCGCAAAGGGTTGTCCACTAACCCATTGGGGCACGATAGCCACATCTTATGCAGCGGGTATCACTTGTTGTTTATAGATACTTGTAACTTTCCGTTGCTATACTGCGTCAAATTTTACGTTAATATACTAACTAGACATATAGGGTTGTAACAAAATCTGCTTTCTGACGATGTATTGATTGGTCACGGGAGTGCAACCAATTTCATGTTGTCTAGTCCTGAGTGCAAATCGAATTCTATCGATCATATTTGCAATGTAGCAACCAAGCTAGAAAGCTCAGTATCGCGGTGCATATTAGTAGATGTTAGTTGGTTGGAGACAATCGGCAGGAAGCCCTGGGCCTAGGTTTCGTGCTTTTCGGCACTCGTCAGCAAGGCGTATCTGCAACCTCCATGGAATCTCGGACGGGACGTCACTTCCATCAAGGTTGCAGATACGCCTTGCTGACGAGTGCCAAAAAACACGAAACCTAGGTCCAGGGCTTCCTGCCGATTGTCTCCAACCAACTAACATCTACTAATATGCACCGCGATACTGAGCTTTCTAGCTTGGTTGCTACATTGCAAATATGATCGATAGAATTCGATTTGCACTCAGGACTAGACAACATGAAATTGGTTGCCCTCCCGTGACTAATCAATACATGTAAGCCATTCCTACAGGACTCTAGTCGCCTCCGGGGTAGCTTAGTGGTAAAGTCACTGCCTGCAACACTGGGTGACGGTGACGGGACATCAGCTCCGTCGAGGCTCCTGACGATGTTGCGTTTTTTGTGCTAAGATGAACTGGTTAACCCCGATGAATTCATAATTTAATGCTCCCAATAGAAAGGGAGGAATTCAGCCTCAGAAAAAGCAATGGCAATTTATCATATCAGTATCAAAACACTTTTCAATCATTTTATTCAAACGGTGGAGGATAAAGCTACCGCTCATACTTCTAATACAGCAGTCCCGTTAGGCCTTACCAGTTAGTTTATTCAACTTCCAAACACTTTATGAAGATACCTTTCAACTGTCATAATCATGAGGTATTGCTTTAGGCATATTCTGTTATGCAATGAAGAGATGATTAAGTAAGTTCATCTGAAATTTCTAATTCGCTGAAACATTTTTGTTGTAAATGACCTCAGAAAATGAAGTGCGTTTGACAAATTTTCAACTGGAAGGTTCAAGTAGATTCAATCAGTTTCAAAACACTTTTCATCATAAAGTAATACCAATTAGAGAACTAATGAAAACCGTAGAGTACTAGACAGCTATGTTTTTCTTATTTTGAGTGTCACAAGCAATGTGAAACCACAATCTCGGGACTGTTCTATTTCGGGACCAATTCGTTATCACTTAGCTGATAGACTGATATTAAATGGTGCAGGTTTTCTGACCTCTATCGGATCATATTGTAGCGCAATCATTATTTACTGTCGTAGTTAAGTATCTGTTTTCGCAGTACAGGTGACGACTTCTCATCAGAACTAATGGAAATTAATTTGGGAAGGTATTATTCAGGAGGATTCGATTGTTATTCGGCTAAAAAGCTTATCTAAGGATGACTGATTTAAAGACGACATCATCAGACAGTTCTTATATCCCTAACAACTGTAAAGAATTGTTTCTCTGAGGAGACAAAATGAGTACTGTGATATCACCTGAAATATCGAAAAATTAGTGCCAGTAAGTTACGCCAAAGGTTGAATCTTATTTATTCATAAGTCATTAGCTTATCATAAGCTATGTTAATGTTTCTACCTTCTTCTTTAGATTCGACTATATTTTATGATATTCTAGATGGATGATACCTATTTGAGAAGATTTTGTAACTCGATACAGGGATCATAATTTCTTGGTGTTTTCTGAGATTTGTTCTTGAACATTCCAGTACCAACCTAAGTGAATTCATCAACATTTACTGCATACAAAATTATATTTTTTCAAACAGCACTCTCGGATTTTATAAATAAAGCATACGCACCAAAAACCAACAACAATATCTATTACCATTTTAGTATCGATAGTATTTTCTAGAATGAAATTGGTTTTAATACGATCCCAGAAAGAAAATAATGGCTGTGAAAATTTTTAATTGACACTGGTTGAAATATTTGTTCTCACCCGATGCTTACAGAAAAAAAATATGTTAAAAACATGTCAGGCAGATATGGTGACGCACATAAACTTCAACATGAGTGATTAACGTCCTAAAACGTTCTCTGTCGTTTGAGAAATTTCCTTTCAGACTAAGATGATCTTATTACCGAAGTTCATTTTTCACTCATTTGAGGCTGAACCGACCGGTAGCACACTTAGATGCATTCAGGCTAAAAGCTGAATTGTTCAAACTATATTCACTCTGATTAGCTGTTTGTTTGATGATCTTCAATGATGTTTAGAATCAAACTAGGTATCTATGGAATTCACAGTTCATAGTGCAAATCGCACACTGGGGATAGACCGAACAATGAAAAGGTATTCAGACCATACATTATGGTCTATTCGGCACCACAAATAGTGTCATGACTATCAGCATGAAAGACGTGTTGACCGATGTAAGTAACTGGAGGTCATTCACATTATTCAGCAGTGCTTATTAACCAATTAGCTGTGCTGTTCTTAGAAAGTAATATATAGTTTGCAAAAGCCTGATTTACTTCGAAATTAGTGCTTCTCTTCCTATCAAATAGGCATCAACCAATGCACCGTCATTGTTAAGTATAACAACTTTAATGGGTGACTTTTCTGAAATTATGGAATGAAAATTCCTTTTAATAATACATCAGATTTGACAATCTCCTGTTTTTGTTTCTGACATATTGCTTCATTATATACTTACCTGTCAATTCTGTTGTATAAAGAACATTTAGCAAAGCAGATTGACTACAAAATTCTAGGGATTCATACGTCTACTTCTCGTGTTTACAGGTAGGACTCCCCAAAGTAGTGTAGTTTACATTGGATGGTCACTGGAGAGAAACTAATTTCATAATGTCCTGTTTAAGTACTCACCAAACTCTATGGATAATTTTGAAGTGTGGTCAACAAACTAGGAGAATCAGCAGCAAAGTACACTTTCAATGATATTAGGTGTTTAAAGGCAATCAGAAGGAAGCTGTAGGTAACATTTACGCATGAATCATATTCGTTTAGCTCAAAATATACTCAGAGTACATTGAAAGGATAAGCTTCACAACAGGAAACTAGTATAAATGACAAAATCAAACGATATGTCATCTAATAATTGAACGACATGTAGTTTTCTCTCTGTATACAAGCACAATAATTCGCGTGCAATGCATCACGGAATGAGATTACTCTCATTAGTAGCTTAATCAGGTTGTTTCTTTCGGTAGACTCTAGCAAGTACTTCAAAAATTTAGCATAATGTGACTAATATACTGGCACGTTTCAGCTATATGAAGTCAATTATAGCTAATTCATCATGGACTGACATCACTTGGAGGAACATACTTAACCTGGGAGCATCGGACAGCTGTTTCGTCCTAGTATGGGATTCCTCAGCAGTGCGCACTCGTGACGGCACTAAGGATCGGACTCACAACCTTCAGGTTCTGTGGTCAGCACATCACCGTTGATCCACTGAGGAGTCTCATACTAGGATGAGACATCTATCCAGTGCTCCCACATTTCCAATGTTCCTCTAAATGATGTCAGTCCATAATGAATACCGACTTGGAATCTAAACTCTTAATCCCCACAAACCCCAAATTTAATTGTAGCTAGTCTGATTTCACAGTAGACCTTTCGATGTTCTTAGAAAGAAAAATTCTCCCCAAAAATTGTTTATACTTCACTTGTATTTTAGTAAGTACGAGTTAAGAGGAAACCAAATAATATCAAGTATTTGATATAGCAAAAAGAATTTTAGAGGAAAAAGTTGAATTGCTGGTGTTTATAAGCTAGAACAATCTGACAGAATACTGTGATTACGTCACACACTAATGAAAGTTACTTGCCGATGAATAATTCATACCAAGTGAAAGCCTGCTAATTAGATCATTTGTACTAATGAGATTTTTAAAAATGTCATTGGTAGTTGAATGTTTAGTCTTCGAGTAGTATATATAATCCAAACTCTCAAGTTGGCTAATTAAATCTGCATCTTTCGAACACTTTCTTATGTGTCTGTCACATAGTCTCACAACCATCTACCTACTTAACGCATAATACACATCCATATAAAACACTCAATCTTTTGATATCTTTATCAGTAAGTTATGTAGGCATACCTTAAACAGAAATGAATAACTTGGATGATCATAAGCAAATTTGAGTATTATCAGCTTCAGCAGTCTGAAATCAGTTAAAGTGAAGAGTTTCAGTTTGAACAAAACATAAATAGTCGATCGATGAATGGATTAAAATACTTGGCTACAATACAAACAACTTTTCTCCGGATTTTTTGATTATCACAACCTTATCAAGATGATAGATAGTCAGCTGTATACCTGCTGAAAAAGATAATGTATCAAGAATTGATTTTGTTTGACTTTTTTTACCTTCATCTGTGTAATAATCTGAAAAGCTATATTGTAACATAATTTGCCTCGAATTTCAAAGAAAACTATTATGTTTTTCGTATTTCTACTACAGCTTGTTTCATTAGTGAATGTTTTTCAGCTGCATTTATATAGACAACTGAGACCACGATGGAGGGGAGGGGGGGGGAAGGAAGAAAGCAATCTATGCAAAGTATCTAATTAAATTAGTCCAGATTAAAAAATAACCTGTGCTTGAGACTGTTCAATGGATTGAATCGAAAACAAAGTTGAAACAACAGTAAACACTAAAAGGCTGACTAAAACTGGTAACATACTGTAAAAAATGAATAAATGTTTTTGCTAAAGTAGAATGCGACAAGGAGTTATGAGGTTAGATTAAGCCAGTTAAATTGAATGTTTCCAGTCTTCAACTTTAGATGCATATAGATCCTAATAATTGAACTTACATTGCCTTAGAATATCATAAAATGATAGTCGAATTATTCAGGATTGATGTTAAAACTTCTTTCAATAATTTTCTTATTTCAGTCACTGTCGCTACTTTTGATACCTTGTAGATTACTGTGTTATCCGTACTGAAATCAATACATCTGCAGGACGCCATCAAGTGAACGGTCACTTCAGTCAACTCTTTCTGCCTGGTGTTTACAGTATCGGTTATGTAGTTCTGTCACAACTTATAAACAATTAAACTATGCCCACTGTGATATAATTGTAGCCTGGTTATTACACGAAGGCTAAAGCGGTATACAGAAGACCTGATTTGGGCAATACTACATGAAATCAACATCACCAGTAATTCGAGCAGACTAAAGTTACCACAGTTTTGTTTCATACAGTCATTTCTAGATTTTGCCGACTCTTCACGAGGGATCGTATGATTTTTATTGGTTGAAGGCAGTCAGCAAGAAGACCTTGAACTCATTAGTGCTTGTTAGCACTTCTCAGTAAGGCGTTTCTGCGACTTTGATGAAACTGATATCCCCTATGAGAGTCGAACCTGTTGTCACCCAGTGTAGCGTTCAACAAAGTTACCACTGAGCTACTCGGACTGTGACTGATTATTCGGTTAATCACTTATATGAACTACCAGTCAGTCTCAACAAATCCTCTCTTATGCTATATCTGAGTATATTCTAGCTTTGGAGCATTTGCCATTTGCTGACAAATGTTTATCTACAGACTAAAAGTTAAAGGGTTACTTTAGATAGGTCTACAGATTAGTTCAAATGGCGTAGCACAATGATATTAATTACCATTGTGTATAGGACATCCACACCAATACACTGACATCTTGACTGTAGACAGACTTAAATGAAATGGAACAGGTGTTTAGTTAGAAGGGAATAAGTTTAGAAAGGCTTAAACGTTTATGGGTGTATGTTGATCATTTGCTCGGCATGATCTTCCTCAGGAAGTTGTTTTTTTTTGCTAGAGGCAACAAATCTCGAGTTCTGCAATACATGTCCCCTAATTCCGATTGTTGATAGGTCCTGCTGCTAATATAAGCTTATATAGAATCGGTTAGAAACTTATGAGAGAAAAAGGGAGCAAATATTAACGGAATCGTACTACTGAATTTTTCAGTATTTTAAGGAGAGGGGTACACAAATGAAAACTGAAAGTGTACTATTCAGGTAAAATGATGATAATATAAAGAAAACACCCATAAAGAAATGAAGGAACAAATAGGAGAAGAACAAGTAGTTCAGTGACGAAATGAGAAGTTGAAAGTGTTACTTCGGTTTGTACAGCTCATTACTCTCTATACGGATTGAAAGAGCTTAGGCTATCCAGAGAATGAGCGGACATTTAGCTCTTGGAAGGTTTCATCTAATTTTATAACATACTACGTATTTGGAGGTTCTCATGATTCAGGTGTTCACTCACAGTACTTTCTATTGCTCCGCTCTTCCCCCGTGTAAGTATGTAGGACGGGGCTTCTGAACCCTTCTGGCTGAAATTCACATCAAACAACCTAGACCACATATCTGCATGCGTTAAACTTGAGTTGACAAATATTTCATCATTGTACGCAACTGCATATCCAAAATAATTAACCTTTATCTAAATCTAGTCACATTTTGATTTATCTTTGCCTTTCATCACGATTTTCGATCATAATAGCAGGCTAGTAGATTTGCAGTTGTACAACTTCGAGAACGCAGTTATAGTAAATAATGGAAAGCCAGAATTATTTACAGTAATCAGAGTGATACGATGTTTGTTTCTTTTTAATATTCGCGAAAATACCCAAGGCAAAGATGTTATCTTGAAGTACGTACGTAACAAGCCCATATTACATTGTAAAATAAAACTCGAAGAATGTTTTGTCAAACTCAACAGAAAAGCGCTGAAATCCACGGATCATATTTTAATCTATAGACATTATTCTACTACCTGTCTAAGTGTTTAATTAAAAAAATTCATCAATACAGATGGTTTATCCGCTGGATTAAGTGTTTTACTATTATAGTGTATTGTAGCTTCTCTGGTAACAGACCTCAGCTGAATATGACTATCTCTTAAGTCAATCTTCTTTCAATCTCAGAGGTAACTTGGATCTGACCCGTTAACTGATATTGAATGGCATGTAGACTTATTTTCATTTTAGTTAAAGGTAAACAGGATGTCAAACTGAATGATAGTAATCCCAATAGAAATGACTGATTCATCGCATTGTTAAATGGGATCGGAGAGTACTTTTTATGCTATTGAGGATGTTGATAACAGAAGATTCTTCCAGATGGGTGATATTTTACACAGAGAAACTTACTGAAATACTTTGAAAAGTCACACTTACAGTGTCGGATATACCTTGACTAGTGTAAGAATTTCTCGTCTCTAAACACTGAAATCTAAAAGAGACTAAGTTTCTAGTTAACCAGATCAGTGAGTACTCTCAGTTTAGATCTTTAGTAACAATGGTCAACAAAATAGCCTGATCTTCATTGTTAATCACGCTAAAGTACGATCAGAGTGGAGTGCAACCATGACTTTTGGTTTCGTAAAAATCTACATAACTGCCTACCTAATTAAGGCATACTTCTGAACAATTTGAGTAATAAGAAACCACTCCAGTTGGTTTTTATAGTTCGTCAGTCAGATTAGAGTGACCTTAACACCGAACAACCATTTACACTCGTTTAGAACAAGCTTACCAGTGGTGTTCCAGGCAAATTCAGCTCATGTGGTTCCATATTAGATTTATTTATTTGATATAAAGCACACAGTGACACAGTATTATTTAATTGATTACGTTTCGAGCATAAATTATTGCTCATAATCATATATGATTATGAGCAATAATTTATGCTCGAAACGTAATCAATTAAATAATACTGTATCACTGTGCGCTTTATATCAAATAAACAAATCTAATATGGAACTACATTCTACCACAGTGCCCAAGTTTTTCACTTATATTCAGCTCTTGTGGCCTACTTACTTCAGATCGCCTGAGTCTGGCTAGTTGACTTGCATGCATCGGTGTACCAAAAATAGAATGAACAGTTTGCAAACCATTTACAAGTTCTCCGGTCCACGTTGACATTTTTTACAGCTAAGCAGTTTATTAGCTGCCCATTTGTGGTGTCAGTCTACAGGGTTTCAACTTTTAACCACCCCGTAGCCAGGATCGCAGTAAGTCATCTTTTACACAAAAGTGTTATGAACTAGAGAAATATACTGGTAGACGACTTGAGTAGTTAGAAACCACTCACAGTGATCTTCGGATTTCGGACACCTAATTCTGGGTTAAAAATTAACTAGACCATAGTGTTTGAAAATGTTCGAAGTTCAATGACTAAAAGTATATGGTTTTCGTTCATAATGTTTTTAATACAATAAAGAACCTTCAGGCTTTCTGGAATCCTGCATCGATGACTATTCGTGTGTGTATGTGTGTATTTATAGTTTGCTGTTGAAAGCTGCAGTACCATGAACTCGTCGTTAACACAAAGTTAGCTCTACGTTAGCCCATTAAAAGAAAGACTGATTAATGTTTTTGTAGGTACTGTTTTTAAAATTTGCTAAGCGCATAGGACTAATATCATGATTACGTAATGAAGTAGTTAAGGTGGTGTATCTATAGAGGACGTTAACTGTTACTTTACTAGCAAACATTAACAAAGACATGCATACATGTATGTGCACACACACGTACACACACATACACATTTCATACTTATATAACATTGTGATTATTATTCTACGACCCAATCATTTTGCTTCTATCAGTCATCTATAATTCGTTGTGCTGACATGAGAAATGAAAAAGAAACTCGTAACTAATCTTCTTTTCTTTTAAAATTACTGTAACACATTATTAACTGAGTCGTTATGTCAATGGATAGTAATAAACGTAGTGGTGGTACATCAGAGACACTTCTTGTTGGAGAATTATACTGGGCTCCGTAAGTTCACGTGCTTTCTAATATGCTACTTTATTTTTGTCTACTATAGATATTTTGAATTTCTTTGAATAATTTCAACTTCTCGTTAGATTATTATGTTGTTGAAGAGTAACTATAATTTATTTCTATTATTTTCAAGTTAGTATCCATCATAGACTGACATCACTCGGAGGAACATTGGAAACTTAGGAGCACTTAACAGATTTTCCGTCCTAGTATAGGACAGGTCCTCTTAAGTGTGCACCCATGAATCCGCTCAGCCTGGGATCGAACCCAGAACCTTCAGGTTCCACTGTCAGCACGTTGTCATAGGGCTCCTGAGATACTGAGTAACTGTCCTCATGTTTGACTTGGTTGGCCCTACCGGTAGCGGCTTCTCATTGGATTCCAACCTAGTAGCTCCCATGAAATCTGAAGGTTTAGGGTTCGTTCCCAGCCTGGGTAGATTCATGGGTATGCATTGCTGAAGATTGGTCCCATAGTGGGACGTAACAGCTGTCCAGAGCTCCTGGGTTTCCAATGTTGCTCCAAGTGGTGTTAGTCCATGATGAATGCCAATTTGATATAAATAAATCCCCATGACTCTCCAAATTGTATTCTTGTTGTGTCGAAACGGATGTTTCCTTCATAGAAAGGTACTTTTTTCATAATTTATATAATGATATTTGCTTGGTGCTAATTGTATACATTTTTATGTTGAACAAGTTTATCTCTGTAAGTTGATTGAATCCAGGAAGATTAGCGCAAATAAATACAACGTTTGTTTTGTGTTTGCGTCACTCTGATAGGGTTTAGTAAGTTTTAAATACTGGCTTTTCTGGTTCCCATCTCTTTCTTATGCCTTCACATCGGGATGTAACCATTGACGCCATTAGTGGTAACAACAGAAATGTACTCGAAAATAGCAAAAACGACAATGGGAGGAAGATAGAGCTGCGTATGACCTAGAATATCATGTGATATGTATTGTTTAACTGTACGCCCAAAGTACTGAGAGAAAACAGAACATCGGTTTGTGACTGAGACTGATAGAAATAGTTATAACTCAGTGGCAAACCATAACGGTAAATTCAAGGAGGATTAATAAATGATGACAAACTGCTACAGTTATAAACATAACCCAATGGAAGTTTCCCGAATTAAGACAATAGGGGGAGTAATAATTAAAATATTGCGGGACTTAACATCATACGATTGTTTAAGTAAGTCATACGGTAATCAAGTTACTCAACAAAACATGTAAAATATTGTTAGACTTCGTTAATTGTAAACTTTTCGGATGAACAAAAGGTGGAGCAGCTAAATAAGAGTGACGGAACGAAACATCTGAAACTGATGAAGGATGACGTAGTCAAACAACAATGAAAAAAAGGTACCAAGGTAGACAGAGGTTGAGTATACGTTCTTTTGAACACATAAATCAGGTTTGAGGCGTTCGATAACCATAGCCTCATCAAAATTCAGTAGAATTATGCTTGTTTGTTTGCCTATTATCTTGAGGGATTGAGGACATCTACCTGATATCTAGTGTCGGTTGGATGCTGAGTGATTACGATGTTCAGGGGGTTACTGCCCCTCAGTTTGAAGTTATTCGAAATGTATTTAAAAAATCTAAGATGTACCTTTCTTTCTGTTCTTCCAGCGTATCTGCTTCCGCAGCTGTACGTAAAAAAACATAAGTGGTTGAAGGTAACGTAGATAGAGTACCTATCGGCTTTTGACTGTATTAAAGAACATATTGTTTGGTATATAGGGATTAACCTGGCTGAAGGGAAAGTTCTAACCAATCTTCAGTCATTATTTCGTGCAGTTTTATCACCACTGAACTTGAGATGAATGAATAAAGACTTCCTGCTGACTATAACTTTATTTGACTATTTGTACCTCTATACTTCATAGTTCGGTTGATTCACTTCTCTTAGTGCAACTATTATGGAGTCTTATAACAATATATAGGTAATATTACATTCAACATTGAACACTGCCTTGTTAAATTTATCATCATTTATTTGTATCTTATCCTAAAGTAGCTGTTTATGGTATAAATAACAATAAATTAGTTTTAGAAAGAAATCTAATTGATTGTTCCCATTCGACTTGAAAATGTACAAGGTTACATAGCCCCAGGGTAGTAAATGATAAAGATGTGTGCGTAAACACGGATACATATTGCAAGATAAGTGATGAATCATGAATAATTTATATTGTTCATGTAAAATTTCAAATGTTGAATCAAAAGATATCCACAAATATAACCTTCATATTGATAAATTTTAAATATTGTTTAACATGTGTATTTTAACTATTTTGGTTTTCAATTGAAGATTCAATTTAACAAAGTGTATTCTGAAAACACTTTGAACATTTTGAAAAATAAATCTTTAAAATAAATTTGAGCAGACTGAAGAACTTTGTGTAGACTAAGATAACTTGAAAAAAGTTTGTGTATTGATTAAAAAAATGAAGATATGCACAGAGACTGACTGATTTCCTATTGTCTAGTCGCCTAAGTGCTCACTGAATTCTCTAGGTCATTTTGAAGGTTGGTCACCAAGCTAAGAGACTAAGCATTATAGTGCACTTTAATTAGTGTCAGATAGTTAGTGGCAAGTGGGAGGGGGATTGGACCTCGATTTCGTATGTTGTGACAAATGTCAACAAACAGGGGACCTTAGTTCATAACTTCCTGTCGATTACTTTCCGACCATCTAACAAAGTGAAGCTATTGACAAAGTGTGTTTTGTTAAAAGGAAGTAGCTTATGCCTAATTGAAATCATTTTTAAACCATCTAACATGAACCACTTAACAATAGGTTACACCGATGGGATCTAGGATATGTCTGGTAGATATCAGCTGACATCAAACGTCAATCAACTATGGTTTCGTTGTTCAGTATTCACTGATAGTTGATGCGTGGCTCTAGAATTCCGAATATCTAAATAAAAAATACTATCCTAATCCCCTTACACCTAAATGGCCACTTGCCTCTCTACAAGTCATCTCATTCTACGAATCATTATTCTAGGTTGGTATTCATCATGAACTGACATCACTCGGAGGAACATTGGAAACCTGGGAGCACTTAACAGCTGTCTCATCCAACTGTGGGACTAATTCTCGGTAGTGCGCACACATAACTCCATCCAGTCTGCGATTGAACACAGGACCTTCAGGTTTCAAGACCATCATATTATCACTGAACCACTGACTCAGAAATCAGTGGTCCATATTTTCTACTTCCTTCAGGTCACGATGTAGTGTGACCTCCATTCAATGCCATCATTGATTATCTGCCCTCAAGTTCTACTTGGTTGGCCCTACCGGTCACGACTTCTTATTAGATTCCGACCTAGTAGCTCAATGATAACATTTTGGCCACGAAACTCGAGGGTCCCGGGTTTGATCGCCGCCTAGGTGGATTCACAGGTAAGCACTGCTGAGGATTAGTCCCACAGTGGGATGAAACAGCTGTCCAGTGCTTCCAGTTTTCCAATATTCCTCCAAGTGATGTCAGTCTACGATGAATACCAACTTGAAATCAATGAATCCCCCCACACACACCCGGACTGAATTAATCATTATTCCCTAAAATGAAAAGTGCGTTGACATTCTTGCATCTACAGGTTTTTGTGCAAACAACTTTCTTGATATGTGAGAATATGAAAAGCATTCCTTGCCATCAGACTGCTCCATTATGTTGTCGTAACATGTTACAACGGAAATGAAATCCTGAAGAGAATTTTTCCCAGAAAATCCAAGTGGAAATGTTTTCTGTTTGAAATTTTTATCGGTACTTATGACTGGTAGTTGAAGGTTAAGGAAGAGATTTACGGTATTCGGGCTCGAAGCAGAAGTCCATAGGATGAAGGAGTACAATCACAAAAGGCCACTCATGTAAATACTATCACACTCCAGATCATTCATCCCTCCTTCAGAGATAAACGTTGTTTTACCTCAGGCTTTCAATGGGTATCCACGCGAAGATTTTAGTCCCCAAGATTCAAAATAAAGTCATGGACTATTTAAAATAATGGCTTCAGCTTTTAAAATTATTTCAATAGACAGCCTCATGATACTAAATCGAAGTCAAAAATAAGAACATCTTTAATTATTGTTCAGTGTATACTAAACTAGATTGCATGTCACATAGTCTTGGGATCAAGTGAGCTGACAAAACTCGCATGGAAAGATTTCGGAACTGTTAATTGGATGGAGGGAAAAGGCATGAAGCCCTACGCCTAGGTCCCATGCTTTTCGGAACTCGTTAGCAAAACCTGTCTGCAACCTCCATGGAACCAATGTCCCGTTTGAGATACCAACCCGTATCACTCAGTGTTGTAATCAACAACGTAACAACTGAGGTATTCTAGCGGCTATCGGCCTCCTATGAAACTTGTTAAACTATATTGTTTGGCTACTCTAGGGTAACCAACTTCATGTCGTCTAGTCTAGAACTACATAATGCAGATAACTCATCTTAGTGTTTACTGGTCAGAAAACGGTATTAAGTAAGAGTTGTTTAAGTTACAAATTCAACTGTGAAGAGTTTCCATATCGTCTTACCGCTGTCTTTTATTCGCCTAAGTCTTATCCCAATGACCTTGTTTCCCATTTGTTAGAGTGTGTCTGAAATGACGATGTGATTTACTGAAAAAACTTAAACAAACTGGACTTGAAATCTGACTTACTTTATTACAGGCTTGTTGTTTATTGGTTTTGGTCGGGAGTATTATAAAAGCGGAGAATTGGAAGTATCACCAAATAATAGCAACTAATACTCGTTGTACAAGAGGTGGCTGTCATGCTTCGGTGGCCTAGTAAATAACACGCTGGCGTTTGAAATTGTAGGTACAGGGTTTGAGCCTTAGTGGGAACAACATCCCTCAATGAGCTGCAGATACACCCAGCTGACGGGTCCCAGGTAGGACGAAACACGCATCCTCGATTCCACTGCTAGCCACAACTAGGTCAGTTACAACAGTAAATATCCAGGCAATATAGAGGTATCCGCATAGGCGGCCAAGTGCCAACAGAGGTCAAGCAACTCAATCCACTAAAACATCAGAGGATTGCAAATATCAACAAATGATAATTACTAAGCTTAGACTTGAATTACTGGTTGTGTCCTTGTAAAGAGAAGAAAGTGTTTCTGTGTTGATGTGATTATACAATAGAAAATACTGAAAGCAAAGACTGAAGTATGGACTGGTGAAGCATAGTTTAATAAAAATTTGTCGCATTTCCCTTGCATCACAGGCACTTCATAAACAGAGTTTTATAAGGCTGTTAAGTTATGAAAAGGTTAAGGCAGACTCCTTCCGAAGTATGTAAATACTAGTCAATTTCCAAGCAGAAATCTTAATTCTAGCAACACTTATGATTTAGAAATGGAGTTTCTTGATTTTATTCTAAGTGGAAGCTAAAATTCCATCAATGGAGGAGAATAAATATTGTTTACATGCACTACAGAGAATGACTGGATTTATCCGAAACTGAAAAACATCCATTGATTGTTTATTAGACGGTGATGAACACCATGTTTTCTAGTCCTAAGTACTCTCCCAATTCTATCAATTATTTTGCGAAGTGGTCACCAGACTACGAGACAGCGTCAAAGAACATTTTAGCTGATTTTATTTGTTCACAGATGCATTTCACTGTCGAATGCTTATAGATCCAAATCTAGGTCCAGGGTTTCTAGTTGATCGTGATTCAACGGACCAACACTGAACGACATTCTTTAAAGTTGCTGAAATGGAGTAGGCACCTGATGAGGTGAAAATTTGTCATTCAATCATTTTCATGTGTTTTAGTGTCCACGTCGCCTGCTAGACTACACAAAGGAACTCATTTTACTCTAAAGTTTCTAGCCTGGCTAATGAGACACTATGATGTTGCCAGATTATACTACATTAGTTTTTGGCAATTAGTGTGTGGATATATCTGTCTTTTTATCGTAAACTTTGGTGATTTTGTGTTTTATTTACCTGGTTTCAACCAAATTCAATGATTTCTTTTCAAAAGTAAATATTTGACGGAAGCTTTTTCTACTATAAGTATAATTTGAGGTCTAAATACCCTTCTTCTAATAATATCTGTTCATTTTTCAATGTCTAGATGCAGTCAGTGAAAACATAGAATTTCAGCAGTGAGATAGAATGTTATTCCATATTTGATTAGTTTGTCTGAAATAGAACATAGAACATAAAGTATTATTCAAATAAAACCATATGACTGTGTGATGGTGGTTTGGTGTTCTCTGATCTTTGATATTTTGTCGTTAAGGCTTCATCAAATGGCTTAGTGATATCCTCTGCATTAACTTCACTGTTTGCTATATTAATTAGACTAGTTGAATATGGAATCTGGGAGACGTTATTAGGAAACTATGAACTAAGAGTGTTGTTCGTTGACTCATCTTTAAGACATAACTGTAGCCTCGTGAGAAATAACCCTTTTTGTTTATAACTGAAGCATTCAAAACTGCATCATTCTGCTCTGTGAGTAGGAATGTTCTGCGTATGTTCTTCATACCCTGAATCGTGTAAGAAACCATGATAGCATTAACGTCCAGAAAGAAATGTAGATGTTGAGTTAGCCAACAGTGGTTAGGACTGTCTGTGGGTCGTGTTGTATTGTGCACTGAAGACAAGCGGCAGTCTTCGACAATCACTAGACTTCAGTCAGTGCGGATCTTGAAAACCAATCATCACGAAACATGTCGCAAGTATGTATTGTTGATTCTGAAGGAAAAACCAACAGTAGAAATGTGGTAGTAAACTAATAAACCTGCATTAATTACCATTCTTTATATCAGTATAGTTTTATTTTATCATGGTGATAATCAATAACAGAAAAACTTCATAAAATGATCCGTGTGATCAGCGTGTGATGAGGATGTTAAAACAAATTGAACACTTTTCTGAGTTTAACATATTATAAATGTCACTTATGCATTAACAGTTATTAAGGTATAGTATGATGATAATCAGATGACTATTCAGAAGGGAGATAAAATACAACCAATATGATGAAGCATATTAAAGTGTAGATGACATGCGCTCAGTTAGTGATTCATGAAGCTTTTCGATACAGCAAATCACAACTACATCTTATTATCAAAGTCTTACTGATTTTTAGTGTTATTCATCTCAAGAGTATATACAAACTGCCTAGGCTAGTGGGCAATTTATTAGTACTATCTGCGAAAGGATAATTCTTTGGTAACCTGTGTACTGTTCAAGATAGATTTCTTAATGAAAACGTTTTAAAGTTTGTTCGGTATGACCTGTAGGACAATTTCATACAAAGATGATGTTAAAATATCCATCTGGAGGTTTTTATGAAGGAAAGCTTCGGAAAATTAGGTATGATTGAATGAAGCGTAGAGATTTAGATGGTTTTTAAGCGCGCACAATTTTAAGTTGACCCTTTGTTTTTTCTTCAGCTGTGAACCACTACAACCTAAACCCAGTACAATGGAGTTTTACAAATAAGAACTCTCTTTTGTAGGTTGCGTTGAAGTTACCCTAAAATGGTAATAAAACGTTTGATGTTAAATGATCAGAGATGATGAACACTGATCCATGAATAAATTAGCTACTTGAGTTGAAAAGTTCATCACTATACGGTACAGTTCTCCAACGATAGGATGTCAATATCATTAGTATAGAGATGGAATCCTTCGCTTTTCATATGATAAACTTCAGAAATGCATATTGTAACAGATTTGGGTGAGATGTGCACCCTTTTGAAACAAAATACTGTTGCAGAGGTCACCCTAAAGTCATGAATTATAGAAATTATGGCATCGACTAATTTCAGGTAGAAGCAAATCTCGAACTACATAAAAATCACAGGCTGTCATACTCAGAAAAACCAGAAGAGTGTAAAATAGCAGACTGCATTTGTGAACAAGGTGTTTTTGGTAACTTATTACGGAAATCTAGGGGTTGTGCTGAACTAACCTCTAGTAAGAACTGCAAATATAAATAATAAAAGATAAGGAGATGGCGCTCAACCATATACTCTAATGACTTTATGTAATGCCTCCAAAATATAATATGATTATGAGTAGTGAAAACTGAGTAGCCATCATAACTAATGTGAATTTACCTAATTGGTCGCTTCAATACTTTCAAAGGGAGTGGTATCCAAAAGCCATGAGGAAGGTTCATTGAACCTTAAAGCGTCTTATTTGAAATCGATTAAGACTGTTCAACATGAACATATCAATTTGGTTGATTATGATTTATCAACATTTATTGCGATTCAGTCTGAGGATGCAACTGACGTCAACAAGGCACCATTTACCACTACGGACTAACTTGTAAGATCAATAATAAATTTACCAGTAGCACAACAAATTTTAACAATCATGAACTGGAAAATGTTGACTTTTCATGTGGAAAGATAATGGATTGGCTGGAATATTATATTTCAATCGGTTATCAGTTCGAGAGAACTTTTCATCTTTTATCTGAATTCATGCGATTTATAATTTTCAAGCACTTCTGCTTGTCTCTTATTGAGTCATGATGAAATGTATCAATCCAATCAGTAATATTATTTACGGAACGATTGGTAAACATGACTGATTAGTAATGAGATAGTTAAGTATACAGCCAAAATGCAACACTCAAATTGAATGTTTTGCTATTATCATAAAATTCATTTCTAGGCTTCGTACCGATTTCTCTAACAAACCTTAGATAATCATTCCTTTTGCGTTTGAATGAGTATTATTTAGAATGAAAACAGAGAATAGCAATGTCAAAATTGATCTTCCTCATAACTTGGTAACGCTTTTACATTGATCAAAGAACCGCATATGTGATCTCTGTCGGTCAAAATGCTAAAAACAGTTGTAAACTAATCATGATTTTCTGACATATAATTCGGAGAACGTTCTTTAAAGAATAAAACAACTTTATTCTCATAGACAGGATAAAAATGGCTCGGAAAAAAGTAGATAAGTGCCTTAGGAAAAAACACCCTTCATCTCATCTGATTATGCAACTTATTTTTTGCATCTCATCTGAGTTCAGTAAGACTATCTAGGTATGAATATGATAACGACAACAATCTATGTATGCTAAGGTACACAGATAATCATAATAAAGTTTGGATTTATCAGTTTTATTACTTCGTTGTAGATAAATTGGTCTCTAGGTGTTAACTGATGTGACACGATTTCTAGGCCCTGAATTTCTTGCCAGCTCACCTCCGATATCTTACATAAAAATACAAAAAAAATTACAATGTCACTCAATTGGGCTTAACGGCCGAAATGTAAACCTGATTGGTAGACTTCGGTTAGAGCTGATAACTTAGGACTAGAAGAGTATATAAGTTAGGCTATCCACCATTGAACAATCTGTGAACGAACTTAATCCGCTGCAGAGAAATTACCTGTTTACTAATGTACATCCACTGTATTACTTTACTATGTATCGACCATTAATGATTTCACTGTAGACTGTTGTTATCTTTGTAAACATTAAGATATTCATTTTCATCTTTCTTCATTTCTTACCTTTGTGATACTAAGTTCCAAACTCATCAGTGTATTCAATTACAATAATCATTGTATTTCGGGGAGGTTGTGGGGATTTAGAAATATTTCAAGTCGGTATTCATTGTGATTCACGAAGTTCCAATGAGAAGTCGTGACCAGTGGGGTTAGCCTGATGGTCATGAGGACAGTTACTCAACGATGACATTGGTTGGCGGTTGCGCTATATCGTGAGCTAACAGAAGTTGGAAATATGGACCACTGGCTTCTGATCCAGTGGCCCAACGGTAACGTGCTGGCCACGGAACCTGAAGGTCGTGGGTTCGACCTCTGGCGGGGTCGTTGGTGTGCGCTGCTGAGGAGTCCCATACTACGACGAAATAACTGTCCAGTGCTCCCTGTTTTCCATTGTTCCTCCAACTGATGTCAGTCCACGATGAATACCAACTTGAAATAATTACTGTGCTTTTTGAATTTAAACTCACTATAAGTTTTTTCACAACTTGATGCACCCACTTTGCTTCAATACCCTGATATTACTTATTCTGCTGAATAAGTAATTGCTTCTCAGCCAGTCAGCACTTTACATATGTACTTTGGGCTGTCACCAAAATACTATTACTAGTTATGCATTTAAGCTAATCAGCTGATCATTTTCACTCTAATATATTGGTTACACTGTAAGGCAATTATTGAACAAACTTTTATATTTTACTGTTCTTTTTGATGTCCATATTGTTTTTTTAACCATTTGAAAGTTTATCTTTCATTTTCCAAAAAAATCTGGCTACTGAGATGGTGTTCTTAGTTTTAACGCATCAACACTAGGCTTGATGATGTCATTATCATCATCGTCATCATCATCCCTGACCTAATGAATTCAGCAGTTTGGATTGTTAATGAGTGGAGACACTTTATGCCACCGAATTTATTGTTCTCAGTATGCTTATCACTGTGATGTCCTCTGAAAAATGTGACAGTTACCTTATAACTTGCATTTTAATTAACATTGATGATCAGCTATTCTTTTCGAAATGTATACCTTATTAGTCTGTTAGTCAGGCAACCTTAGTAATTTTAATATTTAACTGTAGGTTTATACCAGAAGTTCATTGGGTGGGTTTGTCTTTCAAAGCCAAGTCTACTATGATGTAACAGTGGAAAACAATTCTAGTTGAAGGTCTCTTAAAGTATGTCATGTTAGATGTTGGCTGGACCCCATGTTTTATCTGTTTGAGCAGAATTTATGTAAGACAGGTTAAGTGATCAGTAATTATCTAAAGGTAAGATTTCTTATCCTTAAGCAATATTAGAATAAAAGGTTATAAACATATAAAAGGCTTATCTTTTACATTCACCCTACACAGATGTGAATGTTTTTTTAAGAAGAGAAATGTCAGTGATATGCATAGCAATATAAGCCGATAAAACAAATCATAATGAATTTAGATGTCAATTATCGATCGTTAGAAAGCCCTGAGTCCATGTTTCATGTCTATTGGCACTCATCAAAAATATTCTTACTTAACCTTGAGAAAGTTGGTATCCATTGGGTAGTTCAAACCATTATCATTAACTGATGAAGTTAAAATGTCCACGGTTTAGGTACTCAGATCCTGACTACCCTTCTTTGAAACTGGAGTTTGTATACAAGTCAATCACTGCATGATAATTGACATGGCTAACAATGGTCAACTTATTGTCATTGGCTTAAGTCTTTTGACCAAGTTTCTGATGCTACCACTTATCTGATTGACGCTAGATTATTGATACTTCTTACCGTTTGTTGGATAAGCTAGATTCAGTGCTTCTTGTGCATTAAGTTTAAACAGTGCTTCGCAGTACTACATCACTTCACACTAGAGGTTATTTCACAAACTTGATAGATAAACTTTGATCACTGCTGAGTAAACTTTAAAACTTATTATCTTTCATGCCTGATTATTATTCTATCAGAAAAGCTCATATTGCTGTTTAGTACTACAGTTCATATATGGTCTATACATTCGCCTTTGAAACTAATGAGTCTCCCTCTTCACGATTCCACTTCTTCAGATCCAACAGTCCAAGAAGGTTGTGGAATTAATATTGGTGTAAAAATTGGAGACTGTGGCAGAATGTAATTCCATATTAGATTTGTTTATTTGATTTATAACACACAGTGATACAGTATTATTTACCTGATGACGTTTCCAGCATAAATTATCATTGCTCATATTCATATCAATGCAAGTACACTGCTTTCACCATTTGATTTAAATTCTCCTGTCATCTCATTATTTGTTTTCGTTGGTAGTGAAATGTTCCATATCTCTGGTGTAGGTGTTGCTTCATTCCTACTGCATATGTTGGATGTTCATCGGATGAACAAAGATTATTCTGTAATCAGTTTCTCTCTCTCAATCTAAGTACAGTGGTTTACTCCTGCTCTGTTGTGTAGTTATGTGTTAATACATGGATTGCAATAGACGAGTTTTCTGGGACTCTTTTCAATGAATTTTTCTCAGTCTATACATTTGTACGTATATATGATATTTAAAGATTTCAATCCGTGAAGAATGAAGTGAATTAATGAGACTGGAATAACAATAATGGTGTTCGTAATAATAATGTTGCTAGGTGATAACGTAAAGCTTGAATGATAACCAAAAGATTAGGTAATATGACTGAGAAAAGTTATTCCGAATTAACTGAAAATGTCATCTCAAAAGTTGTAATTATTGGGAAGATCAAATCAAGTAACACCGGAAACTAATAAATAAAAAAAAACCAAAAATGATAATGACTATATATGAGTATAAAAATTAATTTGACAAAACAGGAAGTTGAAAAACAAAAAGGAATGAAACAAACCGAGACTAAATTAAATTAAGGCCAAGGTAGTGACAAAGACTGTGCTTCTTTTACACACAAAGGTCAGGTTTCAATTCATGAATAGTCATGCCGTCTGCCACTTTTAGAAGCTGACCATATTTCATTCTTGGGTGGGAATATCAGATCGCCGACTGACGCCATCTCTAGGTGAGTCTAAATAGCTTAATTTAATGCCTGAAACTAATCCGGCAGAATTTATGGTAGTATTAAGGTTCATAAACCAGTTTACCTAATTAAACCCCTAGTGGACTTCAGAAATATCCCAACATAAGAACTGTCAAAATGCTTAGTATCGATTATTATTATTATTATTAGTCCCTTGGGTTCCTAATGGAACATAGGGCTTCAGTAGCACATCTCCAGTACACTCTGTTCTCCGAAATCTTTTGAACCTGGCTACACGACAGCTCACAAGCTCTCATTTCCTCCTCGCACGATCTCCTTCATGTCACACTCAGACGCCCAACTCGTCGCTTCCCATGGGTATTCCACTCGAGTGCCTGGCCTGACGCGTGATGTCCCCAGTCGGCCTTCTCAGTGTATGCCCAATCCATTTCCACTTCCTTCCATTACATATCTGTTGAGCGACAGGTTCTTGGTTGGTTCGTTCCCAGAGTTCCTTGTTGTTTATCCTTATTATTCTGGCCATCTAATCTTCAGTAGTGAGCGTAGGCAGTTGTTGATGCATGTCTGTAGTTCATTAGAAATCCCTTTCGTAACGCGCCAAGTCTCTGAACCATACAGAAGCACTGACTTGACTGGATTGGTGTTGGAAATCTGGATCTTGTTCCATATGCTGAGTGCAGTGAAGCAGATCTCCACACTGATTTCAGGCTAATGAACGCCTGTCTTGCTTTTCCGATCCTGGCTGACTTTGACGTCCTCGTCCGTGCTGCCTGTAGCTGAAACAGTGCTGCCTAGATAGGTGAAGGAGGCTACTTCCTTTAAGTTTCTCCCGTTGATGGTGATTGGAGTTTGTTGTTGTTGCTGGTGTTGTTGGTTGGGTATCTTCATCACTTCTGTCTTCTCTATACTCACCTGAAGTCCCGGCTTCGCTGCCTCTTCTGACAACTTGTTAGTTTTCTCCTGTAGATCTTGAGGTTTGTGTGACATTAGACACAAGTCATCGACGAAATCCAGATCTTCTAGGTTCTTTTCCGCAGTCCAGCCATCCAGCGTATCCCCCTCTTCTCGCTCCTCACTGTTTGTTGCATGATCCAGTCCACCACAATCAGGAATATCATGGGGGATAGTAGGCAACCTTGTTTCACTGCTGTCTTCACTTCACTGCAAAAGCATCACTGAGCTTCCCATTGTGAATTACTTGGCTGGCACGTGGCATCTTCATATAGTTGTTGGATGAGGTTGATAAAGGTTTGTGGTATTCCGTAGTGTTGAAGCAACTTCCAAATTACTTCTCGGTCGACGCTGTTAAAGGCCTTCTCAAAGTAGATGAAGTTGAGGTAGAGAGTTGCCATTCGACCATTCTATACTCTGTTCTATGATGATGTGAAGCGTTGCAATTTGGTCGGCACATGATTTGTACTTCCTGAAGCCAGCCAGCCAGGCTGTTCCGATCGTAGTTTTGAATCCAGTGCATCCTTTATTCTCTCCAGGATGATGCGGCCTAATATTTTGCTTGCGGTGGACAGTGAAAGGAGCACAACTCCGCGCCAGTTCTTGCAAACACTGAGGTCTCCCTTCTTCGAGAGCTTGACAAGGTAATCCTTCTTCCAATCAACCGGGCAGGTACCTTCTCTTCCTTCCACACCTTCTGCAATAATGGTGTGGTGTGAGCATGTCCACTGTTGTCTCTGCGTCTGTTTTCAGTGCTTGTGGTGGGATTCCATCTGGTCCTACTGCTTTCCCGCATTTCAGTAGCTTTATGGCGTTCAAGACTTCCACTTTTGTTGGAGGATTTATGTTCACTTGTAGTTCTGTGGCTGGGCTGCAGGTGGTATATCTGGAAGAAGTGCAGGTGGTGGTGGTCGATTCAAGAGCCTCTTGAAGTGGTCAGCCCGTGGTTTCATTTGTTTCTCTTCTTTCGTAATTACATTTCCGTCATCATCTTTCATTGGTTTCGTCTGCCTTGATCTCCTCCCAGATGGTAACCTGGTTATTTGATACAATGTTGTCAGGTCTCTTTTGCTCCTACCAGCAGCCTGTTCTGCTTCAATTGCCAGTATGTCGTAGAAGTGTCTTTTGTCTTTCCGTGCACTCTTCTTCACTTCTTCGTCCAGCGTTTTACACCTTGTACTCAGCTCCTCTTCTCGTCGTTCATCCTTGCTCTGGTTCATCTTCTGCTTCACCATCCTCCTCTCCCTCCTCTATCAGCTTCCATGTGTCCATCGAGATCCATTCCTCATCTTCTTTCTTCTTCCTTCCTAATACGGCAATGCAGGTTTCTTTCCACATCTCTTCTAAAGACTTCCAGTGTTCATTCACACAGGTTTCTCCAGGGATTTCGCTCGATATATCCCATTTTGTCTTGATGGCTGACGTGAAGATGTCCTTTGAAATTTCGGTTCTGGGTGTTGAACTTCAACTGTGGTCTATCACCGACTTCTTTGAAGGCTTTCAATTCGATTTCGAAGGTTCCTTGCACTAGATAGTGAGTGGTCTGAACTTACATCTACTCCTCTTCTTGACCTTGTGTTAAGTAGACTGCATCTCTACTTTCTTCAGATTGAGATGAAGTCGATGTGATTTTTAGTGTGCCCTGGTGTCTGGTGAAATCCATGTTGCTTTGTGGATACCCATGTGCTCGAACACACTACTCCAATCACCAAATCATTGAATGCACAGAATTCTGCAAACAATTCTCCATTCTCGTTCATCACCTCACCGAGTGCTTCTCGACCCATGGTTATTTCTCTTCCTATGTTGTCCACTCCCAGTTTGGCATTCATGTCTCCCATTAGAATTTTGATGTCGTCAACTGGGGTGGGGTCCTGTCCAGTGTTGATTGGGGTTGTCTGTAGAATTCCTCCTTTTTCTCTTGCTCTGCATTATTTGTAGTTGCATAGCGTAGCATTGTATGATTGTGACCTTCCTTCCTTTTGAGTTGAATCTTGCTGTCAAGATCCTGGAGGAGATTGGTTTCCACTGTTTGAGAGCCTTCGATGTTCCTGGGGACATCATGATAGCCACTCCAAAACTCACTGTGCTCATGGTTGTCGTCTGAGTGACAATATCGGAGTAGATTATTGATTCTCCAGTTTACAGTTTGGAGAGTCCACTTCCATTCCATCTGCTTTCGCAAATTCCAAGCACTTCAATGTGATACCTTCTCATCTCTTGCAATCTGGGCTGCCTTACTGGGTTCAAACATGGTGCGGACATTCCAAGTCCCCACGTTTATTCTTGCTTTCATCGAGGGAAGACACATCGGCCAATTGGCTTCCCGAAGGCTTTCACCAACTGGCGTCATTTCGCCTCTCCGATTCCAGCGGGGAATGATTTTGTTATTATTTTCTATGTATCGTTTGTGCTTTGAAGTTCGTTTAGCGGTTAGATTTTTTTTATGGGGTAGGGTTGCTAGCCCTATGCCCAATCTTCCCTCTTTATGAGGGCTTAGGACCGGCTAGTAACTAGTGAACTAGTTAACCAGGCTAGGTTGCTTAGTATTGATATTATGTTTTATTACGAACCGTTCAAATTCCAAACTAGTAAGTCCTACAAGTTAAAGAAGAGGATGAAAAAATGGTTAGTTTCGATGTAATAAGTCTTTATGTTAAAATACCAATTAATATGGCACTGCAGATAGTCACAAATCAACCACATTTTGACTCAGAACTTACTCATAGAACTAATGTATCAGTTGATGAGACCACTCTAGGTGTACAATTGTGCCTGACCTCAGCAGTCTTCAAGAAGTAGTAGCAATGGGATCGATAATGTCCATACGTATCAGATGTATTTATGGATAGTTGAGAAAACATGGTGTTACAATCGTTTAATCCTGCGCCTAAGATATGATGGCGATATGTGGATGGTACACTCACTGCGTTGAAGTCGGAACATATCCACAATTTCTTAACACATATAAACTCAGTAGTAGGCACAATCCAGTTCACTTACGACGTAGAAAATGAACAAGGAGAATTGGTGGAGAATATTTGTAGCTCAGTTGGATGATCTTGGTTGCAGTGCAGGGTAATACGAAGGATAAACGGTAGTTTGGATACTACCGTCTACAGGAGACCAACACATCTAGACTTCAAGTTACCTCATCCAAGCTAGAAAGGTGACTACTCAATGCAAGGATCTAAACAAGGAACTGAAGCACACAAAAGAGGCATTAATAATTAATAAATGTCCTGCACAGTTTATTAAGAAATTCGAAAGAAAGCATAAGAAACGAAGTAGTAACAGTAACACGAGTATTAATGATAACGACAAGTAAAAAGGAGTCCACAGCCTCCATTGTGTTACCCTTTAAGGAAGGTAAATCAGAAATTTTATGTAAGATTCTCAACAAAGCTTGAATTGGGCTGATATTTAAACCTACAAACTCACTTAGACATAAGCTTTAGCGACTTAAAGATCTATCAAATTCCATGTAAAGACTGTGAGGTCAAGTACTTAGGTCAAACTAACTAGTCGGGGGTAGTCAGATTAGCTCAACATAGGAACTTAGTTAAATATAGAATGATAGACCCTAATAGGATCAATTATCTAGAAAAACTGGGCTATTGTAATGCATGAATTAAAACACAACCACACAATGAGATGGGTGGGATCAAACCACGGTACTCAAGTCCAATATAATAAACTGGAGAGAGAGACTGATTACGGAATCTTTGTTCATCGAATCCACACCCAACACATTTAATAGGGAAGACGTAACACCTATACCAGAGATATGGAAAACTTTACCACCAATAAAAACAAAGAAATGTAGGGTAATATGACCGTAAAATTCAGATGGTGAAAGGAGTGTGATTATATTAATGTGATTATGACCAATGACAATTTATGTTGGAAACGTCATCAAGTAAATAATACTGTATCACTATGTGTTATCAATCAAATAAACATATCTCGGAGGTTGTGAAAGTTTATCGGAAGCGTCCTGTCCAGTACAATTCTCACTGTAGGGATCTTCGTCCAACACCCTCATGACTGATTTCTACATGAAATCTAGTTTTTTACAACAATATAAGTGTCTTTTGTGTAAGACTGAAAAAATTGTTTCAATCTCTTGCAAACACTATCAGAAATGTTAGAACTTACTATTTGAAGCATCTGATTATAGACTGGGGTTATTAATTAAAGCGAAGAAGGGAAATAAATAAAGAAAAAGCAAACAAAACAGTTCTAATTGAAAAAATTTGAACTCTGTAAACAGCCTGAGATCATTGGGAAATGTTTAATCCCCTAAGTAACAACAAATCAAGGCTTCTATGAACATATTATATCACAAATAAGACTGTGAGACTATTATGCACTCACCTATCAACCGCTGTAATAACCTATCAGTTTTCGGTATTTCAGTTAAGAATGTATAAGAGCATAACATGTGCACTGTATATTAGAAATATCACACAGTGAAACAGTAGGATTTATTGGATAACGTTTCGGATACAATTTATTGTCCATATTCATATCAGGTAACTCCACAATTTCAAGACAGACTTTATATATTCCTAATTTTCTCTCCTTCTCTGTGATGACAAGGGTAGTAGAATTTCACATATATCTGGGACAGGTGCAGAATCATTTCATTTGTATGTATTTCGTGTTGATTCGATAAACAGAGATTCAGTTATCAATCTCTCTTTCCACCCAACCAAGTTACTTTTCAACACTATCGCCCTATCCCACCCTACTATTTGATTGTGTCATCGTCTGCAGAGCTATAGCTGAGCTTTTCTCTAGATTTCTTATCTTAGTAAGATCCACTAATCTTAATTTGGTTGAGTTTTTGTGTTCTGTTATTTTAATCGACCCTGGTCGACTGCTTTGGCCTATGTAACTGACCTCGCAATCATTGCAAGAGATCTGGTACACCAGGTTATTCTGCTCCATTGCATTGATAGGATCTTTTAACCTACAAAGCTTGTTTCTAAGTGAGTTTGTTGGTTTGAATGCCACTTTAATTTCAGCCTTATTGAGAATTCTTCGTAATGCTTCTGAGGTGCTTTCCTTGTATGGTAACACAGCAGAGGCTTTGAATTCTCTCTTAAACCTGTCGCCATTATTACCATTAGTAGTGAGATTATTATTAATAACACCCGTATTACTACTACCACTGCTAGTATTTTTCTTTCTATTTCTTATGAATTTATTTATAAATTTTGGTGGGTAATTATTGAGACGTAGGGTATTCTTGATGTGTCTAATTTCTTGTCTCAGATTCTCCGATCTACTAGTAAGCTTTTTGCTCCATCACTTGAGCATTTAACTGGGCCTACTTTAAATGAAATGGGGTGGGAAGATTCGAAGTCTAAGTAGCGATATGAATGGGTAGGTTTCCTACAGACACTAGCCTCTTAATTTCCCTCTTGTGTTCGTTTAGTCTTGGAATCCAGCATTGCTAGCTCACCTTCTTCACTTTCTAAGCCACAGGTAAATTGGATTGCATTCACTACTGAATATATATGTGCCAAGAACCTATTGATGTGTTCCGATTTCAGTACTGTAAACGTATCATCTACATATCGGAACCATATCTTTAGAGTAGGACTAAATGTTTGAAGGACCATCTGTTCCCAGTTATCTCATGGTGACACCTTCAGTTTGTTCAACAAACTGTTCAACAGGTGATGACACACAATCACACAGTAGGGTGGGATAAGGCGATAGTGTTGAAAAGTAACTTGGTTGGGTGGAAAGAGAGATTGATAACTGAATCTCTGTTTATCGAATCAACACGAAATACATACAAATGAAATGATTCTGCACCTGTCCCAGATATATGTGAAATTCTACTACCCTTGTCATCACAGAGAAGGAGAGAAAATTAGGAATATATAAAGTCTGTCTTGAAATTGTGGAGTTACCTGATATGAATATGGACAATAAATTGTATCCGAAACGTTATCCAATAAATCCTACTGTTTCACTGTATGGTATTAAGTTGAGGATGTAGTTTCTCAGAGAGCAAAGAAAGTTGATTGGTAATCTCAACAGCTTCTAGGGTGATCTTCAGCATCAACTTGTTTAACATTATTCTTCAAGTGACTGCTTTGTCTTATTTAGAAATTCAAAACCTTTTATCATAATATTTTTATTCTTCATTGCAATGCACTGAACTGCATTTCGGTAAAAAAGTAGAGTACACTTAGTGTTTCTAGTATTTTCTACTCTAAAAGCATAAGGACGTATACCCCATGTCTCCTTCCTATAAAATTCCGCTTATTTATTTATATACAATTTCAGATAATATTTTGACTTGATGCTGCTTTTTATCTTATTCCATAAAAACTAATGAATGTAGGAATTTTAAGTTTTTGTACAGGTCTGCAAACAATCTGTAGAGTGCATCGCTGAGAAGAAATTTCTGGGGTCACTAGTCTCAAAACTTCAGTACTCATGACCTCATATTTCTACGTCAGTCTATATACCATCTCAGAGTAACTTTCAAGGATCTAGAGCTTTTGTATTCTTCATGGAGATTATTCTGATCAGAGTGAACTGTAGGAATGTGGTTAGACAGATATTTACTGCATAAATGAATAATCTACAGGTTTACTTTTCAGTGCTTTTATCACTTGGTGGAATATTTCACAACAAGTTCAAAGGTGTTACATCCTACACATTATGTAGTTTATGCGCTTGCAAATGATCAAAACTGAAGTTTGTAGCATGAAACCAATAGTGTTTATTAGTTATATCATATTTATAGACACTTTTTATAAACTTTATTTTAAAAGCATACTGCATAAGAAAAATTAAACTTTACTCGCTAGAAAGAAGCAGATTTGACTTCACAGTTTCTCTTGTTCTACTTTGCGGTAGCAATTTATTATCTGGAAGCGTGAATACTGTGCCTATGTAGTTCATCAACAAAGTTAATGGTCTGGATTACGTTTTTGGTTGAATTCAAAATTGTCTCTTCTATCTTACTCGGAAATTATTCTAAAGTTTTTTCATTCAGACATTTAAAGCAGGTAGTCTGTTATAAGTAGGAAATATTGTAGATCAAACAGTTATTGTTGGTCAAGTCAAAATTTTCTTTTCAATTGTACCTTGTTGACATTGGCTGACATGATTGGACTAGGGAAGCTTACTCTGGATACTGAATGAATGAAATATAACACTCGATAACCTATCTGGCTAACACAAAGTAGATGCTACTGGGCTGATGAGAATTGACTTCAATCTGAAGAGTATGAAACAGGGATATAGTCAATGCTTTCATGTACAACAAGAGAAACTTTGAGGCGAAAGACAAATTAGTTTATTAAAAGTGGAAGAACAACCAATAAGAAAATAGAGCCGATAAAAGTGGGAAAAGTGAACCTTATGCGTAAGGTGGAGAAGGCGTGAAAATTATCAATTCAAATTTTTATTAGATAAAATTTATGAATTTATAGCAGATAGCGTGCATTTTTGGGGATCAAGCATCCCTAATACCTAGATTTATTCTAGTTTAGGCTAGTGGTTTACTTTGATATACTGTTTTGTATAACATGGTTTTAGACAACTGTTTCAGATAATTCCCAGTAAATAAAATCATTCTAGGCACCATATAAATTTGTAAGCAGGTTTTTATCACGGCGATCATTGTCATTTTGCAATTGAATGGCTATTATTAGATGTTTGAGGTTGGGCTGATCTGCTGTATATTCAGATAAGTTCTCCTAGGATAACACATTTCTTTGGAACCCGACCGATTCACCAACTGCTAACCACAGTGTAAAAAGCCTTATTATTCAGACTTATCAACTCAGTGTACAGTTAACGGACTGTTTCATTCAAGATTCTACACATTAAAATGTAGCAGTTGCATTCATCTTCTCTTTGTCTCTGTTTCTCTTTGCCATTCTATTTTCAAATGAGCTGATTTTCCTAAATTTTATAGTCTTGATTCTTCCTTTTGTTTGGTATCTTTTTTCTCAACTGTAACATATAGTACGCGTGTCTTGGTGTTCAATAGGTGAAAGCTTTTGTGTAGGTTTCTCTCACTAACGTTTTTTTGAATAAAGAACGAAATACATCTCTGTAAGTTATGTAATCGTGAGTTTTTCGCCTGTTTAGGTGTTAATTCTTTACATGAGAATAAGGTTTGTAACTTTTCATTCTGACTTGCTGGATGCAAAAAGTGATAAAAAGAGGAGAAATCACTCAACATCACCTAACTTTTCCACTTGTTAGACACAGTACTGCAAAAATTTCAAGTCATTTGTTCACCTTAACCATATAGATTCAAATATAAACGACACAATTTCACACTTTTTTATATGCCTAAAGCATTCCTAGTTATACTCTTTTATCTTGTAGACTATCTTACCTAGTAGCTTATTAATTACTGCGCTCAGGTTCATAAAATTCCAGTTATTCAATACAGTACACCAATGTAAGTGCAATTTCTGCTAGGATATACATTCACCCTAAGGGAATTATTTATAAGCTGACTGAATAGCAGACTGAACAGGTAATCCATTGTTGATAAACTATAAAGTTATTTCCATAATTTCTACGCATAATTTGTAAATTGTCAATTAGTATAAAAGCTTCAATTTGGTTGGTCAATTCATATTAGTATACAAAGTAACAAATAAACGACCTATGAAAACCTATAAATTTTCAATTAATGATTGTCATCACATCAGAACAGAAGAAAAAGTCATTCTTTTGATTTTGTCAACATTACTTTCGATTTTGTGGATTAATTTAATTAGGATAGTTTAAAAGTGTACTATGTTGTCAGAATAGTAAATACACATACATATACACATACAGGGAGAAACATGTTTAAGCAAAGTTTATTCAGTGATACATAAGATTATCACTGTATTCTGAATGAATTCAACACAAAAAATCTCCTTCTTCCAAAACTACTAAATTTCTCCATTAGTTGAATTATCATCTAGAGACTGCACAGAAGAAGAAAACGTGTTTGTTTCATCACCTGGAGTACGGATGTGCGTGAGAGACAGGTGAATAAGTGGAACAATAGACAGCTGGGTTTGTTATCATGATATCTTACTGGTATGAATTTATTATTTCACTTATATATATATATATTACTGTTTTAAAAATATGTTATGAAATTGTGTGTTCAGTATAGATCTTAAGGTGTCTTCTTTTGTTTGTATTGGTGGGCTCATTTTGATGCGATTAACTTGATAGAAGAGTTGTCACTCGCCTTCAACACTTACATGCACCATGTTACTTCCATAGTTTCAGAATGCACGATAATTTGATGACATTATCTCTGCAAGAATGTATTTTAGTGTTCATCTGAATAAATCACTTCCTTTCAATTATTATACAAGTCACGAAGTGTGAACATCCTCTTCTATTGAATTATATATTGGGTTGTTTATTGTCTACAGTCATACAGACGTTATCCCATAACTTTGAGACATGGTTTGTGTGGTAACAATTTTGTCACCTCTTTCGTCATATACGTAGTAGGATGTTCCATATATCAGGAACAGACACCGAATCATTCCTATTGCACGTATTTCGCATTGATTCAATAAACAAAGTTATGGTTGTCAATCTCCCCCTTCATCCAACTAACTTAGTTTCAATTCATCGCATCATATCGTGAGGTTGGGTATAATTACATACAAAGCTGTAGTCATGCTCTCCTCAAGATTCGTTATTGTACTGGGATCTGCCTATCTTGATTTCCTTGAGTAATTGTGCTCAAACATCCCAGTTGACACTGACCCACTACTTTGACTTGTGTAATTAACACCGCCCTCCTTGCAAGCGATTGGTAAGCTAAATTATATTACCTATCTGCATCAATAGGATCTTTCAACATACAAGGCGTGTTCCGAAGTGAGTTCTTACCTTTAAATTCCACTCTAATCCCAGGCTTATTCAGAATACTTTGTGATTTCTCTAAAATGTCTTCCTTGTATTGTAACACAACAAAGGCTTGAGTTCTATCTTCACAGTGTTGGCACTATTATTATCATCAGTATCACTGATTCCTGTGTTGCGACCACCAGTCTTATCTTTCTCACGGTTACAAATTTGTCGGGTGATTGTAGAGTGGTATTATTGATGAGTAAAATAATCTTGGTCCACCTGATTTATTTTTCCAGATCTTCTGTCTTACTTGTAAGTTTCTTGGTCTTGTAACTTTTACATTCTACTAAGCCTACTATGACTGATATAGGCTGAGAGGATTTGAAGTCTAAGTAACGATCTCACTGTGAAGATTTCCGATGAACACTATTCTCTTGACTCACATTTTGTTTAGGGTTTATTCTACAACACAACATAATCAGCATAATTTCGTCACTTTCTAGTTCATTCGTAAATTGGATTGAGTTCATTACTGAATTTGTGTGTGTGAAGCGTTAATCTTTATGCTCCGATTTAAATACTATAGATGTAGTATCTACATATCTAAACCGTATTTTTGAAGCAGGATTAATCGTTACTCTTATATGAGTAGAGCATGTTGAAAATCATAGAGTGGAAAATAGATTTTATGAAGGTTTCGAACAAGTTTTTCTAAAGCAAACCATCAAAAATGAGTACACTTTCACCATGAGACCAGCATTAGTGAGTTATTCAAATCTGCGACGCACAAAACCTAGAGCAATATGGTTAAATGACTTAGCACTTTTGTACTTAACCTTATGCTGCTTTCGGTTGAAAGCTAGAGAATATTTCCACAAACTAAGGTTTAACACATTTGGTAACAATGCTATCATAGACACTAGAGAAAATAATTAAAAACCAGTCTATTGGTTAACTAAATCTACAATATACAGGACTGTTTGCTTAGATGAATTGTTTTTGCTCTACTTCGGTTTGTACCTTATTTACCATGAACAATACGGCCATGTTTTAATTGAGATTTTGCAGTGTACTCAGTTTTTAAAGACAAAATATCTTTCCTATGTGGGTGTTCTGACATTAACTGGACAGCAACTTATCAGCCAAGCGCACAATCAATTACGCTAAATAGTTGATAGGTCCTACGTCAACTGTCATCAATATGCACTATATATATCATTTTTAATCATAAGAGACTTGCTAGTTTAATATGATAAACATCATACTTGGAATAAGCAGTTTCCACTTTTTTCCCTTAAGTTAAAATTATCAAAAGGTCCCCTCACTCCAACCGTGAATTCTCCTGTTTTAGACTTTCAGAACAAAATATCTGAAGTATGTTTGCTTCATTTGAAAGAGTAGTTTTTTATGTTTTCTCTTTATTTGCAATGTAAACTTGACGGGATATGGGCACAGATAAGTGAATTAAATAGAAAACGGTGCAAACTGTGAAGAATAAGGAAACAGCTACACAGGGTGCATTTACGGAGTACTGTAACACAGTCGGTTCCTAAAATCTTTTGGTATAAGGAGTTACCACTGGGTCCTCCAGCTGCTGAGTCTCAGTATCTCTGATACTTCGTAATGTTTACTACGGAAACCTACGGTTTAACCTTCCTGAAAGGTTTCCAGATAATGAAAACCAACGCTTTGAAACAAAATTCAATAACTGATTGAAATACTGTATTACGGAGGACACCAGTTATTGGATTAACGTGCAACCTTTGTGGATTTTCTACAAAATCCCTGAAATTCGGCGTTGACAGTGTTAACTAGGCTCTATTTATCTAAGCTTTTATGAGATAGAAATACTTACATCGGACTTTTGTACATGTAATCTACTGCAGCCAGAGGAATATCTGATTGACACTAAATGTTAACTAAAATGGCACAGATTCGGCTGTTTCGTGCTTCACAGCTGAGATAACACCAAAAAACACTAAAAAACTATCCCGATTCAAGAACCTTATGATTATTCCTACCGTATTTCCATCAGAACGAAAGAAAAGGTTTGTAACTTCACGTTACTCATGGATTATGCCAAATACACAACAAACTTGTAGAATTTTATAGCCATTTGGAAAGATACTAAATCTTTATCCTGTCACATACCTGGTGTCTTTCGTATCATGAAAATGCTTTTGCATGTAATAAACGTCTACTGTTATAACCTGCTTTAGAGATAGAATTCTAGGCTATTGTTGGTGGAAAATCTGTAAACACAGTAGCAATCTAAATCGATTTCTTTTGTTTTTACTTATTTTGTGGTGATGAAAGTAAATAGGTTACTTAGCATGGTATAACATGCTTCTGGATCCAATTTATTTCACTGAAAAGGCTCTTAAAACTATAAATTCTCAATACAATATTTATTTGTGAGTGGTCAGCACTAAGTACTACTTATTCTGTTCAAAGTAATTAAAATGAAAGTTGTTTTAAAATTTTTTCACTTAACTACTTCATATATTGGCCTCAGGAAGACTTTGTAACTTCACTCCAGCCTTTATGACACATATGGTCCTTCAGCTTGATTCTAAATGTAGCTCCTGACAACTAATATAAATATTAGGGAGCTTTTGAAAGCAAAATTAAGTCACTGTTTATCATAACCCTGCTTTTTGAACACGATCTCTAACCAAGTTAAGAATTTTTTAGAAAGCTAGGGCTTCATCAAACAGAATTTTAGACATATAACCTTAACGGATGTTTTTCTTCACAAAGTATCTTTTAATGTATCCAATATGATTTACATATGAACTAAGTATTCTCAAATAAATAGTACTATACAAGGTAATATTAGTGTTGCATAAAGTATGTACTTTTTAAAAAAAATTTGAGTAAATAATATTTGTGAGTTGCTTTCAATGTATTTTTTCCATAATTTTTTGAAATATTTCAACTAAGGGATAATCTTTGTGTCAACTTCTTAGAAGTTCTAAGTTTTAATTTAATTACATACTACTGCAAAGTAAAGTACAAACACAGTAAAATCTCGATTCATACCAGCAAAAGCTAAGCAATGTCCAGATCATAATATAGACATAGTTGGGAAATTGTATCCTATAAAGCTGAGAAATTTAGACATGCAAAAATACATTTACTAATAAAAATTTAGAAGGACAAACTATACTATGTTATATTGATCTTTGGTGACTAGCAAAGGAATCCGGGACGCTCGTTTTGTACTATTTGGAACTCGTCAGCTGGATGCACCTACACATCAGTGAGTGATGTTGTTCCCACTGAGACTGAAACCTACCTGCCGCAACTACCAATGAATGCTCTGGCTAAGTTGTTGGATTGGTGTCGGTGAAGTGGCTTGCCACTTGACTGGTGCTGACAAGACAACCTAATTTGACTAGGTAGAGGAAGTAAAAGTCATAGCAAGGTTTCCGTGGGTGAACCTGCGGAAGGATCATCATCATATATCCTTATGTATATAAAAAACCAAACTGAGGTGTGGGCATGTTTATCTATGCGAAACGTGTGGGTTTCAGGTCCATTCTCATGTCGGTGGTATATAAATACGGTATGCTAAGACATCCCTAATATTAATAACAATAAGATGCATTCTCCTGCTGATGAGACATATATATAACTGGTTCACTAGTTACTAGCCGGTCCTAAGCCCGGATAAAGAAGGAAGGTTGGGCATAGGGCTAGCAACCCTACCCCGCAAAACCAATCTTATCGCTAAGCAAACTTCAAAGAACAGAGACAAATATGAAAAAAACTTATTCCTTGCTGGAATCGGAGGGACGAAATGACACCGGTTGGTGAAAGCCTTCGGGAAGCCAGTCGGCCGATGTGTCTACTCTTCTCTCTGTTAAAGCGGAAGTAAGAAAGTATGAACCTACCAAGGCTGCCCAGATTGCAAAAGAGATGAGAAGGTATAGCATATAAATGCTAGGCTAGGAATCTCCGAAAGTAAATGGAATGGAAGTGGACTCTCTCAACTGTCAATTGCAGAGTCAATAATCTACGCTGATAATGTCACTCAGGCGACAACCACCAGCACACTGAGTTTTGGAGTGGTTGTCATGATGTCCCCAACAGCATCGAAGGCATTCATGCGTGGGAACCAATCTCCTCCTCCAGGATAAAGATCATGACAGTAAGATTCAACTCATGATGCAGGAAAGTCACAGTCATGCAGTACTACACTACGCACCTACAAATAATGTAGATCAAGAGAAGAAGGAGGAATTCTACGAACAACTGCAATCAGTGATGGACAAGACCCCACCCAGGATGGTGACATCAAAATTCTAATGAATGGCAAACTCGGAGCGAATAAGACAGGAAGAGAACTTATCATTGGTCGAGAAGCACTCTGTGGAATGAGTGAGAATGGAAAACTGTTTGCAGACCTCTGCACATTTAATGGTTTGGTGATTGGAGGCGATGCAGTGTGTACAAACACAAAGATATTCACAAGGCAGCAACATGGATTTGATTTCACCAGATGGACACAGAAAAATCAGATCGACTTCATCTCAATGTGAAGAAAGCGGAGACTCAGTCAGCCTACTGGACACAAGATCGGATGAGGAAGGGGAGCAAATGTGGGTTCCCACCACTCACCATCTAGTGTGAGGAACCTATTTTCAAAATCAAGTTGAAAGCCTTCACATAGTTTGGTGACAGACCAAAGTTAAGTTTGAACACACAGAACAGAAACTGCACTGAGGGACGAAACTTCAAAAGACATATTCACGTCTGTCATCAGGAAAAAGTCAGAGACATTAGGCAGCATCCCCAAGGACACTTGCTTTGAAGAACACTGGAACTCTTTGAAGGAGACGTGACGTGGAAGGAAGCCTGCATAAGCATATTAGGAAGGAAAAGGAAGCAAGACAAGAAATGGATATCCACTGACACATGGAAGCTGATAGAGCAAAGAGAGGAAGATGGTAAAGCAGAAGATGAACCGTGAAGTGCAAGGATGAACAACGAAACGAGGAAGTGAACACAACCTATGAAACACTACACTGGACAAAAAAGTGAAGAAGAGTACGCGCAAAGACAAAGGATACTGCTACGACACACTTACAGCCGAAGCAGGACACGGTGCAGGTAGGAAAGATGTGATAGCATTATATCAAATAACCAGGTTACTATCTGAGAAGAGATCAGCACAGAGGGAACCAATGAGAGATAGTGAAGGAAACTTAGTTACCAAAGAAAGAAGACGAAGGAAATGATGGGCAGAACACTTCAAAAAGCTCTCGAATCGACCACCACCTGCAACACATCCAGAATTGCCACAGAATTACCAGTGAACACAAGCCCTCCAGCAAGAGCAGAAGTAAAGTTGTGAACGCCATAAAGTCGCTGAAATACGGTAAAGTAGCAGGACCAAATGGAATTTCACCAGAATCACTGAAAACAGATGCAGAGACGACAAAAGACATGCTCACACCACACCACTACTGCAGAAGGTTTGGAAGAAAGGAAGGGAAGGTACTTGCCAGCTGATTCGAAGGTGGGCTACCTTGTCAAACTTTCAAAGAAAGGAGACCTAAGTCTTTGCAAGGACTGCTACAAAATCATGCTGGTATCCATTCCAAGCAAAATATTAAGCCACATCATCCTGGAGAGACTAAAAATGCACTGGATTCAGAATTACGACCGGAGCAGGCTGGCTAGTTGGATTCAGGAAGTACAAATCATGTGTGGACGAAATTACAACGCTACACTACGCATCATCATAAAACACAGTATAGAACGGCAGTCAACTGGATCTTTGCCTCAACTTCGTCGACGTTAAAAAGGCCTTCGACAGAGTCAGCCGAGGAGAAATTCAGCAGTTGCTTCCACACTACGGAGTGCCATAAACATTTATTAACCTCATTCTACAGCTGTATGACGACGCCACATGCCAAGTGATTCACAATGGGATGCTCAGTGATACCTTTGAAGTGAAGACGGGAGTAAGACAAGGTAGCCGCTTACTATCACCCATAATCTTTCTGACTGTGGTGGACTGGATCATGCAGCAAACCATGAGGAGCAAGAAGATGAGCACACTCAGGCTGGATCGATGAAAACAGCCCGGAAGTTTTGGGTTTCGCCCATGATGATTTCCGTCTAATGTCTTGTCGCACAAACTTGAAGATCTACAGTCAATAACGAACAAGTTGGCAGAAGAGGTGAGGCAGAGAAGACGGGACTTCAAGTGAATGTCGGGAAGACAGAAGTGAAAAAGATATCCAACCAACAACAACAAGCACCAATCACTATGACCGAGAGAAACCTGAAGGAAGTAGTCTCTTTCAACTACAGGTGGCAGAGGCACATATCAGGATGTCAAAGTAGCCAGGATCGGAAAGACAGTAAGACAGGCCTTCCTGCATTAATCTGAAATCAGTGTGGAGATCGACTGCACTCCACTCCACTGCACTCAGCATGAAGCGCGAAGAGTGAACAACATACAGATTCCTAACACTAATTCAGTCAAGTCAGTCCTTCTATGTGGTGGTTCAGAGAATTGGTGCGTTACCAAAAGCGTTTCCAACAAACTGTAGACACACATCAACACCTGCCGCCCACGCTCACTCCATACTGAAGATCATATCAGATCAGATGGATGGCCAGAAAAAATAAGCAACAAGGAACTCTGACTGGCCGGCTCGCTTGCTGACTGACTGACTGACTGACTGACTGGCAACGAACCAATCAACAACCTATCGTCCAACAAATATTCACACGAAAGTGGAGGTGGATTGGATTCGAGATATAGTGAGAAGGTCGATTGGGGACATCACATGCTAGGCCAGGCCAGGCCAGGTGAGGCCCTCGAGTGGAATCCGAAGGGTGAATGAGGAGTTGGGCATCTGATGTGAGGGTGACATGGAGGAGATGGTGTGAGGAAGAAATGAAAGGCTGTGGGCAGTGGTGGAGCCAGGTTGAAAGTGACTGGAGAGAAGAGAGAGTGAAATGGTGACGTACTTCTGAAGCCCTATGTTCCACTTGGGACCTAAGTGACATATTATAATAAAAATTATATATATGTGTATACCTTGGATTCCTATGCTGGTCACCGAAATTGGTATAACACCATGAATATCCGGCAGTATCGTGGCATCCACTCAGGAGCTTATCTGCCAAAAGAGGTCGAGCAATTTGGCCGTGTATAGCGTCGAGAAGTTACAAGCATCATAGCAAAACTTATTCTATGAACTGATTGAAATAGGAAACTGCCAATCATTTTATTCCATCTTGATGAAGCTATATACCATTGATGTGTCGAAATATCCTCGATTTAAACTCAGAAGTTCACTGAACAGGCATAGGAGAAGACATTATCGACAGTAGAAGAAACGTTATGCATTGCCCCTTAGATTTTCATAGGATTATAATCTGAAGTGTATTCATCAAGGAAAAAAGTCCACCAATACTCACAACTTGTGACATTTTAAATGTTGACAAAACTTACATATTTGCCAACTATTTTAAACTGCGAAAGAATTGTGATAGCGGACTTATAAAGAAAGAAAATGTAATCACTACTTGTGCACATGTACCTACACAAAAAAGAAAAGCGAAGAAAGAAGTATGAATATTTTTTATTAAACTTATTACATTTTAAGCATCGTATTCTACTCATACACAAAGCGGATATACAGCTACATATAACTACTATCATTTGTTTGTTTTTCCTGAATTGCAAACAGTCACATGACCTAGTTATGATCAAATCTAATCATGAAATAGGATTATATAACGTGATCATAAGTTTGTGCATTTACTGAACTTAAACATCATGATTATTGAACCAAAATCGATATTTTGTTTGTTTTCTTCATTCTGCTGCCATATGGTTGGTGCTAGTGTTTATATTTTTGTGTTTGCTGTGTGATTGGTAAAAAATGGGATAGTGATGTAGCAGTGGTGGCAGTATCAGTATTAGAAGTAGTAGTAGTAGTAGTAGTAGTAGTAGTAGTAGTGTTGATTATACCCACAAGACTAGTTGGTCAACTAACAGTAATGGGTGGTGCTCATCTGTTTCTATCTATTCACAGTTTGTTAGTGCACTAGAGATTTAACAAGGAGATCGAGTTGTTCAAATCGCCCTCCGTTTATTTTACTACATTTAAGCAAGAAAAACGAACATCAATTAAAATTTTGGGTGAACGAAACTACAAAATTCTATGAAATGAAGAGACTGGCTGACCTATGAATGGCATCTATGAAATGAATGAAATTTTGTAAGCTCCTTTCACGTGCGTTATTTATTAACTTTTATATATATATATATATATATATATATATATATATGTCTACTCATACAGTGTCACTGCCTAAATATCATATTGAGCATGATGCTGAATCGATATTTAAAGTAGGCAAGGTAGCTCAATCATCTCCACATTCATCTCTTAAGGGAAAATAAAGTCATATATCTGGAACTGTTATCTAACAAGGTAAGCAAACCAGACATCTAACGCAATGTAAAAAGATAACTAGAATTTTTTTTTCTGGCAAAAACAAAGTGCCTTTTGCTTGAATTTCAATCCTCTATGTTCATAATTGATCGGTATAACAGACCAATTAAGACATCTTTGACTATAGTCCTAAGTGAACTGTCGAAATCCCTACGTGATCATTATTTCTGTTGCTTTTAAAGTTGCTAACTTCCAAAGACATCCTAACCCATCTGCGGGTGACATGCAGTATATATTGAGTCGTTTACAAAAGCAGACTGTTTGTGGTGGTCACTCTTGTTGTCCCATTATCCCAGTGTTATATTCCCCTGAAGAAATAAAATTTAACGTCATGTGACTGTGTAAGAACACGTATGTGAAATAAAAACGGATTGTTTTACAGCCACGTCAGTTGGAGGGGTATGAATACCAGATAGATAGTAAGTGAGTGAATATATTTTTCACTTTGTCTTCAGGATATTTGTGTCATAGGATAATTCGATAAAGGGGACATAATTCTGACTAAACAAGGCTGCATATTTAAGTAAATGTAACATACTCTGATAGTAAAGTCATAAGGATGCTGAAAGTTTCATTTTTCTGAATGTAGTTATCATTTTATTATGGTTTTTGATATCCATTTATCTATCTGTTAAGCTGTGAAAATAATGCAGTTTCTATTAGAAGCACGACAGCTTTTGTTGCACTAACAGGTTGTTTCTCTTTCTCACTATGGGCAAAATTTTCATTTCACTCTCAATCATCATTCAATATTAATACTAGTCCTGCCAAGTCACGGCTATCTGAGATAGTCAAAATGAAAATCTTCAATATGTATGCATTTACATGTTAAAACTGCTTGTAAGTACTGTCATTATTCAGATTGATAAGACAAAGTATTTGAAAAAAGCGCACATATTCTCCTCATAGTTTTCTGTTCAGCGTTTTACTCAAACGTTTTCTTACTTAGTTTATAATGATGCAAGACGTTTACTTTCAGAAGATGACATTTCATTGGGATTTTTGAAGGGATTGTAATGTAGCGGTGTTGTGATCTCCAGTAGGTCAGTCATCTCTCAAATGATAACGAAAGTGATACTGAGTATGATAATATTAAATTAGTATCAACTAGTACCAGGAATATTTTCGTAAAAACACATGAACTGGTCAGCGTTTTCGTTTTCTCAGATTCACGCCAACTCAATATAAAAAACACCTGATCAAATGGTTGAGTTACAGAATAAGAAATACATGTTCTGATGACTGTATTGAAGAAGAAACAGATAAGCTGAAGATGACATTGCATTAAGGAGGTTGGTTATTCACTAAACTTTATAAATAAATACGTATTGAGGGATGATAAAGAAGGATAATATTGCTAAGAAGACTTCATACCTTAGGCTAAGTTTGAAAGGTGATATTTTCTATGATATCGTAACAGACTGACTGAGTAGATTAGCCGAAAAGACATTCACTACAACAAAACATTTTATCAACTTCCCAACCTAACCATTATTGACACACAAAACGGAGGGCAGGTTACCAATGGTGATCGCTTCAATGTGCATTTATGAGTTTAGCTGCTTCTGTGGAGCTGGTACATAGACCATACCCTAAAGACTATATTCGTGCTCCCTCACAAACATGTACCATCTTGGTTGGGAAACGGAATGAAAAAAAGCATCAGCAGTGCAGTCCTTTCTCATTTAGTAGATACTGGATGCTAAATCAAGGCAGATCACGTCTTTTCTATAATATTTCATGCCCCTTTCAGTTTTCTAAAGGGGTACGACTACATTTTTTATTTATAACCAAAGCTTTAGGTATCGATACAAGAAAACCTGATCTATGTGTTCAAAAGGAATATGTTAATTCTCTTTGGCTAACTTGGTCCACTATACGGTCAACACATTCTTCAACAAATTTCCAACTAAAAATTTCATATTTTAACCTCTCGTCCCTTTCTTCTACTTCGTCTGTCTCGTTTCGCTGATAACTATCCGTTTTCTGATGCCATTACTTTTATGACCTTGTTTATTCCTGCCATTACCAGTATCCATTACACAATTGACAAACCAGACTGGCCACTATTCCACTTGATAAAAACTTACATCCATTTGATTTCATCTCCATTAACCCATCACACTATTTCGACACTGAAATAATTTTACACTATGTCTAACTGGCTATTGTACCTCACCTATCATCATGAATTTATAACTATAGATCCTGAAGAGGAGGGTCCTGAAAACAATTTTTCATTCAAATTATTCTTGTTGTGAACATTCTGTGGGATTAATCATGTAACTACAATTAGTTGACTGTCTGTTTTCCATACGCGACTGGAGAAAAGCTTAATGGTATCTAGCATTTACTATTTCAACTAATTTTCTGTAAGTATTGGCTACTGAAATGTCTTTCTGTACACCATTTCGATAAGAACAAACATCTGTCGATCAGACTCGAGATGAGCATCGGTGCTCATATACACCTTGCGGTTACATTCATATTAGAAGAGCGAAATATTGTAATTGTTGATTTATGCTTGCACGTGAAATGGGATAAAAGTGATAAGGCAATTCTAAGTGCATCTGTCTTCATGTTCACAAACTATGCTATACATACTGATATAAACTTGATATATGGGTTAAAAGAGTATTTCAACAGTGTAAATCCCACCACCTGAAAAAATGTCTTTATGATCTGTTCATTTTGTCCACTTTTGCTAAGTAATATGAATGTTTAATTCCTCTAAATGTAAGACAGTTTGAAAACTTTACCGGCTTGCTTGAAACTAAGCTTACACGGGTTCAATAAAAATCTGCTGCCACCTAATTTTCTCTGTACACATATAAAATTAACATTCTTAAAGAGTTGATGATTGAAGAAAAGATGAAAACCTGGATTATGGCACTTACGATGTGAAGCAATACCCTATAGATTTATTCTTGGATACTTTTTCAAATGATATACGCGACGAAGTTGCTGACCCGACTGTAACTTTACTTTAGTCACCTCCAGTTATCTGGACCTCAGCTCTTTGAATTCTGCGACCACCAAAGCTTTTATTTCCCCTTCAAACATCATCCTGTATCAATAGTACCAGCCTGAGAAACAGCTATCTCAGATAGTTGCAGCATAAATAAGCATTGCTCTTTCTAAATGATGAAGTGATAATATCCAATCAGGAATATATTCATTTGAGCCTTATTGGCAGTTAGCATTGGTCAGGTTACCTTTTTAGTCTGCAGAAATGTTTTCTTGAATATGTCAGTTGTTTTTTGAATCATGAGGGATGAAACTGTCATTTAACGGGCACTCCTGCAAATTTTATCATTAGCTTTATTATAGAGCAGAAGTGGTTTTGTTAAAACCAATTCTTATACATTATAGGTAGTAAAACTTACCATCGTGTCCCATGAATTTTTCTCTCATTTGAAATTGGTAAAAAAGTTGAGTTTTCACGAAAGTTGTCCAGTTTATCTACTTGCTGACTAAACCTTCTGATACAAATTTCCTTAACAGTTTGGTGGTGCTGAATGCCATTGATTGTCATAATTTCAGGGAATAGACCGATCTTGGCGAACCTTCTAAGCTCCTAGCTTCCTTCAGCTTCAGCTATCATGCCAACATGCTAATATCTGTGTAGCTAGACAACTTCTACGGAGTATTTAAGCTTGTCATTTTTTTGGTTGAAACAAGAAATTAAAATTTGTTTGTTTCGAAAAAGCGGCCAAAGAAGGTTGGGGATGAACTACTGTTTTCAAAAATTACTTGAACACTTAGAAGGTGTCTGGCTATCGCTAAAGCTTGAAAAAATTCACATCAACTAATGCTTGATTATTTATTGGCACTTGTAATTTCCCGTTGATATACTGGGTCCACCTAGGTCAACCTCTGTTGCCAGATAGGCTCCTATATGGATGTCTTGATTCTGACTAGATATTAATTGCAGTTTCGTCTGTTAGGTGCCCATCAACGGAATCCAGAACATGCATTTTGTCCTATTTGGGACTCATCAGCTGGATGGGTTTGTCCCTAATTTGAGTACATACTTAGTAAAGTGATCTTATAAAACTCGGTGAAATAAGTGATGACAAAGTAACCTGGTGCGTGTATGAAACTACAACGACTGACTGACTATCAGAGTTCTCAGCATGGCTATTATTTTCACCTACATCCTGTACACTTTTCATCTTAAATTTCGAAATCACTTTTTGCACGGATATTCGTTCATTATTTTTTCGCAGTCATGTGCGTATGTTGTCTGAACTGCATTCTAATCATATCTCATTAGCATTGAATTTGACCAATCGACTATTACGTTTAACAGTAAAATTAATGCGGTACTCTACATGGAAAATTGAAAAACACCTAGCTGAGGTACAGACCTTAATGCACTGATGTTTGACGTAACAGAATTTTTAATAGGGGCAAAGATATATCAAGAAATACGAAGGCAGTTATGCTTATCAGGTGTGGAAAAGTTTAAAAGTTCAGAGTTATATACGTTTGTGCAGGCTGTCAAATAAGCTTCAGGATGAACTTGATTACTGCTTGAGGTTAATAAGTATAGGATTTGTAGTTAATAAGAAAACACTTCTCACCGTCAACCGGATAACTCTTAAAGGTTTACTAGTACTCGATAGGTGCAATGTCATAGTTCTGAATTTTGCAGTGAAAGGTTATGAGCATACCTAAACACTCAACCAGCAACTGGAGCTCCCTTCATGCACGTAGTACTGTTCAGTAATGGACAGATGTTTTGAAATATATTACCGTTCTTGTTAGAAACGTACATTTGATTTAAACTCCAACAGCCTATTTATTGTATACGTATATATGGCTTCTTATGTCTGAAGAAAACATGTAGAAGATAACATATGTAAACCCATGTATCTGTGTGTGTACTCGCAGTTATATAAATATGGATAAAGACATACAGCACCGGTATTGAGCAGATTACAAGAGAAGCAAATAACAAACGATTGACTTTCACCTGATACACAACTTACTTAGCTTAAAGTTCAAATCACGTACATGTACAAGCAAAACGAGTGCGTATGTGTGTGTGTGTGTGTGTTGTAAAAGAATGAGTGCACACACGAAACTTGAAGACTTACTTAAGATACTTAATATTGAAACTAATATAATATACTGTAAAATTATGACTGATTGAGGTCATTGAACACAATGATGAAATGAAAAATCAGGTTCTTAGATAATCAGAGACAATGTTGTATAAGGTCAATAGATAATTACCAATGCTTTGTGCAACTTGGCTTAGTAGAATCAGTGCAGAGATCAAAATTTTCAATTGTTCTATCATCTAAACATTTTTTTTCTTTAAACAATAGCTTCATCCAACCATGTGATATGAAAGACGTTAACTAATGAAGCATAATTATCTCATGTTTGTCACTGTTGCATCTATCTATCCTATGGTTTATAAACTACAGCTTATCTGATAACATTCTGTTAGCTGTGCTGTACGAAAAGTTCTAGGATTTAACTATCAACAGAATGATTGTGTTTAGACAAAGCCACAAGGACGTAATTTTCCGAAAAAAGCGGTATCATTTTATTTCACCAATAGGGCATAAGATAATTCAAAAATCAGGAAATCAGTGATCTTGAGTTGTAGAACCAAATTAGAGATAATTCATACAACATGTAAGACAACTAATTGTACAGGAGGGTGAGAAGTGTAAGAAGGGAAAAATAGTAAAAATGAATAAATACTGAGTTATTTAATTCAGATGAAAATGAAACAGGATGAAATCGTAGTCACCATGGAAGTGAGAGATTAACAACTTGTGGTAGCACGTATACTGGAAGCATTTAGAGAAGGGCAGCCATTTAGTACGTTGAGCATATCTCCAAGAATCTATGCTGGAAAGGAAGTAGAATTCTAATCAGCGCGAGTGCTAGACACCTTGTGGACAGTGTAAATCAGGTTGAAACTTCTGGCATTTTTAGAATAATAAACCTACAGAAAGTATCTGGATTACTGCGCTTTGCAGAAGTGATTGCAGTAAAAAGTTTTCAACCTGACCTGTGCATACAGAAGAACAGTCTAGTTAATCCCTCACTCTCTAGGTAACTATTATTTAATCCCATTTCATTTTCATCTGAATTACACAACTTTATTTATTTTCCTAATTTTTTTTACTTCTTACATTTCTCATCCTTCTGTACAATTAGTTCTCTAACATGTATGAATTACCCTAATTTGGTTCTACAAATCAAGATCAGTGATCTCCTTATTTTTGAAATGTCTTATGTTCTAATAACCCTTGAACAGTATACACGTGAGAAGTATTAGTGAAATAAAAAGATGTCACTTTTTTCCCAAAATTCAGTCATTCATGACTGGTAAAAATTCATCTGGGAATCTATCCACCTGTTCTTCGTATGCTACTGTGAAGTGCGGCAACCTGATCCGATGCACTGGTGTATGAGGTTCTACGTTTCTTTTTCTGTCTGTCTATTTGTCTCACATACAACTGTCGACTGGTGTTTAGGTGAGCGGTGAGCTTCCTCACTTAGGATTTAGTTTTATACTTGCACCTGCAAGACAGCGAGAACTATCCAGTGAAGTTCCAGAAACCTGAAGGGTAGACTTTAGTGGTGCTCTATATTAATCAGCTGAGGTCAAGTGAATAACCACAATGAGATCCTGAGTGCTTGTTTCCAGAATATAAATCATCACGCCTTGAAACAGCGAAGTCTCCGATCATGCGAAATTTTATTCACTTTTATGAATGTTGTGGACATTAAAACCCAATATACATGGTTTGAAGCCTCATTTCGGAAGGCTGACAAAGATCTTTTGAGAAACCTAATCGTTTTCGCTAGCTGTCAAGACACTAAAAGTTAAAAACAGCTTTGGAGAAAATTGTAAAGGCAAAGAAGTAGAAAGCTGACCATGCCAAGATAGGATCAAAGTGTGCTGCCTATACCGTTAACAGTCATTTTTCTAAATGCCAGTAAAAGAAACTGAATTTAAAGGGGAAGTTTTATCGACTTGGATACAAGATCGAAGAGCTCAAGTCCCCAATGACGTTCGTGAAGGTTTTGAATTTGGATTTACCTTTACTTGAAGAATAGCATTTTTCATCGGCATCAAAAATCTATAGGATGAGAAGGAGTGTGCCAATTTTTGTCTGACACTTTCTAATTTTATCACCTAGTGAACAGAAGCTACTATCAGCTTGTAGTGCTAGTAAACTTCAGTAAACCCAAACTTTAGAAACCTGTCACACATTAAATTAGTCGCACTACAATATGTACCTTTTTTTGTCAAACCACCATATAAAGGATGTTTGTGGCACTGAAAAAGCTCAATAAGTAGCCTTTCCGGCCAATATTTGCATATGCAAACAATATCACCACAACAGCAAACAAAGTGCTGATTGAAGTTTCGACTAATTCCTGTTTATTGGTAACGATATTCCACAAAGCAACAGCTTAAGTGGTGATGAATATAAATTATTGTGAAAGAGTTTATCAAAAATAATCATGAAAGAATTTTGAAATGTTACGGAACACGAGTATTAAAAATAAATCAATTCACAGAGTCCACATCACAAATAAACAGTAAAAAAGCTATGCCACGCAAATGTTGATGTATTTGGTTACAGAAATATTAATATTATTATACATCCATTACAATCCTAATAGAATATAGCGCTTAAGTAGCACGTCTCCAGTCCACTCTGTTCTCTGAAATCTTTTGAACCTGGCTACACGACAGCTCACAACCTCCCATTTCTTCCTCGCACAATCTCCTCCATGTCACTATCGGCACCGACGCCCAACTCGTCGTCTCCCATCGGGGTTCCACTCGAGAGAGTGGCCTGGCGCGTGATATCCTCAGTCGGCCTTCTCAGTGTATGCCCAATCCATTTCCACTTCATTCCAGTGCATATTTGTTGAGCGATAGGTTCTTGGTTGGCTCATTCCCAGAGTTCCTTGTTGCTTATTCTTATTATTCTGGCAATCCATCTGAGCTTCAGTAACGAGCCAGCGTAGGCAGTTGTTGATGAATATCTCTGGTGGTTTGTTGGAAATGCTTTTCGTAACGCACCAAGTCTCTGAGCCATACAGAAGCACTGACTTGACTGGATTGGTGTTGGAAATCTGGATCTTGTTCCATATGCTGAGTGCAGTGAAGCAGATCTCCACACTGATTTCAGGCTAATGAACGCCTGTCTTGCTTTTCCGATCCTGGCTGACTTTGACGTCCTCGTCCGTGCTGCCTGTAGTTGAAACAGTGCTGCCTAGATAGGTGAAGGAGGCTACTTCCTTTAAGTTTCTCCCGTTGATGGTGATTGGAGTTTGTTGTTGTTGCTGGTGTTGTTGTCTGGGTATCTTCATCACCTCTGTCTTCTCTACGTTCACTTGAACTCCCGTCTCTGCTGCCTTGCCTCGCCTCTTCTGTCAACTTGTTAGTTTTCGCCTACAGATCTTCAAGTTTGTGTGACATTAGACACAAGTCATCGGCGAAGTCTAAATCTTCTAGACTCTGTTTCGCGGTCCAGCGTATCCCCCTCTTCTCGTTCCTCACTGTTTGTTGCATGATCCAGTCCACTACAATCAGTAATATCATGAGTTATAGCAGGCAGCCTTATTTTACTCCTGTCTTCACTTCAAAGGCATCACTGAGCTTTCCATTGTGGATCACTTGGCATGTGGCGTCTTCATATAGTTGTTGAATGAGGTTGATAAAGGTTTGTGGCATTGTAAAAGCTTTATCAACTTGAATTTGAGAAGAAAACAACTGTTGGAACAGAATAACATGATGCTGTTTTATTTTCCTGATATATCACCAGCTGCTTACATGCAATATCTAAGAATCATATACGAAACGTTTTCGCATGTTTAATACAATAAACATTAGGTCGATCAACGGGAAACAACACTATGTGGTAAGGAATAAAGGTAATCAGATAAGATTAGAGAGATGTAATCATCAGAAGTCAATATTTAGTATGATGCATCACACAGGTAATGTAACAGTCAGACCAGTCGATGAGAATCAAAAAGGAAACTATGTTAGGATGAAATTGGCTAATGGAGAGGATCGGGAAATTCTGCATAAATCCAAAAGAAGACAACGTCATTAGATAAAATGAAGATGCAAAAGCTTGAGTCACTCGGATGAAGTACGACTGATAACTACTTCCTCTTGAAAGCGCGAATATAGTTTCAAGTATCTGATAGCTAGGACCTCAGCAAACTTCATTGATTTACGTTCATAATTCCCTTTGTGGCCTCAAAGACAAGATATTCAGCGAAGAGAACTCTTTTCAACTAATTTATTCTCAAGCTGTACATTCATGTATATATATGCTATTTAAAGACTGTAACCTGTGAGGAAGATTTAACTTAATTAATGAGGGGTTGAAACAATAATAATGATGATAATTATAATGTTACTAATTGATGACGTAAAGGTCGAATGATAACAAAAAAGTGGTTGCGTAAGATTTCCAAGTCAATTGTAAAGAAGGATGAGAAGTGTGAGAAGGGAAAAATAATAAAAAATAAATAAATACCAAGTTATTTAATTCAGATGAGAATGAAACAGGATCAAATTATAGTCACCAAGACAGTGAGAGCAATTCCAAGGAATTCAAAGGAATTCCAACGAACTACTTGAGACAGCTATTAATGAGATGTATTTTTAATGTGCAATTTAGTTTCGATGGTGAGATTTGCCGACAAAATGATGGGATTGCAATGGGATCCCCAATGGAACCTCAAATGGGAGATTGTTCCATGTCAAAACTAGAAAATCCTATTCTTATCCAACCTATTAAGGATTTTGACATCTATAAACGATATATGGATGATATTTATTTTCCTTATTTGCGACTTAACTATTGATCTGGATGACATCCTATGCGGGTTTAACAATTTTCACTCAGCGTTGGAATTCACTATTGAGAAGCAATTGGAATAAACTATTCCTTTCCTTGAGGTGCTGATTACGAGACGTAGCAATGGAACGCTGAAAAGATCCATCTACAGGAAACCCACATGGAAAGGACAACTCACTAATTTCTATAGCTTGTTGCCGATCATGAGGAAGAGTAACCTCATCCACTCTGCCATCGAACACGTGATATTTGTAGCACGGACTGTGACTAAGTTGAACTTCACTTTCTAAGAAGGACGCTCTCGAAAAACGGCTATCCTGGCCGATTTATCGATAAGAATATGCCAGAAACACCTGCGAAACCAGTCACCAGCTCCCTTTCATAAAAAAGACTTTGTTCATGAACCTGAACTTCAAAGATGATGCAGCATCAGATATCCTGAAAAATCGTCTTTCCAGATTAATTAGTAGAACTTTTTTTCTCAGCAAAACTCCACTTGATCTTTACCAGTCGTAAATTGTTCTCCGTTTGTATTAAAGACAATATCCCTCGACAGGCCACATCCATGTGTATCTACCAGTCCACCTGCTCTTGTGGAGCAAGGTACATCGGTCGTAGTCAGAGATTGCTGTCAACACGTATACGAGAACATATTCCGGCCTGAATTTATAAGGGTCAAATGAAATGCATCAAAAGTTCTATCCTTTAGCATTTAATCGGTTCCAACCATTCAGCCGATCCAAACAAGGATTTCAAGGTTGTCTACGAAATTCGCCCAAACACCTCATGTTTCTTCCGTGTTCAGCTTCTAATAACAGCAGAGATCTTGGCTATCCATGGTCCGATTTTGACCTTTGAGTGCAAAAGAATTATGAATAGTCTTTGTCTTTAAATTTGCCTTTATTTATTTCAGTCTTCTTACGCTTCGTTCTCTTTTTTCGTTTCCACCCCTTCCCCTATTTTGTCAGACTAAACTTCGTACTCTTATATCGTCATTATCACTTTATTTTTTATATCTAATTGTTTCCGGTGTTATTTTATTTTATCTTCCGAATAATCGTAACTTTTAACAAAACATTTCAATTTGCTCTAACAAACTTGTCTCACATATATTACCTAATCCTTTGATTTGAAGGTATCCTGACCAACAGTTGACTGGATGGTCTGAAAAAACCTGGGCACCGAGTTAGTATGATTCATTGTATAGGATAAATTTTTACTTGTGTAATCCCGGCGTAGTTTATTAGAACAAATAACATAATAAACAAATCCTTTGATTGTTAACTAACGTTCTAACCTCTATTTAATCTATATGCACTTTATAAAAGATTTGAGAATCTTACGTAGCCCCTTTTTGTTATCATTCGACCTTTACGTAATCAACTAGCAACATTATAATTATAATCACCCTTACTTTTCTTTGTCTCCAATTATTTAAGTTTAGTCTTCCTTACGGATTACAGTCTTTATATATATATATATATATATATATATATATATATATATATATATATATATATATATATATATATGAATGTACAGCTTGAGAATAAATTCGTTGAAAAGAGTCCTCTTCCCTGAATAAGTTGTCTTTGATGTCACAATGGGAATCATAAACTTAAATTCAATGAAGTTTTAGACGGATATTCAGATTATCTATGGCAAGAAATAATTTCTGAATTCACTCCCCACCTTGTAATGAAACTATAACGTTTAGTAATGTACTCAAAATCTATGCTGAGGGTCATCTTCATTAATTCCACTTTCCTGTTTGAATATCTGGAATCAATCACTGTCACGAGATAAATGCGTGCTTATATATTTCTGTAAAACCTCGCCTGGTTAACTAGTTCACAAGTTACCAGCCAGTCCTAAGCCCGGGTAAAGAAGGAAGGTTGGGCATAGGGCTAGCAACCCTACTCCGATATTGTCACTCAGACGACAACCATGAGCACACTGAGTTTTGGAGTGGCTATCATGATGTCCCAGGAACATCGAAGGCTCTCATGCAGTAGGAACCAATCTCCTCCAGGATCATGACAGAAAGGTTCAACTCAAAAGGAAGGAAGGTTACAATCATACAATGCTACGCTATGCAACTACAAATAATGCAGAGCAAGAGAAAAAGGAGGAATTCTACAGGCAACCCCAATCAACACTGGACAGGACCCCACCCCAGTTGACGACATCAAAATTCTAATGGGTGACATGAATGCAAACTGGGAGTGGACAACATAGGAAGAGAAATAACCATGGGTCGAGAAGCACTCGGTGAGGTGATGAACGAGAATGGAGAATTGTTTGCAGAATTCTGTGCATTCAATGATTTGGTGATTGGAGTCAGGCAGTGTGTTCAAGCACATAGGTATCCACAAGTCAGCGACATGGATTTGATTTCACCAGACACCAGGGCACACTAAAAATCACATCGACTTCATCTCAATCTGAAGAAAGTAGAGATGCAGTCTACTTAACACAAGGTCAAGAAGAGGAGTAGATGTAAGTTCAGACCACTCACTATCTAGTGCAAGGAACCTTCGAAATCGAATTGAAAGCCTTCAAAGAAGTCGGTGATAGACCACAGTTGAAGTTCAACACCCAGAACCGAAATTTCAAAGGACATCTTCACGTCAGCCATCAAGACAAAATGGGATATATCGAGCGAAATCCCTGGAGAACCTGTGTGAATGAACACTGGAAGTCTTTAGAAGAGATGTGGAAAGAAACCTGCATTGCCGTATTAGGAAGGAAGAAGAAAGAAGATGAGGAATGGATCTCGATGGACACATGGAAGCTGATAGAGGAGGGAGAGGAGGATGGTGAAGCAGAAGATGAACCAGTGCAAGGATGAACAAGGAGAAGATGAACTGAGTAAAAGGTGCAAAACGCTGGACGAAGAAGTGAAGAAGAGTGCACGGAAACACAAAAGACACTTCTACGACATACTGGCAATTGAAGCAGAACAGGCTGCTGGTAGGAGCAAAAGAGACCTGACAACATTATATCAAATAAGTAGGTTACTATCTGTGAAGTGATCAATACAGATGAGATCAAAGAAAGATAGTGGAGGAAACTTAATCACAACCAAGGACGGAAACAAAGGAAACGATGGGCTGACCACTTCAAAAAGCTCTTGAATCGACCACCACCACCTGCACTTCGTCCAGAAATATTACCAGTAGCCCAGCCACAGAACTACCAGTGAACACAAGTCCTCCGACGAAAGTCGAAGTCCTGAACGCCATAAGGCTACTGAAATTTGGTCAGGCAGCAGAACCAGATGGGATCTCGCCAGAAGCAATGAGGGTAGATGCAGGGACAACAACGGACATGCACACACCACTACTGCAGAAGGTTTGGAAGAAAGGAAGGAAAAGTACTTGATGGTTGATTGGAAGAAAGGTTATCTTGTAAAAATCTGAAAAGAGGGAGACCTCAGTGTTTACAAGAACTGGGACGGAATCACGCTCCTCTCCACACCAAGCAAAATATTAAGCCGCATGCTACTGGATAGACTAAAGGATGCACTGTATTCAAAACTACGATCGGAGGAAACATGAGGTGTTTGGGCGAATTTCGTAGACAACCTTGAAATCCTTGTTTGGATCGGCTGAATGGTTGGAACCGATTAAATGCTAAAGGATAGAACTTTTGATGCATTTCATTTGACCCTTATAAATTCAGGCCGGAATATGTTCTCGTATACGTGTTGACAGCAATCTCTGACTACGACCGATGTACCTTGCTCCACAAGAGCAGGTGGACTGGTAGATACACATGGATGTGGCCTGTCGAGGGATATTGTCTTTAATACAAACGGAGAACAATTTACGACTGGTAAAGATCAAGTGGAGTTTTGCTGAGAAAAAAAGTTCTACTAATTAATCTGGAAAGACGATTTTTCAGGATATCTGATGCTGCATCATCTTTGAAGTTCAGGTTCATGAACAAAGTCTTTTTTATGAAAGGGAGCTGGTGACTGGTTTCGCAGGTGTTTCTGGCATATTCTTATCGATAAATCGGCCAGGATAGCCGTTTTTCGAGAGCGTCCTTCTTAGAAAGTGAAGTTCAACTTAGTCACAGTCCGTGCTACAAATATCACGTGTTCGATGGCAGAGTGGATGAGGTTACTCTTCCTCATGATCGGCAACAAGCTATAGAAATTAGTGAGTTGTCCTTTCCATGTGGGTTTCCTGTAGATGGATCTTTTCAGCGTTCCATTGCTACGTCTCGTAATCAGCACCTCAAGGAAAGGAATAGTTTATTCCAATTGCTTCTCAATAGTGAATTCCAACGCTGAGTGAAAATTGTTAAACCCGCATAGGATGTCATCCAGATCAATAGTTAAGTCGCAAATAAGGAAAATAAATATCATCCATATATCGTTTATAGATGTCAAAATCCTTAATAGGTTGGATAAGAATAGGATTTTCTAGTTTTGACATGGAACAATCTCCCATTTGAGGTTCCATTGGGGATCCCATTGCAATCCCATCATTTTGTCGGCAAATCTCACCATCGAAACTAAATTGCACATTAAAAATACATCTCATTAATAGCTGTCTCAAGTAGTTCGTTGGAATTCCTTTGAATTCCTTGGAATTGCTCTCACTGTCTTGGTGACTATAATTTGATCCTGTTTCATTCTCATCTGAATTAAATAACTTGGTATTTATTTATTTTTTATTATTTTTCCCTTCTCACACTTCTCATCCTTCTTTACAATTGACTTGGAAATCTTACGCAACCACTTTTTTGTTATCATTCGACCTTTACGTCATCAATTAGTAACATTATAATTATCATCATTATTATTGTTTCAACCCCTCATTAATTAAGTTAAATCTTCCTCACAGTTACAGTCTTTAAATAGCATATATATACATGAATGTACAGCTTGAGAATAAATTAGTTGAAAAGAGTTCTCTTCGCTGAATATCTTGTCTTTGAGGCCACAAAGGGAATTATGAACGTAAATCAATGAAGTTTGCTGAGGTCCTAGCTATCAGATACTTGAAACTATATTCGCGCTTTCAAGAGGAAGTAGTTATCAGTCGTACTTCATCCGAGTGACTCAAGCTTTTGCATCTTCATTTTATCTAATGACGTTGTCTTCTTTTGGATTTATGCAGAATTTCCCGATCCTCTCCATTAGCCAATTTCATCCTAACATAGTTTCCTTTTTGATTCTCATCGACTGGTCTGACTGTTACATTACCTGTGTGATGCATCATACTAAATATTGACTTCTGATGATTACATCTCTCTAATCTTATCTGATTACCTTTATTCCTTACCACATAGTGTTGTTTCCCGTTGATCGACCTAATGTTTATTGTATTAAACATGCGAAAACGTTTCGTATATGATTCTTAGATATTGCATGTAAGCAGCTGGTGATATATCAGGAAAATAAAACAGCATCATGTTATTCTGTTCCAACAGTTGTTTTCTTCTCAAATTCAAGTTGATAAAGCTTTTACAATGCCACAAACCTTTATCAACCTCATTCAACAACTATATGAAGACGCCACATGCCAAGTGATCCACAATGGAAAGCTCAGTGATGCCTTTGAAGTGAAGACAGGAGTAAAATAAGGCTGCCTGCTATAACTCATGATATTACTGATTGTAGTGGACTGGATCATGCAACAAACAGTGAGGAACGAGAAGAGGGGGATACGCTGGACCGCGAAACAGAGTCTAGAAGATTTAGACTTCGCCGATGACTTGTGTCTAATGTCACACAAACTGAAGATCTGTAGGCGAAAACTAACAAGTTGACAGAAGAGGCGAGGCAAGGCAGCAGAGACGGGAGTTCAAGTGAACGTAGAGAAGACAGAGGTGATGAAGATACCCAGACAACAACACCAGCAACAACAACAAACTCCAATCACCATCAACGGGAGAAACTTAAAGGAAGTAGCCTCCTTCACCTATCTAGGCAGCACTGTTTCAACTACAGGCAGCACGGACGAGGACGTCAAAGTCAGCCAGGATCGGAAAAGCAAGACAGGCGTTCATTAGCCTGAAATCAGTGTGGAGATCTGCTTCACTGCACTCAGCATATGGAACAAGATCCAGATTTCCAACACCAATCCAGTCAAGTCAGTGCTTCTGTATGGCTCAGAGACTTGGTGCGTTACGAAAAGCATTTCCAACAAACCACCAGAGATATTCATCAACAACTGCCTACGCTGGCTCGTTACTGAAGCTCAGATGGATTGCCAGAATAATAAGAATAAGCAACAAGGAACTCTGGGAATGAGCCAACCAAGAACCTATCGCTCAACAAATATGCACTGGAATGAAGTGGAAATGGATTGGGCATACACTGAGAAGGCCGACTGAGGATATCACGCGCCAGGCCACTCTCTCGAGTGGAACCCCGATGGGAGACGACGAGTTGGGCGTCGGTGCCGATAGTGACATGGAGGAGATTGTGCGAGGAAGAAATGGGAGGTTGTGAGCTGTCGTGTAGCCAGGTTCAAAAGATTTCAGAGAACAGAGTGGACTGGAGACGTGCTACTTAAGCGCTATATTCTATTAGGATTGTAATGGATGTATAATAATATTAATATTTCTGTAACCAAATACATCAACATTTGCGTGGCATAGCTTTTTTACTGTTTATTTGTGATGTGGACTCTGTGAATTGATTTATTTTTAATACTCGTGTTCCGTAACATTTCAAAATTCTTTCATGATTATTTTTGATAAACTCTTTCACAATAATTTATATTCATCACCACTTAAGCTGTTGCTTTGTGGAATATCGTTACCAATAAACAGGAATTAGTCGAAACTTCAATCAGCACTTTGTTTGCTGTTGTGGTGATATTGTTTGCATATGCAAATATTGGCCGGAAAGGCTACTTATTGAGCTTTTTCAGTGCCACAAACATCCTTTATATGGTGGTTTGACAAAAAAAGGTACATATTGTAGTGCGACTAATTTAATGTGTGACAGGTTTCTAAAGTTTGGGTTTACTGAAGTTTACTAGCACTACAAGCTGATAGTAGCTTCTGTTCACTAGGTGATAAAATTAGAAAGTGTCAGACAAAAATTGGCACACTCCTTCTCATCCTATAGATTTTTGATGCCGATGAAAAATGCTATTCTTCAAGTAAAGGTAAATCCAAATTCAAAACCTTCACGAACGTCATTGGGGACTTGAGCTCTTCGATCTTGTATCCAAGTCGATAAAACTTCCCCTTTAAATTCAGTTTCTTTTACTGGCATTTAGAAAAATGACTGTTAACGGTATAGGCAGCACACTTTGATCCTATCTTGGCATGGTCAGCTTTCTACTTCTTTGCCTTTACAATTTTCTCCAAAGCTGTTTTTAACTTTTAGTGTCTTGACAGCTAGCGAAAACGATTAGGTTTCTCAAAAGATCTTTGTCAGCCTTCCGAAATGAGGCTTCAAACCATGTATATTGGGTTTTAATGTCCACAACATTCATAAAAGTGAATAAAATTTCGCATGATCGGAGACTTCGCTGTTTCAAGGCGTGATGATTTATATTCTGGAAACAAGCACTCAGGATCTCATTGTGGTTATTCACTTGACCTCAGCTGATTAATATAGAGCACCACTAAAGTCTACCCTTCAGGTTTCTGGAACTTCACTGGATAGTTCTCGCTGTCTTGCAGGTGCAAGTATAAAACTAAATCCTAAGTGAGGAAGCTCACCGCTCACCTAAACACCAGTCGACAGTTGTATGTGAGACAAATAGACAGACAGAAAAAGAAACGTAGAACCTCATACACCAGTGCATCGGATCAGGTTGCCGCACTTCACAGTAGCATACGAAGAACAGGTGGATAGAAAAAAACGTAATGTCGAAGTAGGTAAAGTTGTGTGACGGAACAAACAATTTGAACTCAATTTAGTATTCTTCATGGACTGACATCAGTTTGAAGAAGACTGCAGACTTGATCGCACTTTAAAACTATTTCATCCTTGTATGGGATTCCTCAGCAACATCCACTCATGACGCCGCCCCACCAGGAATAGAACTTAGGACCTTCATGTCCCGTGGCCAGCACGTCACCATTGAGCCACTAGGTAGGAATTCGATGGTCCATATTTCCAACTTCTGTCAGTTCATAACAGCGTGACCGTCACCCAGTGTCATTGTTGAGTATTTGTCCTCATGGCCACCAGGTTCACCCATGGGTCATGACTACTCTTTGGAACTTCAGGTATCACCTCTCGAAGCTAGTCACCAATGAGCACTAGATCAATTTACTCGGGTATTTAGGAGATTCACTGATTTGAAATTGATATTCATCAAGGATCATTGTCACCAAGATTTCCCAACCAGTAATTCCTTTCGTCTCATGGACCCCTGCCGAGCAATCTACATCTTCCAATACGACTCAGACCATCAATCAGACACTTCAACGACTCGTGGCACTTTTTAATCTGGCTAGCCTGAACCATCTTCCAAGTTATTGTAACTTTCCCTAACATAGCACATCAAGGTAGTCGGTGGCTGGGCCTGCGCAGTTTATGTTCAAGCCACTTCACTCGACTAAGGTCCACAACCTCATCAGCTGACTTCCCTTTCTTGCCTAGTACTTCTTAACTGAACTTGACATTTACTCACACGGTGATTCCACCAAACACGACAAACGATACGAAGATATCTGTGATCAGAAATCTATAACTACTTCACGTCTTCCACTTTTAATGGCTATGTCTCACATCCGTATAACATGACAATATACCGAAGTAACAGCTAACAATGTGATATATATCTGTGTATTTTTGTAATCTTTACCCACGCATCCACTGACAATACTTCGGATGAGGTGAAAGGTGAGTTTTATCAAAAACTGTCTAGTCTCCTACTAAAAGACAAACTTTCAATCTAGCCATCTTTGTGGGTAACTTTAGTTCACAAGTAATTAGACTGAATCAGGTGGGACGGCACTTAGACGTCTTTTTAGAGGTTTAACCTTACAAGGTGATTATATTTTACATAATTGTCTTATATGATACCATTCAGACATCTTTGGCTTAGTCCTGTTGCCTTGTAAGTAGGCGAAGTGATGCGAAATGTGGCTGCATAAACTTCTACATAGTTATACCAGATCCGATGTTGATTTTGACCGAGTGATTATCTTTCATTAAATCTGTTATATTTAATAGCTTCTTACACGTTTTACCCTCATCTGAAACCGTTTTACAAGAATTGTTTAATATAAATGGTCTACACGTAACAACTAACAGTTTTTACGTACAGTTTTCCATGACTTCTAGTTAAGAAGTTGTAAATAAATGAAACATTATGTCCATTTGTGCTTCCGTTCTGAAATCTAATTAGTTGATTGCATCAAAATTGGACATTATTTAGCTCTACTTAAATCACTTACCATCTTTGTTAGAAACATAATCAACTAAGAACACGTTTGCAGTATTCAGTAACTGTTTTTCTGTACATCAACCCCTCCTCTGAACTTCCCATTAGAGTTTCCAACATCTTAGGCGTTACTATTTTATCCAGCTTAATATTATTCCACTTCCACTGATGTTATATGGCTACTATAGGAAGAAATCTACCTCCTTCTTGCCAGATAAGATTTATCCCATTCATTTTACCTTTAATCACTATTGATGTTATCACTGAATGTGAGTAATGATACACTTGGGAATCTGGTTACTTAGAGATACTGAGTACTTAATGCGAAATATTCGATTTTCACGATGTAAAAACTTCCTCTCACTTACTTGTTCCACTATGGGATTCTATAAAAAGAAGAGATATCGTGAAGAAAATCTCTTGTGTAAGTCAGTCACGTTTCAACACGACGTGAGTTGCAGGGTCAACACTGAAACAATGACATAGCAGTAAGACACGTGCAGACAAAACCTTTAAAAATAAAATGTGTCTCCAACCTCTTTATGTAGAAGAACAGATGTCTTACACTGTCTGATACAATCCCTCGCAATATGACATCCCTGTTACAGTCTGACTAATTACCTTAAAGCATTTGGTTATATAAAAGTAATCTAATTGTCATTGTGGGGGAATTTTATTTACATTACTACTGGGATAACATGTTTTTGACAGAGCATCCTTTATGTAGGTTATGCATTTCTGAATGTACAGTGTCCCAATCACTTCAAGTTGCTATTCATTACGGACTGATATAAATTGGAGAGATAATAAAAACCTGGGAGCACTGGACAGCTGTTTCGACTTAGTATGGTACCCCTCAGCAGTGCGCTTGCGTGAACCAATCAGGATTTCGAACTGGGGCCTTCAAGCTCCGCTGGAAGCATGTCACCATTGGACCACTGAGTCGAACGTGAGAACAGATACTCAATGATGGCACTGGATGAAGGTGGTGCTATATCGCGAATTGAAAGAAGTAAGAAAATGTGCACCATTGAATTTCAGCCCATTGGTTCAATGGTAATATGATCGTCACGAAATGTGTAGCTCCTGTTCCCGACCCCTGACAGTGTCGTGAGTGCACACTGGTGTGAAGTCCTAACCTGGAATAAAACAGCCCTCCATTGTTTCCAGATTCTACAAATGATGTCAGTCCATGATGAATGCCGACTTGAAATCAAAAAATTCCTCCCAGTAACCTCCAAAGTGAATACTTAAGCCGGTTTCAGCCTCTTTTTAGATCATTTCACCTTTTCTACCTGCAATAAATAAATGATTACTTATCCATGGCCCTTTAGTTTATTCTCAAAAATAATATATTGTAACTCACGTCCCTCTAAGGAAGAGAGTGTTAGTCATACCCTATTTCTTTTCATTTTTTTATGCCATTGAATTGGTCAAACCCTATTTTATTATTTTTAACTAGTTATTTTCTGTTTACAATTGTTGCTAAATTTCTTCTGTCTACTTGTATAGTTACATAGAAATGACTCAGAATAACTTTCTTTTGGTTGCTTGGTGATAAAGATAGTTTTATATTTGAGCTACAACAGGCAATCAATAAGCGAAAAAATATAACTAGTTTTTTAAAATGACATCCTTGCTATTTTGAGAGTTGTATAGAATAAAACTGAATGATTTTTTCCTGTGGAGAGAGGGAAAAAGGTGAATGAACACGCTCTCCTATGACGACGTTCTCATGGCCATTTAAACACATGAGACATGGCCTTGAATACTGTTTAGAGTTAATTTATAATTACACCAATATAATTTAGGATGGGCTGTATTTAAGTTCTATCTTTACTACTATTTTGGTAGTATGCTATTTAGGCTCAGTTTTTGAGCATATCTGAAGGTTTAGACAACAAAATAAATCAATTTTAGTAATGCATAATCAGTTTATTCAATTACTAGCAGCTTTCTTGAGGAAAATTCTTCCACTTGAAAGATGAAGAAAGTTAGATTGTTTAAATGAGAATTAAGAATCAATAAAACAAATAAACTAATTATCATACGAGGTGAAAAGAACCTTACACCATCTTATACGACAATCAAGAGTTTATCATACAAAATGTAGTAGAGTAATTCTTATATACATTTGTTAATCGTAACGATACTACTAATTTCAGTAATCAGTAAATAGTGTAACAGTTAATAAAAATTTCAACTATTGGCTACAGTCAATTTACGCATAGTTTCAAATACCATGAAGGGAAGACAGAAAAAATGTTCAGTATATTTGGAGAAGATAAGTTTGGATACAGAAGAAGATTGTCAGATGTTTATAAGGAATGCTGAGGACATTCTCCTTCTTTGCAATGTTTCTTAAAGGGTCATAAATGTGTCTGAACTTGTAAATAATTACTTCCATTTTAATGAGACATTCAAAGATTATATTATTTTAGATGGAATATTCTGAATAATTACCAGTCGCTATATTCAACAATGTCTCATATTTACTAGAGTGAATCAAATCTGATAAATTTACAATATTTTCAGTGAGTAAGCAAACTAGAGAAGGTGAAAGAATTTTACCTAATATAAATGGTCGATTAAGCATTAGCTGAATTTAGAACTAAATAAATAAATAAATTAATAATAATAATAATAATAATAATAATAATAATAACCGCTTTATTCCAAAAAATCTATAGATACGGTATGGGATTGTCAGCATGTAGTTTTTCCAACGGATTCAATCCCAGAACAATGTTTTCAGACAAAATGATTATTGCATTTAAATGATGTTATTAATAACAGTGTTCAGTGTTATAATAGGAAACAGTCAGCTGATTTTGGATTAGCCTCTAGTCCATAACGAAGAATCAAGAGAAACGTGTGAGTAATTTTGGTTGTTGGTAGTTCGTTCAGCCAGTACAAGAATCTGCAACTTAAGCTAAGTATCCAAGGTATAGAAATCTGATGTACTCTTGCCCAGTGAAACGTCAACTTCAATATAAAGTGATACTTTTTCTTTGTTTTAACTCGAGAAATGGAAAGATGAAAATATTTTAAAAATGTCCAAGAATACATGATACATTCATAGTGCATTTTAAAATAATTTAAACAAATTGAGAGAAAATATGATATTTATGTTCAGTGGAAAATTTTGATAGCCCAAATTTCAAGCGGACTGCCATTTCTTGTCACTAGAGTGATGTCATTTTCTTCTAATCTAGATAATGTTCTCTATATACTCACCAAGCTAAGGGAAGTATCACCGCGGTAAAAAATACGTGGGTGCTCTCAGCAGGACACCTTGTAGTTAGATTTTGTATTTATTGGTAGTTGTCACTTGGGTGTGTCCACAATCTTATTAGAACTGACCCTCCCCCTTCCCTGAGAGATCCAAACATGTATCCACAACTCCCTTTGCCAGAGACCGTGCAGTTCAGTTATCTGACTAACTGAGCTACTTTCATCCTCATCCTCAGTTGGAATGAAATTAGGCATCTGATGAATTAAATTTGAGGGTTTGTAGGGATTTATTGATTTCAACTTGGTATTCATCATGGACTAACATCAGTTGCAGGAACATTGGAAACTCAGGAGCAGGGGCAGCCCTTTCTTCTCAGTATCGGAATATTTCTCAGTAGTGCTTATCCATGATCTCACTCAATCTTCAATTGAACCCAGGACCTTCAGGTTCCGTGACCGGCACGTTACCATTGAGAAGTTGGGAATATGGACCATTGGATTCTGACTCAGCGGCTAGATGATAACGTGCTGGCCGCAGAACCTGGTCCCAGATTGGGTGGGGTCATATGTACACATTTCTGAAGAGTAGTCCCACACTAGGACGAAACCTGTGCTTGCAAGTTTCCAATGTTCCCCTAAGTGGTGTCAGTCCATGGTGAATACCAACTTGAAATCTAATGAATTGCTTCTAGATATTTACATCAAAGTTTACTTCATTTAAGCAAATTCTGATTAGAAAATCTCACCTCTATAATACTTATACTTGTTACATAATCATCCTCTTGATAAAATATTTGAGTGCTTTTTTTCACATGGATCATCTTTTCTACCTTAAAGTATTGATTAGAATTGATCAATGTGTAAACCAGTACCATGGTAAGCTCATTATTGATTCAAATTATTCATCAATGATAATTTTAGCTACTATACTGAACAAAATGTATCAGAATATTGAGTAAATAACATTATTGAAAAACAAAAGAAGGTTATAGAGGAGATAATTATCTTTCCGACAACTTATATTCTCAGCTGTACATTCCTAAGTATGTAAGTAAAATAATAGAATGTTCCAGGTTTGTTTCGGGGCCAAATGTCAGGCTTAATCGATACGTGTATTTAGTGAATGCAATGATACTACGTAACACAAGACTTGGTCTCGATAGTTGTTATACAATACGGTGAACAATAAGATATGGTATCTGTTTAAAATAAGTAAACATGCAAAGTCATAAGTATAACACAAAATGAAATATAAATGAATGCGTGGAGTACCTGACTGAGGCCACTGTATAGACAGAGTTCATACTTGTGTCTTTTGAATACACTACTGAAGTCGCGAATTGCCAAAGCTTCGACTACATATAAGTATCTAGTCCTCGTTCCTTTTAAATGATTTGGTTGAAATTTGTACAGAACTTCAAATGCTGGAATAAAAGGTTCACAAACATCACCCAGCCTGGTTACTGAAGGATGAGCACAAAACCGTCTCCAGCACCATCGCTGAACATCTCTTAGACTATAAACATCTGGTTCTTCTGGAAATTTCGCCTTAAGTTCTCTACATAGTACGACCAACGCGTTCAGAAGGGATGGGAATTAGACATTTATGTGCAGCCGGAGTTTTAGGAATTCACAGTTTCAAACCTCAGTTGTGTATTCAAAAGAAACATGTAAAAACTGTCTCTTCACCGTGGTCTTAATCAGGTACTCCGCACATCTGTATATATTTCATCTTGTATTTTATTTATTTAGTCATATATTCTATTATATGTTTATACCGAATTTTACTGTTCACTGCATTTTATAAAAACTATTGGGATCACATCCTGTGTTACGTGATATCGTTTAACTCCCTACATACACATATAGAATAAGTTTGACTTTTGACTGGGAACCTGTCTGGAACATTCGATCAGTTCACTTGAACATTTATGAACGTATAGCTGTGAAAATGACTTATCAGAAAGATAATTATCTTCGCTGTAACCTCATTTAGTTTTTCAGTGATCAAATGAGAAGTTTTTGTTTTTATAACAATAATACTAATCTAGAGAAGAAATAGAAACTGTACTGATAACTTTCCGAATAGAAAATCTTAAGTGTACTTTTTTCAGTCCTAAGGGTATTTGATAATTTCTGTCATATATGTATTATTTTTCCCTTGGGTTCCTAGTGTAACACAAAGCTTCACTAGCATATCTCCATTGCACTCTCTTCTTTGCAGTCTTATTAACTTGGCTACACGACTGCTTATAAGCTTCCATTTCTCCCTCACATGATCTCCTCCATGTCACCCTCACCTCGGACACCCAACTCATCGTTTCCCGTTTGGGTTTTACTCGACAGCCTGGCCTGGCTCATGATGTCCCTAATCGACCTTCTCACTATATCCTCAGTCCAATTCATCTCCACTTTCTTCTGAATTTTCGTTGGGCTATAGGTTCTTGGTTGGTTCGTTGCCAGGCCAGAGTGAGTTCCTTGTTGTTTATTCCTTCTGGCCACCTGATCTTCAGTATCGAGTGAGTGTAGGTGGCAGCTGTCGATGTATGTCTACAGTTTGTTGGAAATGCTTTTGGTGACGCGCCAAGTCTCTGAACCATATAGCAGCACTGACTTGATTGAGTGTTGGGAATCCGGATGTTGTTCACGCTTCATGCTGAGTGCAGTGGAGTGCAGTAGATCTCCACACTGATTATTTCAGATTAATGTAGGAAGGCCTGTCTTGCTTTTCCGATCCTGGCTACTTTGGCATCCTCATGTGTGTCTGTGCCACCTGGAGTTGAAACAATGCTGCCTACGTAGGTAGGTAGGTAGGCAGGGAGGGCGGAGAGAGGGAGGTGGAAGAGACTACTTCCTTTAGATTTCTCCCGTTCATGGTGACTGGAGCTTGCTGTTGCTGTTGTTGTTGGTTGGGTATCATCATCACCTCTGTCTTCTCTACATTCACTTGAAGTCCCGTCTTCACTACCTCTTCTGTCAACTTGTTAGTTTTCGCCTATAGATCTTCGAGTTTGTGCGACAAGACATTAGACGGAAATCATAATCGTTGGCGAAATACAAATCTTCTAGGCTTTTTTCATCGGTCCAGCGTATGCCCCTTTTCTCGATCCTCACGATTTGCTGCATGATCCAGTCTACCATAATCAGGAAGATCATGGATGATAGTAGGCGGCTACCTTGTAGTACTCCTGTCTTCACTTCAAAGGCGTCACTAAGCTTTCCATTGTGGATCACTTGGCATGTGGCCTCATCATATAGCTGTCATATATTTGTCAGCATATTAAATTTTTTAATCTACTGACAAAGAGAATGTCATATTTGGATCAGATAATTTCTCATATTACTTGTCAGTGAATCCTTTTTATAGGTATGAACTATGATCAAGTTTTGATTGGATAGTATCGCAAATATAGGACAGTGAATAAAATTTTAACATTAGATATCGTTTATATTTGTGTAAGTCACAGTGTGTTTGAAATACAAAAAATTGTAATCTTTCACATAGAATTCTGAACCTAGTTTCACATTGACTGATTAGTAATGGATAATATTTTTAGAAAACAATAACTATACGATGGGGATTGTACAAAGAGATTAAGTACACATTTTTCAATTCACTTATATACCTTTGATATTTTAATTTTTGATTATTCCCCTGAAAAAGCTGGGGTCAAACCTCCATACGAAACGTTAGAATTGTTTTATTTCAAGTACACTGTATCTATTACGTTATATTGATAATTATTTCAAGCACATCTGTTTCATAATATGCTAACAGTGGGATACAGAATGCGCGTTTCATCTTGTTTGGGACTTGTCAGCTGGATGTACCTGCCTCCCAGTGAGTGATGTTGTTCCCATCGGGACTCGGACTCGAGAGCGATCGCTTCAAACGCAAGGGCGTTGTCCACTACACCACCGAGCCACAATAGCCACAGATTGTGCGACGGGTATAGTTTTAGTCTTATTACTATAACTAGAACACAGGTATATCGAGACATCCTCATAGGATCCCATATGCCAGTAGAGACCGATCAATTCTGTCCAATCAACGATGGTATAATACAAGCAATAAGAATATACCAATATGCTTACCAGATAGCATTTCAGCAACTTGTACTATGTCTCCTAAGTGAATCTTGACTACAACGGCAGCAAACCAACAAAGTGTTAGTATATAAAACTGTGAGTATGGATTGTGCAGGCTGAATTCTATAATATGATATAAGTGCCATGGAGCCCGAAATTGTAGTTCAGGACTTCTAACCAACTGCGCCTAATAATTCAACCTCCAATTGACCGTTGCATTAAGTATTTCCATCTTTCTGAATAACTGAAAAGTGGGTGAAGTGTATTCCCCTACCACCTTCTCGATTATTAGTACTTTGAGTTTAGGTTTTAATGTTTTTTGTAAAGAATGAGAGATGAAATATTTTCCAGTGTTCGGAATTAAAGAAATTACTTATTTAGCGAGAAAAATGAACCTATGATAGCTTCATTTCTCATTATTACTGTCATATAACTATAGGCTTTCTTTCTTTGCTGTCATCAGTACTGATTAACATGGCTGCAGTTCTCTGACTTACTGTTCACAGTAAAAGAATTATAAATAAAGTAGATGATTTTTAAGTTTGCTTCGTGGTGGCTGGCAATGGAATGCAGGACGGTAGAAGTGACTTTGACACCCGAGCAGCCTAATGGATAACACTTTGACGTTTGAAGCGATGGGTGATGGGGACAAAATCAGTCGCCAGGGCGTAGTCATATCCAGCTGGCGAGTCCCAAATAGGACGAAATACGCTCCTTGGATTTTATTGCTAGTCACCACCAGGCAGACTTCAACACACAGTATGATGAAAAATAGTCCCTCTTTCATAGCGTTTACCATGAATTAATCATATGTCTGTTGTCATCTTGTTATCGCATACTTATTCTCTTTAAGAGGTATGTCATCTCATAATAAGCGGTTATATTGCTATTTCTCAGAGTTGTTGTCAATGCATAGGCTTAAATTAATGTGAAACGGACCAGAAATATTAGTACGTCATGTTTTTGTCTGAATTATAGTCCTACTCTTCATTGTTAAGAAACGGAAGTATTGGTTAGTGTTATGTTTGGATATTTTGTTTGCAGTTGGTGCTTTATGGGCACTGATTGGCTTCAGGGTAGGCGTCATCACGAACTGGCATCAACCAGAGTGCTGTTGAAAACTTGGGGACAATAAACAGTTGTTTAATTCTATTTTACTATTTTGAACCCATGAATTTGAGAACGATCTTGTCCGGAACCATCAGGTCTCTGGACAATCACGTTACCATCAGGGCATTAGATTGCAATCCAATGGTCAACATTCTTCTACTCAACAATATGCTGTGACCATCATCAATTACAACCGTCAAGTAATCCAGCTCATACCCAACCTATTCGACGCCACGGGGTTAAACTCACTCTAATGGAAGAATAAGAAATAGCATCCATCTCTTCAATACTTTTATCCCACAGTTTACACAACTTTGGGTGCTTCTAACACTCATATGATTAAGTTGGTCATGTGACGGTCAATAATGGTAATTACATTAAATATTCCGGTAAATTGTACATTCTATTCAAAAAATATAATGATTAAACATGTCAAGCAGTCTGCTCGATTTAATTGCTAATTATGACTTCCGGACATGCAAATTTCCGTTGGCTGGTCTTTCAAGATGACACAATATAGAGACGCAGAAGTTTTCCAATGTTATCAAAAAATGGGATTTCAAAGTTTCTACCGCAAATAGTATTCATTTACTTCCATTCTCAAATGCTGGTATGGTAGTGGACAGTATTTCTTGTTTGTCTATGCACATCGAAATTCCAATTTCTATGGGATTGTGATCTCTGAGCCAGATGGTTTAATCGTGAAACTTTCCCCACAAACTTCAGAAAAAAGTGACCAATAAGGTTTTCTGCATAATTTATTTAGTAGCTTGTCGTGATGGCCTTGTATGTTACTATCACTTCGTTGATTGGCCATACTGATGACCCGAAATTCAACCTTCCTGTTATTTCTTATCTGTCAACCAATAAGAAACAAGAAGGTCGAATTTCAGGTCATAAAAACAATCGATCGAAATAAATATAGAGATGTTGACAAGGCCTTGGGAGAAACAACCAATCACACGCAAGGTCATCACAACAAGCTACCAAATAAATTATGGAGAAAACATTATTGGTCACTTCTTTCTGAAGTTTATGGTGATGTTCTCTAGAATGGCAATGAAAGCTCCACTATTAAACACTTCAGCTCACAGAATACAATTCCATCAACATTTACCTACTGAGCTACAAATATTCTCCATCATCTCAGAATTTCAATCTTATTTTGATGATTCATTCTGTATGGAGTCTCAAGTCAAGTACATCGAAGAAGAACAGTGTATAAATCTTTCTCGTATAGTCTGATTTAGCTTTTTCTCCTTCTGTGGAAACGAGGAAACCTAACATTTATGTCTTCTTTATTAATAATAATCATAACAATAGTATCGATTCTAAGTATTTTAATGATTCATACATAGAGAGACTCAGGAATTCAGTTGTAGGTAAAATGAAGTTGTCCTGTTTATGAACTCCAGGTAGTAATCTAAATTGTATTCCTTATGTTGGTTTTAGGTATTAAGTTCAACCATTTGAGGCTACAAGCAGATGGCTTAGTTCTTGAAGTCTGTTTTTCTGCTTTTTTCGATGTCTTCAAATGGTTGTTTCTGAAATTGTTTATTAAACTTTCAAGAAGCTACGCAAATAATCTACACTTCACGTTCCATTGCCATTGTAAGATTTTGAGTGATTGAGTCAGGTCAATAATGACTAAACATTTAGCTGGACTACAAGTAACCCAGTAGTGTTCATTCATCATTTGATCTCCATATATTACCGGGATCTCAGTTTCCATGTTTACCACCCTGACATTAACTTTATCCATAATACAATGAAAATTGGACTGACACTACATTTCACACTAAACTAGTTACACTGATTGGTCACCGGAGGGTAACCAATTTCACGTTGTCTAGTTCTAAGTACTGATCGAATTCTAATGATCATTTTACAGTGTGACCACCAGACTGGGCAGCTCAGCATGGCGATTCACTTTGATAAATGTTAGTTGGATAGAGACAATCGACAAGAAGCCCTGGACCCAGGTTTTGTGCTTGTTGGCACTCATCAACAAGGCGTATATGCAACCATGATGGAATCAATGTCCTGCCTGAGATTCGAACCTGCGTCACCCAGTGTTATAGTTAGCGACGTTACCACTGAGTTATTCGGATGGAGACTGATCTCCATTAGAACTGGATTAGATACATTGATATGTCACCCGAGGGTCCACAACTTCATGTTCCTGACGAGCGCCAACAATCACAAAACCTAGGTCCAGGGCTTCTTGCCGATTGGCTCCATCCAACCAACATCTATCAAAGTAAATCGCGATGCTGAGTTGCCTAGCCTAGTGGTCACATTGTAGATAATCAACAGAGTTCGATGAGCACTCAGGACTAGACAACATGAAGTTGGTCACTCTTCGGTGACCAATCAATGTATCTAATCCAGTCCTACAGGAGGTTAGTCGCGGCCTAACTGACGGCCCAAATAACACTTAACTAGTTAATTTCTTGTACCTTTGAAGAACAACAGCTTAATACATAAGTAACGCCTTATCATAAGGATTTTTGATTTCCGACCACTTTTTGAGAGGGAGCATTGGCCAACGGAATACTTCTTTAAGTAGTCTGATCGTCTTAGACAGCCAATTAAAGTCAAGCTTTGTTAACTTGTGTCATACTCCATCATATTATAACTTTGTGAAGTTTATTCTGTGTTGTTCTTTCAAGCTTAGCATCAGTAACCGACCCTTGATTAGTCTCTAAGTAATTCCTGACATGAAAATTGCTTAGTGGGTTAAGGAGGATAGTAATGTAACTCCTAAGAGACAATTCCTTTGGATATGGTACAATTATGTGCTATGAACAGCAGGTGAACGTCAGGAGTGATAGTTCAAGGTAATATGCTGAGAACCACCACCATCACCACTCATTGTATTGGGTGGTATTTACCAGTGAAGTTTGAATAAAACCTCTAGAATCAGTGTAAAGCAGAAAGTCCTAATCGTCATTTACGTAAGACTTGTTATCTCTGCTTTGTTGATCTTATATTAAGAATACTGAAGGAACTACTGTGAATTAATACCAAGACTGGTTTCTGAAGTAGTGATGCACAGATTAAAATCAATATTTATTCCAATGATCCGACTAAAAGTTCAAATCCGTTACATGGACAGCACTTTTATGATTATCGAAACAGATGAACTGGAAAACGAATTCAATCTCATTAGTCAAACATTCGAAGGCACTCCACTCACAAAAGAAGTGAAAGAAACTAATGAAATTGCATCAATAAATGTCAGAAGAAAACGTAATGGTAGGTAGTTCACGTAAGTCAAGTTTTTAACAACAAGAATAACAACCCAACTTCTGAGAAAGTGAGTTTTCTATGAGCATTATTTGAATGCACCACAATTGATTGAAGTACTCAACTACCGCAGAATCCGGTAGAAAACCTGCTTTACAAAGTGTTCAGAGTCAATAATTGTCCACTCAACTTCATCAAGAGATGTCAACCGATAAAACGCGCATCAGGATAGTTGCTTCAACTCACAAAACGAATAACTTGACCAAACATGAAAAACGTCTTAAAAACAGTCAACATATTATTTCATCCATTCAGCATTTTTGTGGCCTACAAAGCAACCGAATCCTAGTTGAACACACTATCCAAGTCAAATGATCCATTAGTCAAAGAAGACAAGAGGAAAATGGTCTACAAAATTAGTTGTAAAGGCTGTCAACATCACTATGTTGGCCAGTTCAGTCTTCAAATAGACCAGAATGTTTTATGAGCATCAACCTGCACTCAAACAATGAGACATATCCTCATTGATATCGATGAATGTAGATGAACACAACCACAATTTCGATTCGCACAACTTGAAAAAACTGCGTTAAACAGGCTGAAAAACTGCAAGGGAGGTCCTGGAAACAATTAAATAGGAAGTAACAGACAAGTGGACACTCATGCGATGTACGGACTACTGAAAAGAGGTCACTTAACCGGTAATCAATCAAGTAAACCAGCAACCATATATTAGGTAAACAGCATAGGTCAAGTGGCAAAAACAACTACAAAGCTTAGATTCTGGTAAGAAAGAAGGACTGCTCACCTCTGTTCCAAATTTAAAACCTCCAAACTGGGCATATATCCTATATAAGCATTCCTGTAACCTAAGAACGTCCTACCTCTATACGAAAGATGTACTAATAAATTCCCATAACCTGGTGATAAGATGTTCAAGAAAAAGCCTCAGAGCTCGGAGAACAACAAACAATTTTCATCCTTATCCAGGGCAATGAAGTTTTCACTGCTGTGTCAATCACTTGTACATGTCACATATTAGCACATCTGACTGATTATTAAACAGCCCTTTAAGTCACAGGACTGCTGTGTCATGATCTTGACATGTGAACTATTAGTTTCTAATGGATTTTTAAGGTTACGATGTGAATATACGCATTTCGTTTGCTCAAAAACATGACTACCAGGAAGCTGGTCTGAAGTATAAATCTGACTGCAGCTACTTCGGCCAGCTTCTTTCGTAGTAGCACCACAAAACTTCATGGAGTATGTGTTACCCACGGCTTGTCATACAGATCGATAACAGCTTGTTAGATTGCTTGGCTAACATGATATATATATGTTCCTAACTCTCGAATATCAAACGCCACAGTTCTTTTGTCAGTCATAGAGAATATTCAGTATGGTTTCACAATGAGGTGAGACAAACTTATTTTAGGGCAGTATTTATCAAGATGAATCTTGTTACCTTTGGCTGTTCTTCATTGTGATGTAGGGGTGACTAAACCTTTGCTTATTCGAGAATGTTTTGTTGAAAAAGTCTATCGAAAGTAGAATTTCTTTTTTGTCCGCACCAAACCCATTTTTTGCGATCCCTGTATAGAAGGGGCAATTAGTCTTCTAGCATTTACGTTAATTTTAAGTCACGCTTTTCTGTATTACGTACTTAATGGCATCTTAGCCTTTCAGGTTTCATCGTTTCTGCTCATTTCTTACCGGTTGTACTCAAAAGCCTTTCTTGAGTGTCCTTTACTTCATCTTTCTTAATGACCAGTAAATGAATGAAGCAAAGGAAGTATTTTCAATGCACTAATTTTAAGCGAAAACCGAAAGCTTTTGTCGCTTGCATTATCTTACTATCGATTGGAATGATTTGATCGGTCTCTATCGGCACTATCTATGCTACCTGTGTTTGACGTTTATTTTGCTGATGGATCGTGGCTAGCAGTGGAATTCAGGACACGCTTTCCTTCCCATTTGGGACTTGTTACTTTGATGTACTTATCTCTTAATCAACGATGTTGTTCCCACCAGGACTCGAACTCGAGACCATCCGCTTCAAATGACAGAGCATTATTCACTAGCCCATCGAGTAACCAAAACCAGTTCTTGTTTGATGAGTAGGGTTTTTTATGTTATGGGTTGCATTATACCATCGTTCATTGGACCAAATTAATATCCAGCTGACGGGTTCCAAATAATATTGAATGCGCATCCTCGATTCCACTGTTACCCATTACTCATCTGTGATAGAAACTCAAAGGTTTTGTTTTTTCACCACTCTTCCTTGCTATCAGTTTTCCAACTAGTTTAATTGAACGATTTTCTGTCGATGCATGATAAAAAGAAGTGAGATATACTTTTTACATAAAGGAAAATACTATGCTTCAGTTATGTTCATTATTTATGGTATCGCAGGGGAAATAGATAAATACAAAGTTGTTCTGGCCTGCAAGTAATCACTAAAAAAATGAATAATTTCTCTTTAGACTAGCTGGAACATAACGCTACTATTTCTAAATGGTTTAATTTCTGAAATTTATGGGTGGTCATTGCAACTATTCTTTGAAAGGATATTTTTGTCCGTATCAGTGTCAGTCATTGACAAGCCACATTCATTACTGAGAAGTTAAAAAATATTTCAGGAACCAGACGTTTACCTTTTGTTTGAGTTTAACATCCAAAACATTTGCTGCACATAACGTATATTGCAGTTTCATAGAGATATTAAGTACGAAAATTTGAAATAATAGTGGAAAAGGTTCCTTTTGATTTTCTGTTCTATCATAAACTAAGATCAGAGAAAAACAATTCAGTGATGAAGAAGAACTGTGGAATAATGAAGTTTTAATTTTATGTTGATGGGGATTTTATTTATTTCAAGTTAGTATTCATCACGGACTGACATCATTTGGAGAACCTCAGCAGTACGCTGATGATCATTGAATGACCTTCATTGTAAACTTCTAACTCATTAGTACAAGACCTGATGCCTCTTAGCTATAGTGAAACGTTTTATTTTGCTCTTCATGTTTTGTGTCAGTAGTCTGAATGATACTGAATGTTTAAGTTTCCTGCTAAATTTAGTTTTAGAGTAATCTTCTACTAGAGTGGTATCAAGATCGTCAAAATTCTTATACAATTCGTTTTTTTCAGCTTTAATTGATACCCGTGCGGTTGTCAGCCTGATATTATCTTTTGTACAAATATTTTCTGCATATTGTAAGCTACTACTAACAATGCCTAAAAAGTAGTTCCCATTTTCTCCCGAATTTTATTTCTTGCAATAAGGTTATATACCTGACCTTACCGATAGAAATAGAAAGTGAAGTAAAAATCTTTTCATATCCAGCTAATCACCTAGTAGTAAGCTCAGCACTGGCTACATACTATACTGAAAATGCATTATTTGTTATAGATCACCACTGAAAATATTTCACAGCAGAAGCCTTACCATATTTACCTTGAATACAAGATGATACAGGTACACCCTTCTGGGTTGACATCGTAGCTGAATTGTCAAGCTACTTGTTACAGTGGTAAATGCATCGCGAACTAAGTCATCATCCTAAGGACACCAGAAAACTTCAAAAATAGAATGATATCAGTAAATTGTGCCAGAGCTATAAAATCCTAATCTTTTCTGTCGTTAATACAGGTAGCAATATCGGACGTCATTTAAATCTTAAGTAGCTGCTTTTTGAGAATACGTGCGGAGATCTACATTCATCTTGGTGGATGCTATTCAGAAATAACGGTCGAAAGATAGGAAAATTTCTATCTGGAGTAGAAAATACTTTCATCTGTTGCTCATAACAAGTTTTACTTGAGATCATGCTCTTCTCACTTATTTCTTCAGATGTCAGTTTAGCCATATTCTCAAGTTAATTTATATTCTTTCAAGGATAAAACCAGGAAAGTATACTTCATAAATCAGCTACCCTTTATTTAAAGTTCAGGATCTTTGTGCAATCAGTTTCTATTTTTCGTCAGTTGACTATTATAAAGATACTTAATTTAGAAGTATTATTCATCACGGACTGACATCAGTTGGGGGACTATTGAAAATCTGGGAGCACTGGATAGTTCTTTCGTTCTAACATGGGACTCCTTGGTAGTAGGCACCCACGACCCGGCTAGGAATCGGACTCAGGACCTTCAGGTTTCCTGGGGGATGTGTTAACCTTCCAGCCACTGGATTCACAGTTTCCAACTTCTGTCAATTCACGATATAGTGCGACTACCACCCAAGGTCTTCTCTTAATTGTTTTATTTTTCCTATCCTGATATCCTATATGATTTCCTGGAATAAGGCGGAATGGACAGCAAAGATCTGTTACTGTGTAGAAAAGTTAATGTAAAGATATTTGATCAACCTAGATTGTTCTTTAAGCTTGAGGTTTTACTCGTAGACGATTTACCCTGGTTGATAATCAGACTGAAAAATGAGATTCGACTTATGGCTCGTTTGTATACCGTAATCTTGACTTACCCACTAACTTATTTTGAACTTTCAAACTGAGGATCGCAAATGGTAATTATCACAATCTGATTTAACCAGTCTCCTGAGTAGTAATTTAATGCTTATGGTTCACATCACGGTTAAGTATTTTTAGATTGTATTACATATATACAGTTTATGCACAAGGTGGACTATAACCTGTGGTTAGTTAGTTAAGTGATGACATTTCAGAGTTTGTAAGCAGAATTTAGTCACCTTCAAGACCTAGATAACATTACGTGAATCAAACTCCATCAACAGATTACTCCATTGAGTTCAGTTCAATAGAACTCCTGTACTGAACTGAAGAGTGAACTCTTAACCTTATAACTGTGCTTCTAGACAAAGCAGGTTAAATTCTGTGTAACTGCCTGAGTTTCGGTAGCGTAAAGAGAAGTTCCTAAAAACATGACGTCGTACTCAGAAGTCTTGTAGAATAGTCTAAATTAAATGAAAAAGCAACTGCATTTCTAAAAGTATTATAATGGTTATGTCTGTAGGAAAACACTTACTAGATATGTAAATACTACATCTATAGTATTTAAATCGGAGCATACAGATTAACGCTTCACACACACAAATTCAGTAATGAACTCAATCCAATTTACGAATGAACTAGAAAGCGACGAAATTATGCTGATTATGTTGTGTTGTAGAATAAACCCTAAACAAAATGTGAGTCAAGAGAATAGTGTTCATCGGAAATCTTCACAGTGAGATCGTTACTTAGACTTCAAATCCTCTCAGTCTATATCAGTCATAGTAGGCTTAGTAGAATGTAAAAGTTACAAGACCAAGAAACTTACAAGTAAGACAGAAGATCTGGAAAAATAAATCAGGTGGACCAAGATTATTTTACTCATCAATAATACCACTCTACAATCACCCGACAAATTTGTAACCGTGAGAAAGATAAGACTGGTGGTCGCAACACAGGAATCAGTGATACTGATGATAATAATAGTGCCAACACTGTGAAGATAGAACTCAAGCCTTTGTTGTGTTACAATACAAGGAAGACATTTTAGAGAAATCACAAAGTATTCTGAATAAGCCTGGGATTAGAGTGGAATTTAAAGGTAAGAACTCACTTCGGAACACGCCTTGTATGTTGAAAGATCCTATTGATGCAGATAGGTAATATAATTTAGCTTACCAAGTCGCTTGCAAGGAGGGCGGTGTTAATTACACAAGTCAAAGTAGTGGGTCAGTGTCAACTGGGATGTTTGAGCACAATTACTCAAGGAAATCAAGATAGGCAGATCCCAGTACAATAACGAATCTTGAGGAGAGCATGACTACAGCTTTGTATGTAATTATACCTAACCTCACGATATGATGCGATGAATTGAAACTAAGTTAGTTGGATGAAGGGGGAGATTGACAACCATAACTTTGTTTATTGAATCAAAGCGAAATACGTGCAATAGGAATGATTGAGTATCTGTTCCTGATATATGGAACATCCTACTACGTATATGACGAAAGAGGTGACAAAATTGTTACCACACAAACCATGTCTCAAAGTTGTAGGATTACCATGATATAACTATTGAAAAAAAAGTGTCTAGAACGCAATCCAGTAAATAATACTTTTCCACTGAATGATACATCTAATTAACAAGCTAATATGGAATTTTGGTGACCTAGGTAGTGCTTTGTGATATGATGACTGCATAAGCTCTTCGTACGACGGAATGCTAAAGGGAAAAATGGACTTTAGATATTTTCCTTTTTAAACAGTTCAGCTGTGTATTTGAAGTATCCAGGAAGTCATTTATTTTAGTCTGTTTATTAAATCTGTCGCACACTGAAGCAGTATCATTTACTGGATAACGTTTCCGACACAATTTATTGTCTATATTCATATCAGGTAACTCCACAATTTCGAGACAGTCTTTATATATTCCTAATTTTCTCTCCTTCTCTGTGGTGACAAGGGTAGTAGAATTTTCCATATATCTGGGACAGGTGCAGAATCATTTCGATTGTATGTATTTCGTGTTGATTCGATAAACAGAGATTCAGTTATCAATCTCTCCTTCCACCCAACCAAGTTACTTTTCAACACTATCGCCTTATCCCACCCTACTATGTGATTGTGTGTCATCGTTTGCAGAGCTATAGCTGAGCTTTTCTCTAGATTTCTTATCTTATTAAGACCTACTAATCTTAATTTGGCTGAGTTTTTGTGTTCTGTTATTTTAATCCACCCTGGTCGACTGCTTTGGCCTATGTAATTGACTTCACAATCATTGCAAGAGATCTGGTACACCAGGTTATTCTGCTCCATTGCATTGATAGGATCTCTTAACCTACAAAGCCTGTTTCTAAGTGAGTTTGTTGGTTTGAATGCCACTTTAATCCCAGCCTTATTGAGAATTCTTCGTAATGCTTCTGAGGTGCTTTCCTTGTATGGTAACACAGCAGAGGCTTTGAATTCTCTCTTAACCCTGTCACTATCATTACTATTAGTAGTAGAATTACTATTAATAACACCTGTATTACTGCTATCACTACTACTGCTTTAAATGTTTATTGATTGGGTAACTTGTCACTTTCAGATTTGTACTTTTATGATCTGAGCCAAGTAGTAGGTTTTAACTACAGCAGTGAATTTAGTTTCTCTAATGATTTTCAAACGTAAACTGTTTATTTCATCTATTGTTTGGAAAAGTGACTGAGTTCCATTAGTTTTCGGAATTCCGTATCCAGATAAACATTACAAATGCTTCATTGTTCACACCACTAACTAAGTGTGGATGCCATTAAGGTATTCACCATAAATAATTGTAACGAAGCTACGAATCCCTATCTATGGGGGTTTTGGCTTTCAAAGGCATTTCTGGCGAAAGTTTAAAATAATATTTATAATGGGTATTTCTTCGTAGTACATAAAAATCTTAAAAACAAAAGTATCCATTGTCTAGAGGCTCAGTGAGAACTTTCACGAAGTTTAGACAGAATAGAATAAGTAGCCAGTGATAGATAATACCTAATTAATGCAAAACAAGACAATTTGACAGTGGAAAGTGGAAGAAAATAAGTATTCCTTCGAATAAACTCACAGTACAAAACTTCTAAAGTACTAAGATAGTTGAATAGTAAGTAGTTATGTGGAAATAAACCGATAGCAATAACCAAATCAACATGAGACTCACTACAAGCTGACGTAATTTCTGAAAACGGTCCAAAAGAAAGTGATAACAGAAAGCAAACACTAATAAAAGTTTTAAGGAAATGTTTTAAGGTTAATCAATGTGTTAAATAACAGGTTAAATGAAAGTTAGAAAAATACATAAATCGAATGACTCTGTGCTATTCTAAAGCCTTGGAGAGATACTTTATTTATAGTCTGATTCTCAGTATCCAATGATTGGTAGTTAGAAAATTATGCTCACTTTATCTAATTTGGCACAGAAAAGTAAGAAACAACTTGGTATTTGAAGTATTCATACTAAAAATGTTAGTTGATATATGGTCATGACATAGTGGATTGGTTTTATTCAAGTTGTTATTTCATTTCTTACCACACAATCACTCACTTAGTGATCCAGCTATACATAAATGTAATCAACCGAAATAACTTTGATTAAATATCTTCATTCTTTGTGCATTAGCTGTCTTAGAGACATGCTTTCTTCGTAATCATCAAAATGATTGTACAGCTTCGGGCTGGAAACAGGCCCGAGGTGGCCAGATTAAAACATGGCACCAATGCACGAAGTCTCTGACTGTTGGTTTGAGCCATGTAGGACGATGCAGACTAGGTGGTTAGGGTCGGCGGGACAAGAGGAACCAGTGGTTGGAGACCCTAGGTGATATGGCTCAGAACCGATGTCAGTGGCGCAGATGTATGCACACATTATCCTTCTCTTTACATTATACCGAATCTCACCATTTTCTCATTCACCCTTCCTGTCGTTTAGTACTTTATATGTCTTTTGACTGAATTTTCTTTTCTTCATGTTGCACTTTATTGCCTTTTTACTTGATGTACTGATATGAGGTGTGGCAAATTGGACCTTTACGCAGTAATGCCTGGTCCTATGTTGATATTTACGATGATGATGGCAGTTTCTGAAAATGAGTCATGGAAAAGATTTTCTTTCACTCAATTGTCTTTTGTTAAGGAAAATATTTCAGTGAACTGTTCAGGATAAAATGACTTAGTTGGCAAACCTTTCCTGATTTGCATTTCAAGTTATCAGCAAGCAGGTTGGTTGATAAAGTAACTTTTAGTTAAAAGCCTAAGAATCCTAGAAACATAAATGAATACTTGGTTGTATTGTGTTCTCGGAAATGGGTTATTTAGTCTTGAAGCTTTTATCGTCTTTCTGGACGACATCATCATCATTAACTTCAGTATGAAGTATGAATGAATACTAGATTCCCATGACGTTTCCACATTACCCAAATAAATTGATGTCAATCCGATCAGGTTTGATATTTGAAGATGAATATTTGAAGTCAGGTGGAAGAAAGCATTAGGTCGACGTTTCTCTCACTTCACCTAACACCAAACGACAGTGCACCTGAATATCGATCGTGTAACCTAGCTCAGTAGCCACAATGAAAAACTCTATCGAATGACTCTGGTCAGTGGTAAGTACTCGGAGCTAGGCAGTTACACTGGTTGTTCACTAATGACCGTTTCCTATACGTCTGCTGTATTTATCTGGTTTGCCATAAAGAAAACATCTACCCTTGTCTCACTCACTCTTGATTTGCCTCTAGTGCTGTTTCTTATATACAATCTGTGATTGTACTAGCGGCAGCCGGAATGCCAACACTAATAGTGATACTATCAGTAGGATAATAATATCAAATTGAGCGTTTTTAAAATGGAGGTACATTCATTTCTTTTAATTCGTTATTCATATAAACAATTCAACGAAGTATGAGTTGTGATTTCAAAATCAATCATTAAGTTTTTAGGCCTAAATCATGTAATATTTGTATAATTTAAATAGAAATTATTTTTTCGAGAAGTTATCCCTAGTTACAAATATTATTATTACTATTACTATTATTAAAATGAAAACAATTCATGTACAAGTGGTCAGCAATAAAATTTAGTAATGTATGGCTAAGGGACATCGATTGCAAGCTCAAACCAAGAATGTCTTCTCAAAGATATGTGGGCGATTTGGTGATGTATGACGATAAAAAGGAAAACCTATTTGTGTTTACAGGCTCATAAATGATGGTTTATCTTTTGTAAACACCTAGCATTTTATGTAGCAACATATCTGTTCCTTTGATGACAAAATGGAACCGCTTATTCTACTCATTTCATCAATCAATATTATTATTTATCCCTTGGGCTCCTGCTGGAACATAGGGCTTCAGTAGCACATCTCCAGTGCACTCTGTTCTCTGCAATCTTTTAAACCTGGCTCCACCACTGCCCACAAGCTCTCATTTCTTCCTCACAAGATCTCCTCCACGTCACCCTCGGACGCCCAACTCGCCGTCTCCCATCTACGTTCCACTCGAGTGCCTGTTATGTGATCTCCCCGAATAGTTTTCTCAGTGCATGTCCAGTCCATCTTCATTTCCTTCTGCATATTTGTTGAGCAGTAGGTTCTTGGTTGGTTTGTTAACCGACCAGAGTTCCTTGTTGCTTATTCTCATTATTCTGGCCATCTGATCTTCAGTGTCAGTATCGAATGAGCGTAGGCGGCAGATGTTGATGGATGTCTACAGTTTGTTGGAAATGCTTTTCGTAACGCGCCACTGAGTCTCTAAACCATCAAATAGAAGCACTGACTTACTTGACTGAATTAGTGTTGAAAATCCGGATCTCGTTCTTTATGCCAAGTGCAGAGGATCTCCACACTGGTTTCAGGATGATGAATTCCTGTTTTGCCTTTCCGATCCTGGCTTTCACGTACTCGTCTGTGCCACCTGTAGTTGAAACGGTGCTGCCTAGATAGGTGAAAGAGGCTACTTCCTTTCAGTTTCTTACGTTGATGGTGACTGGAGCTTGTTGTTGCTGTTGTTGTTGGTTGGGTATCATCATCATCTCTGTATTCTCTACGTTCACTTGAAGTCCCGACTTCGCTGTCTTTTCTGTCAACTTATAGTTTTCGCCTGTGGATCTTCGAGTTTGTGCGACAAAACATTAGACGGAAATCATAATCGTTGGCGAAATCCAAATCTTCTAGGCTCTTTTCATTGGTCCAGCGAATGCCCCTCTTCTCTCTGCTCGCGGTTTGTTGCGTCATGCAGTCCACCACAATGAAGATCACAGGTGATAGTGAGTGGCAGCCTTGTATTACTCTTGTCTTCACTTCAAAGACGTCACTGAGCTTTCCATTGTGGATCACTTGTCATGTGTCGTCTTCATATAGTTGTTGGACGAGGTTGATAAAGGTTTGTGGCACTCCGTAGTGTTGAAGCAGTTGCCTGTCAAGTAACTTGTCGGTCGACGTTGTCAAAGGCCTTTTCAAAGTCGATGAAGTTGAGGTAGAAAGTTGACTTCCATTCTTTTCTGTGTTCTTTGATGATGCGTAGCGTAGCATTGTGATATGATCCGCACATGATTTGTACTTCCTGAATCCAGCCTGTTCCCATCGTAGTTTTGACTCCAGTGCATCCTTTAGTCTGTCTAGTATGATGCGGCTTAATATTTTGCTTGGTGTGGAGAGGAGCGTGATTCCGCGACAGTTCTTGTAAACACTGAGGTCTCCCTCTTTTCAGATTTTTACAAGATAACCTTTCTTCCAATCAACCATCAAGTACTTTTCCTTCCTTTCTTCCAAACCTTCTGCAGTAGTGGTGTGTGCATGTCCGTTGTTGTCCCTGCATCTACCCTCATTGCTTCTGGCGAGATCCCATCTGGTTCTGCTGCCTGACCAAATTTCAGTAGCCTTATGGCGTTCAGGACTTCGACTTTCGTCGGAGGACTTGTGTTCACTGGTAGTTCTGTGGCTGGGCTACTGGTAATATTTCTGGACGAAGTGCAGGTGGTGGTGGTCGATTCAAGAGCTTTTTGAAGTGGTCAGCCCATCGTTTCCTTTGTTTCCGTCCTTGGTTGTGATTAAGTTTCCTCCACTATCTTTCTTTGATCTCATCTGTATTGATCACTTCACAGATAGTAACCTACTTATTTGATATAATGTTGTCAGGTCTCTTTTGCTCCTACCAGCAGCCTGTTCTGCTTCAATTGCCAGTATGTCGTAGAAGTGTCTTTTGTGTTTCCGTGCACTCTTCTTCACTTCTTCGTCCAGCGTTTTGCACCTTTTACTCAGTTCATCTTCTCCTTGTTCATCCTTGCACTGGTTCATCTTCTGCTTCACCATCCTCCTCTCCCTCCTCTATCAGCTTCCATGTGTCCATCGAGATCCATTCCTCATCTTCTTTCTTCTTCCTTCCTAATACGGCAATGCAGGTTTCTTTCCACATCTCTTCTAAAGACTTCCAGTGTTCATTCACACAGGTTCCTCCAGGGATTTCGCTCGATATATCCCATTTTGTCTTGATGGCTGCCGTGAAGATGTCCTTTGAAATTTCGTTTCTGGGTGTTGAACTTGAACTATGGTCTATCACCGACTTCTTTGAAGGCTTTCAATTTGATTTCGAAGGTTCCTTGCACTAGATAGTGAGTGGTCTGAACTTACATCTATTCCTCTTCTTGACCTTGTGTTAAGTAGGCTGCATCTCCACTTTCTTCAGATTGAGATGAAGTCGATGTGATTTTTAGTGTGTCCTGGTGTCTGGTGAAATCAAATCCATGTCGCTGACTTGTGGATACCTATGTGCTTGAACACACTGCCTGACTCCAATCACCAAATCGTTGAATGCACAGAATTCTGCAAACAGTTCTCCATTCTCGTTCATCACCTCACCGAGTGCTTCTCGACCCATGGTTATTTCTCTTCCTATGTTGTCCACTCCCAGTTTGGCATTCATGTCTCCCATTAGAATTTTGATGTCGTCAACTGGGGTGGGGTCCTGTCCAGTGTTGATTGGGGTTGCCTGTAGAATTCCTCCTTTTTCTCTTGCTCTGCATTATTTGTAGTTGCATAGCGTAGCATTGTATGATTGTAACCTTCCTTCCTTTTGAGTTGAATCTTGCTGTTATGATCCTGGAGGAGATTGGTTTCCACTGTTTGAGAGCCTTCGATGTTCCCGGAGACATCATGATAGCCACACCAAAACTCAGTGTGCTCATGGTTGTCGTCTGGGTGACAACATTGGAGTAGATTATTGACTCTCCAGTTGACAGTTTGGAGAGTCCACTTCCATTCCATCTGCTTTCGGAGATTCTTATCCTAGCACTTATATGCTATACCTCTTCATCTCTTTTGCAGTCTGGGCAGCCTTGGTAGGTTTAAATATTGTGTGGACATTCCATGTCCCCATGTTTACTTTCGCTTTCATCGAGAGAAGAGAAGATGCGTTGGCCAATTAACTTCCCGAAGGCTTTCACCAACCGGCATCATTTCGTCTCTCTTATTCTGGCGAATAATAGGTTTTTTCTATTTTGTCTGTGCTTTGGAGTTTCCGTAGTGGTTTGATTGGTTTTCCGGGATAGGGTTGCTAGCCTTATGCCCACCCTTCCCTCTTTATCCGGGCTTAGGACCAGCTAGTAACTAGTGAACTGGTTAACCAGCCAAGGAAGGAAGTAAACAGAGGGTTTTTAACTATATTTCAGCCAGTTAGTATGCTTCATTTACTTTTAGGTATACTACCACCAACCAACATAGGTATTTAAAAAGAATTCAGATCCCTCTGAATAGCATGTTAGCCTCGGGAAGCTGATTTAAACACTGACTGACAGTTCCCGTCATTTGATGCAGAGTTTATCAGCACAGAAGTTTGGAGTACAGATGAAACGAGACTTCCAAATCACCTGAATCTAGCCAGTTAACTGGAACTAACCAGTGTAAAGTCGATAGTGAATCTGTAATTATGTACAGTTTTTTTCAGTCCATGTAGACATTCTTCTAAATATAGAAAATTCATGTTTATTTTAAGTTAAAAAATCTCGATTGTCACATATACTGTATGTAGAGTTGTGCTAGACATCTTTCATGTGTATACTATTTGAATAAATGTATCTACTGTCAGGGAAATAGAGCCAAAGAAAAAAATGGGGTTTGAATTTTTTCGCAGGCTAATATTTGCAGTGGACCCAAAGAAATGTCAAGTAAACCAAAATGATAAACTACATATAATTTACAAAAATATATTCAGTGATACAGAAATATGAAAATTTATGCGTCGTAACACAAAATAGTAATGACAATATTATGTGTAATAACTGGTTACTTAAATGTTATCTTTTCTCTACTGTCCACCACAATGTAGGATACTCCAGAGTTCAGAAGGCGATACTTAGTAGCTTTCCACAGTTGACGTTGGTTGGCTTGATTGTCGTAATATTTGGAAGTAGGATGAGAGGTCCTGTAAAATCCAAAGATAATCAACAAGTATTCATGACAGACAATAGTCATGGAGATAGAAGTCGGAATGGATAGAAGTACGCTGTATTTCCACACTTAACAGCTGCAGCAAAGTCAGTAATAACCGCCACAACTAAAAGTGTGTACAGATAAACAACATTTTGTTTTGCAAATATTAAGAAGAATGTACAAAATGTGTAAAAAGCGATGAAAAGGAAACATTACTTCTAATTTAAATAGTTTATACACAGTTTCATGCAGTCTCCACATATTTAAGGGTACTTGTTTTTACTTAATGCAGCGTAACCATTATACAGTTATTTTTATATGAAGAGGTTAGTATTTTGAGAAAAAATTGAAGTATTACGCTGTAGAAAGTGTTTCGCATTAATTTGAAGTTGTTTTATTTGGCGTTCATATTAGAAACTGATATATCAAGGTTCAATATTTCAGGATAAAACTATGAAATCTGCCAAGCGAGATATAACTGACATGAAGACAACACTTTATCTAAGTAACTGACACCAACAGTCTCCCAAAACAGGTAAAGAAATGCTTTTCTTTTTAATTCTTTTGTAAGTTATTGGCTGAAACAAGCAGTACTGAGAGTAAACACTAATGATCGACTATCGAGTCAAAGAGGGAAAAGAAAACTGGAGGGAGGTCGGTATCTTGAAGTATAGTGAGAAGAACTGATCAGTGATCTTTTTATTTATTGTGAAAATGCCAGACACAACAAGTTTCAGACTTAGTTTAGTAAAGAAAAGTCGGGAAGGTGGCAGGTAACTTGAAACGAGCAAGTGCATAACGGTTGAATGGACTAGTTCTGGAGATATAAAAGGACAGAGTTCAAGGATTTTTAATCAAGTTAACTAAAGTCTTACCTGGTGCATGAGAATCAGATATGAACTCCTCTCACTGGTCTCAGTCACTGATTGTCCCAGTCTTCAAGAAAGACGACAAATCTGCTTCTGATGACTGCAAAAGGATCCTCCTGATGAACGTAATGTCTAGGATTCCAGGTTCTATAATCAAAAGACGCCTGACTGCAGCTTGGGAACAGGAGGCCCAAGAAAACTAGGCAGGTTTCAAACCTGGCCGAGGATGTGTCCATCAGTTATTCACCCTCAATTAGGTTCTGGAAACGCAGACACTTATCGGCGCTCGAAACTTGAAGTGTTTCCTGATCCGAAGCGCTGTTTGATTCTGTCGATCGAGAAATCTTATGGCAATGTCTCTCACTGGAAGGGGCACTAAGTGAGTACATCAACTTGTTGAAAGCGCTGTACCAGAACACCCGTGAGCATGCTGAATCTTATAGTGAGGTATGAGGTGAGTTGTATACGTCAAGTGGTTTTCGTCAAGGATGATCATTCTCTCCATTTCAATTCATTTTTACCATAGAGGTTATTATAGAGGCCTTCAGTCATTATCTGACTCTACAGGGATTGTTATAATCACCGGATAATCCTTGGTAGATCTCAAATAGGCAGATGACTTAGCCCTGTTAGATGAAGACGCTGACAAGATGAAGAATCTTCTGGATACCTTGAGTGACAATTTGAGAGTGTTTGTGACGCGTTTATCATCCACCAAGTGCAAACTTTTGCTCCAGGACCGGTCTTCAGCAATGCGTCGGCTAACAATAGAGATTGAAGTGGTTGATTATATTGGGCTCTTCTTGTAGCTTGGAAGTCGTATCAGCCATAGTGGTTTAGTGGTACATTAAATCTTTGTACAGATAAAAAGAGCTCACTTGGCATTCTTTAACTTAAGCCATCTATGGCGCTACCGAGAAATCCGATTGTCTATTAAGAGTTGAGTATACTGTGCTGCAGTTCACTCTGTTCCAATGTATGGCTGTGAAATATAGCCATTAAAGGTAGAGGGTACGATAAAGCTTCAGGCTTTTGACCACTGTAGCCTTCATAGCATAGCCTATGTGTCGTGGTGTCACCACGTAACACAGAAGTCGGGTTAACAGTTCTAGGGAGGAAAAGAAAGCAAGTTGATAAGGTCTTGAATCTTCATCGATCGACATGCCTGGGATATGTATTACCTACGCCTGCTCACCTTATACCACATCGCTCAGCGTTAGCTCAAAATGGAAGATGGCTTGTAGTGTCTAGATTAAGACAGATCACCATTGCAAGAAGTCCTTGACTGTTTATTTGAGCCATGAAGGGAGATGCGGACAAACCGATCGGCATCCAGCTGACGATAGAAACCATTGGTTCGAGACTAGGTGATATTGCTCAAATCGGATGTCAGTAGTGCAGATGTATCCACACATCGTTTTAATCCTCGTCGATATGGTGAATTCAGTATTTTATCATTTCTTCATCTCTTTTAATGCTTTCCACTGCTTTTGACCAATTCTTCTTGATTTCTTCATCCTTCACCTTAGTGCTTCGTTACTTGGTGTGCTGATATGAGGTGTATCAACTTGAACCGTTGCAAAATTATCTAGATATAAAATTTACCAATAATGCAGATAAATAGTTTATCAAATTGTAAAATATACAATGTAACCGGATTACGTCATCTAGAGGGTTTGCAATAAGTATTGAACACATGGTTGACCACTTGATTAATTGTGATTCATTTATCAGTTACTAACAAGTAGCATTCCAACTAAAAGTGAAATCTAAGAGATTAGGAATATGCCTTAAAAAATAGTATTTTCTTTAGTGATGAGTCAATCAAATGTATTATGATTCAGTGATTAGTATGCAGACTTTATGACTACGAATTAGTTTGTTGCTTGCCTTAATATGCCTCTCAAGTACTTTTCAAATCACATCTAATAATTTCATTTGTGTTATCATTTTGACTTTTTTGAGATAGCAGTGGTTTAGCAGACTAATATTGATACTGGTTGATGATTGAAGGTGAAATGAGGATTCGAACCGCGGCGGGATTTGAACGGGTGACCAACAGGTTTCTAGCCAGGTGCTCTACCAACTGTGCTTCTAGTCTCGAATGGTGACCAGATTTTTATTCCACTTCGGTAACCAAGGGTTTCGCCAGTTAGAAAACTAGACAGCACAAACTAATGATTGTTTGTAGAAGACTGTAAGCTACACTGTTTGTCTGACCGCAAAGGATACTGAGGTATTCAAGTTCCTCAATTCCTAATCCGTACAATGACATAAGGGAATGTTTTGAATTAAACAGGTACTGTAATGATTCATCTGAATTTACACAAAATCTGACTGTACCTTATAAACCTGCGTGGATGATTTAAGACAAAATGGGGAGTTATTTCATATTAGGATTTGAAACAGAGACAGCTGGGCTTCCGGTCTGCTACCTAACTCGTCTCATAACTATCTTAGTACAGTATCAAGCGACTGACCCAGAGGTTGCATCCTGAGGTGACTCAGGATTTCACTGCACGTTCAGTCATCACTAAGTGTCAGTAGCACTGCCCTATCAAAGCACAGTTATCCCAGATCGTCTCATTAACTACATCTGATTAAATAATTATTGAAATTTTGCTTCAAGCCTGATAGGAAAATAGCAAATTGGCGTTATTTTTAAACTACTTAGGTTCTACTACATCAAGTAGTATTTATTTAGTCACCGTTCCAAGTTGAACTTGCTCAGTGAAGCTGTTGCCGTTAATATATGGAGGTCTGGCAAATAATAAGGCAATTCAAGGTTTCTTTCTGTATTTAATGTCAGTTATTCCACAACTAACTAGCGTGAACTTCAATGGCTTCTGTATATATTATATTATAGGCTTGTGCAAATCCACATACATTTCAGTAAAAAACAATATTTCATCCAGATTATTGCTTCACTAATATCCCTTGCTATTTAGACGAAACAAGAACAAATTGATTTGTAGTATACTAAGAATGTGTTGTATTTCGTTCAGATTTCTCAGTCCCACTTTAAAGTATTAGCAGCAGACAGTTAGGTAAGTAAACATTAACACAGTCGAAAGCTTAGGATTGAATTGCTTATGATAGAAGCAGTAGACTTGTTTGGTTGACTTTGTCTGTAGTATTGATTACACCAGTATTGAAGTCAACTTTCTGTAAAACCTAGCAAAGAAGTTAAAACATGGTTTTTTTAAAAATTTTTAGTAAACTTTGTCAGTGTTAAAACCAGTATGAAGAGTGAAACAAGGGATAATCACACAGTGAAACTAAAGAAGATGAAAAAAGGAAGTTGATCTTTAACTAACTGGTCAGGAATGATGAACCGTGCTATTCATTCTCTTATTCCTTGTGACACAAAGTGAAAACCTCTTGACTGGTTAGCATCCAACACTACACGTTGTATGCACCAAAACGATCTGCATGCCTGGAAATAACAACAAGTTTGTGAATAGGCTTATGAATACATTCCTTATCGAAAGATAAACTATTTTTAGTAAAGTTCTTTAAAGGAGTGTTTATTGACTGTGTAGAACTTTTGGCAACTATGGTTTTCTTACCCCGTCACTTATACGGAGACTATAAATAAAGCAGGAAAAATATCTGTATTATGTTCAGGCTTCATTAACTATGTATTTAGTCCTATTCTACTAAAAAACCAATAAACCTATAATTTTAGTTGGTTAGAGGCAATTGGCAGGAAGCCCTGGACCTAGGTTTTGTGCTTGTTGGGACTCGTCAGCGAGGCATATCCGCAACTTCGGCTGAACTGATGCCCCATCTGAGATTCAAACCCATGTCACCCAATTTTGTATTCAGCAACTTTACAACTGAGCTATTCAGGCTGCAACTGACCTCCTGTAGGACTGAGTTACATGTATTACTTGGCTGTACTTCCGTGTCTAATCAGTACAAACCTGTAATTTAGTGGCTATTTGTTTTTCTCAGAAATGTAAACATGGATTATATTTCATAATTAGTAATTTTGAATACAAAAGTTTTTAATTAACCATTAATTGTTTTGGTTTTCTACTCCATTTTTAATTCATGCTATCAACTCAATACATTTTATATTATCCGTAATTATCGGATCAGTGGTATACCAGACTGTTTAAATATTCCATTCTATGGTTGAAAAGTTGTTATCTGAACAAAATTTCCTTTTGACAGTATGAATAATGTCTCAGTAGTAGTATTTCTATCATAGAAATGCTGTCAAACTACGTAACTCAGCATCACTGCTTTTAACTACAGTACTAATACAATGTTAGTAGACCTGGTTGTAGTGGAATAATCACAGTTATGAGTATTTCATTCTCTGTGTTTTGTTTCTTTTTCTCCTCTATTAATCAGGGCAACTGGTGCTACTCTGGGTGTATTGGCTATATTGCTTGTTTTATTCCTTCTGATTTTGTGTCTTCCATGGCAAAAGTGTGATCGATATTGTGTTTGTTGTCGTTGTTGGCTGCTTGGTTCAGATGACAATTATAACGGTCAATCAGATGATGCATTTCGTGCTGGCAGGATGCCTGGAGAATTTCGTGAGTTCCTTATTCTCACATTGTGTCTATCTAATGCTGTCAGCTTTTACCATACCATAGTGAATAAATAAACAAGAAGATAAAACAAACTAGTGATGAGATAATGAAATGATCTCTTTTGTATTATGTCCTCTGAGCTGGACTGTTTAATCGGGGAGCTTTCATCGTCTTGCTAGACGACATCATCAGCACTAACTTCTGTATGAAGTGAGCTGTCAATATCTATCCGTGAGGGGTTGAGTAGCTTGCCCTGACGAACTGGTTTGCGAATGGTCACTTCTTTTGATTGTTGTGTCACTGACTGCATAGATTTCCCTGTTGGCCGTTCCTCTGCTTAACCTGTTACCTTTTTGTTGTTTGCCAGTTTCCCTAAATGGTTGATAGATTGAGTTTATATCAATATATCTATTAGTTGCTGATGAACCAGAATGCCAAGCTTTTAGGAGGGAATCCACTTTGTCCCATGTAATATTGAGCACAATTACATTAGACAGAGTGGTCGCCCTCTTTGCCTTCATTTACGTGAACACCAGTTGGCAATTAAACGCCGTGACATTTCATCACTGGTTTCAATGCAAGTGGATAACTATGAACATGAATTCAATTTTAACAATGTAGAAATCTTGGACAGAGGAAACACAAAGAATATCAGAGAATTCTTAGAAGCATGACATTCAGGTCAGTCAGTCAGCAATCAATAGATGTATAGACATAAACCCAATCTATCAACCATTTAGAAAAAGTGATAAACAGCAGAAAGGTCAGGAGTCAAATAGGGGAACGGCCAACAGGGAAATCTATGCAGTCAGTGACACAACAATCAAAAGAAGTGACCATTCGCAAACCAGTTCGTCAGGGCAAGCTACTCAACCCCTCACGGATAGATATTGACAGCTCACTTCATACAGAAGTTAGTGTTGATGATTTCATCTGGAAAGGCAGCGAAAGCTCCAACCCAGCTCAGAGAACACAATACAACCAAAATAATCTACATGTGCTACAGATATTCTTCACCATTTCAAGATAATGAAGTGCGAATAAATACTGGTAAAGTTGTCTTGAATGATAGTTATCGACAAAAAGGAAGGTTTTAAATACCATTTTGAGTCCATGTCACCGCTTTCAGATTTTGAAATGCTTATATACCTAAGGGTCTTATTCAAGCTCCTTTTAGTGGTATGATAAAATCTTGTACGATAATTTGTTTAACTTTTCATCACACAAGCGAATGACCCTAATTCAATAACTGTTGCATTACAAAGGGGTAAAAGCATTTTCATCCTCAGTTTACTAGCTAGGCTATACAACTTTCATTCGCACAATTCATAAGATAGTGTATGTGACAGTTGAAGTGCTCAGCACCGCAGTAAAAAGTAATCCGGCTCAAGAATGGTTCAATAAACCAGATTATCCTTCAGTCAACAAGCAGTTAGTCTCTTTCAGAAGTAAATAGTATGAAGATTAGCAACCAATGGATGTTCTACTCAGATATCTTTATAATCAAATCTGATCAGTGTTATCCTGGAAATGAACATCCAGCGGCAGAGATTCTATTGAAATTAGTTGTTTCAGTTGAGTGACTTCATTTGTCTTTGGGTTTTTTTCATATATTTCAATGGAAATTAATTTTCCATTGGAATTTCTTTGGCAAGTTCATCATTTCTTATTTATTAGTTGCCTTTGCACGTATTTTTATGATCCTTGAGTCACCTGAATAGATACTATTCATCAGCCCATTTAGAGACATCCAACGTTGAAGACTGACGTATTCTGAGTTCAGTGTTGCCTTTCTTTAAGTAAATCTATGAAATAAACCATAATCCTTACTCAAGAAATAAATAAATCTTGGGCAAAACGTATAGTCCGACATGAGTCTAGAGTGTATCTAATGGAGAGGTGAGCATTACAAAAAGTTTAAAGCTGATTTACAACACTCATATTCTCGCCACAAATAGTGAAGATCCTATTTACACATCTTTGATAGATATGAAGCTGACTGTTTACTACTGATTGTGTAGTGGTTTTCAGTTTGACCATAAGGTAGTTAGTCAAGATGAGTCCCAAAAAGCAGTCTATCACTTCAACATCTACTAGTTTGTAGACTTCTTTGTATTAGGTATGAAGTTGGCCTTGAAGATATTTCAGTGATAGAAGGCCTTCATATAGTGACGTTGAATACCAACTTCTGTTGTACGGAGTTGACAAAGGTCGTGTGGATAAGAAACAGTTACTTTTATTGGAATACTTGTAAATAGAGAAATGATATCTAGTGAAAGATAACCATCCTACTTAAGAGGTTTTTCAAGTTAGCAGATTTGTACTTACCCACTTCCTCAGCTGTTATTATCAAAAGAAAGTTACTAAAACATCTCACAGAAAAACAACAGACATTAGCGTAGCATTTAGACCTCTGCTTATCCTTCTGAACTTTTGAAACATTGGTAAAAAGTGTATGCGAGTTTATTTATTCTTTCACGTAATTATCAGTCCATGGGTTGTTTTCCCTTAACTGTTTCACTCGCCTCGTTATTACAATGCGTATTCATGAACAAACGAACTTTAGACAAAGTTACTCAGCAGATTTGCCTACAAGTCCCTTCTTTCCTGTCTGCTGCAAATCTCTACTTTAAAAAGTATCATTGGTTTCATGAATCATAGGTCATTTACAGATATTCACATTTATACCATCAACAAATGCAATCACAAGGAAGTAGAATGACGATAGGATCATTAAGCAGTCATCTTGAAACCGATTGAGACTATAAGACGGTCTTGAATCCAGTAGATGCTCATGCTCCATTGGCATTTTTCAGGCTTACTGCAGGTGGAAAGACTTAAGTGTGATATAGGAAATATTTCTTTAGAAAACGCTGTGAAGTAAACTGCATGGAACAAAACTTAATCATTGTTACTTTATTCACATTCCTAAAGGCAAGTCTCCTGAATGTAATGCTATTACGGCCAACTCATAATTTTTTTAAGGGAAGAATAGTCCTAAATCATTCTTAGTTCTGATGTAACCAAAAATATTTTGTATTCATTAACGTATGTAACTTCTTAAAATATTGACGAATATTTTGTCTACTCATAAGTAGTTAGCTGAGTTGTAAGTTATTTTTCAACGCAGTTAACAGTAAACCGTTAGCTTTTACTAGGAATAATATCCATGATCAAATATAAACTCCTACTCCTGTTTCAAGTAGACAGTCCTATTTACATGACTTTTGAAATGTTTCTCAAAAAGATCTAGGAAACAGTACTCACTGATGATTGAAAATAAGGGCCACAGGAACAACTCTAAAGTGGCTTCAAAAACATTTAGAGTCGCCTGTTCCAATTGATGCCAGAAACGAACATCCCAGCTTCTCAATAGCTAAACATACTTCTGAAAAGAGATTTAAGGTTGATAGGCAAATGTCGTTCAATCCAATATATGAGATATTTTGAGGAGGCATTTTAAACTTTGTTGAAGCGTAGGTTATAAAGAGGCTTAAGCCAGCTTTATACGTTCAAAACAATTTGTCAACACATTTGCACCTTCCTGGGTAAATAGGGCTGTGAATCCTGAGTTGTTGTATTGCCAATCTTTTGTTGTTGTTGCTTTATTGATCTTCAATATTATTTCGACCTTCAGTATATTCTTCTCATGTAACCGATACTTATTTCCCTCTCCTTTAACTCTACGTGTGTGATCACATTGTGCAAAATGTGTTTCACAAACATACTACACCATTCAGACAAATTTAGTTTTCTTATTGTTTTATGGAAACAATGCTTTCATCAAATTATCTTCCTCCCCAGCTACAGTATTTTTAACAGGATTTAGAAATTGTGGACCATTAGACTCTGACCCGATTGCTAGTTGGTAATACTCATTGTGAGACCTGAAGATGAATAGTGGGTGGTGGGTACTTCTAAGTAGTCTTATACTAGTAAGAAACAGTCACTTAGTGTCTCCAGGTTTTCAACAGTTTGCCAGCTTATGTAAGTCTTTGACGAATACTAACATAAAAACTCTTTTCCTATGACACAGACTGTAGCAGGAAATGGATATCAGAAGAAAAGGAACGTAAGTTTTTGAACTTCATTCACATCTGCCCTATGAAACTTTGAAATATCAAAACAATAAACCACCGAACGTACCAAAATTGAGAGTCAGACTTAATTCTGTTCGAAAACCTCAATGCCTTGAAACAAATCTAAAGAATTGTTACGATATTTTTAATTTCCCTTGTTGCTATGCAGGGTAGAATTGCTCAACCTCTATATCACAAAAGCTATTGATACCCGTTGCACAAGAGGCAGTTGTTGTGCCCCAGTGGTTCAGTGGATAACGCCTCAGTGTTTGAAATGATGCGTACGAGTGGGGACAAAATCACTGATGTGCGTGTGATGAGCCCCAAATAGGACGAAATGCGCATCCTGTTTTCCTCTGCTAGTCATCAAGACCAATATAACTCCAGATATTGTTGCTCTGAGTAGTAATACTATGCATTTCCCGCTGATATTCACTGTATTAAACAATGGTGAACGTTATAAAAATATACGTACTATTGAAACATAGAAATTATTTGGATATGTTGTGAAAAACGTTGCATGTTTGAGAATAATTATGCATCAAAAGCTGGTACATACCAGAAAAATGTGGCAAATAAGAGAGCACTTAGTTATTATTTCCTTCTTATTCTGATCTTTGGTAATGTACACCATCTAAATTAAATGGAAATTTCATAGAAAGGCAAGGTATATTTGTAGATAAACTTTTAGCTGACCGATGAATCATAGACAGTTTTTTCTAGCTGTGCTGGATTAACGGAAGTTTACGTTCATCATCAAGCTTTTTCAATACACATTTATCCCCACTCTTGATATTGTTCTGCATTTATGATCAGTGGAGTCTAACCTACTGTTTGAATGGTAATTTACCTAGAATGAGCTCTTATGGTCAAAGTTTTACCTCTGTGCTTGGTTAAGCGAAAGTACATTTGATTAACTCTCAACTCAAACGAACAATCGCATCAGTATATCATTGTTTGATCACTATGTCAGTAAAAGGTGAACTATTTACTCAAAAAATTGTAGGAAAGTCACAATATGCGAAATCTGGAGTTCAGTGACTGTCCTTACCTTGTTATAGTTATGCTGTAAAAATATGACTCAGTAATACAGCGAAAAATTTACGCTTCCCTTTTAGAGATAACAAAAGAATGAAAAGAGTCTGCGGTGGAAACATATAAATTCGGGTGAAATTTTCTCTTTTTCGAGTGATTAAACAACATGAGATATTATTCTTTAAAAAGGGGAAACGTTAAATTTATTCACATATTACATAAGAACTTGAATTTCTCAAAATATAAAAAAAAATAAAGTTTCAAAAACATTATCCTACTTATTTTGTTTTATTATCAAACAGAATGTAGCGTATTCCAGTAGAAATAGTAATTGATTGACCCGAAGATGATTGATTCACTTTATATTGATGAAATAATTTTGTCTTTCAATCTTTGTTCTCCATAGCTATGCCAATGTTCGATTTTATTCCACCATGTGCCTTACCCAAATTACCAAATTATGAAGAATGTGTAAACACAGGTCCACCAGCAAATGATGAAGCTCCACCACCTCCGACCCCTCTTTCATTTCACAATGCTGCAGCAAGTGATCAAAATTTTTCACGTCTTGTTGTGCATAGTCGTCCAGATTTACGCGAGAATAATGAAGACTCTCAAACACTACCCAGTCCTACCTCTACACCTCCGCCAACTTATTCTTCTACTTGGTTGAATAGGCCATCTACAACAAGTCAAACAGGGGAACAACATCAATTTCGACCGTCTCAAGCTTCAATTATTTCTATATCAAGGCAACTATCAGCAGATCGTTAAAATAGAAACGAACCTATATATCTTCAGAATTACTATCAGCATAAAACCATGCTTGAAATGGAATAAAAGAGAAAAATTAAAATAGATTAACACTATTTTGCATTGAGTTTTACTAGTCAGTTATTCAGCAAACACTCATGGGAGTGTCTGTCGTGATTCCCTGTCCGTTACCCCCCAAAAAGAAATAAACAATTTTCAATCAGTCCTGTTTATTAATTTTTATTGTTTTGTATTGTTAAGACCAAACATAACTTGACATTAATTGATGAAGGAGAAAAAGTATTGATTTTATTTTACAACAGTGATCCATATTCCATCTCATCAAGACGACTTTCATGTCTCATAACATAAGTGTTGCAAAAAATTTCCATCTATCACATTATATGTGGTGTGAGACACGAAAATCGTTTTGATGAGAAAGAATATAAATCTTGACTGTAAAGTGAAACTTAGGCCTTTTTCTTTCACCTTGTTGTAAACATTAAACCAATGTCTATTTTTCATGTTTCTAAACCGCTCTTTCTTTCATTTCTATAGTGTTTGCCTTTTTATATTCTCGTTTATTAGTCCACATCGTTTTTACACACACACACACACAAATGTACTTTCATTATTCACAACAGAATGTTTATTTACAATGATTATACAAACAAGTAATTACTATTTTTAAAACACTTGTCAGAAACTATAATATTTAACAGTTGAGGAAGAGTTTAAATTTTGTAAGCTTTCTACTGTTTTTCTTTTCTTAAACGTTTCACATATCAAATTTTCACTACCATCAGAAAAAAACTCACATTAATTATTTTCATCTTTATATTGGTGTGTGACTGAATCTTAGCTGTCTGTGTTCTACAACTCCACTTTCAAATGTCCAAAGTCAAAGTAATTCATATCATCATTTTTTTTTAATCTACAGAGTTTTGTGCAGTCACCATTACTTCCAGGCAAATGTTAAAAGAGAATAAACAAGTTCTTCCGAATGAATATATTTTTTTTTAATATTTCTGATCAATTATATATATATATATATGTTTGTATGAATAGATATATATGTACGATTTTTATATACTTTATTTAATAATAAATCGAATAATATACCACCGTACCGATAAAGAATGTGTTCATCAGACTACCATTCAAAAGCGATGAATTCAGTGTGACCATGGGTAGTCCTATTAATCCTATATTCACAGACATATTCTTAGGCTACTTAGAAAATACCGAGCTAAGCGATGCCATAAAGCAGACAGAATTGCATTTAAGATATGTAGATGATACTTTCATATATATGAGAGTAAACTCTATGTAGTGAACCTACTCAGATCTTTTAATTCACTTCATTCAGATGTAAAATTTGCGTGTGAACATAAATTTCTTAGATTTGAGTATCAAAAGAAGTGGAGACGGTTCAGGACTACACAGAATTCATCATAAGTCTACTTGGACCGGTCAATATTTGCCATTTGTGTTTCTGTCCAGTCACTTATAAAAGAAATCTGGTCAAGACTTTACTCTTAAGGGCTACCAGACTATGCTGTAAGGAAGTCATCAATAATGAACTGGATACTATACAAAAAGCTTTGGTAGATAATGGATATCCCATAAAGTTCATTAATAAACACTTTTAACCTAAAAATGGGAAACTGAATGATACAACCGTGCCGAAAAAGAAAGTGTTCATCAGATTACCATTCAAAAGCAATGAATTGAGTTTACAAAATAATCGTCGATTGAATGTATGCATCCCACCAACTTATCCAGCTGCAAAAATTAACATTTGTCTATGATACGAAAAACATGATCAGAGAAACTAATTTAGATATCAGACCTCTTCATGTTACCTCTAATTGTATTTATTGATTCACTTGTACTTGCAGCAGAATGTATGTCTGAGGAACGGAGAGGATCCTTACTAAACAAATCGCTGAACATGTACTGTCATTGAGAGGTGAAAGGCTATCAAGCAACGACATTGGTTAGTGCATACTCGATACAGGTCATGCTGTTGGCTGAATCTTAGCTTTTAAGGTAATCAATAGACAAAGAAATAGTAGGTTGCTACGTTATGCAGAAGTAGCAGCAATCCGTCGATTGAAACCTGACTTATGTGTGCGGAAAGAGTTTGTGGTTCACCTTGCGTTGACTTGGTGAGTTGTTCTTTTCTTACAACTTTATTCATTATTTTATTCTTTCATCTTATTGTCTGACATATTATTCTCAAACACTATTCATATTCCCATCATTTTTTGATTTACCTTAACCTATTACATTTGATCATGTTTGTTAGCATATCCTTTTCAATTTGTCTACCATTAACTCATATACTTGGCTTACTATTCTTTGTTGCTCTCCCCCTACCATTATACGTCCTACCAACTTGAGCTGTAATCACATTCCTGTACCACTATCACATCATACAGATTTAAAAGAGGATGTATTTAGTGTTGTCTACTACTGAAATGTATCAGATGACTTATGCTAAACACTGAGAGCTTACTGTAGTGCGTATGTGGAAGATTTAGAGCACACGAAATGGATCCAATTCATCCCAGAATATTTGTTGTTCCTGTTTTTCAAAAATTTATAAAGTGAACTAATTGTATGAAATATGAAATAGACTTAAATAGTTACACCATTTACAAATTCGATGATTGAATAGCCTCTATTACATTGAAAGCTTTACATGTGTTTATGCAACGGATAATTTTTCTGAGGTGTGATCGAAAACCGTATTCACTAATATTCATCATTGAGTGATTAAGCTAGCTTACCAATTTATTCAATTAGAAAATTGAATCAGGATTGGATCGTTAGTGGCTAATGAAATCTTCTTCATGGAGAAAAGGCTGATGAAGTCTCCTAGCTCGGTGGTGAGATATCTAAGAAAAAACCTCAAAGCCTAGAGAACGACAAAAGATTATCAATCTTGTCCTGAGCTTCAAATCTTACCCACTATAACAAAATCTCACTAAAAGTAAATAAAATTCAACTGGTCGTCGTCAACTTAAGCCACCCATAGTGTCTATTAAATATCAGATTTTCTATTAAGGGCGTGTGTTTTAAAAGTTTACTATTCAGCACCTTGCCTGAACCTCATCTGAACCTGTCAAACACTACAAAATACCTAAGTATTTGATCAGGTTTGTCTTCAAGGAATCAAGAAAATCTGGAAGGATTAGTATGCGAGTTGGGAGAAGAAACGCACGGTATTATTATTTAAGTGAGGTAAGTTAGTTGATGAATTCGTCCATCATCATCGAGTGAGTAGGCTGGTATATTTTTTTTATATTTACAGAGTTACAGTCTACCTCAGCGTGGTTTATATGTTGTATTAAAACTGAGCACGAGGAAAGCTACGAATTCACTAATCGGTTGTCATTTGGTCATCCACTGATGAAATTGTCAAGTAGCGTGAAGTGAGTGCGTATTGTTAGCTGTCCTTAGGATTTACAATGTCTTCAGTGGTCTAAGTGACCCTACATTGCTAACGATGATTAGGAAACAGTGTGGCACAAATCTATGAAGTTTCTGACTGTTTGTTTGAGCTGTTTCGGGTAATGTTGGCTTCCTGTTGGTGAGGTAGCCTAAACTGGTGGCTGATAGCCATATGTGTTGTAGCTCAGTTACGCGGAAATATCTAATCGATACTTTCACATTATTCGTAATATCACTGTCCCGTTTTCCTCACTTATACTTACAGACTTTGATAACATGAATTTTCTTCTCCGCTTTCTTCTTCCACTACCTTCAATTTCATATGGTGATGGAGAATATGGTAATTTAGAATGTTATAGGGTAATTCAAGTTACTGCGTTACTAATGTCTCTGTGTTTATAGTGATTGTCGAGAATAACTTCCTTGTTAGGAAGAATTCCATGAATTGAAACTCATGAACAAGGAAGACGTATGTATCAAATCCACCTTATATCCCTTATAGTGTGAATATCAAATTTGATTACCTTGAGATGGTTTGAAAATCATCAGTCGTTACTGACTGTAATTCTTCTTTTTTATTTGGAACTCATATTTGGTACAATATGAACTGTCTCATACGAAATACTATAAGAGCATTGCGAAGGTACGAAGAAGGGAGAACAGCAGCAGGAGCATAAATGCGTTACTAGGAAAAGGTAGTCACTTCATCTCTTCCAAATTTTGATTATAGAAGAAACAAGAAGCCTGAAGCATCATGAAAAGCGTTTCCGATACTGAGACATGTCTACTATCGCCTCAAGTCACTGAACTGTATGATCTTTTAGACTCTATGCTTTATTCTTAGACGTGAGGTGACTTCATAGGCATTTACTCCACTGGGAAGTGAAACATGAATATTTATGAGCGGTATTTACTGACTATGATTAGTACTAGCTTGTGAGTAGTGAAAGGTTATTTCCTCTTTTTATCGGACACTGACCTTTGTAACCGCTGTGACCACTTGATCTGTGTTGCTTCCCTAGCATTTGATAATCTATTTGCCTGAATTACTTCTAATTGACTGGCCCGTTCTCAATATTTCATGTATTGGGTCAGTGTCTGCTAGTGTGTTTGTTGCCATTCGACTAGAGTGCTATCCTTTCCTCTACAGAGTCACGTCATACACTGGACAACAATTCGGTCATCCCAACCTTACCCAAGGCAAGCAAACAGATCATGGTTTGAAAACCACTGGGACAATGTGCAATAATTCATATTCAAGCCACCCTAGCTCTTGCTTCAAAATGACCTCACTTAACAAATGGTGGTCTTCACTATACCTAAACACACACCGCCTCATCTCAGAATTACTTAATTGTAGTTTCCATCAAATGCTAGCGATCCTACATAGAAAATGGTGATCAGACACAGTGCTCGAACATCCACAGCTTCGACGGACCAGATTTTACTAACAAAGAGCATAACTTTCGGCAGTGACGCATCTAATATCCTACCTTACACAGCACGTTCAATATCATGATGACACCAAAAGTAGCTCAGACTGGAGTGTGCTAGAGTGAGTGATCGTGAGTGAAACCTCAAGAAGAAATTAAAAACAACTGAGAAATACTTGAGGTATAATGATTATTTGTAGACATTCACCGATGAATACCACAAAATTAGTGTACGAAGTCAGTAAAGTGTAGTGCAGTTTCAAGAGAAAGCCTGTCTTTCATCAGGCAACATTTATGAGTGATAAAATATCCTGTAAGACGAATTTCAGAAATAAAACTACAGTGAAGAAGGCTAAACCTACTTGATACGTAAGTCTGTTTGTATCAGACAAACTACCCTCTCAGGTATTTGAGGCTGAACAGTTCCACATCTCAAGCCACCGGTAACTATTTCAACCACTTACGGTGTTCATGTCAAGACAAATAAAGTAGGAGGAAAGAGAATATTGAACCAAATTTTATGTACGAAAGCATCATTCTTCTTGTCTGTAGACATGATATATATATCTTAAAATCATCTAACTCAATCATGAAATAGAAAAATCCAAAGTCACTGCTTTTTACGATAACCAAGGACTTAAATCAACTTAAATGTAGTGCATTACAAAATCCTTGTTATTCATTCACTGCCTTGACAAAGCAGATTGTTTATAAGATTTGATTATATCAAATCAGTTTTTGTGTCCTCCTGTATTCTAATCTGTATAACCCTCTCATTCCAATATTCAGAAATTGCGCATCGTATTCTTCAACTTGATGTAAATTTCTGAACATTTTAGAACTATATAATACGTTATATCAATTTTTATTTTCTCATACACTACTGTCTTCATCTGCACTAAGCATTTGGTTTCAAAATTATTTATCGAATCATTCCATAGGTTGTCAGTCTTACTTATTATCCTTAAATTATCCAGCACATTAACTATTTTTGGTTATCAAGTGTTTCCAACCTGATAAAAGTATGCTCACTTATACTTCTGACACACATTTTTATATTATTATGTCACATTGTTAGCGGCTGATGAGGATCTATAAAACAGTGACGAACTCACGTAGTTATTTCACATTCACCCTTTTTCTTGCTGATCAGGTTTGTGAATGGTATAACTGAGAAAAGAATATAAAACAATATTTCTGTCAATAGTTATATCTTGCAAAGCACTACTTTGACGTGTCTATAAAATCGAATTTAGCTAATATGTTCTTGACTGTCTTTTCGGTCCGCATGAACTGGCAATCGTTAGTCACATTCATGATATGGTTACAGTACACAAAAGTAATAATCAGGTAAGCTTACTTTATGTCGCTGAGTCTGACCACTATACGATACATTTTGGTCCATATAATCGATTCCTGTTTCTTTTTGGTTAAACTTTAAATGATTGTCTTCAATCACCTGTTTCTCTGTAATTCACTTCTCCGCTAGAATCTATCTAAGCTGTTTAAAATGAATACATTAGTTAACACAGATAATCTGGACGATTTAAGAATTTAAGAAGTCAGTCAGGTAGTGTTGTATTCTCTGAGCTGAATGGTTTAATTGTAAAATTTTCGTTGTAATTCTAGATGAAGTGAACAACATAAAATTCAGAAAGAACTCGTGCTGATGATGTCTGTGATGGCAATAAAAGTTTCACAATTAACTTATCCAGCTCAGAGAACACAATACCATCAATATCACTCTCTGGAGCCACTAAAACTCCCCACCATTTTAAAAAGCCAGATTGAACTGCGACATCCTGTTCCGGCATGTATTTACTGATTAATTCAAATCGATGAACTTGCAACAACTTACAGGTGTTCTCTCAGCCTTGATGAAGAATGCTTCCTTATGAAATGGATACCGCTAAAATGACCTTAAATGAATCACTCAAGAATCAACGTTACAGGCGATTGTCACTTTCATCTTGCGCTAATAAAAAGTATCCAAAAATATGGGTAGGTATTACTTTGTAAATCAAATTTTAGCGAATGAAAAACAAAATAATGACTGATTGTCACTGTTTCTTGAATGAAAATTTGTATAAAACTTCTTCAAGCGAATTTTCTCGAAATCAAGTCGAATTGGTTTCAGAAAACCTATTTCCATTCAAGCTCACTGACGGTAAAATTTAAGGTGGTACAAAAAATCTTTTTATCTGTGATATTATCGAGTGATGTTGCACAGCGATGGTAAAGAATATGAACAAAGAAGTTTCTTAGAAAGTCTAGCAGGCGTTATCCTCTCATAGTTCTCCTTATAATGCAGCGATAGCTGAGTAGATGTAGCGTCATATCGGAATACCATAAATGTTAGGTTTAGATTCAATGTTCAACGTTCAGTTTCAAAACTATTAAAACTATGTAGTTTTTTATAACAGATAACTTGTTTTTAGTGAGTGACTGACTTTATATTATAGATGAGGACAATAATATACAAAGGCGAAATGCTTAGTTTAGTCTGTCTGACATATTTTTCAGTAATTGAGACCTTTTCGTTGTATTTATCGCGTGATAATGAAAAAAAGGCTTATTCAAGTGTGTTGGTTTACAAGAATTTAACTGATTTAGTGGAGATGATTCATAGCTTAGGATCCGAGTACTAGTTGTCCGATGTTCTCCAAACTCTAAAGTCTGTGCTTGTATGTTTCATCAAAGAGTTAAGTGACTTTATCAGCATTTAATTTATAAGCAAGAGAAACAGTTTGGAGTTGGATGAATTTTTACAAAGGGTGTCCGTCAACCTTGAGGATTATTGAGTTGTAGGTAGGAGTAGTTGCATATTCTTTTCATTAGACCTTGACATTAGTAACTCTTGTGACCATTTAACCAAAGCCGTTGACGTATTGTCTGATTGTTGACTTTCTTCGAGTGTTTGGTGTGTTGAAAGTTCTCTGTCAAGATTACCTCCACCTAGTTAGTAAGAGTTACTGGTGAGCATATGCATAGTCTGACTACTCATCATTACAAGGAATTATTCATCCCATTATCGCCTTAAGTGCACTGTGCTGTACTACAGACAACAAGGTCTTCAAATCATTGCCATGATGGTTTATCACTGTTGAACTTCAGGTAGCTGTGCTATTTTCCTGTTCATTTTTTAATATTTAAAGCATTCGGTTCTTACTGTCTCCAGTCTACCAGGTTAATGAGTGAGCGCTTCAGCATTTTCAGTGAACTGATCAGTTAATTCATAGCTAATACACTACTGATAAGCAATGCACAATTAACGGGGACCGATAAGATAACTTCAATGTGTTAGTCGCATTCAATAGTCCTCAGTCACTTTCTCGCTCTTTATCTTTGTTTTTTCACCTTATCAAAAACGACTAAGTCTTAAGATTGTTTGGAATCCTCTGGGCTTTGAGGTGTTTTTTTGGACGTTTCATCATCAGGTTAGAAGAATTTATTAGTACTAAGTTCACATCGAAGCCTAATATGTGGAAATACTTTTTACCATTAGTACACAATGACATTTGATATATCTTTAATCTTTTTAAGTCTGGTCAACTAAAGCATGATACTTCGCGGAAAACAATCACAGTACTTACCAACTCCAAGTAGTACCATTAGTTATCGATTAGGAAATCTTTAGTTAATCTGCAAACGATAAAGGATTTTTTTTATAAAAACCCTGAAGCAGATGCTTTTATTATTTTGATGGATAAAATCTCTGGAGCACATAATTACCATCTTTCAGGTTTCCATATCTAGCTACAAAGACATCCCATAACAAATGTCTGGAAATATTTATTTTACTATGTACAGGCTATAGAAAAATGTTATCCTAACTTCGACATATTCATTTAGGATGACAGAATAGCGTTAGTTTACGCTTGATAATGTTATTTCAAAGTAAAACTTTAGTGAACCAACTATATTAGTGTGGTTCAAAGTACTTACTCTCTAATCATCTACAAAAATTCTTCTCTATCTATAATTTAGAAATATTCCCTTAAGCACCGAAGTGTTCAACTACTTGTATGAAGTTTGGTCATGCAAAACAAGGTTTTATTTTAGAAATGATATGGTTTAAAATTTTAACCATTTTTACATCAAGCATAATGTAGGGGAGCAAGGGTTTTATAAAACTTTATTGAAATTAGAAAATTATAAACAATGTTTCTCAATTAATTGATTGAATTCTAGTTCACTGGCCGAGTAAGCTCAAGGTCCAGGCTCTCACTTTGCAGTGATGATGGTCAATTTTCTGAGTAGCGTGAAATTCATACATTATAGGTATGTGATTATTTTCAGGTTCTTGAGATTTCTAATTTGATAAAAGTTCATGGTGAACTTTGCAGTGAACTTTTTAACTGCTATCAGGATAACGCTGAAGTGATCTAGTTGACGAACTAATCTACCAAACCAAAACTGTGTTGTTGTCCAATATCTTTTTCCTACATAATGTGAACTTAACATCAAATTTCGATTTCAGTTAAGTATTCACTTTGTTCCGTGGTACCATTGTCGAAAAGTTTCACATTCGTATGTTACTCAACACTGAAGTGTGGTGAAACAGATTACCACATGTATGAATCTGTGAACAGAATGTTTGTTTTAGCAATTTCTTCTCCATCATATCTATGTTCTCCCCCCTCTTGCTCACCAATTCTTTGACCAGTCGTCTATATGTCTAAGGAAAACTTGTATTACAGTAGAAAATCAGTTGGGAAGTCAACTGTCAAAAATCCTAAGATTACATAATTCAAACTATAACAAATGACATACTTTCTGCATTCTAAAGCTAGGTCTTTGCTTCTAATACTTTTCTGTATAGTTCAACGGAATGTCAGATAATGAAATACCAAGGTGTTGGAAACTACTCACATATTCCAAACAGTTAATTGGTTGTCAGTTAACCTAACAGTTGACAAACTGAATATAAAATATTCTAGCATCTTTCATCAATCAAATATCGCTTATTCCATTCAACTTTTTGATGTCTTGATAATTACTTACTAATAACATCAGTTTCAATTTTATCTTCTTTCTTAACCTTACTTTTCTTTTACAAAGTATGCTGTAATATAATTCTTTTTCTTATTTTAACCAATATTTCCTTCAAATATACATTTATAATACCTGAAGGGACATGGTAAATTCATAAAATGTGATCAATAGATGTGCAGTAACTCTCTTGTTTACACTGAAACGTGTACATCTTATGCATATGATTATTGATTCACACCACAGAAGGTCTCAGGACCCGCATATCCCAAAATATACTGGAATGGAAAAAAATTGAGTTTTGTGAAGCTTAAGTACCAATCTAAGTCTATCAACTATATGCGCGATGCAACTATTAATCTATGTGATGGTAATTAATTCAGATAAAGTGGCGGTCTTTCCATTAGATGACTGGAAACATGTGAAAACACAAGGAGATAAATGATTCAGAAAGCAAGTAAGGATTCTCATATGAAGCCATGAGCTATGCTTAGTTGCTGAAACGTTAGTATAAAGTGCAGAATGCAAATCCACTACTTACATCGGTATACCCAAGTCTTATGATTTAAGTGTCTGTTTCAAAATCAAACCAGTTTCTAAAAATTTATACAAATTCCCAACTTTAAGTGCAACCTCTTATGTTGCCAGGGGCAGTTCAGCTGCCGGAACTCAAAAAACTAGCTAGATCAATAATGGCAGACCCAAATGAGATAATGAATCTATGGGAAAGTTTAGCTGTAGCTTTACATGCAGTCACACAGTAGAATGAGAAAAAAGAGTAGTCTGGATAACAAACATTGTTGAGTACAGATAGATTGGAGGAATATTCCTTGTCTATTGAGCCATCATAAGACAAACGCAGTAGAAATAACTTAGGCACATAGGTGGACAATATTGTTCCAACATAAACAAACTCAGGTGGTAATCCTTTGTAAATAAATTTACTTATAGGCCTAAAATTAATCGTAGCAATTTTGAAGTTGTAAAACAAGGAAATAAACTAGGCAAGGAGTATGGAAGCATAGACCTTTATGACATTGACAAAGGCCATTCTTATTACCAATAAAAAAGGAAAGAAGTGTAAAGAGAAACTCGTTATGAAGCTGGAGGTGCTATCAGATATGATGAACAAAAGTTTGAGACGACACAGTAACAAAACTCTCTTCTCGACCATCGTCAGCTTCTAAAAAAGATGTATTAGAAAAAGTACTGCATCTGAAAACAACCTATACTGTTGAATTAAAATTCTTTGAAGCTCTAGAGTCGTCTCTGAAAGCTAAGAATCTCACAAATGATAAACAAGAGACAATTCATTAAATAGTATTCCTGCTAATGAGATACAAACCGTGGGATAGTGATTCAAGTTGCAGAAAGAAACCCGCATTGAAATAGCCCACAGAAGATAAAAATATGGTAATTCTCTCAGCAGAAGAAGGAGGGACAAAAAATTGTACTAGACATAACAGGATGTATCAAATAAACATCAGAGTTATCACAAGAAGAAACAATTTAAAGAAAATGAGGATCTATTTCAATCAAAGATCAATAAAACGAAATAAGGAACAAATTAGAGGAACACTTCATAAAAGGATAAATCAGCAAGGTAGTTAATGGAAAAATGGGATCAAATGGACCCATATCTCCATAGTTCTATGGAAGATAGAATATCTATAAACCAGATGTACCTCTTCAACCAACTATCTAATTTCCAAAAACTCAACACATTTTATTGAAGTACTTAGCAAAAAAACTGATGCATTTTACAAACAAATTAGCCAATTCGATCAACTTAGTAAATCACTCTCGAAAAAGTTCAAAGATATCAAAATATGTGAGGTTGCGACAGTGTTTTCCTTTGGGAGCAAAGCCCTTTCTACATCAATAGATCATAAGTTTACAAGGGAAATTGTTTGAAACATGCTTCAAAATGATGACAGTCTAAAAGCTTATATCAGCATCAAAATAATAGAAATAGTAGATCATTTCTGATCCTCATACTTTCGATCCAATAGAAAGATAATACAAATTTAATGATCTAAGCTTTAATGGGATTGTCAGCTTTAAGGATTATTACAAATGGGGTAATGCGACACTGGATTTAATAATACTGCCAATCATCAAGTCAAATATATGGGGTCAGTATATGGACGACATATTTGTCACTTTTAATAAAGACGATATGGAATCTACTCTAAGACTAATCAGTAATGTCTCTAGAGCAATCCAGTTTGCAAAGAAGAAAATAACTGATTGGTGGCATTCTTAAATATCTTGATTCCAAACCCGTTGATGGACACCTTGAAAGTTAAGTCATTAGAAAGACTATTCAAGCAAACCAGATCCTAATTTACAACGGAAATAATCTGAAGTTGTTCAAGAAAAGTTGTATAAACATTCTATTTGGACGAGTAGATGCACATTTCAGTGCAACCGAATCAAAGAAATTTGAGATAAAAATAATCATTTGAAATCTTTGAACTCAATAGCTATCCAAAGAATTTTGCTGAGAGATGTTTTCCAAAGGAAAAGAATCAAAATCTTCGAAAATTGAAGCGAAAAATCGTTCTAAACACACATCAAAAATATTCTGGAAAAGATATCTATACTGCTGCATTCACTTCTAGCAGGAGTTTAACATAAACCAATAGAAACACTACAACATATTCCATGCAAACGAAGCGACTTAGGCAATAAGGAAAAAGTGATCGTTATTTTCAAAGTTATTTGCATCACGACACCGAACAATTAGATAGATCAGTACTACGAGGCCTACATGAAGGCAAGCTAACCGTCAAACATTATGATATGGAGTCTCTCATCTCTATACACTGTGGCAACCACTACAACATGTTGCTGTTGGACAACTGCAAGGTAAGTGAACGTGCAAGCTCCTAAGGTGCCTGAGAGTTTATCGAGGCCTGTCACTCCAGTAAATTACCAGAATTCGTCACATCGAACTAGATACAATATACCAGCCTATTCGAAACAAATTAATTACCGCAATCAAGTGATCTAAATGCAGGGAAATGCCTGATGCAACCATAAACGAGATCATCAATCAATTAGACTAAGATAACTCATATATGTGACCAAACTCCTGTATTTAGCTGATCAACACAAAATGATCCTTCTGTGAAATTCAGCCAGAAAGCAGTAGAGAGGAACACTTTCTACGTGATATTCATTCAGGACTGACATCATTTTGCGGACCACTGAAATCCTGAGCGCCCCGGATGGCTATTTTGTCCAAGGACGGGACTCATCAACGGCTTACACCCAGACTTCAGTGGGAAACCTGAAGGTCCTGGATTCAGTACCTGAGAGGTATAGATGCGTTTTGCTGAAGCGTCTCATACTAGGATGAAGTAGATGTCCAGTGTTCACAGGTTTTCAATGGTTTTCCGATCGATGTCGGTCCATGATGATTACTGACCTGAGATCAATAAATCCCCAGAAGCTTCCAAATTAGAACACTCTTTTATTTGGAGCAAACCGACCACTCAGCCTAAAACGTTCCCTAAAACACATTCTCTTCATCTCTTTAGCTAAGCAAAAGTGTCAATCAACCGGATCAAAGAGATCTTCATTCATCCATTCAAACAAGAATAGCTAATTGATCGCAAAGGAGCTGCCTCAACCTTCTAAAAGCAAACAAAAGAAGTCTGCCAATCACATAATTGCAAGACTGGAAGTCAACTAATAAGTTTCAGGATACTTCTGCAAGCTCGCCAAGCGACCAGTCAGATAAAACTCGGCCAAAGTAGCACCTTATAGACATTCGTGAACAATCAGTTACTTCACTTTCTTGTGGAGCTGTGGTGCACTGACGATGATATCTAGCATGAGAGCGAAACATTTGCCCAGATAAAAAAACAACTCACTCTGAACGTCTACAACCTGAGATACAAATATTCACTGTAATTACTAGCAACTACTAAGATAGCAATAAGAATGATAATATTGATACTAATATTATTAATAATAACTTTGACAGTTATGCTAGTAATGTAAAGGATAGTGGAACGTCATGATATTGTCAACATGTTAAAAATGAATGTAGGTCGAAACTTAGACAATGTAAGGTTGCTTAACTACAGAAATGACTATCGAATGATATTATCGGTAGCCTACACATTTTACAAGCGTTATATCCATGATACATCCAATAGTTTTGATCGGCATCTCCACAAAAACGAAGTGATCAGAAAATTCGATGTATACCCTTTACTCACTTTCATGTGCAAAGAGTAAGTGAAAAATGTGCTAAAGTTATTGAATTTCCTACTAATAAGCAGAGATGATGACTCATTTAGCTTGATTATGTGAAGAAGGACCACATCCACAGTTCAATTCATACACCCTCTGAGGTTTGTATTCATTAAGAATAAACGGTGGGTGCTGAGTGAAATATTTTGTAGGTACAGTCAAAATGATCTGCTCCAATGATTTGATACATAGGGGACTGTAAAATATCCATAATATGCTGGTGGAAATGGGATGTCTCTATAGCTTAAAAAAGATACATGTAAAGGATGAGTAAGAAATCTGAACAAGTAACTGTCCGAAAGAAATTATTGCACATGAATCTTCAATTCAGTAAAGACACATAAGAAGGTTTTATATCAGAAAATGTCTAGAGCTATTAGTAAAAACATTCTATGCTGCTGACCTTCACTCATCATCTTCTAGTTGGTCGATTGGTTTTACTCAGAAACGGAACATATGACTCACTTTGCTCATTTCGTTATGAATTTTCCAATTCACTAACTCTGATAAAGAAACGTTTCTTAGCTATACTACTCGACAGCTTAGCAAATGAATTAATTAGCTCCTGGATTGGAAAGAGATGAGTGAAGGTAATATGAAGTTCAACTTTGTTGGATTTGGTTGAAAAGGATTAGGTGATAGACACATTTAAAGCATCTGATATCATTCATCATATTTTATTGGAACATTCGAGTAGACTTCGTATTCGTCTTCTGCAGAAAGTGAAATCTATGGAACTTAGAGCAACTAAACCTAGTCTTCCTGGTTTTGCTCCTATTTTGAACAAAAATATCCTTTATTACTATTTATTGATATACTTAACCTCTGCCAGTTAACTAGTTCACCACTTACTACCCGGTTTTAAGCCCGGATAAAGAAGGAAGTTTGGGCATAGGGCCAGCAACCTTACACCGGAAAACAAATCCAGTCGTTAAAGAAACTTCAGAGCATATGAAAAAGTAAAAACAAACTTATTCCTCACTGGAATCGAAGGGAAGAAATGAGGTCAGTTGGTGAAAGCCTTGAGGAAGCCAGTCGGCCAATGTGTCTACTATTCTCTCCATGAAAGCAGAAGTAAACATGGGGACATGGAATGTCAGCACCATGCATGAACCTACCAAGGCTACCCAGATTGCAAAAGAGATGAGGAGATATGGCATGGAAGTGTTAGGAATCTGCTATAACAGGTGGAATAGAAGTGGACTCTCCAAACTGTCAGCCACAGAGTCAATAATCTACTCCGATATTGTCACCCAGACGACAACCACGAACACACTGAGTTTTCGAGTGACCATCATGATGTCTCCAACAACATCGAAGGCTCTCTCTCTCTCATACAGTGGGAACCGATCTCCTCCTCCAGGATCATGACAGTGAGGTTCAACTCAGATGGAAGGAAAGTTACAATCATAAAATGCTACGCTATGCACATACAAACAATGCAGATCAAGAGAAGAAGGAGGAATTCTACAGACAACTGCAATCACTACTAGACAAAACTCCACTCGAGATGGCGACATCAAAATTCTAGTGGGTGGGGTGCCATGAGTGTCAAAGTGGGAGCTAACAACACAGGAAGAGAACTTATCACTGGTCGGGAAGCACTCGATGAAATGATGAGGGAGAATGGAGAATTGTTTGCAGATTTCTGCGCATTCAACGATTTGGAGATTGGAGTCAGGCAGTGTGTACAAACACAAGGATATTCACAAAGTCACATGGAGTTGATTTCACCAGATGGACACACTACACTGAAAATCAGATCGACTTCATTTCAATGTGAAGAAAGTGTAGATGGTGACGCGGCCTACTGGATACAAGATGAAGAAGGGGAGCAGATGCAAGTAGGTTCACACTACTCACCATCCCGTGCAAGGAACCTACCTTCAAAATCAAGTTGAAAGCCTTCAAACAAGTTGGTGATAGACGACCACAGTTCAAGTTCAACTCCCAGAAAATGAACTGAAGGACGAAACTTCAAAGGACATCTTCACGCCAGTCAACAATCAGAAAAAGATGGGGGACATTGAGCAATATCCCTGAGGGATCGGGTGTGGAAGAACACTGGACATCTTTGAAAGAGAAGTGAAAGCAAACCAGCGTAATCGCATAAGAGGGACGAAGAAGGAAGATAAGGAATGGATCTCTATGGACACGTGGAAGCTGACAGTGTAGGGGGAGGAAGATGGTGAAGCAGAAGATGAACCAGTCCAATGCAGTGCAAGGATGAACAAGGTAGAAAGGAAATGAGTTCAACGTATAAAACACTGCACTCATAAGTGAAGAAGCGTGTGAGCAAAACAAAAACACTTCTACGACACACTGGCAAATGAAGCAGAACAGGCAACAGGTGGGAGAGACCATATTACATAAGCAGGTTACTATCTGGGAGGAGATCAACACAGATGAGACCAAAGAAAGATTGTAAAGGAAACTTAGTCACCACCAAAGAGGAGAAACAAGGGGAACGATGGGTTGATCACTTCAAAAAACTCTTGAATTGATCACCACCACCATCTGCAGCTCGTTCAGAAATACAACCAGCAGCCCTGCCACACAAATACCAGTACACACAAGCCCTCCGAAAAAAGCAGAAGTGAACTCCTGTAGGCCACAAAGTTGCTGAAATCCGGAAAAGCAGCAGGACCAGATAAAATTCTGCGAGAAGCACTGGAAACAGACCCAGAGACAACAGCGGACATGTTCACACCAATACTGCAGAAGGTTTGCAAGGAAGGAAGGGAGGAAAGGTACCTGCTGGTCGGTTGATCGGTCAAACTCTTAAAGAAGGGAGACCTACGTTTTTGAAAGAACTGGCGCGGAATCATGCTGCTGTGCACCCAAAACAAAATATTAAGACGCATCATCCTGGAGAGATTAAAAGGTGATTTGGATTCAGAATCACAGCCGGAATAGGCTGGCTGGCTGGCTTCAGGAAGAACAAATCATGTGCACATCAAATTGCACGCTACGCTACGCATCATCATAGAACGAAGTACAGAATATCAGTCATCTCTCTACCTCAACTTCATCGACTTTGGAAAGGCCTTCGACAGCGTCAATTGAGAAGTACACTACGGAATGCCACTCGGCACTAAGAACAAGATCCAGATTTTCAACAGCAATCCAGTCAAGTAAGTGAGCGCTACCATGTGATGTTTCAGAAGTATGGCGTGTCACCAAACGCACTTCCAACAAACTACAGATATCCATCAACAGCTACCGCCTACGCTGACTTGATACTGAAGGTCAGATGGCCAGAATAATAAGAATAAGCAACAAGGAACTCTGGCTGGCAACGAACCAACCAAGAACCTATCGCCCGACAAATATGTAGAAGAAAGTGGAGATGGATTGAATTAGATATACACTGAGAAAGCCGACTGGGGACATCTCACGCCAGGTCAGGCTGTCGAGTGGAACCCAAACTGAAAACAATGAGTTGGGCGTCTGAGGGCGACATGGAGGAGATCATGTGAGAAAAAAATGAAAGGTTGTGGGCAGACATGGAGCCAGGTTGAAGAGGCTGCAGAGAAGACAGTGGAATGGAGGCGTGCTACTGAAGCCCTGTGTTCCACTAGTAACCTAAGAAAAAATAATAATGTAATAATACGATTATTCATATGAGTCTGTGATAAGCAGTCCATTCCTTCAAATCTTAGCATGACACAGATCTTTATTTCAATTCCAATCATTACCTCGTAGCAGTAGCAGACAAATTTATGGATAGTTGGCAACAGAGGGTATTAAGAACATTCCAACTCACCCCAAAGTATGCCGGCAGTATGTAGATGGCATATTTACTGAGTTGAAATCCGAATATATCCAGGGTATTTACCACACATTAACTCGATAGCAAATGTAATCCGACTTATTTATGAAGTAGAAGAGGAAGAACGAGAATTGCCTCTGCCGGATTGCAAAATCAAGAGGGCAGAAGATGGGCACTTAGATACCAGTGCTTGCATCACCCCGTATATCAAGATAGGCTTCATTAAAGGTGCAAGTAATGGGACTAGGATTTTATCTAGTAAGCTAGAAAACCTAAACAAGGAAGTGAAATACAATAAATACACCACAACCCAGCAACTACCCACCGGAATTTACCAAAAGATTTATAGGAATTTAAATGAGTGATAATATTAGTGATAATTGAAGCATTTCTAATAGGGAATTCAAATCCTAAGTAGTGTTTCTGTATAAAGAAGGTACATTAAAAAGTCTACGCCAGATTCCTAACAATACTCGAATTAGAGTGACATTTCAACTCATAGACTCGTTTAAAGAAAAATTTTGTAGGCTAACGGATACATTAGACCCATGCACTGTTCCATAATCAAACTATAGGATGGTATACGGTGACAGTTCTAAAACTCAATACAGTTAGATGTAGAGGATATCAATCGCAGAGTCTTCGTTCATTAAGTCAATACCTTACATTATGCAACAGAAATGATTCTTCATATATTGCAGATATTTGGAAAATTTTACTGCCATTAAAATAAAAGAATGAAGAAGTGTAGAAGAACTGGTATCTGGTTTACTTATGACGAGCGCACAGGTACATATCATACATTCCCAAAAAATCCATGCGCTACCACTAAAGAATAAAATGAAGTTAAAACCTGATCGGTGGTTGAATCTCATAGCTCAGATGGTTGATGGTCAGGTAGGTATCCAAAGACCACTAGTTCGAGTCCAGCAGCAACCCAGACTTTTATGTCCCTTACAACAACCTTCATTCCATATGGATAATACCAGTCTGTCAAATAATAGCTATTTGATATATTTTCAGTAGTAATCATATGCAATTAACTCTATAAATTAGACCATGCTGACAATTGATAACTGATGACTACAACAAAACAACAAGTCTAGTAACACCTTAAAAAAAAGCAAATGTGAATACGAATAAACTCATTGTATGAAGAGAATGAAAGTAACAGCTTAATTAATACCAAACAAAGTGATAACTAACAAATTTCCCAGTTAACGTTTTTGGCTAATTAGGCAGTAAGTTAAGAAGATTGAATTTCAGGGTTTATGGGGATTTGGAGATATCTTAAGTTGGTATTCATCATGGACTGACATCAGCTGGGTGAGGGTCGCGCTATGCCATGAACTGATAGAAGTTGGAAACATGGACCATTGAATTGTGACCCACTGGCTCAATGGTAACTTGCTGACCACAGAACCTGAAGTTTGTGGGCTCGATCCCTGACGCAGCACCAGTCAGCAACAAATGATACTAGTCTCACAAGAGATTCAGTAAACTACTGGTTAACTCTGTAGCTTTTAAAGAGACGGATGATGCATTTGGCTTCTAGTGCGACAGCTGTCCTTCATTAGGATGCAGGTACATCCAGCTGAAACTTGCTGTTCTAATGTTTTGAGATGACGTAGTCAACAAAAGCTGAGGTTTGAAAACTCAGATCAGTCTCTCTGAAGAAAGTAGTACTTTCCAACTCTTTATTTATTAGCTGGAAACTTTATCCAAACTGTCCCATTTAATGACTAAAAACATATAATTTAGGTACTTTTACAGGAGCGAAGTACATCATAACTGGGTTAATTCTAATCAATCCATGATAAAATACTAAACATGGATCCCATTCCTTTGCCATCCATTTATCTGCACAAATCTCTGCTCAGTGCAAATATTGTTGATCGTAAACATAGTTCAGGAGATGTTTAATTTCTCTTGGAATCCACTTGTTAGGCTTACTTCAATTCTGTAATTGATATTTCTAGACTATAAGTAAAATCTGATGAGTTTTTGATGGGGGTTACAATGAGTTTTATTCCTGAATTTATATAAATTCATCAGTTGACACATCATTTGCTTTTCATACGGTATTAAAATTTTATATATTGCCAAACAATGAGCTGCTAAAGTTCATGGTTGGTAATAGTGCAACAAATGTCTTGTAGATTTTCTGTGGACCATAAAGTGAGTCTATAGAGGGTTGGGAAGTGTTGGTAATTATGAGCACCACAGTGAATGATTTAGTTTCACTTTTATAGTTTGCATAGTTCAATTACACTTAGCTTTCACTCTGTTCAGCATATCTCAAGTTTTTGTAACTTTTATCTGCTCACAGAGAAAAGCATCAAGATTTTTCTTTGCATTTTTCTTATGGTGCAGTGAGTTAATTTCCACTGGAGTATTTCCTCTATCTGCAATGATCATAATTTTCAGATCCTTCTCTAGCTAGAAGACAGTCCATTTTCACTGTTGTTTGGGTTATTAGGCTGTTAATGAAATAATGGCCTCCACTGTTTCACTTTGAAGACTTTTCAAAGGTGACTTAATTCCAGATGCAATTTCAAAATAAGATAGGTATAGCTTGTCGAAGTTAAAATTAAAAAAAGTACTTGAAGGGAAAGTTCTACATATGCAAGCAAAATTCGATAAGAAATTTTCTCCCACACCTTTTTTACGTCAAGAATATTAGATTTACATATAATTTTCTGATATTAAGAAAAACTTTCTTCTAAAGCATATGTTCAGGTTTTTTCACTTCCTCAGTTTTATTTCCTTAGTGTTTGATAACAAGGTCAAAAAATGATTTATTTTCTATATCTAATTTTATATGGACTTCAAGTTTACGGTCATAAGAGAGTGACGTCACTTGGAGAACCACTGAAAAACCAGAAGCGCTGGATGGCTGTTTTGTTCTAGCATAGAACTCCTCGGCAGTAAGCACTCATGACTTTGCCAGGGATGGAAGCCAGGACCTATTGCTATCGAGCCACTGGTATGGTCGGTGATGAACATTAACTTGAAATCAATAAATCGCAGCAACCTTCCAGAGTGAACTTTTCTCCATTGTTGACTCTTGGGTCAAACATCTTTCAATTACAGGGGACTCCATTAACTCATCCTCTCTTTCCCAAAGATAGAAAGGTTGGTTTGACAGACCAAACAGAATCGAGAAGTGTATTGATAAGCAGGGCTTTAAGATCATAGCGTTTTTGTTGGCACACAAGGTTTAAAGGATGATAACTGTACCAGTCTCATAACTTGTTTGCCAATTTAAGCTGAATATTGAGTTGTTTATATGACTTGACAAGTAAATGTGTAATCAGATTGTTTATATGAACTTTGTTCAATACTTATTGAATATTATCGTGAATATAGAGAGGTGGGGTAAGTGACGTGTTGACATTAAATATGGTTTATATTTGTTTAAGTTGCATCATATTTGAAGTAAGATAATTACCTCTCTTGCAAAAGTCCCGTGTAAACTTTTTAAGAGAAATAATCACTAGGCACAAGCACTATTTAGAAGCTTCAGAAAATGAAATTGTTGATAAAGAAAACAATTTGAAATCTAAAAAGATTCTCCACTAGTAGAAGAAGCCCTCGATCTAGGTTTCTTGCTTATTTGTTAAGTCTCTGACTCCGGAATCGAGTAACCAGAGTCCGAAAAACCAAGGGACCAACTCTTTCCTATTGGTTGCAGATAAGATTTCTTGATGACTGCCTAATACCGAAATGCAGTTCATTTCAGTATCACATCTATTTGCTCAGCAGTTAAATTGCAGAATTTGATCGATAGACTTTGATCAGTACCAGGCGATAAGGTCTAGAAAGCTAAATGGGTTACCCACCTGTGACCAGTCCGTGTACGTGACTTACTAATACAATAGGATGTTCGTGAGTTGGAGAGCTCAGTGTTTGAGTAAAGTGACTGGTCAGTGAAGATTGACCAATTTCAACTTATCTAGTCCTAACTGCTGATCGAATTCTGTCGACTGTTTCGCAAGTTGAACACGAAAATAGGATACTCATCACTACGGTTCACTTCAATAGTTATTAGTTGGTTGGAGATAATCGATAGGAAGCCTTAGACCTAGGCTCTCCGCCTGTTGACACTCGTCAGTAAGGCTTGTCTGCAACCTCGAGAGGAGTGACATTCCTTTTGAGATTTAAACCCGAATCCAGTGTACTGGAACACCAGTTTTTCCAGGGTTGCATATTTCCCTTGTTGATGAGTGCTTAGAAACATGAGATGTAGGTTCATGGTTTTCTGCCCACTGACTCCTGTCATCTAACATCAACATGTTTAATATAGAAGTTGAAAATAACTCACACAGATTAACAATTTCAACTATGGTGAAAATGACAGTCTAAATAAATAAACCGTATAGTATTTAGTTTTGCAAAAAAAGTTTGAATGATTGAAGAAGCATTTTACACTGTCTTATTACATTAGGCTTTAAAGACTGTCAGCAGAATCAGTGATTCACCTGCAGTTCTTTTCATCTCAGGTTGGTATTGATCACGAACCGACAGCAGTTGAAGAAAAAATGGAAATCGTGGAGCACTGGATAGCTGTTTCTTCCTAGTATGTGATTCCTTAGCAGTACATACAGAAAAATCTGATTTTTCTCACAGACGCTGCTGTTAATCAAAATCTTTATCTGTGTAGACAAGTGGTGGCAGTTATTTTATAAAGGGTTAAGCATTTTCTTCTCTCCTGAAAGATGTACCCTTGTGTCTTAAAACGAACCAAGCAGCAAATAAACAAGCTTTTACGCACTTTAGACTGCATGAAAAAACTCTACAATACTTTAATAAGCTAATATCGTGTAGACAGCAGAAAGTGTTAAAAATCAGCGTACTAGCCAACTTTACTAAAACTGCTGAATTTATTACAATAGGGCTTCCCATCATTTGTTTACTAAAATTCCAAATTATTATTATTATTATTATTATTATTATTACTATCAACTTTAATTGTCGCTTATTTTGACGAGATTAAGCATGAAGTTAACTTTTACTTACAGTCACATGAGCTGAGAAGTTTGTACTATACTCTAAAATATTGTTTAATTGATGAAATCGTTATTGCACTAAAGAATGAATGCTTCATATTTCAGTATTCGATCGTCATTATGTTTAGATTACATACATTTGGTTTCCCTCATAAATTTGAAAAGAAAAGAGAGAAAAGATTATGCAATATACATTGTACTGTCTTAAATTCTCATCAACTGTTTATAGGCCAATAACAATAAGTTGATAATTATAATAGACATAATTTAGGAAATCTGTAGCCAATGAGTTAACATTAGAAAGGTTTGGAGTAAAACATTCTAAGAGAACAGTCAAGTACAGTAAAGCCGTGTTAGCAAGTTCAGTTGGTAAATCACAAGAGAAACCGCTATCTGTTTGACTGCCATTTCAAAAAGATAGGATAGATGACTATGAAATTTAGTCAATGATTTGAAGCCATACTCACTAACATGCTCTCTCTACTGAAACCAGTCCTATGGTAAAGGCTAAATGTTCCATAACTCAGATGCATATCAGAAATCATTGTAATTAAATTTCACACTTTAATTCTTCAACTGCTAAACTGAGTACACTAGGAGAATGGATAAATGAGTCACATCACAAGAGATCTATGCCAGAATGGAATAAATGATATTAACAGTTCACCTTCTCCCAGTTTGTTTGATACATGGTATGGCAAAAGTTTCTTCAAAATGACTGATTAACTGTAAAATTGAAGGTTAATACTGTTTGAAGAAGTAATCCAAAGGAATAAATTAAAGTTTCACCTTTTAATTCGAAGGGATTCAGTATTTAGTGATGACTGATAGTGGCCAGAAGTAGAATCAAGGACACGTGCCTTGTCCTGTTTTAGATTTGTCAGCTGGATGTACCTGCCTCCCACTGTGTGATGTTATTCTCACTCAGACCTGAATCCACACCCAATAGCTTAAAGAGTGAGAGCATTGGTCACCAGGCTACTGAGTCACAACAGCCACTCTTTGTGAAATGGTTATTGTGTGTAGGCTATTGCTTGTAACTTTCGGTCGTTGATTGAACCAAATTGATCAATCTCTCTAAGCACCACTACTATCAAACTGAAACTCCAGGAAATATCGAAACTTACACGCAGGAGCTCGTATGCAGACAGGGACTGATCATCTCTGTCACATCAACGAAGAGAAATTACAAGCTGCTATGACCAGTAATGCTACCTAACAGTCTACCAGCAGTACGAACCTAGCAGTCTATGAGCCATACGTACCTGAAGCGCATCGAATCAACTCTAAATGCTGGTCAGTACGTCAACCATAACAACAACAATACCACCGATAAGCGAAAACAAAAAGAGAAGATGGGTTGTTGACAGAGAGCTTCTATCGTCTCAACAACAGTTAAAACAGTTAAGAACGATGCTGAAAGTATACAATTCTAAATGACCTTGACGTCACTAAATTCACATTTTGGTTAGAAGGGTTAATAACCAATGAGAGTTCAGCCTTCGCAGCACTGTGAAACAAAAGCTGGTGACGGTGTGAAAACAGCGTTGATAAGTTGTTTTACAGTTATAGTCAAACACCAACCGAAAGTTAGAGGTATTATAACACCAGTAGTAACAACTTCAATAGTTAATCCACAATTTCTCCCACCATAAATTTAAATCTCATATCCTTATAAACCCCTTTTCTCCTTCGGTGTTAATAGTGATTACAATTAACGAATTCTCAATTAAGTTCATCTTCATTTCATGATTTCGACATTTATATGACTGTGAGTATGAGTCTGCAAATTTAGCGAAGTACCATTCCATGGTATTACTTGTAGGCATCAACATGAAGAAGCCTACGTGGCACATTTAAGTGGTTTGGTCGTTTGAAATTGCGGTTTTGGAAGAATGAGATTACATGTGCACTGGTGAATACTAGTTTAACCTAGTTACCTACAAGACGGTGAGCCTCCTTGCAGCCCCTCTGAATCCCAACCAATACACTGTCTGGTTGACATAACGATAAATGCGGTGGACAAGATCAGTGACGTGGATCTCTTAGGAGACTAGTATACCGTCAGGAATTCGCCCAGCTAATAAGTTTATCTCGAATTCATAGGTGACCTTCTAGCAACGAACACTCTTATTCCACTCTCATATTTCAGCTATCTTCACTATCGTCTCGTAGGTGACAGATTGCCGATTCTGATGTTATTCTTTATTAATTTTTGTGTACCTGCAGTTAATAGATCATGTTTAGTTAGTGAAAATGAAGTGGAGTGACATCTGGAATGTTGAAATCGATGTTTCTAATTCTTTTTATTGTTAAAGTAGACTAAAGGTTCAAACAAATACCACCGTATCATAACTTTTATGATCTAAAACACTGATCATTCATTGTGGCCAGTGTCATATCTTTGTCTGGTTACAATTTGTTTAAAGCACGTGATTCTGCTGATTCAGTCATAACTCTGACCTTGCATGTGATTGGTCTCGTATACTCAATCCTTTCACACAACGATTGACACAGTTTGGCCCTTCCTAATCACTTATAACTGATGACAAAGTCTGGTGTTTATTGTCCATGTATATTTCAGGTGATTGGATTCATTGTGTGTACATGTAAACTACTAAACCCCCAGCGCACCACAACTTATAAACATGAGATAACCAGTTTCAAGTACAAAAACAAGAGAATACAAAACTGTGGATTTCACTTAGCATGTAATTATTTTCAAACTATAATTTATGCATAAATGGATGAGGGATAAATAGAAAGCCCTTGAATCGAGCTGTGCAATAATGTTTCTAATTAAATTATAAGTAAAGTGGTCTTTAAAATCAATAAAGTAATCCAACCAATGACAGTTACTTGAGGTTCACGTTTTCCACTTTCGAGTGATGTAACAGCCAGGAAATCGGGAATCAGATAGTGACTAAAATATTTTGCAGTTAGTACTCTTCAACATCACTATTTCAATCTCAAAGCAACATATCTATAGTCAATAGACCTGTATTGAACGTCTTATCGAATCACTTGCCAGTCATACCTCTCGCGATATTCAACGATTGCCATACCACAATTTTACGTGTCGCACTTTTAATAAGAACAGGAATATAGAATGGTTGGTAAGAAGTAGCCTATTTAACCAGTATGCAATCAAATTCGGCAGTTAATGTTATGTCCGCTTCTTATATGTTGTTTCGTGAACTGCTGCTGTATATGCTAATCACAAAAGACCTATATCATAATTTACCGAACCGAAATATTCAAATTTACCAATATTCACTGAACTGCCCATCGATCTCCCGAACCAAACAGCAGACAGAAAATATTAAAGGTTAATTTAATATGAATAAATAAACTAGAAAAATCTTAGAATTTAAGATGCGATATGCGTTTTTATGGCATTATCTCCAGACATAATTCATTTCACGACTGTTAGATAAGCTTATTTCTATTAGGTAGAACGATGAATAAGTTTGATAGTACAGAGATCCAACCGCTGTACAATCATGAGTATTTATCTCCTTTTCACTCGAACAGTTATTTTTGGCACTGAAATAAGCATAATTTACTTCCTTCTGCTAAGAACTACATGATTTTTGTTCGCCATATTTTCTTTATGTTGTTTAAGATTCGACACTTTTACAAGCCTTGAGTAGCACTTACGGATTTTTTCCGTATAAGTGTACAAGACTGGTATGTATTTCTTAATAACCATATCTTTAAAGTTGGTACTCATCATGGACGGACATTACTTGGGGGAATATTTGAAACCTGGGAACACTGGATAGCAATTCCGCCCTAGTGTAGAACTCCTCAACAGTGCTCACTTATGACCTCACCATGATGAATACCAACTTGAAATAAAGAAATCCTCTCAAACCCACAAACTGAATTAATCTAATGCTAGCTTTGGAGATGATTCTTGAAGTTCCAATGAGAAGTCGTGACCAACGGGAAAAACCTGGCGGACGTACGAACAAAAACTCGACGGTGACAATGAATGATGGTCACGCTGGCCATAGAACCTGGAAGTCTTGGGATCGACCCCTGGCGGGCATGGGTGCGCATTGCTGAGGAGGCTCATGCCAGGACGAAACAGCTGCCCAGTGCTCCCAGGTGTTCAGTGTTCTCCCAACTTTTGTCAGCTCACCATCTATACCCCCTAATTAATTACATCTTGAAAATCGTAATGGTTCTGTGAATTCAGAAAATAAACTATTATTATTACAAGGACAGAATTTGGGCACTGCGTTGATGTATAACCCCATGTAAGTTCGTTTACCGGATATTTCATTATATAGTGAAACAGTATTACTTACAGAATAACGTTTCGAACAAGATTTACTATTCCGATTCATGTCAAAAGTGACATTGTCTTTTTATGATTCTATTTCTCCTTCGTCTGCTGTATGGGTAGTAGAATTCTTCAAATATTTAGAATATAAGTCGAGTTATTCCCTTTTGCATTTGTTCAAGGCCGATTCGATAAACAAAGCTTCTTTATCAATCTTTTCCTCCACTCCTCCTATTGTATGATTATTTGTGGCTATATGCATCACGATGACTGAGCTTTCCTTCAGGTTTCCTACCTTTTAAGATCGACTATTCTAGATTTGGTATGGTTTCTCTGCTCTGATGTTCTAATTGATCTTAGACGAAACTTCTGACTTCTCACTAAAAACAACAAGTAATAAGAAGATATTGTTATGATTATCATTAGCAATCGTAGTATTATTTTGAGGCAATAGCCAGGCCCATACGTAAGAGTCCTAATACCAATAATGGTCAGTCGTTCCGGTTTAGTTAACGACTGGAAGTCTATTCTATACTGTCAAAAGTATACTATACCTGTCGGAATGCAGTAGGCTAGTTAATAAATTTCTGGCTTTGAAGCGAGTGGTCCTGAGTTCAAGTCCGGGAGGGAACAATGCCACTTACTAGAAGGTGGGTCCATCTAGCTGGTAAGCTTCAAGTACAACAAAATGCGCTTCCTGGGTTCCACTGCTAGCCACTACCCACCATTAAAATCAATATGGAATATTAGTTGACTTGTTCCCTTTTTGAGTAAAATATTATTGTTAATATTATATCTTTCCCGGTTTCTTTATATACCTTCATACTAGGCATTCATATAAAAATTCTCAACAATAGCGCTGTATAAAGCTAATCAGTTGTAGACAAATAAAAATGGATAATGCATTCAGATCACTGCCTGCTGATAAGGTGAAAACTGAGATAATAGTTTTAGGTTTATCGTTTCATCGAAAACCTATGGTGTAGTGTAATCAGCTATACTACTGAATGCACATGAACTTTAGCATACGTCCGCTATTTTTAGATCAGTTATATCCTATTTCATAACATGAACGTCTAAAAGAGCGTCAGAACGGTTGTGATTTCAAGTTGAGTACACTATTTTGTTACCCTTTATCGAATGTGTAGGAATGGTGTATATCACCACTGCGTACTTTGCGCCTTGAAGTAGGTAATGACACTTAGAAATAAAGAATATCAAACTTATTAGAAAGACATTCCTTCAATTGTATTTCAGGTTAGTAATCTCTAACTAATTATCATATTTTAACAAAAATATTTCACATCAGACCAAATCTATGTGGGTAACCAGTTCATTTACACCTGAGATCAGATAGTTTAGCTGTACACTGCAAAGTTTACTGGTGAATGGCTGAAGTAACATTGCATTAATGAAATACATCATTAGCACCAATTGCAGGAAGTTATTATTCAAAGTCATCTGCATCCAGAATTGCAATCTGAGTTCAGTAAAAAGGTGACTTTCAACTGCATTCACCCATCTATCGAACACGGTTGTTTTCTTCAATTGTCGAAATGATGCTTTACCATTCTGTTCGCTTCTTACTCATTGCCTATTCATTTGTATTTCTGTTCTCTTCCTGATTGCATTCAATCGTCAAAATATGTTGTTACTTCATTTCGGAGGTTTGTGGAGATCTATTTGCTGATTTCAAGTTGGTATTCATCACGGACTGACGACAGTTGCAGAACCACCATGTCGTGAATCAGCAGAATTAGGGAAATCTGGACCATCAGATTATAACCTAGTGACTCATTGGTAACTTACTGGCCAAGGAACCTAAAGGTCTCAAGCTCGATCTATGTTGAGGTCTTGGGTGAGTACTGCCGAGGAGTCCTATACAGAGACGAAACAGATGTCCTGTGCTTCCAGGTTTCCACAGGTCCCCCGTTGATTTCAGTCCATGATGAATAGCAGCTAGGATCTTTTATTGCGTCATGCAACCTCTTGTTAAAAATCTTAGTATTCTTAAAGCAGTTTCCATTATGCTTTTCTAATATTCTCCACTATTTATAACGGTTTTGTTGGTTTTTCACTATACGCCATAAATATTAAGTACGCTTTATGTGTGTTTATATGCACAAACTGCCTATAACTATGGTTTTAGGAGGTCGAGAATTAAATTCTCAAGTTAGAGTTCACCCGATTAAAACAGCTTTCTCTTCTTGATATCTAGTAATATATTTTTCAGGGAAAGTCCCATTATCTCACAATATTCCTTCTAACGTAAGCTCAGTGAAGGATATAATTAGAAAGTGTTCTAATTTCTCCTATTTATACTCTTGAAAAGAATGAATACTTAATGATTATTGATCCTGGCACGTAATAATTCAGTTTTGGATGTTCTTGAAAAGTGCCGAAATTTAGCATTGTTTTGCTACATATGTCGGATGATTTATTTTTATGTGTACCCTAAAATTGACATTGATACTGAGTATGAAATGCAGTTGACTCCTTACCATATACATGGACAAGTAAAAGATTGCAATAAGAATGAAATAATTTCCAATCTAAATTGAGAAAGGAAACGATAATGTTCTGTCTGCAGAAAGACAACTGAATAGTATTTCTACAACGCAAACTACTCGAAAGAGGTGACAGCACAATGATGAGTTTTTACAAAGGATGAAAGTTGGAAGTTTAGAAATAACAGTAAGGTAAAAAGGAGTGATTAAGGTCAAACATGAGTAGATTTACTTTTCGTAAAAGTAAATAATGCAATGGAGGAAAAATAGTGATTAGAATATAAAAACAACAACTGTTCACTTTGATATTCGATGTGATTTAAAATGACCATGCACCAATGACGTCTTTCAGAAAGAGGTAGATTTGTTAGAGTGACTGTTTAGTCTACAATCATATATCAAGATGGGAATGACTGAGATGGTGACAATCACTGAACCATATCAAGAGGTTTTAAGATCCATTCAAAGTATGGCTGAGTGGAATAGGATGAATGAATCTTTTAATTGGCATATATATATATATATATATATATATATATATATATATATATATATATATATATATTCAAATAACCTATTCCAGTACTTTTACCCCGCCAATGATGAACATTCCAATTACAGTTGATACCAAGAACCATGATATTATCGGTGGTTATGTTCTTAACCTGACCTGACCTGACTGAATTTAAAGGCCACCATAACAACTGAGGAAATGACCAATTAGACAACTGAAGATGTTCATAAAATACGGAAAATTAATTGGCTATTTCAGTAGTTGTTAGGGTGTCCTTCAAAGTCGCTCATCTTAACCCCATCTGATGATAATACTTTAGAGTCATTGAGTTGATCCTTTCACTAAAAACATTATACCATCTAACCTTGAGATAAGACAAACCCATAATGAAAAATAAAGTATCAGAAAACATGCACTGAAACTGTAAAAGGCCTAAAAGGGAGTAGCTTTAAAAACCACACCCTAGCAACCACTGAGATAACCAATTAGGTTACTTAACTTCTATTGCAAAGATAGATTTTCATAAGAGCGGTTAGTTTAATTGTCGTTAGAGTGACTTATAAAGTCATTCTTCTTCATTCTCTTCACAGAGCCCTAACTGTTTATTTCAGTGGTTTCTGGGATAGCCTTCACGGTCATCTTCCGCAAAACGGAGGCGGCTTGATGAGAATATTAACAGCCGAAAGAAATACGTAATGAAGTTCAAGTCACTAACGAATGATTGGCTGTTACTCTCATCCACCTTCCGTAGTGATACAATATCAATAGTTTTGAAGACTGAGTCTACATGTTCTGATAAAACACACTTATGAAGTGGTTAAGTCTACAATTGTTGTCCTTTTTTTAGGTGAAGAACATAGTTTTCTTATGCACATAGTTACGTTTTCCACAGGAGCTGGAGATTAAAATTGTTCAATTCAAGAATACTATCTACTAGCTTCAAACCTTAACATTTGTTGAAGAATCAAGTGAGGCTTTTTGTTTCCCACTGATTGTTTTACTGAACCGAATTGATCGATATCTTTCGACATATAGACTGTTTAAATGGATGCCTCAGTATTGTCTCAAGTTTCATTTTGATGTTGTGTGCTTCTTAGTAGCTAGCACCGGAATTCAAGAAAGATATTTCGTCCTGATCGGAACTGATCAGTGGGATGTACTTGCCACAAAGTGAGTGATGCTGTTTTCATCTAGAATCGAACCCATCATCACTGACTTCAAGCGTCAGAGAGTTATCCTCTTAGACCGATAAATAACAAAGTGATATGTGATGCACATGATTTAGCTCTTGTGACTCAGTAAACCAGTAGAACACGCTTGAGCTTTCCAAGTAATGGATACCGGGTTTGATTCCGGGTGCGAACAGCTTCATTCACTGGGAGACAGGTACGGTCAACTGATGAGTCCCAGAAAGAGCAAAACACACCTCATGGATTCCACTGCTGGCCACCATCAGCCGATAACTTCACAGGACCACATCTGGATTGTCAATGTCATAACAGACTAGCATCGGTCAAAAAGACTTGCAAATGCAATGTTTACTCATGCTAACCGACAACCCTATGCAGCTGTGCGAGCTGAATTTGCTGGCAAAAACTAGACAATTTTAACCAATTAATCAGTGGATGATACTGGAATGGTTTCAAAATAAAAGTTTGAAAAAAATCATCTCAGATCAAACCACAAATAACCGAGAAACGGTGATGTATTCGGGCAGTTTCTCCTTGTTGATATAAATATTTTAGTTAAAGGTTGATGGTGATTTTTTTATTGTGGACTGACAACGGCCATTAAAATAAATTCTCCATAAACGTCAAGCAATATTGCTTTATAGTGTTCATTAGTCACATGCTTCGAGATGGACATCCGGAAGTTCTAATGAGAAGCTGTGACCATGAAGGATAGTCACGCTAGATCATGAATTAGCAGAGACAGGAGACTGTAGATCGTTGAACTCCGACCCAGTAGCCTAACGCTAAACGGGTTTACTGCGAGACATGAGAGTCCTGAGTTCGACCCTCACAGTATTCTCGGTGCATGCTGTTAAGGAGTCCGATACTAAGACGAAACAGCTGTCTAATGCTCCGTGGTTTTCAGTAGTTCTCAAAATGATATCGATCCGTAATGAATACTATCCTGAAATAAATATTTTAATTTAGAAGTAGTATTCATCATGTACTGGAGTCAGTTGGGGAGCCATTGAAAACCCGGGAGCACTTGACAGCTGTTTCGTCCTAGTATGAGACTCCTCAGCGGTACGCACCCACGACCCGGCTAGAGATCGAACTCAGGACCTTCAGGTCTCACGGCGAACGCGTTAACCATTCAGCCACTGGGTCGGTTTTCAGTGGTCCACAATTCCCAACTTCTGTCAATTCACGACATAGTGCGACTATCACCCAAGGTCTGCAGTTAGCATCCACTTCATTTCCGACTGGTCGACCCCACAGGTCAGTTGGAAATTGTAAATCACTAGAAACCGACCCAGTGGCTGGATGCTTAACGCGTTCGCCGTGAAACCTGAAGGTCTTGAGTTTGATCCTTAGCTGAGTCATGGGTGCGTACTGCTGAGCAGTCCCATACTAGGACGAAACAGCTATCAAGTGTTCCCGGATTTTCAGTGGCTCCCCAACTGATGTCAGTCCATGATGAGTAGTACTTCTAAACTAAAAAATCCCCATCTATCTCAAAAATACATAGATATTTTAGTTTATATTCGTTGATATCGTTGAATAACTGTCACATTTGTACACTCAATCCTTGATAAGTTACCTCCCATTTGCATGGTTCATATAGCCTAAATTCCCTTTAGTCAAAATAAAATTCCATCAGTTAACCAATTAAATTATACTGTTTTTTTTCCTTATATGGCTATAATTTAGTTCATTTTTTCTCCTGTCTACTTTGTACTTTTTGTAGAAAAATATTGATCCGTTATAGTATACATATACATATCAAGTGTAATATTCTGTTGCCTCTCTTATGTCTAATCTGAGATGTTTTCATCTACCTGTTAATAAATTTCTGCTGAAAAACACTGTTATAAGACTAAACTAATTCCCCACTTCACTCACTGAAAAGTTGAACAAAATGGATTACATTTCAACGAATAAGTGACTAGCTTGTCGAATGGCCCAGCGTTTAAATCTGAATCAACTTATCATCCTGTAAAATAAAATAAGAGTTCACTGAAATCAATTATGAGGATAAAAGACTAACAGACTGACGCAAGAGGCAGCGAAGACGGGACTTCAAGTGAATATAGAGAAGACAGAGGTGATGAAGAAACCGCACCACCACCGTCAACAACAACAACAACAAACTCCAATCACCATCAACGGGAGAAACTTAAAGGAAGTAACCTCCTTCACCTATCTAGGAAGCACTGTTTCAACTACAGGCGCCACAGGCACAGACGAGGATGTCAAAGTCAGCCAGGATCGGAAAAGCAAGACAGGCCTTCATTAGCCTGAAACCAGTGTGGAGATCTGCTTCACTGCACTCAGCATAAAGCATGAACAAGATCCGGATTTTCAACACCAACGTGAAGTCAGTCAGTGCTTCCGTATGGCTCAGAGACTTGGCGCGTTACAAAAGGCATTTCCAATAAACTACAAACACTCATCAACAACTGCTTACGCTGGCTCGTTACTGAAGATCAGATGGATTGCCAGAAAGAATAAGCAACAAGGAGCTCTGGGAACGAACCAACCAAGAACCTATCACCCAACAAATATGCAGGAGGAAGTGGAGATGGATTGGAGTGGGCATACACTGAGAAGGCCGAGTGGGGACATCACGCGTCAGGCCAGTTGTTCGAGTGCGATCCCCATGGAAGCGACGAGTTGGACGTCTGAGATGAGGGTGACATGGAGGAGATCGTGGGAGGAAGAAATGAGAGCTTCTGGGCTGTCGTGGAGCCAGGTTCGAAAGATTTCGGAGAACAGAGTGGAATGGAGACGTGCTGCTGAAGCCCGATGTTCCACTAGGAACCCAAGGGACTAATAATAATACTAATACATTTTCCTCAATATGTGCAAAGTTTCACTTTTATTCTTGAATTCTCTTAGCAACTATAAACATATTCGTCTGCAGTTTTACTAGGAAACACAAAAATAACACGAATTTTCCATGTTTCATTTTTTTAAAATATCTTCCAAACTTGAAACTCTGTCATGAAATCACCTTTCGTGGATTAATGGTTGTGAAAACCGCATAGGATTCTTCTTTAAACGCCATTCTGAAGTGGCAAACCACAAATACTTAGAGTTTTAATATTTTCCAGTTCCACATTTTGTCAACAAATAGAAATTTCGTGTTGAAGGTTTCTAATAATAAATTAAGAACTGTCTATTATTGTTTACAGTCAAATCGATCGTTTGAAATGTCTGAGGCTTGAGTAAATATACAACCTTGTTCAAAAGAAAATGGTCAATGAGAAGTTTACATCAGTTCCAAGGTGAACTGTGTGTGCTGTTGAAGAAGACAGTCAGAACTATTGCTTTGACTGCTTTGGTAACATGACTATAAAAGATAAAAATTGTTATTCATATACTATCCACCTTTAAGTTTAACGACGTAGTCTTAACCAAAAGTTTGCTTTGTGATTATATATCCCCTGGCAATTCGCCATTCACTATTCCTGCACTGTATTCTAAAGAGATGTTATTATCGTTCTGCCTGGAAGATTCATTTCACATTTAACGATATTGTTGCTGTTACAATAAACTCGTAATGTAGTGGGATGACAGTTCCCATGGTAACCTAGTAATTGTCGTTATAGAAGGTACATAGGTGATGAATTTTTACATGTCACAAGTGTTGACATCCTTTCTACTCATTATTATGAATCATGAATGAAAATAAGTGTCATTTATTTAATTAACTATAGCTTAGATCCAATAAAACATAAGTGAACCTTCCTTAAACTGTTTATCAGTCTAACTGACTGAGATAGCTGTGGTTTGACAGACTTTTATTATTGATACTGGCTGATTATTGAAGGTGAAGTGAAAGTCTGGGTTGGAGCAGGATTCGAACCACCGGTTTTCACTTTACTGAGCTGGTACTCTGCCAACTAACCTACGAGGCCCGGCTACTGATCATACCTCAAGCTTACTTGAATAACCAAGAGTTTTCCTGAATCCCTAATTCAGCTCATTTTGGATTGAGATGAGAAATTCTGGTTAGGCAGCTAATGTAAATACAATGAAAGGACAGTAAAGCACGTCAAATTCACATGGTAGTCGGGTAAAACCCTTGGTCATTGGATTAAAATTTAGCTCTGATTTTCAACTGGACCTCATAACTCACTTCGTACAGCACCTGAACGATAGCCTGGAGGCCGCTGGTTTGAATTCTGCAGCAGTCCAGATCTTCATTTCACCTTCGGTCATCACTTAGAAACAAAAGTACTCATGATTAAATCGGCCCAAACTATCCAAAACGGCAGGTGCAGTGAGGGAAGTTATGAAAATGTCATCTGAAACGCTGCACAAAAATGGAGTGCTATCGGTGTTTATAAACCACTGAAGAATTCACATAGCTTTAGAACTCAGTTTATACCTTGTTAGAAGTAGAGTGATTATACAGAGGAGAATCATGTGGTATAATTTTTAAAGGAAAGTTGGTGCTTTTCATCAGCAGAATACATTGTTTAACTAAGTTAATCATTTCTGAGGAAAAGATAGTCTTCAGCATAAAATTCAATCATCTACTACCTATTAGTTCACATCCCACAACACTATTATATAGCAATATTCAGATACCATCAAAATGTTTATCTAATGGTGGTGGAATGTGTTTCCGAATGATTTCAAACACAATGCAATCCACATGGCTATGTAAACAATGATATCAGAAAATGATCTTCATCTTTGAAGAAATACGCCGTAAATACAAATAAGAAGACTGTTGTTAAGGCAGCCTTTAAGCATTTATTCACGAAGTCTCAAGAGCGTGTATCTACTTTTGCTTCTTTCACCTCTATGCCTGAATATAGCAATCTTAGAGTATTCAAGATAGCTCGATTTTGGACTGGACCCTATTCGTATATCAGTAGCAAGCAGGATGATAAAGTATATTATCTTATCCAAACTGTGGTCTTACGACTAAATTCCTTATCATCATGATTGCTTTGCAGCGTACGTCTATCGTTTATTCTTTTCAAATTAAACGTTCAAACTAATGTAGAATTACTGCACAAATCCATCATATCTTCAAGACCAGCTTACTTTGAATTATTATGTCTGGAATCATAAATTTGACATTGTTTAAGAGCTTAAATAGGATTAATTTTCTTCAGGATTCAGCAAATTAACATAATTTCGAATAAAGACTTCATCTACGAATTCTGACTTCTGAGATGAGACCACAGCAGCGATTTTGAAGAATCAGCTGTTCATATAGCTCAGATAGACATTTTTCTCTGCTGGATTAAAGCTCAGTTCCTCTAGTCAAGAAACGACTACATAATGTGTCAAGGTTAAGGTACCACGTTGAGATACTTGAATGCATTTTAAAAAATTTACTTATTCCTTTGAGCTAGATATATATATGTCACATAAGGTGTTCTAGTTCCTACCATATCTTTAAATATTGTTCTATAGAACCCCCATGAGAATAATATGTCAGTCACCAGTTTAGTTTTAGCATTTGGCCATCTCTAGTCGTATTCCTCCGCCATAGTCCTCCTTCATCACCATGCCCAAAAACGAAAAGAGGTTTTTGAAAAGTAAATTTTTCAAATATGTCCACGACAGACACTTAGTTACTTAATGCACCTATAATCTCTATGCGCAGTAGATCTACACTGAGTTTCTTCTCACGTCATGATCTCCATCAACTCATTCCCACTTTAACTTTCTTCACTGCTAATCAGTTTACTATTTTCAAATATTTTGTGAGCCTTCATTCTCTTTCTCTTCAACTTCCTTACAACTGTCAGAATGGTATCCAGCAGTCTTATTTCCGGTCTACTAGTGTTTATTACCTTATCAAATTCCACAACCTTGTAATTATGTTCTGGATCATTGCTCAATTAATTTGTTCTCTTAATTCTAGTCCTAAGGCTGATTAACTGAAGCAAATCGACCCTATTTTTCCGTAATCGACTGTCCCATGTTCTCGGTAGGTTTATATACGATTGTACGTTGTTAGAAAATGATTATTATGATTATTGTTTGTCCCATGGGTTCCTAGTAGTATGAAAGCCCTAAACGCTGCAGTTGACTCAAATGTACAAATTGACACCGAAACACCTGCTTAGATTAAACTTAATGATACAGTGAAAAAGGCTAATCGCCTTTATCGTTTTATTTTCAAATAGTTGACCTTAATTTATTCCTAACGCTCTCAATGAGCATATTCGTAATCATTATTAGTATTATTCGCCCCTAGAATTCCCAGTGGAACATAGGGCTTCAGTTACACGTTTCCATTCCCCTCTGTCCTCTGCAATCTTTTGGACCTGGCTCCACGACTGCCCACAAGCTCTCATTTCTTCCCCACATGATCTTCTGCATGTCACCCTTGGGCGCCCAACTCATAGTTTCCCATTTGGGTTCCACTGATGGCCTGACCTGGAGAGTGATTTTCCCAATCGGTCCTCTCAGTGGATGTCCAATCCATCTCCACTTCCTTCTACATATTTGTTGAGCGATTGGTTCTTGTTTGTCTGTTGCCAGCCGCAGTTCCTTGTTACTTATTCTTATTATTCTGGACATCTGACCTTCAGTATCGAGTAGCATAGGTGGCAGCTGTTGATGAATGTCTGTAGTTTGTTGGAAGTGCTTTTCGTGGCACACAAAGTTTCTGAACCATCATGTAGAAGCACTGACTTACCTGACTGGATTGGTGTTGAAAATCCGGATGTTGTTCACGCTTTATGTTGAGTGCAGTGCAGTAGATCTCCACACTTGCTTCAGATTAATGAAGGCCTGTTTTGCTCTTCCGATCCTGGCTTTGACGTCCTCATCTGTGCCACCTGTAGTTGAAACGATGCTGCCTAGGTAAGTGGGTGAAAGAGACTACTTCCTTTAGGTTTCTCCCGGTGATGGTGATTGGCGCTTCTTGTTGTTGTTGGTAAGGTAACTTCATCACCACTATCTTCTCTACATTCACTTGAAGTCCCGTTTTCGCTGCCTCGCTTCTACTGTCAACTTGTTGGTGATTAATATACGTGTAAAACTTGGGCACTGTGGTAGAAATTAATTCCATATTAGATTTGTTTATTTGATTTATAACACGCAGTGATCTAGTATTATTACTTGATGACGCTTCGAGCATAAATTATTGCTCATAATCATATCAATGTTGGTTACTGCCTGTAGACCTTCGATTTTCTGCGACAAGACATTAGACACAAACCATCATCGTTGGCGAAATCCAAATCTCCTAGGGTCTTTTCATCGGTCAAACAACATATGCCCATCTTCGCGCTCCTCGCAGTTTGCTGCATGATCCAGTCCACCACAATCAGGGAGACGGTCGATGATAGAAGGCAGCATTGTCTTACTCCTGTCTTCACTTCGAAGGCATCACTGAGCTTTCCTTTGTGAATTACTTGGCATGTGTCGTCATACAGCTGTTGAACGAGGTTGATAAAGATTTGTGGCAGGGAGACCGTAGTGTTGAAGCAGCTGCCTGTCAAATTACTTCTCGGCCGACGATGCTGAAGGCCTTTTCATAGTCCGTGAAGTTGAGATAGAGAGTTGACTGCCACTCTATGCTGTGTTCAGTAATGATGCGTAGCGTTTCAATTTTATCCGCACATGATTTGTTATTCCTGAAGATAGCCAGCCAGCCATCCTGCTCCGGTCGTAATTCTGAATCCAAAGCATTTCTTAGTCTCTCCAGGATGATGCGGGTTGATATTTTGCTTTGAGTCTACAGCAGCATGATCCCCCACCAGTTCTTGCAAAGACTTAGGTGGCACTTCTTTGGGAGTTTGGCAAGGTAGTACTTCTTCCAACCAATGGGAAGGTACCTTTCCTCCCTTCCTTCCTTCCTTCCTTCATTCCTTCCTTCCTCCTTGCAAACCTTCTGCAGCAGTGGTGTGAACATTCCCGTATTGTCTCTGGGTCTGTTTCCAGTGCTTCTCGCAGAATTCTATCTGGTCCTGCTGCTTTTCCGGATTTCAGCAACTTTGTGGCCTACAGGAGTTCACTTCTGCTTTTTCTGGAGGGCTTGTGTGTACTGGTATTTGTGTGGCAGGGCTGCTGGTTGTATTTCTGGACGAGCTGCAGATGGTGGTGGTGATCAATTCAAGAGTTTTTTGAAGTGGTCAACCCATCGTTTCCTTTGTTTCTCCTCTTTGGTGGTGACTAAGTTTCCTTTACAATCTTCCTTTGGTCTCATCTGTGTTGATCTCTTCCCAGGTAGTAACCTGCTTATGTAATATGGTCTCTCCCACCTGTAGCCTGTTTTGCTTCATTTGCCAGTGTGTCGTAGATGTGTTTTTGTCTTTGTGCACACTCTTCTTCACTTATATGTGTGGTGTTTTATACGTTGAACTCATTTCCTTTCTACCTTGTTCATCCTTGCACTGCATTGGACTGGTTCATCTTCTGCTTCACCATCTTCCTCCCCCTACACTGTCAACTTCCACGTGTCCATAGAGATCCATTCCTTATCTTCTTTCTTCGTCCCTCTCATGCGATTACGCTGGTTTGCTTTCACTTCTCTTTCAAAGATGTCCAGTGTTCTTCCATACCCGATCCCTCAGGGATATTGCTCAATGTCTCCCATCTTTTTCTGATTGTTGACTGGCCTGAAGATGTCCTTTGAAGCTTCGTCCTTCAGTTCATTTTCTGGGAGTTGAACCTGAACTGTGGTCGTCTATCACCAACTTGTTTGAAAGCTTCCAACTTGATTTTGAAGGTATGTTCCTTGCACTAGATGGTGAGTAGTGTGAACCTACCTGCATCTGCTCCCCTTCTTCATCTTGTATCCAGTAGGCCGCGTCTCCATCTACACTTTCTTCACATTGAAATGAAGTCGATCTGATTTTCAGTGTAGTGTGTCCATCTGGTGACATCAACTCCATGTGACTTTGTGAGTATCCTTGTGTTTGTACACACTGCCCGACTCCAATCTCCAAATCGTTGAATGCGCAGAAATCTGCAAACAATTCTCCATTCTCCCTCATCATTTCACCGAGTGCTTCTCCACCCATGGTTATTTCTCTTCCTGTGTTGTTAGCTCCCACTTTGACACTGATGTTACCCCACCCACTAGAATTTTGATATCGCCATCTCGAGTGGTTTTTTGTCTAGTAGTGATTGCAGTTGTCTGTAGAATTCCTCATTCTTCTCTTCATCCACATTATTTGTATGTGCATAGCGTGGCATTGTATGATTGTAACTTTCCTTCCATCTGAGTTGAATCTCGCTGTCATGATCCTGGAGGAGGAGGAGATCGGTTCCCACTGTATGAGAGAGAGAGAGCCTTCGATGTTGTTGGAGACATCATGATGGTCACTCGAAAACTCAGTGTGTTCGTGGTTATCATCTGGGTGACAATATTGGAGTAGATTATTGACTCTGTGTTTGACAGTTTGGAGAGTCCACTTCTATTCCACCTGTTTTCGCAGATTCCTAACACTTCCATGCCATACCTCCTCTTTTCTTTTGCAATCTGGGTAGCCTTGATGGGTTCATGCATGGTGCTGACATTCCATGTCCTCATTCTTACTTTTGCTTTCATGGAGAGAATAGTAGACACATTGGCCGACTGGCTTCCTGAAGGCTTTCACCAACTGGCATCATTTCTTCTCTCCGATTCCAAAGAGGAATAAGTTTATTTTTTACATTTTCATGTGCTTCGAAGTTTCTGTAGCTGTTAGATTGGTTTTCTGATGTAAGATTGGTCGCCTTTTGCCCACCTTCTCTCTTTTTCCGGGCTTAAGGCAGACTAGTAACTAGTAGACTAGTTAACTAGGCGAGGTTAGAAATTAAATAGACGATACGAAATATTTTCGCCTTCAGATAATCTCTACTTTTTCTTCTGACTTATGAGATACCTTTCACTCTCTAAAGACTCAATTACTTAGCTGAATATCTGTCTTTTTTGAACCACGGGATGGCTAGAGGTTGTATGATTCAGAAATGCAGCTAGGTGAGAGGATTTGTCTGGTTGTTTTACTTTCATATTTTGGGTATTGACTTGTTCGGCAGAAAGACCGTCCAAAACATGGCAAAATGTAGAGAAACAGAGTGATTCTGTTGGTAAGTCACTTCATTTTATCCACTAATTTTGCTTCATTTCGAGAGAGAAAGAGAGACAGGGAGACAAAGAGGAAAAAGACCAGTTATGTCGTCAAAGCACATCTGTTTTATTGTTATTTTTACAATCATTTCTCAGCTGATGTGTACCAAATGTATATAATTTTTTCTGTATGAGACGACGATCAATTTGAGCTAATACCTATTTGTCAAAGTTTCATCAAGCTTGACATTTTATCTATAGTCCAAAATGGCTTCAGCAAGCTTGTGCACATCCACGCAGTAGTCAGTAAGCCATACCTACTACGTGAGGGCTAATGATACTACCAGGCTGTTCAGACTTCGGTAGGTGGAGTGAGATTTGAATCAGCTACCCACTAATATCTATACGAGAACTTCTTATGCAATTACAGTATACAATGATGGTGTTCATGGATGAACAATAAGTGCACGTATAACAAACAAATAAAGGTTGAGTTGGTGTTATATAAGTACTTTAGAAAAGTATGAGACAAAATTAATACAGAGCGATGCACCCATCCACAAGTAGAAACTCGTTATAGGCTTGAGTTGATTTAAAACAGAAGATAATTATAGTAAGAACAACAAATTATCAATTAGAGTGTCATGAACAATTTATTCTAGAACATTAAATGGAAAAAATACCAACAAACGAAAAAATGAAGCACGACAGCTAAATACACAAACAAATAACTGACGTTCAAAACTGCCTCATCACATTAACATATAAGATAGGCTAGGGGGAGAGGATTTCTAGGTGAGTTCTTTCTATGCACAATTATCATTTAAGGATCCTAATAGTTGTTTCAGCTTCTTCGAGAAGAACAAGATGTGAATCTAGGATAAATATCTGATTATGATCTTCGGTTTAATACATAAAAGTAACCATCTTATGCATGTTATTACGTTCTATCAATATCTATCAATAAATCTCGGCTTTATAACCGAATCTTTCTTCCATATATAGGCATTGTAAGTGTATAGTCTTTATGCTTCCTTGAAGTTCATTATTCTCGATTTTGGTGACACAGACATCTGTGAACAATTGTCCACGAGGAAAGTTCACTGAAGTTTTATCTATTTAACTAAGAATTTCTGCATTCAATACAAAAAGCGCATTCATTGTGTATTGCAATATAAAGTTCGTCACGTCATTTAGTTAGTAAACTTATGATCACAGCCCGTCTGTTGTTACATCATATATATATTCGACTGCTTACAAGAGTGTGACGCTTGCAAGTGGCTAGTTTGCAAAAAGAGATAACACTACCTCGTATATCATAGTCTTTAGTTGTATCAATGAACGGAAATACATCGTTCAGATATCCTTTCCCTCGTCACTCCACTCAAGGATTTACAAAAGCGAAACAAACTGATGGAAACAAGTGTCGACGAGTAGACTCACTAGACCATGAAACTAATTATAACCATTTCTTGCAGATAATGCAAACTGATAAAACAAAACTGTTGCTGATCAGGAACTGGCTTAGAAAGAAGATAATTTTGCTTGTCAGTCAAACATTTTCACCTTAAAAAAGAATATTTATGGACATTTCCTTTCAGTAACCGAAAAAGTCTATTGATGAATCAAAATTAGAAAATGAGAACTACAGGAAGAAGCTTCCTAGGGAAATATGTGATGCAAGTTCTTTACTTGTTTTTCGCTCTTCATAGATGATGAGTCCATCACACGCTTAGCAGCTATTTATGCGTCTTGGGTTAATGAGATGGACTAATATATACGACAAGGTTATCATCTTCTCAAGCACCTTCTGATTCAATGGACTTACGAATGTTCACAAAAGGTTCGTGACTACTAGTTCACTTGCTCCCATTTCGCAGTTAGTAAAGTATAAGTTAGAAAAGTACAGATTCACCTAATGTACACTCAGCAGTCAGATACCACCCCTTCAGACGCGGTAACTGATAATTTTTCAGCGTGAATCTGAGTCACTGTTAACACAAATTCAATCAGTTGTACGTATCGGAAGGAATAAAGGTGATATTATCCAACCTGACAGCACACTGTTCATGAGTCTCGAAATATATAATAACGTAGACAGTGGACTTTCATTTAGTTTAGTCAATAGTCATGGTGCAGAGTGAAATCTTGTGACCTAGGGATAAAGTGAAATGGTTTTTTAAAAATTTCATACCTACTACATTGATGACTGTCAACACGTATATAACATGGGTCAGGAGCTTTCTGCAAATAAACTCCACATACTCAATGCGGAACCAAGGTGTACAAAACTGCAATGCTACCTAGTTTGGCGGCAAACTCGACAGCAAAAACGGCATTGAATATAAGATAGTTAACTGTTCTTCGTTTTATTGACCGACAGTCTTTCAAGTAAATAATTGTCAGTAAACCGTCAGAACACAGTATTTAATCCGAAAAATAAAAGTAAATACTGATGAAAAAAATTAATGGATTTATGTCTGAATTGTGCAATTAAATTGACAATCTTCAGAATAATTTCATTGTTGAAATAAGCAGGAGACTTGTGTATTGAAGTTGAACTTTTATCTACACAAAGTCGTACTTGGCAATCGAAGTAAAGTAAAAATCTGGTCAGCAATCAGAGATCATAACATCTTTGGTGGAGCACCGAATCATAAACCCAGCGGTTGTTGGTTCGAATCTTTCCGTGGCCTAAATTTTCACCTCACCTTTAGTCATTACCCAACAACAAATCGTACTACTGAACAGATTAAGTAGTACACAAATCACTTTCATCGATTAGTTAATGAATCATACAAACAGTTAAAAATGTAATTTAAATATGGAACATACACTGGATTCTGCGCACTATATATGAGTGTTAGCAGCAATTTGTCCAGAAATTTCCACTTTCTGCCTGCTGTTTGTATTGAAACTGTCTGTCAGAAAAATCATTATCTATCGTCAGATTTCATCAACGACTTTATAAATAGTCGACCTATCAACAACAACAGCAACACGGACTGTTTAGTTTGGCCACATTACATTACAGGTCAACTGATCCTCTTTTTTGTTCCTCCTTATTCTATCTCATTTTGATAACTTCTTTCCATTCACTGGGTTGGGACGGTATCAAGCAACGTTGAAAAGTGAGATGATTACCTCAGATCCTATATTTTAACACTTGTCTGTTTGCCTTTGTATTATGTTCTAATTTCGAAAAATATCTCAAACAGGTCATGGTCAACAATTTTTACTTTCGATAAGAAGAAATGGGTACCGATGAAGTTTCCTGGCCTGATTATGAAATATCCAAGACCAAATAAAGGTCGAAGGTCCAGAAACACCTATCAAATACCACCCTCTCTTTAGTGAGATTAGTTATGAGAATAACTGACTGAGAGTGAAGTTAAGTGACTAAACTATACTGTTTCAACATTTATCACTAATTAGGAGAATAAATGAGCTCACTTTAACCAGCATAAGAAGCTATAAGAATGAGGATTGTACTTTTACAAAAGCAAGATAAGCAATACCATGTGGACTCATAACAGAAATTATATAACTGAGTTTTTTAGGAAGACTAGAACCGGTGGATTTGAATTCATCTTGTGATCACATAAAATGTAAAGCGGTTTGTCACCGTGATCAGTAGCCAGTAACTGAACAAAATAACTTCAATGACTTAGAAATAATGACTTCTCAGTAAGTTACTTTCTGTCACTTGTACAATACAATTTAAATTCGTTAGAAAGGTAATTCAGTAGGCTGAATTATCCAGAAATGAATCAGTAATACTGTTAACGCTTCATTCAGTGTTCAATCATTAGAAGTGATGAAGAAAAAGATCCAACCTGCGAATGCAAAGAAGGTTGTCTTCTGAGAGAAAATCTAACGATTATTATTATTATTATTATTATTATTATTATTATTAGATTATGGTTTGGTTGAATTATGCTGACAGTAGACAACTTACTAAGCAAAATACACAATGCCAAGAACTACATCCGTATCAGGAAGCACTTTGGAGTCTTTTATTCAAGTAAAGGAGTCCAGTTAGTCGTTTACGAGTGAGCAGGTTATGATTTATCCAAACGGATGAAATTACACACATACACACTCTGTGAATGGGATAAACTCAAAATGTTTACTATTCTGACTTCAGTCATGTTCAAGTACTTTGATTTCACCATCTGGAGTGCCCACTGGTAGAATTGCTAGTTACAGGCATTCGTCCAAATTAATTTATCACCACTCACTTCTAATGGCAACATCTTGCTTCTGGTCAGGTGAAAAACTGCCGCTTACTTTGGATAATTCATCCTGGACATAAAGCTTTGCAATACATAAAATGCGACACCGAATCACATGCAATTACTTCTTCAACATGAGCATGGACTGTCTGAATCGGTTGTCTATTAGTAACTTTTACCATTACAGGAGCTCAGAATTTCAGACTAGCCCATTATGCATGTTTTGCAACTGATTTACAAATTTCACGGTCCAAGTTGACACCACAGCTGAGTAGTCTTCCAATGGGCTAACTAAGGTGTCATCAGGGTTTCCTTTGGATGTCACCAGTTAACATCAGAGAGTGTGATGATCTCTGAAAGAAGTGTCATGGATTCGAGTAGTTAGAAAGTACTCGGGTTGATGTGTAAATTTCGTCAGCCACAGGTGTGGTCTAGCTAGTGAAGTCTGCAGATCACTCTGCGTGGTTTCTTACTATACAGATGGTTCAGAAGTATATTTTAAACTAGCAGTTGTACATCATTCGAACAGCAGACACTTGATATGATTAAGCAGTTAAAGTTGAAACAATGAAGTCTAGTTTAGCATTTCATGTATAAACATGTTCTTTTGGAGCCTGGATTTTCTAGCACATCACAAGAAGAAAAATTACTCTATATTAGCTATAAAAAACTTAGAAACAAGGTGGACAAAATTTTCATCACCAAGACATTAATTAACTTCAGGCAGAGCTAATATCAGATGGACTGAAGTTAGAATTTTGTTGAAACTTATCACCAATACTCAGGTGATTTTCATGAAATGAAATTATCTGTCAACAGATGTTTACATAAACTAGAAGAAGAGCTGAAATATTTCTTTTTCTCAAGAATATGTATTCCTTTAACTTCAGTAATTTTATTTAATATATACTTTTGAGTTTATTTAAGTAAATAACAAATGAATTTGGATGTTCACAAGATGTACATGAAATGAGGTACTTATATACCACTTCTAAACCTTGCCTGGTTAACTAGTTCACTAGTTACTAGCCGGTCCTAAGCCCCCATAAAGAGGGAAGGTTGGGCATAGGGCTAGCAACCCTACCCCAGAAAACAAATCTAACCGCTAAAGAAACTTCAAAGCACAAACGATATATAAAAAATAAAAACAAAATTATTCCTCGCTCGAATCGGAGAGGCGAAATGATGCCGATTGGTGAAAGCCTTCAGGAAGCCAATTGGCCAATGTGTCTTCTCTCCCTCGATGAAAGCGAAAGTTAACATGGGGACATGGAATGTCCGCACGATGTTTGAACCCAGCAAGGCAGCTCAGATTGCAAACGAGATGAGAAGGTATCACATTGAAGTGCTTGGAATTTGCGAAAGCAGATGGAATGGGAGTGGACTCTCCAGACTGTCAACTGGAGAATCAATAATCTACTCCGGTCACTGAGACGACAACCACGAACACACTGAGGGAGTGGCTATCATGATGTCCTCAAGAGCATCGAAGGCTCTCATGCAGTGGGAACCAATCTCCTCCAGGATCATGGCAGCAAGATTCAACTCAAAAGGAAGAAAGGTCACAATCATACAATGTTATGCACCTACAAATAATGCAGAGCAAGAGAAAAAGGAGGAATTTTACAGACAACTTCAATCAACACTGGACAGGACCCCACCCCAGTTGGCAACATCAAAATTCTAATGGGAGACATGAATGCCAAACTGGGAGTGGACAACATAGGAAGAGAACTAACCATGGGTGGAGAAGCACTCGGTGAGGTGATGAACAAGAATGGAGAATTGTTTGCAGAATTCTGTGCATTCAATGATTTGGTGATTGGAGGTAGTGTGTTCAAGCACAGGGGTATCCACAAAGCAACATGGATTTCATCAGACACCAGGGCACACTAAAAATCAGATCGATTTTATCTCAATCTGAAGAAAGTGGAGATGCAGCCTACTTAACACAAGGTCAAGAAGAGGAGCGGATGTAGGTTCAGACCACCATCTAGTGCAAGTAACTTTCCAAATCAAGCTAAAAGCCTTCAAGGAAGCTGGTGATGGACCACAGTTCAAGTACAACACTCGGAAACTGAAGGATGAAACTACAAAGGACATCTCAACGGCAGCCATCAAGACAAAATGGGATATATCGAGCGAAATCCCTGGAGAGACCTGTGTGAATGAACACTGGAAGTCTTTGAAAAAGATGTGGAAAGAAACCTGCATAGCGGTATTAGGAAGGTAGAAGAAAGAAGATAAGGAATGGATCTCGATGGACACATGGAAGCTGATAGAGCAGAAAGAGGAGGATGGTGAAGCAGGAGATGAACCAGTGCAAGGATGAACAACGAGAAGAGGAACTGAGTACAATGTATAAAACACTTGACAAGGAAGTGAAGAAGAGTGCACGGAAAGACAAAAGACACTTCTACGAAACGCTGGCAAGTGAAGCAGAACAGGCTGCAGGTAAGAGAGACCTGACAACATTGTATCAAATAACCAGGTTGCTATCTGGGAGGAGATCAACACACGTGAAACCAATAAAAGATGATAGAGGAAATCTAATTACCAAAGAAGAGAAACAAAGGAAACAATGGGCTGACCACTCCAAGAAGCTGTAGAATCGACCACCACCTGCACGTTCAGAAATACCACCTACAGCCGCTGAACTACAAGTGAACATAAATCCTCCAACAAAAATGGAAGTCCTGAACACCATAAAGCTACTGAAATGCGGGAAAGCAACAGGACCAGATGAAAATCCTGCCAGAAGCACTGAGAACAGACGCAGAGACAACAGCGGATATGCTCACACCACACCACTATTGCAGAAAATGTGGAAGGAAGGGAAGATACCTGGCCAATGATTGGAAGAAGGGTTACCTTGTCAAACTCCCGAAGAAGCGAGACCTCAGTGTTTGCAAGAACTGGCGCGGAATCACTCTCCTGTCCATTCAGTGCAAGCAAAATATTAAAACATATCCTAGAGAGGCTTAAGAATGCACTGGATTCAAAACTGCGACCGGAACAGGCAGGCTTCAGGAAGTACAAATCATGCACGGACCAAATTGCAACGCTTCGCATCATCATAGAACAGAGCATAGAATGGCAATCAGCTCTCTACCTCAACTTCATCGACTTTGAGAAGGCCTTTGATAGCGTCTACCAAGAGGTAATTTGGAAACTGCTTCAATACTACGGAGTACCGCAAACCTTTATCCGCCTCATTCAACAACTATATGAAGATGCCACATGCCAGCCAAGTAATTCACAATGGGAAGCTCAGTGATGCTTTTGAAGTGAAGGCGGGAGTGAAACAAGGTTGCCTACTATCCGCCATGATATTCCTGATTGTGGTCGACTGGACTGGATCATGCAGCAAACAGTGGGGAGCGAGAAGAGGGGGAAACGCTGAATGGCTGGACTGCAGAAAAGAACCTAGAAGATCTGAATTTCGCCGATGACTTGTGCCTGATGTCATACAAACTTGAAGATCTACTGGCGAAAGCTAACAAGTTGGCAGAAGAGGCAGGACAGGGCATCGAAGACGGGACTTCAAGTGAATATAGAGAAGATAGTAGTGATGAAGATACCGCACCACCACCATCAACAACAACAACAAACTTCAATCACCATCAACGGGAGAAACTTAAAGGAAGTAACCTCCTTCACCTATCTAGGAAGCACTGTTTCAACTACAGGCACCACAGGCACAGACGAGGATGTCAAAGTCAGCCAGGATCGGAAAAGCAAGACAGGCGTTCATTAACCTGAAACCAGTGTGGAGATCTGCTTCACTGCACTCAGCATGAAGCATGAACAAGATCCTGATTTTCAACACCAACGTGAAGTCAGTCAGTACTTCTGTATGGCTCAGAGACTTGGCGCGTTACAAAAGGCATTTCCAATAAACTACAGACATTCATCAACAACTGCTTACGCTGGCTCGTTACTGAAGATCAGATGGATTGCCAGAAAGAACAAGCAACAAGGAGCTCTGGGAACGAACCAACCAAGAACCTATCACCCAACAAATATGCAGGAGGAAGTGGAGATGGATTGGAGTGGGCATACACTGAGAAGGCCGAGTGGGGACATCACGCGTCAGGCCAGTTGCTCGAGTGGAATCCCCATGGGAAGTGACGAGTTGGACGTCTGAGATGAGGGTGACATAGAGGAGATCGTGGGAGGAGGAAATGAGAGCTTGTGGGCTGTCGTGGAGCCAGGTTGAAAAGATTTCAGAGAACAGAGTGGAATGGAGATATGCTACTGAAGCCCTATGTTCCATTAGGAACCTTAAGGACTAATAATAATAATATGCGACTTCTTACTAACAAACGTAAAATACTTCAGCAGTACGCACCCACTACCACACAAAAGATCAAACTCAGGACGTTCATATTTCACGGCGAACGCGTTAACCAATCAGCCAATGGACTATTTAACCTTAAGTTTATGAGTTCGATCCCTGGTGAGTTCATGGGTGCATACTACTGAAGAGTCCCACACAAGGAAGAAACAGCTGTCCGATGATCTCAGGTTTCCGAACGTTCTCCAAATGATATCAGTAAGTAATGAATACTACCTAAAATCTGTTCTGATAAATACTTTTATGCAAAATGAAAAATCATTGTACTTTAAGAAAACTAATAACCATTAAAGGTGCGCAATGATTATATTTTATTCCTTGCCAAAATGAATGTTGGGTAGCCTGCCATTACTGAATCTGGACATCAGAAATGTTAAAATTAAAGTGACTTGCAAGTTTTGATGGCATCTTAAGGCAGCTTAGAGCGAGAAACTAACACTGGTATTTCGTGACAATACACATACTTGTGTTCTCCCAAATGTGGAATAAAACCATTAGACCATTTAACAAGCTTCTTTTCGATAAATTATTACAAGCGACTTCTTCGGTTAATGGTTTCAACTCTCAATTAGCTTGTGATATGGTGTACCAGTGATGAATTATTATCATTATGTCCTGAACTTTATTCTCATCTTATACGGTTATACAAGTAACATCACTGTTATCTGAATTTTAAAACTTCCATTCCACTTATTTCTAATTGAGGTTATCAGTCTAAAAATAATTTCAAGCTGAAAAAAGTTTTCAATGGACACTGAGGTTAAACTGGAAACTATCGATTAGTGAACAGTAACTTTTTGTCTCATTATGACCGGAGGAGGAAATTGATACTCGTTTACGCAAAAAGAACCCTGACCATCAGAACCTGTTTGCACGCTTCTAGCTAACATTATATATATATATATATATATATATATATATATATATATATATATATATATATATATATATATATATCGAAATTACATTAGAATTCTATGACTGAACTTCAAAATTAGAAAAAGTTTGAACAAATAATGAATTATGAGGTTGGTACAGTGAAAACTGACCAAATAAGCGGATGTAAACGAATAAATGGTTGAACTCCGCAAATAATAACAATGTGAAAAATAATTGTCTATTCTCCACACTTTCAGTTTAGTTGACAGTTAGTATATCGTATGTAAAAAGCGTTTAGCAGCGGTTATTTCGATCAATAGGCACAGTTAATTACAGTGAGATATGATACTTTGCATTATTTGGAGGCTAGTAAATGCAGAAATGATGATATGAATAAAGATTCTGTATTTGTCTTTAAGTACTAACAAGCAGGTTCTAAAATGCCATAAGACTGATCATTTTTTTTCGCACGGTTGCAAAGAAAACTCCATCTATGAATCTCGATTTCTAACATGAGATCACAGCATTGATATTCAAGAATCAGCCGTTTCAATCGCTTAAATAGGCATTTTTGTCTGCCGAAGTAAAGATCACCGTCTACAGTTACCGAATCATCCCTCAATGTGTCAAGGACATGGTGTAAGTTTGGGCTACTTCCATGTATTCCCACAAGTTTACTTGTTCCTGTGAGCTGTATGCATATACCATATAAAGTGTTCAAGTTCTGAGTGCATTTTTGAACACTAAACTTCACTAACGTAAAGAAAATTATGTATATATATCAACAGTTTGCTCTGTAGTGATTTAATCACTTCGAGTCGTAGTGCTCCACCAGAGTCCCTGCTGAGCGTCACTCACGAATTTGGAGAGGACAGTTCAAAAACATACACTTTCAAAATATATGTATATCAGAGGCACCTACAGTTCCCTAACTCAAGTCTTATCTCCGCTCACAATAAACATGAATTCAGTCTCCTCTCTTGTTATAACCTAGATCTTCACTTTAACTTCAGGATTTTCTTTATAATTACTCAGTTTACTACTATCAAATATATTATAACCCATCGTTCTTTCTTCTTTACGTCTGTCAATTAGACACCCAGGAATTTTATTTCTAACCTATTATTGATTACCACCGGATTGAATTCCACAACCTCATAGTTATGTTATGTAGCTGATTCCTCCTTTTAATCCTAGTCTTGGAAGCTGTTTTGATGACGCAATTCAACTCTGTCATCCAATAATTGGTTGTCATAGTTCTACTATAAATTTGTTTATCAAATACATCAAAGTGAAATAATAGCATTTACTAAATAAGATTTTATGCACACTCTGATACAAAGATGAATCAGACATTTTATATCCAAAAAGTTATCCAGTAAATAATGCTGTTTCACACTTGATAAGTAAATTTTCACAGAATTAGAATCTAACACATGGTTGAAGTTACACTAACATTTTCTAAAACTGTTACATATTTGAGATAGATAAAAATAAAAGATGAACTGAACAGAGAAATATTTTCATCCATTTAGGTCGTCATCATTAAGTCTACAATAATATTTTTATCTTATAACTAATTTACAACACACCATCTCAGTAGTTATGATTTAATTAACCAAAAATAAATACAAATCTAGAGTTATGCATGATCCTAAAAGTTGGAGAAATCGAGATGCAAATTAATGGGGGTGTTAGTTGTACAAGACTAATAAATGTGTAAAATACGATGAAGCGTTTTTATTTGACTGCATAGATCGTAATTGATATGGGAATTGAAGGATTTGTGTAACTGGTCAGTTGATGACAGTAAATAATTGGGCGGGAGATAGATACACAAATAATGAAAGGGGGACAAATCAAAGGATCATCTGTAAATAATCTTAGTTCACCGAGTGAAAAGAGTGAAGTCAAAGATAAATTCATTCTATTTATCAAGGTAATGACAAAGGTTGTGCAAATTTCATTAATCGAAGAGTAAGCCTAGGGCACTGCGTTAAAGCATAACTCCATATTAGATAGTTCGCTGGGTACAGAACTCTGTGATGCATTATTATTTACTGGGTGATGTTTGGAGCATAGTTAGTTGGTCACAAACATGTCAAAGTGAGTAATACTTTATCACTGTGTGCTATATAAAGTAAAAACTTAATTTAGGATTGCAAAGGTTTCCTTTGATGGTATAAGAAAGATAATTATGAAAACCTTGTGTGTGTTCGCTTGATCAACACCTATTGAATAGACATGCTCTTGGTTTATCCACTCTGAGTGATACTCAGATATTTTATGGTCGAATTGCCTAACCGTGCTCTCTGTGTAACTACGGAAGCCGTTATACTGATAAATGTACACATAACAGGTAGGACCAAGAAGTATGCCTTACACTTTCTATCTAGAGATCAGCAGACTGTAAATTATAAGACATAGCTTCGTAGTTTTGGATGTCGTCTGTGAAGCTTCCTTGAAATACTGAGTTGAAATCTCGACGATAAAGGCTGTACTACATTTAACTTTTCAAGAAAATGGTTTCCTTTCCTCTAATGTCTGTTTCATTTGTATGCTTGATCACGAATTTGTTTGGGTATACATTCGTATTAGGTAGACTGTCAAGAGAATTAAGCTTTTTCTGTATGGTGTCCCTATGCAAAATAACTTTTGCACAATGAGTTCATTTCTAAGCGATTCAGGACTAAATAAGTGAACATAGAGGTCAGTCATTGTTGACCTCCCGTATTTACTGTATTTTGTCGCTCCACATAACCTGTTTATTAACGTTATCTAGGGAAGAAAGAATATTATCTCATTCTAATTCCATTTTGAAGGGAACATCTAAATCAATGCTCATGAGCTTATCTATAATAATATTCTCACCAGCGTCTTATCTTCTCAAATTATGAGGGTATTTTTTAGGTAACGAATATAACGGTCTCACAGGCTAATTGCTTCTTTTAGCGGATTGTTCTTTAGTCTGACCAGAAAAAGTAGGACTGATCAGTTCTGATGTCGGTTCTTGGCCACAGTGTCCTACTATCCGTCATTGAAGAGGAAACTTGCACTCAGAAGATGCTGTGTTGCAGGTAAGACACAGGCTAAGATTTTTACTAATCGATATACCTAACTATAAATTCTACTTTCTCTGAAAAAATAATATTTGTAAAAATAGGTGAATAAGTATTTCAGCGAAGAGTCTCTTTTCGGCTATATCATTTTCAAGAACACTATCCCTCGTGGTTACAAAGAAGTAACAATGGATCGATAAATAATGTTATAATTGAATACATCAGGAACACAAATCACCCTATCTCAAAAACCTCCTAGTTTAAAGTCGTCTATAAAGTGAAAAAAACCTCCCAAAGGCTGTATGTCTTATTCTCTGAACCAGCGAAGCCGTTGCCATCTAAATGGAGAAGCCTAACTGTGTACACAAAAGAGGATTGTTCAACCCCTTCTTCTTTCATAGTCTTAGTTTTCAGTCCTCCCTACCCCCCCTTTTTTCTCTTTTCATCTTTCTGCTTCGACACTATTCACTTCCTAATTAATTTGCTACTCATTATTGTTGCTTTGTTCTGCCTGATTACAATTCAGTTTCCAAACTTTTTATTCAAACTTATTTTGATTAATATTCACTACTCATCAGTTTTTGGTTTTTTTAATTTTTATGACAACTCACTTATTAACACTATTTGTGTTACCATACTTGACGAATCCTTACACTAAAAAAATGTATGAATTTATGATTTTATAGCTTTGAAAGTGAAAATCGCCTAAAAGAGACTCCGCTGAAATTTACTTGTTCTTCTTCCGTATCCTAAGAGGTACATTTCACACAATAAAATTGAATTTTGAGGGAGTTGTGGGGATTTGGAAATATTTCAAGTTGAAGGAACAACGGAAACAGAAGTTGGGAATATGGACCATTGGATTATGACCCAGTGGCTCAATGGTAAGCTGCTGGCTACGGAACCCGAAGGTGGCGAGTTCGAACCCTGGGTGGGTTGTGGGTTTGCACTGCTGAGGAGTCACATACTAGGACGAAACAGCTGTCCAGTGCTCCCAGGTTTCCCTTGTTGCTCCAGCTGATGTCAGTCTACGATGGATAGCAACTTAAAAATGAAATTAGATGAAATATCATATCCTGAACTTATTTATTGTAACGTCTTCATTCCTTTCAGCATATTCTTAAAACACCTTTAAAATGGGCTTTTTAACTTCTTTGTATTGCAAATTCACAATTCCTACTAACCGTCTCACCGTTCAATGACACATCAAGAGCTGGACATGGAGGCAATCCTTTTTCACAAAGTACGGAAAAACCCTAAATCCCAGGTGTACCAGTCGCTATAGATCTGGGTGTTTCGTATATAACTTCTGAAATCAAAGCTGCCTTATCTGATCTCTTTAGTGTCTTTAGTTACTACTTCTCAATCTCCTGAATATTATCACCACCAGTCACTCACCCATGAAATCTAATGTTATCACTAAGTAAGGTATTCATTTAATCTGTATAATCCTTTCTATTCATAAGTACTGTTCTTAATCTTTTCTTTGCTATGTTAATCATTAACTTTTTAATTTTTAGCTCAGGCAAGTTTTTTGATGCTATTTTATAGAATTATTTTGTGCTTTAATTACACTCTATAAACTAGGAACAGCTGTCTACAAATGTTATCTTGTGGTTTCAATCTCTTCACTGGTTGAAAGTACGATTCTTCATGTCTGTGCAAACAAGCCTTTAGAATGAACTACTATATACCCCTTACCAACCAATCTATAGAAGTCACAAAACTTATGGCCAAAGGACAATACTTTTAACACTATGACATTGAGATAAGCAAGGGGGCAAATGTTTGCACACTGAGTTGAACTGGGTGGAAACTTAAGTTTTTAGTTTTGAAATATGATCAGCTTTATGTGATTATTTCATTTTATCAAAGACTTTACACATATAGTCCAAAAACTCCTGTTTTAAGTGGTCGTGGAAGCTGGTCTACTGCCCATAATCTGTTTCTAACGTTTCTTTTCATCTCGGTGTTATAAGAATTCAGTTACTCAGATTCAGAGTATAGTCATCTAGTGACTTCCCATTAGTTTGAACATTCAAGTGACTCAAAGATCTCCAATCACCTTATAAATAAAACCATTGCTGAAATCCACTGTAGATTTCTCTTCATTGAGCCTTGAACTATGCTTCAGATACTCGTTGACAAATGAGGTTCCGGACTGTCAACACTACTTTTGATAAATTCAATAACTGGTGTCTAGATGTACAAAATATTTACAAAGGAGGAAATTCATGCAATTGCTTCTTGACGGAAAGTAGATTTTTTTTTACAACCAACCATGAGGACAAAATAGCTTCTTTAGAGAATCAAAAAGATAAGAAAAAACTCTTGTTTAGTATCAGAACACCACAGTAATATTACGAAATACACCATTATTGGTCATCAGTCATCATGTTTTTACAACTAGAAAGAGTTTCGCTGAAAATTGAACAATTTAGATAGGTTGATTAAATTTAAGATATCTGACAGTTGAATTTGTTTTAATACAACACCTCACAGCTTGAATTTGAATAAATGAGATCAACACTAACTGTTTTGAAAACGAATTTTGCTGTTGAGAAAAGTAGTACCCCGTTCACAATGACTAAAAGCATTTCTCCTATCACTTTGTGATAGACGGCATTACTATACAACCAAGTATATCAGCTGACTATGAGTTCACAACGTTAGGTGTAATTTACTTACATATTTGACTTTCCTTCAGTACTATAATGTAGTGAACAGGAATATCATGAAACCTACTTATATTAACCCTAGTGAAAGCTTGAAACAACTTTCAGTCACAATAAGTCATACACAGAAATATTCACAAAATGTAATGTCAAATTTAAAATTAGGTCTGTGTATCGAGATGGGGTAAAAATGTTACTGTAGGTTGTGAGATATGGGAGGTTTTGATTTTCTTACTTCGTTATATGCCAGTTGTACTATAGGGTGTTAACCTGTTTAATTGCTTTGAAATATACTACTGAACAACTTGAGTATCTATAAACCACTCGGGTTGATCTGTAGATTTCACTAGAAAACCAGTCAGCCAGATGAGTATGATGTAAGCAGTGGATATCCATCTTGCTTGTCTTCAACCAAACTCATAAGTGGTATAGTCAAAGAAGTTCAACACACGCAGCTAAGTCGCTTAGATCAGCTTCATCTGACTAGCTGACTTGCACTGACCGGTGTATCGATCACTTTGAACAGCCTGGCGAAATCTACAGACTAGTCTGAGTAGCTTCTAACTAGTCACGTTCTTCAGCAGCATATTTCACTACTTCATGACACCATTGTGTTGAAGATCACACCTGATAGTGTTGGTTGGCTAGTTTCCAAGAGAAGCCTTGTTAACACCATGGTTGGCCACTTGGAAGACTGTTCAGCTGTGAGGACTGTCAACGTGAACCACGTAATCATTTATGAACTGATCTCCCTATATAAATACTTCTTCTATCATAGATTACTTCCTCTCATTTTAAGCTACAGGAAACACTAAATAGCTATATCGTTCTAATATAAAACTCCCAAGCAGTACGCACCCACAAAGCCGTTACCTGTGTGATCAACCAGTTGGAAGTGGAGCGACTGCTATCTGAAGATCTTGGACGATAGCCGCATTATATAAGGAAAAGACAGAAGTAAGAAACTGTGAGCCATGAAATTCGGACCACGTGGTTGATTGGTTAAAGTATTTGTCATGAAACGTGAAGGTCCTAAATTTAGTTCATGCTGACTTCATGAGTGTGTACTGCTGAGGAGTAATGTGATACAAGGAAATGGCTCCCTAGTGGTCCTAGGTTTTCAATGGTTCTTCAACTGATGTTATTCCTTAATGAATGCTACCTTAAAAATATTTTTATCACTAACATTTCGTTGATGTAAGATCAATGTAAAAACGAAACTGCTTTGAGACTGATTTTGTACCATCAACTTTCAACGTGGCCAACAATTTTCTGTCCTATCAACTAAGATATTAAAAATGTGCGTTTATAAGTCTCACATTCTTTACGTGATTTCTTTTATTGAATGTTGTATGTATACTTTTTATTAAAAGAACAACCCATCATCTGTGGTTACCCTTGATAGTTGAATTAAGAAGTCCTAATTTATATTTCTCCCGTTAAATGCATATCTAATTGTACAAGACAACCTAACCAAACTAGTCAGTTGACACTAGGTTATTAGCCCCGGTTATTAAGTCACAGCTTACAATACATGTTTTCCTAGGCTTAACCAAGTGGGAATGAGTTGAAAACACAGATCCATTGCTTGCAAGTTGATTGTTTAAGCCGGTGAACCACATCTGCTTCAGCTGCTAAGAAATGGTATAAATGGCAGTACTTTTACCATTAAAATCCCAACTGGCAACAAATTTTAAGTAAAATCTTGATAATAGTTGAATTTCGAGTGTTTTACACAATAATTTAATGGTCAAAACTTGATATTACTTTAAAATACATGATAAATTTCAAAGGACGTACAATAATGCATACAAAGTCTGACAAGAATTACTACCTTAGATGAATGCATAAATTTTTATTTCATTAACGGAATATGGTCATGTGATCGTTGCACAAATAATAATACGATCAACTAACTGTTTTATGAAAATGTTATCATGCATATGTTGCATCCATTGTTATTGTAAAGAAGTATGTACACGTACAGATTGTGTTTCATGACACTGAAATTTCAGCCTGTTTGACATTATCAAAACTCACATAGATTCCAGTTATTCAAGCGATAGTAACCTTAAAAAAATGTCTTTATCCTAGGACCACTGAAAGTAACTATAAGGACTGATATCTGGAAGTGAAAGTAAAGCAGTTTATCGTAACAACAATCATCACACTAGTCGATATAAGTTAAATATTGTCAAGTTAGGAGATATTTTGATGTGCAAGTCTAGCTAGACGGGAAACAAATATCCATATATACATAAGTATATATATCCACGCACTTCAATAGAACAAGACCTTACTGTGTTTTAATATTCTGTTGTGAAGCTTCATGTGCATGGGTAAATGAATTACACAAGATATGTTGGTGCACATGAGAGATTTCTAATAAAAAACTGCTAAATATTGAGAAATCTATGAAAAGCTAGAAACGGTTACAATCTGTAACATAAACTTGCAACTGGTGCCTGAATTACAACAACCACCACTGCGCTGCTCAACATCTTCATAGCAGAATCAACCAACCGAAGAGAACAGTGTTGTCTTCCAAAACTAATTTTAAACGGTGATAAGAGTTAGCCCCAAAATTTTGAGTATAAACACTTTTTTCTTTTCTGAAGGAAACTGTGGTGATACCTCTTAACCAGATTTTAGTTACTTTGTCATTCATAAAAAGCACTGAAAATCAAGCAAACAGTTACTTTCTTCAAGGAAAAAAGTGGCGACTGGTTTGTTTCAGCCGAGTAGCATCAAAATCAAGGCAAAACTGTCTCGAAGAAGATTGGCCATTGAAATAAGCAAAAGCTTATCATCAACTCAATAGAAAAATTTGATTAACCAATAACTTAAGTAAATAAGAAACAGTGTGCATTTTTGTACTGGACCAAATATTGGTCTGTGAAAAACTCAGCATGAAAATTATATCATTATACCATATCAAGTAAATAATAACCTGAGGCTGACTCAAATTTAGTGATACGTGATTGAAACCAGTCGACTAAACGCAAGAACCGGTATGCGTCGTGTTTCTACATAAGCTTTATGTGGTATGACTGATGTTATTGGTCATTATTCCTTTCAAACAGTTTGTAGGATGAGTAATTTTGATTAATTTCTTCACTTATTGTAATATCTTTCATCTACCATGCCCGATAAGATACGCTCACACGGTAACATGCCAGATAACGGTAGTGCTACATTATTTTGTCTATTAGCTTGAAGTGGTTACATATCGATTTTTCAGATTCAATGCGTTTAGCATTACAGCTATAAATCCACTATATTCTGAAACAGGTAATCAGTTTCTTTACTCAAAGACAAGATCCTAGCGCACTAGCTTGTGAGATAGGAATGTTGCGCTTTCGAGTTCATATGAGATGAGTGAAATTCACTATTGTATACATATGAAAGTGAAACAGAACACTTATCCAATGCTAGTTGACTATCAGTGGTTTCTTCAATAATAAAACTTCTTTTTGAAATATCTTTTCTCACCAGTTAATTAACTCGAAGTCCAGTGACCAAAGTATGGAAGTGATCAAAAGAATTCAGCTACCAGCTGGCATTAGACAACAGACTGCAATCAGTTCTCTTAACTGTTTTGAAATGTAAGAAAGTATTCAGACACTGAATAGCCTTTTTTCCATTCAGCTTCAACATAACATAACAGTAGGCAAGCTATCATATGAATAGAAATAAAAACTAGAGTGCATATGAAATCATTTACTTTCTAAAATGAACCCTATTCATGAACAGCAGGTTCGAAAAGATGATAATACGGTACGTTCATAATTCTAGTAGGATTATGAAACTGAAAATTCTACGCAAAATACGTGACTAATAACAACTCAAACTGACACAAATTTACCGAGAGTTATTCTATACGATGATACATAAAACTGATTAGTAGAGATCTAAATGGCATGAGTTAAAACATCGCATGAGGTTGTCATGTCAACTCAAGATATGCCTATATTAAATTGGCTGTGAGGGGTAATAAAAGTAGTCGTAAATATGGATATTGAGCATGTATGCACAAATGATACAGAATGATTGTTAATAAATCAGAATACACCGAATTGAAATTATTGGTTTACTGTTGTTGAAAAAAATCTATGAAACTTTGTAAATATACAACTATAGTAGGTTAAAATTGAACACTTTGTTATTTTGGATATGAAGATGAAGTTTGTTAGTTGAATGGAGGCAATCAGCAAGAAGCTGTGGACCTAGGTTTGATGCCTGAGGGCACTCGTCAGCAGTGTATGTCTGCAACCTCAAGGGAACTGATATCCCGCCTGAGATTTGAACCCAAGTCATTCAGTGTTGCAGTCAGCGACGTTAGCATCTAGCTATTTGGGTTGCAGCTGACCTTCTGTAGGACTAGATTAGATACATTGATTGGTTATCCAGTTGAAAAACATAGAATTGTGCAAACTTTGAATGACGCCTTTGATTGCTTGATCCACTAGTAACTCTGAGATGTTGATTGATATCAGTCTATTGTTCACCTTTAAGCAGTACCAATAAATAAATCCCACAAACCTCCAAACTGCATTACTGCCTAATGCTCACTAGTGACTTGTTTGAAGACATGATTTCACAAAATTTTAATGAGAAGTTATAACCTATGAAGCAAACCAAGTTGGACATGAAGAAAGTTACTGAATGATAGCATTCGATAGAGATCACTATGTATCATGAACTGATAGAAGTAGGAAATGTGGCGCATTCGATTCTGGCCCAATGGCTTGTGTTCGACCCTCATTGGGTTTATGGGTGTACATTCATGGGGAGTCCCATGCTACGACGAAGCAGTTATTCAGTGCTTTTGATTTTCCAATGATTCCCCAACGCGTGCCACTCCATGACTTATACCAACCTGAAATCAATGAATAAATCCCCACAAACCTCCAAACAAATGTTATATAGATTAAATTCTTGAATTTCTTTCCATAATTATCAGCAAAACAATTCACAGAATATTGGACTGTGAGCTCGACGTCCTTCCTTGATAAAATTCCATTAGATGCTTGACAGTCGGATGAAGTATTCCATTTAGTAACGCTGAAGAAATGCTACGAAAGTTCAATGAATGTCATAAGTCAATTAAATTTACCATGGAAACTGAATATAACTCAGAATTCCACTTATTCGACATTCTATTGAGATGAAGACGTGATGGTTACCTAAAGAGATCGACTTAAAGACAACAAACCTGGAATGGTCAATATACTCATTTTCAAAGCTAGGTTGCACTGGTCAGGAAAAGAAATCTAATTCATTAACTATGCACTCGAATTAGAAGAATTCGTACGGATTGTGTAGTAAATGAGGAGCCAGAAATACTTCGAAGAGTGATATTCGAGAGTGCTATGCTTCAAGATTCATTGAGAGGAACATGAGGCCTAAGGATTTCAAAGAAGAAGCCCTTACTGTTCCAAAGTAGGCAATGATTATGAGCTGGCTCAGGGAACACAATACAGCCAAGACCATCCACCTGAGCTACTAATATTCTCCACTATTGATTATGAATATTGGATTTATGGTAGTTACTTAAGAAGTGACTGGACAAAGCACTGAAGAAGACCTTACTTTCCGCTCAACTTCGCGTTGTTTTTCCGGTTGATTCATTATACGTATGATAGTGAAACTGTTTTATCACCATGTTTAGTATATTGAAATCGCAGCACATAAATAGTTTCATTACACATACAAATTCAGGAGTCTACGCCATCCACTTTACAAATGAATCGGAAAATGGTGTAAGAGAATTAACGATATTGGATTGCAGAATAAAACGGAAACAAGACGGTAGTTTAGACATTAGTGTTTATAGAAAACATTCATACTCGAATCGCTGCTTGGACTTTAAACCATATCACCCTATGTCAGTAGACGGCGGCTTAATAAAATGTTGATGTACTGGGGTCAAGAAACTTACCAGTTAAACAGAAGATCTAAGACAAGAAACTAGGCACACTAAGGACATTTTACTCCCCAGTAATTACTCTCCTAAATTAACTGATAAATTCCTGAGTAATTGTAGGAAAAATCTGGGTAATTTTAGTAACACAGGCATTAATGATAACCGTTGTAATGTTAATAATAATAGTGGCAATACTGTGAAGAGAGAACTCAAAATCCCCACAGTAATAAAATAAGAGGAAAGCATGACAGAGAACTAACTCAGGATTCCCAGTTAGACTGAGATTAGGATGACATTTGAATCTAAAAACTCAATCTGAAATAAGCTTTGTAGCTTAACAGATCCTGCTGATTCAGTTGAACAGAATAATTTAGTTTACCAACTCCCAACAGTTTTGGGGTTAAATACACAGGCCAGAGTGGTTGAGCAGGGTTAATTAGGCTAACCTTGTACTAAAAGCATAGCTAAATCAAGATTGGTAGATCCTAGTAAAATAAAGAATCTAGAAAAAGCTCTGTCGTAGCCATTCATGCAATAACAGATAACAAAATAGAACAGAATGACAGTTCTTAAAATTAACTTAGTGGATGGATAGGAATCTATGTTTATCAAATCAGCAGCAAATACATGCAACAGGAATGATTCAGCATCTGTTTCGGATATTTGCGTTATCTTGATATGACTATGGACAATATATTTTGTCCAAAACTTAATCCAGTAAATAATATTACATCACTGTTTGGTAATTCTAATAAATCAATTGAAATAGTATTATATTCGACCACAGTCCCCAAGTTTAACTCTTAAGCTACGGGTGAAGTAACTTTGTTAGTCCCATGGTGACTAACTCGAGGCTTAAACTAATTTATGTATAAATAGTTGTGCCTAAATGAAAAAGCTGTTTGAGTTTTACGTCTTATGGGAATAAAATACTTCTTTCAAATCATTATACTTGTGTGAATTTCAGTATAGCAACTTTGACATTTATGAGGCAGGAATGAATATATTTATTCTTAATATTCTGGTCTCAAACAATACAGTATGACTCATGAAAGCATAGGAATGCGATTGTAAAATACCTTCAGGTAAAAAATATCTTACTTCTCATAGTAATTCTGTCTTCAGACAAAAATGATTCTCAATTCGAACCTACAGAACTTCTCACTCAGATCACCTGAATCAATTATTATAATGAAAATATAGAATGCGAACTATCTATAGTTGAGATTGTTTTTCCACAGATTAGCTCATTTTTGGCTAGAATATTATTTAGATTAGATTTCAGCTAGAATTTCCAATACATGAAAATGGTGTCGTTGTTCCTTGATTACTTATTCAACAGATCATATTTTTTTATTTGATGACAGTTTCAATTTTCCGCTGTTGTGCTGGATGAAAACGATCAACCACTTTTGAACTATCGGCTCTTATTTGGATACCTAGATATTGCCTGGATATTTATTGTCATAAATGACTGTTGTAGCTAACAGCGAAAACCAGGACGTGTGCTTCGTCCTGCTTAAGACTCGTCAGTTAGATGGACCTCCATCACAGTCAGCCATGCTTTTCCACTGAGACTAAAAACCTGTTCCTGCAGGTAACGCCTTGGCATTTAAAGTGAAGTTGAGTTTCAATGGGAAAAACATGACTAACTGGGGTGCAAGAACATCCAACTGCCGAGTCCCAAATAAGACGTAACTCGCGTCCCAGACCCAACTGTTATCCACAACGAAGTTAAATTAGTCTCATATCTGCGGATAACCTTTAGGTCATATGTTTTTCAGAGTTGACATAATACCTAAATGATCAGAATGATGTCGACAAAGTTTCACTTTAGTTCTCGATGTGTTATTTCAGAACCAACTCCCTCAGATCCCTGAAGAATAACGTAGTTTTGTAAAATTTAGGACCAAAATTTGACCTGATAGAGTTGAATAAGTTGAGCATTGGGTAATTGGATTATAAGTGAAATATATTTTGTAAAATCCCAATGAAGTAGAAAAGTAAATTTCTGACGTTTCGTGACTTCGCGGAAATCGTTTCTCCAGAGAATAAAACCTATACAAGTTATCGGTAGTTTAAATAGTAAAAGGTGACGAATCAAATCACATTGTCTATACATGATGATAATATGAACGTGAATGTCATCGTTATGCTGGTCAGAAAGCGTTCACAATTTGTCTTACTTTATCATTTAATTATTCTGGAGTTCAAGGTGACATGAATATGTGTACATGTAACTCGGTGTGAAAGTGTAAGAAAAAAAAATAATATGGATGACAAATTAGGTTTGTTTGTGTGTATGTACTTTTGACCAGATCATTGTGTGTGATTTGTTTTTGGAAATACTGTCCAGGTTGGTTGAATAGTTAGATCTTCCTTTCTGTTGAGTCCATTAGGATTCAACATAATGTGAAATGCCTCTGCTATTCTTCTTTCTTTGTAGTTTGAAAATCCTTTTTGAATAATTTTATTATTTCCAATTTCGATTTTGTGACTGTGATAGATGGCGTGAACTGAGATCGCCGACTTGATTTGTGAGTTCTCCAGTTCTCCAGCATTATTTGGCGGTCGTTTTGTGAAGCTTGCATGTTCTTTAGCCCTGATGAGGATCTCACGGGCTGATTCTCCAATATAATAGGCATCACAGTTGACACAGCCTAATTTGCAGACACAATTTTGTGTGAAGGTAAAAGGAACTTTATCCTTTACGTGGACTAGAACATTCTTCAGGATGTTGTTTGTCTTGTAAAAGGTCGTAATTCGGTGCTTTCTTAAGATTCTTTGTAGCTCTTCAGTTGTACCTTGGCGGAATGGTAGAACTATTGTACCAATCCAAGAATCATCATTTGAATTTTCTCTTGGGTCCCACTGTTCATGTTTCTGGATCTTTCGAGTGACATTACTAGGGTAGTTACTGGAATATAATACATCTGATATATTACTTACTTCCGTTTGCCTATCATAATTCGTGATGAACTTTGTGGCTCTCCTGAATAAGTTCCAAGCAAGTGAAAGTTTAACACTGAGTGGATGTGCTGAGTTAAAATCAAGATGTCTATTTGAGTGTGTTGGTTTACGATAAATCTATAAACAGACCTCCCTTTCCATTCCTTTTAACTAAACAGTCTAGAAATGGTTGCTCACTGCTTGGATTTTCATGTTCGTATGTGAACTTGATATGTGGAGAATAAGTGTTAATTAATTTCAAAAAGGTTGTGAGGCCAGATCCTTTTAAATTTACGAAAGTATCATCTACGTATCTTACTCAAATACGTGGTTTGATGGTGTTCGAAAAGATGATTGATTCAGTGTGGGACATGAAAAGGTTTGCAGCTATAGGCGACACCGGAGAACCCACAGCTACTCCATTAGTTTGCTTGTATAGTTTCCTTCTTAACGTGAGGAGTATCGACTTTAAGCAGAAGCTGAGTGCTTTTATGATGAGGCTGGGGTTCAACGGAGGTCTATCTGCCAACGTGTGATAACATTCCAGTAATTCACTTATGAACTCTAGACATTTTCCAATGGAAATACTAGTATACAGTGAAACAACATAACTTACCATTGTTTCATTCTCTGCAATAGATAATTCCGATATTCTTGAATTGAATTCATAACAGTCTTTAATTGGGCTGATAATACAGCGTAGGAGAGGTGTTAATAATGATGCTAGATACTTAGACAGAGCATATGTTGGAGAATTTGTGAAATCTACTATTGGTTTCAGAGGAACATCGGGTTTATGAATTTTCGATAGTCCATAGAAGCGTAATAGATTGCATGATTTTGGATATAGGGAGAACCATAATGAGCCTCTGATGGAAGGTTTCAGTTCCTTTAAAAGTTGACCTGTTTCTGTTTTCATCCAAGTAAAAGAAAAAGTTCATTTTATCTTCACACAAAATTGTGTCTGCAAATTAGGCTGTGTCAACTGTGATGCCTATTATATTGGAGAATCAGCCCGTGAGATCCTCATCAGGGCTAAAGAACATGCAAGCTTCACAAAACGACCGCCAAATAATGCTGGAGAACTGGAGAACTCACAAATCAAGTCGGCGATCTCAGTTCACGCCATCTATCACAGTCACAAAATCGAAATTGGAAATAATAAAATTATTCAAAAAGGATTTTCAAACTACAAAGAAAGAAGAATAGCAGAGGCATTTCACATTATGTTGAATCCTAATGGACTCAACAGAAAGGAAGATCTAACTATTCAACCAACCTGGACAGTATTTCCAAAAACAAATCACACACAATGATCTGGTCAAAAGTACATACACACAAACAAACCTAATTTGTCATCCATATTATTTTTTTTTCTTACACTTTCACACCGAGTTACATGTACACATATTCATGTCACCTTGAACTCCAGAATAATTAAATGATAAAGTAAGACAAATTGTGAACGCTTTCTGACCAGCATAACGATGACATTCACGTTCATATTATCATCATGTATAGACAATGTGATTTGATTCGTCACCTTTTACTATTTAAACTACCGATAACTTGTATAGGTTTTATTCTCTGGAGAAACGATTTCCACGAAGTCACGAAACGTCAGAAATTTACTTTTCTACTTCATTGGGATTTTACAAAATATATTTCACTTTTAACGCAGTTAATAAAATGAGGATATGAGATGTCTGCAGAAGGTATCTGGACAGTTTGTCCTTTGGGCATTCAAATAAATGTTTTTATAATGTTCAATCGAACTGGACTCGTTAAAATTGTTACAGTAACGTACCTAGAATATTATTAAATCTTTAAATTGAATTAGATGAGAGAAGGAAGTGTCATTGTGTTTCACGAGATCCACTTGCTACTCTTCACACTTCGATCATCAATTGTATAAGGTACAGATTAACCAATAATATTATGAGCATTTTAGAATCAGTTAGCGAAATACGAAATGAAATAGAGAAATTATTCCACTCAAGAAATCATCACCCAGGAAACACCGTTAAACGTCATTTTAGGTAAATTCCCACGGAATATTTCAGCCGAATAAACTGACTACTTCAACCGTACTATCTAGTGAATCACAGTGACTGAAAAAAGATTTGTACAACTTCACAACTTCAGATAATATTACAAAGCATCAGTTCTTAATTTTCATTAGACCACGATAGTGTGAAGTCTAACCTAAGTACCAAGGTGTCCAGGAATTCATTCTTTATGATAGACTATTTACCTAAGTAATACGTTGAATGAGGACAGAAGTATTAGCAGCAAGAATTCAATTTATACACACTCTCGATTAGGTGCTAAATGTGCGTACTAATTCGGTATCATAAAAGCAGGTATTCAGTAAACTGATGATTGATATGTATATACAAGGTGACCAAGGCAAGTTGAATAACTACAAATACATAGTCAAAACAAACAAAATTCAGCTTATACATATCCAAACAAGGTTGGGATTTGATGACTTGGAAAAATTTGGGAATTGGGTAAATGCTATTCATTATTTTGGTATTTTGTATTTCCAAGTGAATGTAAAATATACGGAAAGAAGTGTCAACACATGTCTACACACAAATTTCAATCTGTAATTCATACACAACACACTGAATATGAAGGTCATCTTTATCCTACAATTCTTACAACATAGAATCATTCATACAGGAGAACACTTGTCAAGTAATCGTATATAAGCATGAAGGATATTGTAAACTGTAGTTTACTATAACTTTGATAAATCTATTAGCACCAAATAGCGAAACGTCAATTGAAGAAAATTTATTTTGTTTTACATTCATTGGGAAATATAAATACCAAAATAATGAAAATTTAGCTTATTACACACATAAACTAATAATGTATTCTTCTTTGAATACAAAAATTCTCTGAATTCCAGTTTTTATGCTTTTGGGTTGGATACAATCTTAAGTGAATATATGACAATCGATACCTGATAAATTGATACATTTCAATGAATGAATTGAACTTTTTTTTTATATTCGGTATTCATAACACCGAATGTTTCTTACTGAAAATTTCTGGAACAAATATACATGATTCTGTAAATTACAACAGTGTGCTGTTATTGATATAAAAGACGACACTGATTTCAAGTAGAATATGATTGCAAGGTTGCTGAATGCACAATAATGATAAGGTAATAAAATAAAGACTGGATAATGCAACTAATTATCTCCAGGCAGACTTCACAGTCATGTTGGGAGCTCTATACAATATTATACACTCTGAATTGCGGTAAACATAACTCCCCGACTTCATGTAAGTCAATGTATACATTTTCCTTTCCACTTGTAACGTTGATAGCCTAATAAATACATATAAGATAACATACACTTGATGATCGAATTCGACCTAATAAAATTGAATAAGTTGATCATTTGGTGAATAGATGATAAAGAAAAATTATTTTTCAAATCCCATTAAGGTCGAAAAATAAATTCCTGACATTTTGTGACCTGGTGAAAACCACTTCTTTAGAGAATGAAACTCTATATATTGCTGTTACATCTTTATAGTTTCCCGCTGCTATACAGAGTCGAATTGGCCAATCTTTGTTGGCAGATGCCTACTACAAGGATGCCTGCATACAGTGGGGAATCTATGTTGTAAACCCAACACTATCAAAGCATTTGCATATTGACCATCCACCTACAGAGGTCGGGTGATTCGATTCTGTATAGCAACAGGATGTTACAAGTATCAAACAACAACAAATGATACCCACTGTACAAGCGGTGGCCGTCGTACCACAGTAACCTGGTAGATAAGGCTTTGACGTTTAAAGCGATGAGTATTGGATTCAAGTCTTAGTCTCAATATCACTTAATGGGATGCAGGTACACTCAGCTGACAAGTCAAAAATAGGACGAAACGCACGTTCTGGATTCTACTGCAAGTCACACACACACACATGAACTATGTTGTAGTTTATAGTTCTGAACAACTTGTTTCTTAACGTAGTGTCTTGTTCAAACTACGGGACTACATAATAACAATAATAATTCACTTTGTTTCGAACAATTTCCGATACACTTCAGAATTCTCAGCATGATATATTGCAACAACAAAATTTTTGTATGTAAATACTCTAACAACATTCCGAATCGTCTTATTATAAAAATCTAAGTAATGTGAAAAATATTAAAAACGAGAACATTTTACATTGTTAGATGAAATTATTGAAATGAGATTTTTAACTGTTATAAAGTCGATGTATGATTTCTGTTCTAACACTTTTTTCCTCACAAAATACGCGTCCTAGGTTAGATACATTCGGATACTTATACCTAGCTGTACGACCATACAGTCTTATCTAGTTTCTCCTTGTCCTCCCTGAGGAGATACTTAGGGAGAGATATGAATGAGGTGGATGCTCAGTGTCAGTTAACATTTCTGTAGCTGATTGCTTGCTGGAATATAAATTTCTATCAACTATGGTGTTTATCAGTTGAGCCAGAGGCACACCACTCACCCTGCTGACAGCTTTCGAAGCTCTACGCAACATAACATAGTCCTTTTTTAGAAGACCAGGAAAGATTAATGGGACATAATATAGAAGAATAGGTAAAATGCAAGAATTAACAAACTGTAAAAGAAGAGGTTGAGTTATGCCAGAGAGCCTCAGTTTCCTTATGTAATAAGTTAAACGAAAGACTTTTTTACAAGTCAATAAAATATGGGACGACCAACAAAGGTCAGAAGTAAAACACAACCCAAGATAATTAACACTCGATTTACTTCCTGCAGAAATACCATAAATGCAGCAGGTGTCATGAGATTTAAGCAGCTCACACAAGTCTTGTTTACGCCTGAGTCTTAAGTTAACAGTCTGATATTTAGAAGAATTTAACCTGAGCTTATTTGAGACAGACCATTGGCCAACTACAGACGAAAATTCATTTAATTTAGAGCAATCTAAGTGAGAGTTAACTGGAATGGACACTGTCAGGTCATCAGTACACTTAATAAAATTAGTTTCAACAGAATAAGGCAAATCGTGCAAAAAAACCAGAACAGAAAAGCAGAAAGTACAGTGCCTTGAGGCACACCAGTAAGCAATGAAGTGGAGCCCTTCCCTATGCAGATAATGTACTGTTCCCTTTCAGAAAAATAAGAATGAGCTATGGCAAGCCTATTTAACAAGATTGGTCTAGGAACAGAGTCAAAAGCTGATGAGTAATGCAAAAAGGCACAACGAACATACTCAACGCCTTTGTCGAGACTAGAAACAATATTAAGATGCAAGACAGTGGCTGCATTTGCAGTACTTCTCCTGTGTTTGTGTGCAAAACTATTTTGGATCTCTGAAAATCATCAATAAAGGCTCATTCAAAAGAAGTAATTTCTTTATTGTCCTCGGGAAAGAGGAATGTATAGCGAAAAGTAATATTTGATCCAGAAGATGACTTAGGCACATTTACAATTTTGATCTCCTTCCGAACAGCGGGTATTATGTTTTTAGAAAACGATGCGCTGAAGATATCTGTAAGGGGATGACATGAAATATCTGCACATTTTCTAAATATAATACTAGAAACACCATCAGGACCTAAGCTTTTGGAGGGATTCAAGGATTTTAGACATTCAAGTACATTATGTGTATTGAAACCTGGAAAGCAGCTGTCCATTCGACTTCGGGCATTAGGAATGGTGAAATTAGCTTGCCAACGTATAAATGACTTGTTTAACGTGCAGACATCTGAACAAGCTTCTTTTGTCATATGTTTTCTACCGGTAAGCTTTTTAAATAATCTCCATATATTGGTAGAGTTCCCACACAGTAATAACTTCTAGTTGTATATAGTGTTCAGACATTGTATTTCAGATTTAATTAGGCAGTTGAGTCTTGTAACGCCTGGGCGATCTCTCACCTTATACAGCCTTTCCTTTTCTCTCCGAAGCCTCTTGCGATGAGGAGAGTAAAGTCTGTCGAATCTCCTGTAGACTGTTTCAACAGGGGAGTAGATATCGAGACAGAGTGAGATAACTTGCGATATTGGTAGCAGTGTTGTCTACAACTTCGTGAGGAAATATATCCCAGTCTGTTTCTATAAGCATGCTTCTCAAACGTCATATATTTTCATGTGAATAGCATCTGTATTGAACTTTCCTTGAAAGGTATGCAAAAGCTTTGTTGTATAATTTTCCGTACTTTTTAGGCAAAACACGAACGATACAGTGGTCAGAATTAAGCAATGGAACCCGTTTACGGGCTTCATATATGCCAGGTTCATTTGTAAATACTAAGCCAAAGGTGTTGTAAAGACGAGTGGGAAATCTAACCATATTTTTGTGACCCAGTGATACTAGAGAACTGCAGCCACATGAGTTGGAATCTCCTTAGACTATAGACATGAAGTTACCCAGAACCGGAACAGAGAATTCGGTGAATTCATCCGCAAAAGTTGACAAATCTGAGGAATTACAGTCAGGTGTGACATAAATGTTTGTTGTATATATGTTTGTATTTGCTCATATGTTTGAGGCGACATTTGATGGTAATGCATTCAATTGTTTCTTTGGAGAAGCAGAAGCATACATATTTGGAGGAAGGCTTGAGAGCCTGTTGCCATCCACCTTGGTTATTCTTCTTAATTTGCCTATCAACTTGTAAAGCGATAGGTTGTAATGATGTTAAAAACGTGCGAGAATACACAATACGATTAGTTGACCCAATTTAATGATTAAAACAATATAGAAAGGAGAAATTTGATGCAACAGATTCTGTGATAAAATAAGGTAGCCCGTATTTCAAGCAGGTTGCCGAGGCTTTCAAAAAATTCTTATCCTTCAGTAAACAAATTACTAGGAAATTATATCTGTAGGATATGGAGTGACATCTCACCTCTCTGTTCACCATATGTGTTAATGTAAAAGTTGAAACAACCAAAGAAACTATAAACCTTAAGACAAAGGTGAAATTGTGTGCTAGTGAATTTAAAATTTTCAACAAGAAGCCATGTAACTTTTTCTGTAGTCACTAGTGGAGTAAATTCAGCAAATCATGACAAGTGGAGCAGCAAATCGATGCTGTTCACCTATAGGAATCCAAAAGTAACTTGAACTCGACTAGTTGGGTAACTAAAAAAGGTCATATTTACGGTTCATTCATCAAATATTATTTGAAATTACATAGCAGTTTTGAAATTTATCTGAATGACTTGTGTTGGTAACTAAAACAATATGGATAGTGTGATATGAGTTTAATTATTGTTGATTAAAATCAGATGATAAATAACAGGGCAATTTCTTTTCTTGTATATCAAACTGTAGACTACTGAAGAAACCCAGAATAATACTAAAGTGAATTTAATGTCAGTCTGAATGTTGATGTATACCATCATCATTTCAAAAAGCCTTTTTTCATAAATTTGTACGACTTTGTATCGAATCCATATATATTACAATTTGTCATTGATTTCATCATTTATTTATGTTTTCAAGAAAACTCTTAGGTTCATAGAAAATCATATGTTTTCTAACCGTCACCATCATAGTTTATTATTATTATCATTATTGTTCACCGCTACATTTTTTATAATCAACTAAACTTACAATGACATAAGAAACGATAAACAGCTTTTAATCATGTGCTTAGTAGATGAGATCAAAACAACTGCCTCAATGAAATTAAAACTAGCTATCTCATCATAGTTCGTTTTAGTAAGTTTGACAAGCCTGCACATGAGAGGAATAGAACACAACAGATTGAGATCCCACTTATAGGTATCCTGAAAAAAATGAAGGATAATGCATTGATTTCCTCCAGTTTGTATGAACGAATCCGACCCATTGGTTCGGTCATTCCACGTCTCTATGAATTGTAGAAAATATAAAAAGTAGGATTATCTCTTCGCCCGATTTCGGATATATCAGGTTCTCTTTATCATTATATCGCCCAGTGGCTAGCTGAAATACTGGAACCATTGTTTTATTCATGAAATATTTGAGTTTACTGATAGCGTTAAGGATGTTGACACTAACGGTAAACTTATATTTTCCTTAGATGTTACCTCATTATTCACCAGTGTACTACTCACTGAAACTATTTGTTGCATATGTGATTTCATCGATTCACATGATATAGAAGTAGGAATTCCAACAAACTACTTGAGATGTATTTTTAATGTGAAATTTAGTTTCGATGGTGAGATTTGCCGACAAAATGATGGGATTGCAATGGGATCCCCAATGGAACCTCAAATGGGAGATTGTTCCATGTCAAAACTAGAAAATCCTATTCTTATCCAACCTATTAAGGATTTTGACACCTATAAACGATATATGGATGATATTTATTTTCCTTATTTGCGACTTAACTATTGATCTGGATGACATCCTATGCGAGTTTAACAATTGTCACTCAGCGCTGGAATTCGTCATTGAGACGGAATTGGAATCAGGTATTCCTTTCCTTGAGGTGCTGATTACGAGACGTAGCAATGGAACGCTGGAGAGATTCATCTACAGGAAACCTACGTGGAACGGACAGCTTACTAAATTCTATAGCTTGTTGCCAATCATGAGGAAGAGTAACCTCATCCACTCACTCTGCTATCGAATGCGTAATATTTGTAGCACGGACTGTGATCAATTTGAACTTGACTTTTTAAGAGGGAAGCTCGTGGAAAACGGCTATCCGAGCCGATTTATTGACAGGAATATACCAGGAACACCTGCGAAACCAGTCACCAGCTCCGTTTCAAGAAAGACTTTGTTCATCAACCTGGACTTCAAAGGTGATGCAGTATGACATCCTGAAAAATCGTCTTTCCAGGTCACTTAGTAGGACATTTTTCTCAACCAAACCTCGCTTGATGTTTACCAGTCGTAAATTGTTCTCCGTTTGTATAAAAGACAATATCCCTCGACAGGCCACATCTATGTGTATCTAGTAGTTTACCTGCTTCTGTGGGGCAAGATACGCCGGCTGAGGTCAGAAATTGCTGTCAGCATGCATATTAAAACATATTCCGACCAAGTTTTACAAGGCAAGACGTGATTTCAGCAAAGAATTCCTTTTTTTTTGAAGAAGTCATTTACTAAGCTGTACTTTAGTAAACACATGTTACAGTAGGCGGAACATTCCAGAGTTATTTCCGGTTGGAGGGCAAAATATATTGAGTAACTAAAGCAACTCAATTAGTACACATTTGTGTTTAAACTTGGAAAATAGACAAGGGATTATGGAATGAAATATAAACACTTGATACGGGATGAAAGCATGGCAAAGTAGGAAACTGAACAAAGGGTTATGAAAATAACTTTGCGATTATGTAATACCAGATAAACCTATACCAGAGTATGAAAATAAACAGGGGATCATGAAAATAGGATTGTAATTACGTAATGCAGGTTAAATCTATGACAGAGTAGAAAAGTGAATAAGGTATGAAGGAAATATAAGTGTAGTTACCTGGTACAAAATGAATCTATAGCAGACAAGGCTTTATGATGGCCATGGAAAAGATAAAGGTTGGAGGTACCTTTTTTGAACGCGTAACGCTGGTTTGAACTTCTGGATCGCTAGTTCTTTAGCTATAGACAGATCTCTTACTTCCTTCGAGTGGTTTGATCGAACCATGTAGAGAATTTTCGATGACATCTCGAAAGGAGCTAATCGACCTGGGTTCACGAAATGTTTTGTTATTGAACTGAGGATATATTTCTGTTCTCGCTTTGCCAGCCAGGCTGGGCAGTGTTCACGGAAAAGAGTCCTCTTCGCTGAATATCTTGTTTCTGATGTCACAATGGGAATTATGAAAGTACTGTAGGTGACAAATTTAAATCTATCACCTTTCGACAATACTGTTTTAAAATAAAAGTATTAATAAATTAATTCATTCACTTGGGCGCAGGTACATCCAGCTGACGAGTCTCAAATAGAATGAAACGTGCATCCAAGATTCCTGTGCTAGTTATCATGATCAATATAATTCATGTTCTGTTTAACAAGTATAGATTTGGATAGAAGACGCTGTTATAGACAGTGAAGGTTGAAAACACGATGATTTAACCTGATTCCTACTTTTATTGATAATTCAGTTCGATCTCATTATATCATTCTTGAACTTTGATCAAAATATAACTGAACTGTTTTACAAATATTTGGCGTCTAGTGAAAAGTTTAGAGTAGACGCTAATTGAAATTGTAAAGAAGCCTTGGAGTGTTTGAAATAAAATAATATTTACTCCAATTTAGTTAATTTTCTTTTCTAGTCTCACACCAAATTACAAAAGTTTTACCAGCAGCTGTCAAATTCATTTACCCATTGCTCATCAAATTCTAGTTTTTAGTGGGAGTATATTCCATCAATAATTAGGTTACCTTTTCAATTTAGTTGGGAGGTTTATGGGGACTGACTGATCTCAAAGTGGCATTCACCACGAACTTACTTCAGTTGACGAATCAATGAAAACATACGATCGCTGGACACCTGCTGCATCCTATTCTGGGACTCCTCAGCAGTGTACAACAAGGGTCTTACAAGGAATCAATCCCAGGACCTTGAGGTTTCGTGGTAAACACGTCATCATTCAGCTGCGATTCACATTTTTCTACTTGTGTTGATTTTATGATACAGTACAACCACCATTCAGTACCATCAGCAGATACTTGTCTTCACAATCGACTAGGATAACCTCACGAGTCAAAACTTCTAGTTAGAACATCTGAAAATCCAGTACTCCCAGATTCTCCAGCTGATATCCGTGTTAAATACCACTTTAATATCTTCTGAATATTACTTCATGAAAATTGATTGACAATACTAATTTATAAATGTAAAAATTAGCGATTTCTGTATAGTGATCCTAGAAATTCATGATATTCAATGTTTATGTCGCTCAAGCTGTATTTATAGATCAAAGGAGTTTAAAATCGAAATAAGTTCAATTTGAGATTTGTTAAAATTTATTTATTTCAAGGTCAGTGATGAATACTACCTTGAAGTTAAATGAGTTCATTAAAGGAACATAATGGGATTATGTAAGCCGTAAAGTAAGTACATTACTGGATTGTTGAAGAATGACATTTTCAGTCATATTTAAACAATATTACATGTTTAAGTCTATTGGTGAAAAGGAATTCTTTTCGTGGTGGCAGAAATTCAGTACTGATAGTAGATGACAAGTCGAAAACTTCAACATGGACCATCCTATCAAGAGTTTTTCTAATGTGATGCATGTTGAAAGCAACACGTTCATTTGAGACAAATACAGATTGGCCAAACAGACCAAACAGTTAAAAACTGTCTGATTAGTTATATCTACATAACTCTGCTGAGTGATTACAGACTATACAGCCCAACTGAATGAATAAAAAATGCAAAGGATTTGGATCACTGAACTATCCCACTCAACAGAATAAACTATTTACTAACATACTGAATATATAACCGGAAAGACACATGATCAGTAGTCATTTCACATGTTACTTGTTCTAAACAAAAAGCAATCGAAAATTAACAATCACCTAGTTGACGTAAGCTTTAGGATCTGACTAATCACGTGATAGTCCAATCATAGTATGGGTTGTATGGAAGCACTATCAAGGTGTTAGTTTGTACGCAAGTACTTTTGAACTTTATTGTGACACATTTTGCATGAATGAGAGCTTCAGTAGAATACTAAACATTTATCAGCCTGTTTTCGAGTTTCTACTCACCATGTAATAGGTATATTGAATGAAGGTTCAAATATATATTCTTCTTCAGGATTATCTGAAATCTCAGCACATAAGATCATACAGATTACAGTGTCCCTTCAGTTATTTTAATTTTGATTGAATGTGAACTATATTGAAATCACTGAGAAGAGAACTCAGTTTCCATTCACTGTTTGACTATCCTGATTATTATCTGTGCCACTGATGAGATCTTCAATGTTACTGAATGATTGAATGGCTTAATAACACCTATTTTAATATAAGACTATTGTACTCACTTAGCAAGGTATGTCTGAAAGTTCCCTTGCGTTCTGGTACATATTGGAATAATGCATCCGTAGCCTAAAAGTAAATAATACTACCTTGGAAACTCGAAGTTCATAGGGTGGTGGCATAATAAAACTCATCACTTAGTCAATCATACTAATCGTGGGATTAAATCTGCCAATTAGCATAGCCTTTTTCAAGGTTCCAGGCTAATTTATTTGGTAAATGATGAAGAACATGGAGACTGAGGCCAGATATCTGAGAAATAAATCTATACCCTGCTATAGTATGACATTGCTTGTGGATCAATTTAGGAAAACTCAATATTAATAAGCGTCTCTAAATTTCAATAGAGAAAAAACAACGATTGAAAATGAATAAAGTGATACCATTTTATTTCGTTCGTCTCTCATCCGCTGATTTCAACCATAAAACATTTAAACATCATGTTGCAAAGGAATTGGGGAATACTTTTCTGCAGTTACATGAAGTTTATTGACAAGGAATGACATAGTTCAACAAAGGACGCGAACATCCAGTTAACGAGACGTTAAAAAGTGAGATGCAGTCGCTTTAAAATCCTTTAGAATGCCTTAAAATCTTTCAAGGTAATAAAACAAAACGCCATTCAAACCTTTCAGAGTTCGCTGTGGCCACATCCAACAAAGGACGTAAACTGGAATGGTGTGTTCAAAAAGAAACAATGATAAGTCTTTCTTTGCCCTGGTACTTAACATTTTATTCTTATTTCATGACGTTATCTTTTGACTGAACCCCCTTCTTTGTTTGCACATAATGTTGATGATCTTTCTAACAACTAAGTTCAACTTAATTTATCATTACACAATTTGTCTGTTCTTTATCATCAACTAGTCGACTTGTTAATCTTTTTATATAATCGTTCATAATTATTCATGTTCTTCTCTCGAAACTGATACATATGTAACTGAAACTTCTTATCATGTCTTGTTAACTTTATTTAGATATTTTTATTCCTTGTTAACTTCACGTAACTGCAAAAAAGTGTGTTCTAATTCTTTTGTAAAATCTTATCTAAATATTTTTAGGTTATAAGCAGGTGATGCGATACAAGCGAAATAAAATGGCACTATATTATTCTGCGTCAATCAATATTTCTCTATTCGACTACATAAAAAGGAATATGTGTATGAAAAAGCTGTAAATTTGAGGTAAAAATAATTGACTCAATAATCTGAGACATTTCACTGCAAACAGACAGAGATTATTTCATTCACCTCAAGCTGTTGACAAAGAAACAACATGCAGTTCAGGTTGTTATTTTTCCAGGTTTCTAATGTTTCTCCAACTAACGTCAGTCCATGATGAATCCCAACCTGAAATCAATAAATAAAACTCTACAAACCTCCTCATTGGTGGCTAGCTTCGAGAGGTGATTCCCAAAGTTCCAATGCGAAGTCATGACCATTGGAGTCAATCAAGTCGAACATGAGGACAGTTACTCAACAACGATATTGGATGTAGGTCGCATAATATCGTAAACTGACAGGAGTTAAAAATATGGACCATTGGACTTCGACCCAGTGGCTGAATGGTAACGTGCTGGCCACGGAACCTAAAGATCCTGGGTTCGACCCCTGACAGAATGGGGTGGGGTTATGGGTGTGCACTGCTGAGGAGGCACATACAAGGACGAAACAGCTACCCAGTGCTCCTAGGTTTCCAATGTTCTTCCACCTGGTGTCAGTCTATGATGAATTCCAACCCGAACTTAATAAACCTCCGCAAACCTCCAGATAAAATCAGTAAGTCCATAAGGTTTTTTTAAGTAGTAAATTTCAAACCTATGAAATAGTCACAGTGTCACAGGATTTCAAAACTAAGAAAATCTTTCAAATCAAATGACTAGTTTTTAAAGCAATAAAAATTCAGAAAATAATTAATTTTCAAAGACTTATAAAAGTATGTTTTTGCTTGTATGAACTCATCAGCCAGTATGGTACACAGACTACCTTCTCAGTAAGATACTCACCTTGTCTCGATGTATCATTCCGCTTGACGAACACTAATCCGACAGTAAATGGTTCGACAAGTCTTATATGCCGAAAAGAGACAAATATCTGTTGGGTGTTTGTCAATATGATTGAATCCCCATTAAAATAGACATGAGATAGGTGTAATACAAGCAATAACACTAAACCTATACCCGTCGCACAAGAAGTGGCTATCGTGGCTCGGTGATGTAGTGGATAACGCGCTGGCGTTTGAAGCGAACGCTCCCGAGTCCGAGTTCCGGTGGGAACAACATCACTCACTGGGAAGCAGGTACATTCAGCTGACAAGTCCCAAATAGGACGAAATGCGCATCCTGGATTCCACTGCTAGCCACTGCCCATCATTACTAAACATGAGATAGGCTAGACACTGACAAGTTGCCGTTCCAATGCAATCAAGAAATCCACTCTTTGTTCATACTTATCCTACTTATCTAATCAATATTCAAAGAAAGATAACAGAAATATGGAATATCGATTGAATTTAAGCCAAAATACAATAAAATTCGCACTAATCAAATATGTTTTAAGATTTTTCATGAATACTTCTTTACCTTAGTACCAACCAAGTAGTTTATTGAATACTGAAATGGAAAAGAAAGACGAAGATAAAAGACGATTATTATTATTACTATTATTATCAATAAAATGACAGCAAGTCAGCTTTTTATTGATTATTGATTATTCTTTATAATTAGGACATTTATGAGAAGAAAGAAAACTCAAACAAAGAAAGAAGCAAGTCATGTGATTAATGAAATTGATTTTTTTTTTAGTTTGCAAAAAGTTAATTTGTTTATTCAAATACTTTATCAGCTTGTTTATTTATCCAGTGTAGTTATAACAAACGATGGTAACAGTGATTGTGATGCGGATGATTTGAATACTGACCATTATATTGCTGCTCTCGATAATGATGGTGGTGATGGTGTGTACGTTGATGACGGTGATACAGATACCAATATTTATGTCTTCGATTATTCTATGAATGATGGTTATGAGAATGCTGATGCCACCAATGATTCTATTGTTACTATTAATGACGGTACACGACGAGGAATCCGCCTTTTATTATCTCCCTTTCTGTTAATGAGGTTGTTGTGCATTATCTCCTCGTCAGCTGGTTGGAGGTAGTTGGCAGAAAGCCCTAATCCTAGGTTTCGTGCTTTTTTGCGTTCGTCAGCAAGGCACATATGCAGCCTCAACGGAACTAATGTTTCCTCTGAGATTCGAAACCGTATCACACAGTATTGCAGTCAGGGTCTGTACCAGTGAGCTATTCGGACCGTGACCGACCTTTCGGAAGGACTGAGACTGTCATTTTGCAATGTGGCCACCAAGCTAGGAGGTTCATCATTGTGCACCACCAGTTCCTTCTAGGTTGTAGACACTCCTTGCTGACAACTGCCAACAAGCAAAAAACCTAGGTCAGACCAGACTTCCTTCTGGTTGCCCCCATTCAACTAACATCCTTAGAATTACACCACAATGGTGAACCTCCTAGCTTGATAGCCACGGTGCGAAATGATCGATAAAATTCGGTCAGCACTGAAAACTAGATAATGTGAAACTGGTTACCCTTCAGTAACCAATCAATATATTATCTCCTCGTATTATATCCATGGATGGTTGATCATGTCTCTTTTCATCTGTCGGATATCAAAGTAAGTTCAATAATCAACATTTTATCTGACTGTAAATCTGCTAACATGATGACTACTTCTGATTGACAAGGAATTAAAATATTGCATAATAACAGTGATGCTTGGGATATATTTCTAGACGAAGATGAAAACGGTTATGTGATAAAGTGTTATACCAACAGAAACATAATCATGTCTTCCTGAAACACTGGAAAAATTTCTTTTTAACTATTGCAGTATATCACTCATCGAGTTCCTTTCAAATACAAATGGTGACAAATTTCAAGGTCACTCTGAGAACTCTCAACAGTCCTGAATTGAAATTTCAATTAGAAGATTTCATTACCAGTTCGAAATAGGATTTAGAACAATTCAAGTCAACCACTGTGAACTGATGCCAACAAGAAAGTGTATCAAAATCAAATGGTTGTTGTCAGAAGAGTATAAAGAACAACTATGAAATATCTTGAAGAGTAGAGCTGTGGATTTTTGTTCCCCTTACTGAATGTACTGGAATCCTGTTGATTAATCCTGTAGACTACACTTCTGAACTTCCGTCAATGGAATAGACGGGAGTAGAACAGGAGTTCATTGAAGTTTTGATAATTAGCTCGGAATTATTTCACTAGCTATCCTTCTGTGTTGTGACAGTTCCTCGACTTTACGGTGTTCTAAAAGTGATTAAATAGATTGTCCCACTCCATCCAAATTTACACACATAACTAGTCATACCGTGCTAACACCAAGTGGCACACTGATATCTTACAACTCCCCAGAAACCATCTCAATATTAGGACTGTCCAATTCATTTCGCTTCATTGAACGCATTCAATAATACCAATGAACTATTTCTCTGAATCTAACCCCTTCTTCTCTGTAGAAAGACCTACTGAGTCCATTTGTTTCCTGGACGACGCGATTGAAGATAAGAATTTCAACTTTGGTGTTTTTTAAGAATTGTTTAAAGAACTACTCATAAAATGCATTTTTAATGCCTAGTTCAAAGTTGACACAAATTTCTACAGACAAGTGGGTGGATTGTCTAATGTGGTTACTGATCCATTCCTTTTCAGCAGACTGTTTATTGCTAAACCTATGAAACATAGTATCACGCCTAAAGAATTGATTGTTTTCACCTGTATATCAAGCATATGAAGGACACTTTCATTATGTGCGGCGAAAGGTATGAATATTGTAGACTTAAACATTTAACAAGGCCTACTCTAACTGAAATGGGTGGGAGGATTCGAAGTTTAAGCAGTGATTCGAAATACATGCAATCGAAATAATTCTGCATCTGTCCCAGATATATAGAAGATTCTACTACGATTGTCATCACAGAGAAGGAGAAAAAACTAGGAATATATAAAGACTGTCTCGAAGTTGTGGAGTTACCTGATATGAATATGGACAATAAATTGTGTCGGAAACGTTATCCAGTAAATGCTACTGTTTCATTGTGTGATATCTCTTATAAACAGACTAAAATGGAATCAAAGGGAATGTTTCAGAGTGTTGTTTGTGTTTTCTGGGATGAACCTGAGAGGATATTCAAAAATTATGTTGAAACGTATTATTTTCGATTTGGTTTTGGATGAAAATGATCCAGCAACAGGTAATATAGGCTGGTCAGTAAGGCCCAAGCCAGTCAGCAATGAGAAATAGCAAGTTCCAATATCAAACCATACTCGTTGCACTAGAAGTGGCTATCGTAACTCAGCAGCCTAGTGGATAACGCTCTGGTATCTGAAATAGTGGGTACTAGGTTCCAGTTTCAATGGGAATATATCCGCTTACTGAAACGTACATACATTAAGTTGGCAAAGCCCACATAGGAAACACAAGTTATGGATTCCATTACTATTCACCACCAGTCATCAACACTCACAGAATATTCCTGTTACTTGTAGTTTGAAAATAGTGATGATTAAGATTGTCCCTGTGAGCCAGAAAAAGAAATAACTTCTTTCAAATAGTTGGTCAATACATATAAAAACTTAAAATATAAAAATCCTGCAAGTTATTGTGTAGTTATTAGTTTCACAAATTTAGTCACATTAAGCAAAACGTTGTCACGGTATGATTTGAGCTGCCATCTGAGATAGGAATTAAGTTAGCAAACGTTTCAGTGTCTTGCTAGACACCATCATTAATGTAACAGTTTCACAAAAAAGTAAGCTAATTGGTTGTGCATAGATATTTATAACCTCCAGTTCATACTGTGAGCAAACAAAAGAAATCAACCAGTCACATAGTTGCACAACTGTCTGAGAAAACTGGAAGTAAAAAGTCAACCAATCAGGTCCAACATACTCCTATACGCTCATCAAGCGACCAATAAAATTACACTCAAGCAGATTGGCAGGCTGTAAGTATGTGTGCCCAAGCAGTTACTGAACACGCTTCTATTTATCCGCTTTGTTGGAATCAAATGTCCATTGTTTCATTCTCAGTCGATGTAAGAAAAGGCGTGACTACTATGTCGCTACTTTAACAAAAATCTTTATTTCCTACATGCTTGCTTCAGCAGCCTATGACCTGACACCAAAACTTTTGGAAATCTATCTAGCAGTCAGTCACTAACGGGTACTGAATTATTATTCTGATGCTCGGATATTTATGTAAGAAAAAGAAAGGATTCCCAATAGTGACAATGAATGTCAATGACACTATGTTTGGTGCCTGAAAGTGTTGGTAAGTGTCACTCATTGGATACCTGTACAATGGTTTATTTATAAAGTGGTCGCTGTGGTATCTACAGCCGTTGATCTGAATCGTACATAAATAGTCTACGCTCACTATTAAGTAGTGTCAGACTTGAGATGAAACAGCTGTTCAATACTCTTCTAATTTTAGTATATCTTCCAATGATACAAAGCCATGATCTAAAGTACCTTCCAATCAATTGATTCTCTATAAAATGTCCCAACAACGATGAGTTTAAAAAACACCCAGGTTACTACAGTGCTCAAAGGATGAGTAACGACCTAAAGATTCAAAGGCTGAAATGTGAGGCACGGTTACTGGCGATATCCCCGTTTCATTTCTCCTCCTTTTACTTTTTTTCACTACTTGACGAAGGTTTCCTGTCAACTCTGATAATCTCCGTTGTAAACATAACTTAGTCTGCAAACATTCAAGTAAAAAAGGCCAAGGTATAAGTCTGTTCAAAGAGACATCCAACCACAACGCAACAGTGTTTTACTCGCCAAACTGTGTCGGAAACCAACTAAATAATGATTACGAATAACCTCGCCTGGTTGACTAGTTCACTCGTTACTAACACGTCCTAAGCCCAGGTAAAGAGGGAAGGTTAAGCTAAGGCCTAGCAACCCTACACTGGAAAACAAATCCAGTCGTTAAAAAAAATTCAAAGTACATGAAAAAATATAAAAAAGTGAAAACAAACTTATTCCTCTTTGTAATCGGAGAGACTAAATGATGCCAGTTGGTGAAAGCCTTCAGAAAGCCAGTCGGCCAATGTGTCTACTATTCTCTCCATGAAAGCAAAAGTAAGAATGGGGATATGGAATGTCAGCACAATGCATGAACCCACCAAGGCTGCCCAGATTGCAAAAGAGACGAGAAGATATGGCATGGAAGTGTTAGGAATCTGCGAAAGCAGGTGGAATAGAAGTGGAATCTCCAAACTCTTGACAGGAGAGTCAATAATCTACTCCGATATTGTCACCCAGATGACAACCACGAACACACTGAGTTTTCGAGTGACCATCATGATGTCTCCAACAACATCGAAGGCACTCTCTCTCTCATACAGTGGGAACCGATCTCCTCCTCCAGGATCATGACAGCGAGATTCAACTCGGAAGGAAGGAAAGTTACAATCATACAATGCTACGCTATGCACATACAAACAATGCAGATCAAGAGAAGAAGGAGGAATTCTACAGACAACTGCAACCAGTAATAGACAAAACTCCACTCGAGATGGCGACATCAAAATTCTAGTGGGTGGGGTGACATGAGTGTCAAAGTGGGAGCTGACGACACAGGAAGAGAACTTATCACTGGTCGAGAAGCACTCGGTGAAATGATGAGGGAGAATGGAGAATTGTTTGCAGATTTCTGCGCATTCAACGATTTGGTGATTGGAGGCCAGGCAGTGTGTACAAACACAAGGATACTCACAAAGTCACATGGAGTTGATGTCACCAGATGGACACACTACACTGAAAATCAGATCGACTTCATTTCAATGTGAAGAAAGTGTAGATGGAGACGCGGCCTACTGGATACAAGATGAAGAAGGGGAGCAGATGCAAGTAGGTTCACACTACTCACCATCTAGTGCAAGGAACCTACCTTCAAAATCAAGTTGAAAGCCTTCAAACAAGTTGGTGATAGACGACCACAGTTCAAGTTCAACTCTCAGAAAATGAACTGAAGGACGAAGCTTCAAAGGACATCTTCACGCCAGTCAACAATCAGAAAAAGATGGGAGACATTGAGCAATATCCCTGAGGGATCGGGTGTGGAAGAACACTGGAACTCTTTGAAAGAGATGTGGAAGGAAACCTGCATAACCGTGTTAGGACACGCGGAAACTGATAGAGGACAGAGAGGAAGATGGTGAAGCAGAAGATGAACCAGTGCAATGCAGTGCAGGGATGAACAACGAAAAGAGGAACGTAGTACAACGTACAAAACACTGCACAAATAAGTGAAGAAGAGTGTGTGGAAAGATAAAAGACACTTCTACGACACACTGGCAAGTGAAGCAGAACAGGCTACATGTAGGAGAGACGGAGACCTGACAGCATTATATCGAATAACCAGGTTATTGTCTGTGAGAGAAGAGATCAACGCGGACGAAAGCAATGAAAGATAGTGAAGGAAACCTAGTTAACAAAGAGGAGAAACAAAGGAAACAGTCGGCTGACCGCTTAAAAAAACTCCTATGCAGACCAACACCACTATCTGCAACTCATCCAGAAATACCACCAGCAGCCTAGCCAGGGAACTATCACTGAGCTACCTTGACAAACTCGAAAAGAAGTGCGACCCAAGTCTCCGCAAGAACTGGCGAGGAGTCATGCTGGTGTCCAACCCAAGCAAAATATTAAACCACATCATCCTGGGGAAACTAAAGGGTGCGCTAGCTTCAAAATTACCACCGGAACAGGCTGGTTGGCTAGCTGGCTGGCTTCAGGAAGAACAAATCATGTGTGGACCAAATTGCAACGCTACACTCAGCTACGCATCATCATAGAACACAGTATAGAATGCCAGTCAACTCTCTATCTTACCTCAACTTCATTAACTTTGAAGAGAACTTCGACAGCCTCGATCGAGAAGTTATTTGACAGCTGCTGCTTCAACACCACAGTCTCACTGCCACAAACATTTATCAATCTCATTCAACAACTATATGATGGATGACGACGCCACACGCCAAGGGATTCACAATGGAAAGCTGAGTGATGCCTTTGAAGTGAAGACAGGAGTAAGACAAGGTTGCCGCCTTCTATCATCAATCATCTTCCTGATGGTGATCGACTGGACTGGACCGTGCAACAAACTGTGAGGAGCTGGGAGAAGATGGGCATACGCTGGCTGGACCGATGAAAAGACTCCAGAAGAAGATTTGGATTTCGCCACCGCCGCCGCCGATGATGATGATGATGATCTATGTCTAATGTCTTGTTCCACAAACTCGAAGAACTACAAGCGAAAACTAACAAGTTGACAGAAGAGACAAGGCAGTGAAGATGGGACTTCAGGTGAACACAGAAAAGACAGAGGTGATGAAGATACCCAACCAACAACAACAAGCACCTAAAGGAAGTAGTCTCTTTCACTTACCACCTAACTAGGCAGCATCGTTTCAACTACAGGCAGTGGCACAGACACAGACGAGGACGTGAAATCCAGCATCGGAAAGACAGCAAGACAGGCTTTCACTAATCTGAAACCAGTGTGGAGATCTTCTGCACTCAACACAAAGAACAACATCCGCATTTTCAACACCAATCCAGTCGAGTAAGTGAGTGCTTCCATGTGATGCTTCAGAAACTTGGCGTGTCTCAGAAAACACCTCCAACAAACTACAGATATTCATCAACAACTGGCACCTACACTCACTCGATACTGAAGATCAGATATCCAGAATAATGAGAATAAGCAAGAATGAAGTCTGGCCTGCTAGCGAACCAACCGAGAACCTATCGCTGAACAGATATGCAGAAGGAAGTGGAGATGGATTGAATTGGGTATCCACTGAGAAGATGGATTGTGGACATCAGGCGTCAGGTCAGGCCATCGAGTGGAACCCAAATAGGAAACTATGAATTGGGCGTCCAAGGGTGACATGCAGAAGATCATGTGGGGAAGAAATGAGAGTTTGTGGGCAGTCATGGAACCAGGTTATTATTCAGTCAGCTATCAAGTAAGAATACAGTAGTTCACTTTTTCCAACTTTCGTCAACTAGTAATTTCGGATAACCATAATGAAATCTCATCTAGATATACCTATTCTCACTTCCAACTGTCCAGTCCTGCTAGGCTTCTTTATGGTTGTCTTTCTGATAGCTGTCAGTTAGCACATTTCAATCAGCTTATATGAGATACAATCACTAGTGAACTAATTAAACGTTCACTATTATTATTCCAGTTCTTTTTTCGAGCACTTCACAGTCCAATGAGTTAGTTTGTTAGAATACTTAATCTACTTTGAAGAAAAGTACAAAAAAGTGTGTTTCTATATTCGAAATGAGATAAATGGTAGACAAAACATATGCAGACGATGACTACCTTAATATTATTTCGCTTTCACTTTGAAATGCGTTACATGTCAACATCGACAACGAATAACTTTCGTAAGAATTTGCCCCAGAGATGTAGAGTTCCAAAACCTATCGAGTAGCTAAATTCGTGAGAAATTATCAGGTGAACAACCTAAGTGTAATCAAAATAAAACCCAATTTAGGGTGCTTTCTAGACAATGGATCCTATTTGTTCTCCAGTCTCATCTATTTCCTTAGCAGTATTCGTAGTACCGGTGAATATGGGTAAGTATGAAACTCGGAGTCAAATGTTTAAGTCAGGCAGCATCAGTCAATCCGTGACAATGCATGGAAATGATGACTGAGCTGGAAATGAAATCTGGTTGACGTTGGAATCCACTCTATACTTTATGACTTCCGTAGGTGATCAAATGTCCCGTCATAGCGTCATTGTGAAGAAATCCTACATGGCGCAGTTAAGTGATGACGGTGTTTAAACTGCTGACTGGGAAGACCGGAGATGATATGTGCATCAGCGACTACTGGTCAAACCTACTTACGCAACGCCAGTAATCCTCTTCGTGGCCTTACAGATTTGAAGCAATATATCATCATAGTCGACTTAGTGGTAATAGAGGTCACTGAGACCCGCATATGCTGATCAGTGGTGTGGGTCTTAAAACCACAGACGCCCCTATCTAGACTCCTCACAGTGAGCTGGAAGCAGTGCAGCCAAAGAGTAGGCGAGTCCAACGTCCTAATTTCGGCAGTTACTGTCGTTGAACGTCCCAAGACAGGTGGTGTGACTAGCCTTGAAAAGGTAGGTGGTATTTGGTTTGGAATGCCACGTATCGTTTCGCTGTAGCCTTGACATATCGAAGGTAGTCTAAGAGCAGCTTCCATGTCTTAAATATTGGTGAGAGGAGGATAATCTTACAGGAAGGTGAGCCGCATCGCTCTCTGCACGATTGTGAAGACCCTGTGAGAAGTATCTCATGCACATCTGCCCACAAGAAGGCGAGTATAGTCAACAGATCCGACTACTCGGTGAATGTGGATTTGCTGATGCTTCGATAGAAGGGGACCACGACTCACTGATAAGTTTTTGGGAACGGTAATAGGATGTTCTGTTAGAAGTATTGTTAGGATATTTCCTGCTCTGTGAGGGAACCATTCTCCCAAATTTTTGGAAATTGATGTCTAAACAGACGAGTTCCAGCCTTGAACTGGAAGCTGATCTGAAAACTAAGGTAAAACTCTCTTGAAGACCAGGTAATCTAACCGACTGCAAACTAGTTTAGAGTTCCCGTTAGATCATTTGGAAAGTTGATGATTGTTATAAAATTCAACTGAAATTCGCTACTAAACATAACTGACAACTCTATACTTATTTAAATAACCTGATTTAGTTTTCTCATGGGTAGATTTTGACCACCAAAGAAGGACAACATTTCGATGGGATTGATATCATTTGATAAGCCTTTAGGAACGTAGTACCCAAAAAGTGTTCGCTATCGAGCATCGTGCAGTGTTCGCAGTCAGCCAAGTTTGAATGAACAATCGGGAAAATTTTTATTTCACCTAGTTTGTAAAATGAAAGAAAATATCTAGATGCTTCGCTTTAGATCACTCGAAAGTATCTCAAGAATGCTAGAAAAAGACTCATAAAATCAGTCTCGAGGAAAACGTAAGTCCATAAACTGATAGATAATCCATTGTCGAAGTGACTACTCAACACGGTTTGACAAGAAGAAATACTTAAAGCGTGATTATCTCAGACTGTCAAGAGAAAAATCTTGGAGAAGTGATGAAACAGTCTCCTAGTTGGCATAGTATTTAGCAAAATTTATTGCCTCTTGGATAAAACAGGTATCTAATGAAAAATTATATAAAGCGAAAATTTAAAAGCGATTTAACCAAGTAAACAATCTCGACAGACTACCTAACTTAAGCTGTGTATAGATTTAGAGTTGGATTTTTTAAAAATTTGCTTCAGGAGTAAACTTGAGACAAAAGTCACCGATTAGTAAGTTTTAGTTTTAAGCCACCAACAAATCTACACTGATTGAATTCAGCTGCTTGATATTGTCAGCAGAAGATGTGATAATTATGAAGAGAAGATTTTAAAAATTAATATGTGTTACAAAAAAGGAGGAAAGGTATTTTGCTCCAAGTGATGTTCAAATAAAGCACTAGGTTATCAAAACAGAACGGAAAATTTATTTATAACTGCAAATCTTGGATCTTCCAGATCCAGCGTTCCTGTTTCTTAACATTGATTACTTCAAGTATTTTTATGAAGCACTCATTTCATGGCAACACCACCAACAACAACAAGCTTTAATCACCATCAACGGGAGAAACCTAAAGCGAGTAGTCTCCTTCACCTATCCATCTACATAGGCAGCATCGTTTCAACTACAGGCAGTGGCACAGACACAGACGAGGACGTGAAATCCAGCATCGGAAAGACAGCAAGACAGGCTTTCACTAATCTGAAACCAGTGTGGAGATCTACTGCACTGCACTGCACTCAACATAAAGCGTGAACAACATCCGGATTTTCAACACCAATCCAGTCAAGTAAGTTAGTGCTTCCATGTGATGCTTCAGAAACTTGGCATGTCACGAAAAACATTTCCAACAAATTACAGATATTCATCAACAACTGGCACCTACACTCACTCGATACTGAAGATCAGATATCCAGAATAATGAGAATAAGCAAGAATGAAGTCTGGCCTGCTAACGAACCAACCGAGAACCTATCGCTCAACGAATATGCAAAGGGAGGTGGAGATGGATTGAATTGGGCCTCCACTGAGAAGATGGATTGTGGACATCAGGCGTCAGGCCAGGCGGTTGAGTGGAATCCAAAGGGGAGAAGATGAGTTGGGTATCCGAGGTGAGGATGGCATGGAGGAGATCATGTGAGGAAGAAATGAGAGTTTGTGGGTAGTCGTGTAGCCAGGTTCCAAAGACTGTGTAGAAGAGAGTGGGATGGAGGCGTGTTTCTGGTGTCCTATGTTTCACTAGGAACCCAAGGGTAAAATAAAATGATAATAGTGATGATAATATTAATGATTATATCTGGGAATTCAGCTGGGCTGAAAAAGGTTATTCCACTGAACGGAAATATTTGGAAGGGAATCTCCTACTCTCGATCGGTGTACATATTTTATTGGCTTCGTATTTTTCATTTCATAATCGACAACAAGTAGAGTCAAAGGATTTTGCTATAATGATTCGATGTAGTGGTAATTATTATGGATTCATGCTATCATGTCAAAAAACTTTTTATTATCCTTTACTTGTTAGGTACAGATGTAGTAAGTAGATTTTACATAATTCCTAGCATTTATTGGCTTACTACTGTGAAAGAAACGATTCCAAACAAAGAATAATTAATCACATGAATCCAAACATATGTATAAGGCTATGAGAGAATGTTTAATTCCTTTGAAAACTAACAATAAAGTAGCATGAGGCGTCAGTAAAAACGATACGCCACATTCCTTGGCATTTCAGTTAGATCTTTGTAAATATATGAAGAACATGCTGAAAAAAATGTGATTTTAAATAATATCTATTAAACGTTATACTAATTTTTGGCTAACGGAGATATGGTAACTTTTCCTTTGACTGAAAATTAGGAAAATTATGTAATCCTTACACGTTTTTCGGTTCTTAACATTACCAAAATAGTAAGAATAATTTGTCTTATTTGACTATGCTTACCTCGGTAGGAATGAACATGAGGGATGGAAAAGATATGTAGCTAAGAATGAGCTTTGCTACTTAACAATAATTTTTTTTAAAAATCGCAGACACTCCATTACTAGGCTTGGTTACGTACTCAGAGGTAATTTCATAACAAAGTGAGCACTAACTTGACAAGGTAGTAATTACTGAGTATGTAACTAAATCTAGTGATGAAACATCCATCACAAACTATGAAAGCTCAGAGAACACTAAAACACCATCATCAATATGAGTTTTCCGTTTGATACTCTGAAGTTGCATAGCTACATCACATTTTGCAAAGTATGAATAATAAACTTTCAAAACTATCAGAACCAGTGAATAATTATTGGGGTGAAAAAAAACCCGAGTTCTGCGTCGATAGTCCTAAGTAGTGATGTATTCCACAAGTAACACTACCGCTGAGATGCAAATCAGTATAATCCACCTCTTCAACTCATAGAATCATCACGGAATAACTTCCTTCTAGAAAATAATCAATTGAAAAACTTAGCTGAGTATTCGCAGCAGTTGTCAAACATGAGTGAATATTACCTTCAAGTCACCTATGGTTGATAAATTCATCTAACAGTTAAATCTGTAGATTTAAGTAACACCAGAACAAAATACCGCGTAAGGAGATATAGGCTGCCTGCTTCGGGTTCTGAAGATAATGGGAATGGATACTTGGGTATCGTTGGTGGAAATTGGTCACAATGGTACAGATATATTCACTCCTTGATGCCCGCTCGAACTTCACTTTTTTACTAATCTTGTTTTAAAATTCCTTTTGCTTCCTTATACTCTTGTCTACTTTTATATTACTGCTTTTCTGACAAATCGTTTTCTGCATGTTTCTTTGAAGTATAGCAAACTGAAGAGATACGCTTCTTCATGGGGTTCTACGTTGATTTTGTTTGTAATACTAAGATAATAATATGTTTACATATATACTATTCATAATCTACTCTATCACATATAAAACTGAACATCCGAAGAATATACTCACTGCAACAAACGAGTTATAAGAAGAGAGACGTCAGTTAAGCTGTAGACGATAATTTCAAGGAGAGTGATAAGAATGAAGCATAATAATCTCCAAGTTATGTGATGAAATGTGGGAAATTATTATTATTTTAAAGATAATAATGTAATGATTAAAATCTAACTAATAAAAAAATATCAATTTGCGTTGAAATAGTAGTCTAGTTTTATGCTTTTCAATGGTTACATGATTGACAATGTGCATGGTTTGTAACCAGTTATTCCTCATAACAGGTAAACACTAAGACAGGTAGAATATACCTCAGTTACTAACTCTTTTATATAAAGTTGTAAAAAAGCCTCTTAAAAGCATTATTAAACAAACAGGTAGCAAACGCTTTACAAAACGAAGCATAAAATTGACTGTCTATTTATACAGTGCCTTTTCTAATTAGGTATAAACTAAATCCAACTAGGATATCAAAAAGTAAGGAATTACAGAAAAAAGAAATAAAGAAGTACCTTGATCCCATCCTACCATTCATTGCATTAATTTTCAAGGTCCAACAGATCAGTTAAAGTCATTATATGCGTAGACCACCAATAACATGAAGTATATGACTAGTTATTCATTGATTAGTTCGAAGACGTTTTTTTCACAATGCATGATACAAGTTAGCGAAACACTAGGAGACCGAAGTTCATTACACGTTTATTTCTGTCACTCGAAAATCTTCTGTGCATCCGAGACTGTGGCTTTAGAGCTAATTAACTTCACGGTCAACATGTCTCTGTTCATTCCTGGTTTAATTTCAGGTGGTTGGAACTTTTTCTAAACAGATTAATGGGAATACTTTTAAGGAGTAATAAACTATAAAAAATAGAGCTCTTCTTCAATACTTCTTGATTTTTATTTCTTCATAACAGTGAGTTATCGAAACTCTTCTTGGATATAAAATAAATATCCTTTTTCTGGAAGTTTGTGGAGGTTTATTAACTGATTTTAGGCTGAAATTCATCATGGGTCGACATCACTTAGAGGAACATTGAAAACCTAGGAGTACTAGAAAGCTGTTTCGTCCTGGCATGGAAGTTCTCAGCAGTTCGCACCCATGACCCGCCGGGGATCGAACCCAGGATCTTCAGTTCCCTTGGCCAGCACATTACCTCAATACAATATCCTCAAGTCGAACACAAGGTCAGTTACTCAACAACGTCATTGGATGTAGGTTACGCTATATCGTGAGCTGACAGAAGTAAGAAATATGGACCATTGGATTCCGGTTCACTGGCTCAGTGGTAACGTGGTGGCCGTGGAACCCGAAGGTCCTGCGTTCGATCCACGACAAGTCATGTGTGCGCACCGCTGAACAGTCCCGTACTAGGACGAAACAGCTTTTCAGTACTCCTAGGCTTTCAGTTTTCCTCCAAGTGATGTTGGTCTACGATGAATTCTAACTTAGAACATTTTCTTTATCTATGGCTTCATGGTAAAATTAGAACACCTTGAAAACTGATGTTTGATCGTAGTCCGCTTTCCTTTAAAGACATACTGTAAAAATATTTGATCTATAATAAGACCTCTAGGAATGAATGTGAGTGCAGTATTCATGCGTAGACCGATCGACTAGCCAAGATGAAAATCAATAATTTTATCAGATCAAAACAGTCAACTACATAATTTAGAAACCATCTTGATATTTGGAGTGGGATAATGGATTTCCTTCACTAACTTATTAGATATTCATCTTCCAGAAATTTTGTTGAACAAAATTGAAATTTACCGTTTTTTACCCTCATGTATAATTACAGATGAATACGTACCATCAAAATTTATAGGAACATAATCTCCTTCCTTTGTCGAATCGAAATCATGTGAAAATACATTAATTTATTGTCTCTATTGCTATCTTTAAGTTATTCTTTGCAAAACACTGAGGTGAACAGTACTCCATCATGAATCGTTTTAAGATAGATATCTCAAAGTTCCAACAGAAAGATATAAAATATTGAATCTATCAAGTTTAAAATGAGGACATCCACCTAAGGATAACATTATTGGAAAGCCTTAAGACTAAGACGTTACATAGTAGCTATGGAAATCGTGTATACGGAATGCATTCCTTAAAAAGCTCCTAACACGCATAAAACGGTTTTTTGTATCTCAATGACATTCATTATTTCTCTAGGTTATGATTAGTTCGCATTCAGAACACTTTTGCCTATATGCATCCAGAGAATCTGAGACAGAATCCAGTAAAGCACCAAAGGAGAAAATCAAGTCTGGTTTATATTAGTTTCCTGTTAATCTCGATAACCATGGTACATAAAAAGAAATTACTCACATTTATTCCTCTTAGTAAAGTTGAATAATGCAAAGAGAACACCATTTGGAAAATAAGATGACGTCATTTTATTGTATAGGATTTTCTTCAGCTGCATGGAACCTCAATGAATAAGTAAATAATCTCCATAACAACTATCAGCGTTTTGAGATATTGGTTAGTAAATTAATTGGTCATGGAAGAGTAACCAATTTCATGTTGTCTAGTCCCGAGCGCAGACCGAATTCTATCGAATAAATTTGCATATTTGCACCGCGATGCTGAGCCTCTTAGCTTGGTGATCACAATGCAAATATGATCGATAAAATTCGGTCTACATTCAGGACTCGACAACATGAAATCGGTTACTATCTCGTTAACATTCAATGTATGTAACCCAGTCCTACAGAAGTTTAGTCGCGACCCAAATAGCTGAACGGTAAAGCTGCTGATTACAACACTGGGTGACGCAAGTTCGAACCGCAGGTGGAGTATCAGTCCCATCGAGGTTGCAGATACACCTTGCTGATGAGTACCAACAAGTGCGAAACTTGGATCAAGAGCTGCTGCCGAATGCATCCTACCAAGTAATATATTGGTTGGTGTTCTAAAGATCAAGAAAGCATTGCAATTTAGAACACAAAGGAGGTTCAGGTAATTAATTCAGTCGAAATAGATTAGAACAAGGCGAGGAGTATTCTCGAAGGAACTAGATAAAATTAAAAGTATGTAAAAGAGGTCACGTAGTCTCGTGAATACATCATGTCAACAGAATGATAAACGGATTAGACGAAACTATTTTAATAATAACAAATACAGTAATAATGAAAAGCTAGTCAGTATGAATATGGATGAGAAAAAGCATAGGTGTCTCCTTTTAAACACACATTCACGCTAAACTCTTCCGATAGTAACGGTTTCAGCAATTTGAAGTAAGAGTAAAATCTTTTTTCTGTTGACTACTATGAATGATTTCATCACATAACAAAAGCGACGAGCTATTGCATTGCTGAATTAGGATAAACCTCTGGCATACAAACTCTTTGGCATGTGTCAGGCGAGCCTTCACCTAGCTTGACTAAATTTGTTGTCTGAATCTCTTTTGTATTCTGAGTTGTAATGTTTCCCTGATCTATAAGCATTAACTTGTATGCTAAAAAGCTCCATATCATGCATATTATTATTTTCTAAAGAAACTATTTACTTATTTATTCAGGCTGCATGCAGCTGATGAAAATCCTATACAGCAAAATGAAATCATCTTATTTTCCAAATGGTGTTCCCATTGCATGATAAAGTCTTATAGATCACTTAAAATGTGTAATCTTTGACAAAATCTTAACTTTGTTGTCAATATATTTCATCTTTACAGTTACGAATAGTTTGTCTGTAAACTTGTAATTCCAACATTTACTATTCACAAGTTCGCTTCATTTCATTTTCATACCGTTTATTTCTGCGTAAAAACGATTGGTCACATCGTATACACGATTTTACGAACATATAAATTTATACATTACCTCCTTTCAAATGCTATTCGGTTAAAGAAGGATCATCTTCCTCTAAACATTGATTTTGTTCACGCAAGTGGAAGGAAAATACAATTCATTCATATTATAACGAAAATTATTTTTGCGTTTATATATTCCATGTGACTATCAACGTTCAATAAAGTTTGATTTATATGGCTGTATTCGAGAATTCGTTTTAACCAATGAAAAGTGAATAAACCACTATGAATATTGGGTAAATACTGTAGTAAAGCATTTTTTTTCCTTTTTCTACAAAACACTGAATGATATAGAAATGTATATGTTCGAACATTATACAGTGTTAATATCTGAGATTCCTGTCGTTTGGTAGACTTGTATTCATACTGGGTGATGACTGAACAAATTGAAATGCACTCAATAACTTTGTTTATGTTCGTAAAGTAGGCAATTAGCGACAAATATTGTGTGAGGGCTAATGGAACTACCTGGCAGCCGACACCTTGGTAAGCGGAGCAGCATCTAAATCCATGGCCCACTGGTAGAAAGTCATCTCCCTAAACTAATGAACTACAGCTCAACTGTGTGATGATTAAAGGCGAAATGAAGATCTTGACTTTGGCCTTGCAGCTCAGTTGGTAGAGAACTCGACATGAAATCCAGTGTTCGATAGTTCCCATCATACCACAGCCCATATTTTCATTTCACCTTCAATTATTACCCAGGCTATAAAAATATCGAATAATTATCAACTCTATAATTTCCTTATGTTTCAGACTTTCGTAAAATGTCATGCGGCTGCAGTGAAGACAGAAGTAAAACAAGGATGTATACTACCACCCATGATATTCCTGATTGTGGTCGGCTGGATAATGCAACAAACAGCGAGGAGCGAGAAGAAGGGGATATGCTGGACCGGGGAAAAGATCTTAGAAGATTTGGATTTCGCCCATGACTTGTGCCTAATGTCACACATGCTTGAAGATCTACAGGCAAAAACTAACAAGTTGACAAAAGAGGTGAGGCAGCGAAAACGGGAATTAAGGTGGATGTAGAGAAGACAGAGGTGATGACGATACCGCACCAACAACTCCAACAACAAACTCCAATCACCATCAATGGGAGAAATCTAAAGGAAGTGGCCTCTTCCACCTATCTAGGTAGCATCGTTTTCAACTACAGGCAGTGGCACAGACACAGACGAGGACGTGAAATCCAGCATCGGAAAGACAGCAAGACAGGCTTTCACTAATCTGAAACCAGTGTGGAGATCTTCTGCACTCAACACAAAGAACAACATCCGCATTTTCAACACCAATCCAGTCGAGTAAGTCAGTGCTTCCATGTGATGCTTCAGAAACTTGGCATGTCACGAAAAACATTTCCAACAAACTACAGATATTCATCAACAACTGGCACCTACACTCACTCGATACTGAAGATCAGATATCCAGAATAATGAGAATAAGCAAGAATGAAGTCTGGCCTGCTAACGAACCAACCAAGAACCTATCGCTGAACAGATATGCAGAAGGAAGTGGAGATGGGTTGAATTGGGCCTCCACTGAGAAGATGGATTGTGGACATCAGGCGTCAGGCCAGGCGGTTGAGTGGAATCCAAAGGGGAGAAGATGAGTTTGGCGTCTGAGGTGAGGGTGGCATGGAGGAGATCGTGTGAGGAGGAAATGAGAGTTTGTGGGTAGTCGTGTAGCCAGGTTCGAAAGACTGTGTAGAAGAGAGTGGTATGGAGGGGTGTTTCTGGTGTCCTATGTTTCACTAGGAACCCAAGGGACAAATAATAATAACAATTATAATAAATTCAAAAATTTCAGGTGTTGCAGATAAGTGGAAGAAAATGCATAATCTGTTTGTCTTATAATAAATTTTGTAGTGCATAAAGCTAATTGTTTGGAAACAAGTTGATCGTTCGTAAAATATCTTCAGTCACAGATAGATATTTTGTGGAAATTTTCCATAAATCACATTTTATTCGACTTATTAGATGTATCACACAGTGAAGGGACAGTATTATTTACTGGATTACGTTTCGAACACAAGCTATTGTCCACAGTCATATCAAGATAACTCCACAACTTTGAGATACGGTTAATATAGTTCTAATTTTCTAGTCTCTTTTGTCAAACAGGTAGTGGGATTTTCCATATAGCTACATGTGTAAATTTCTGATTGGTTGGGGAGACAAAAATCAATAGGACACTGAAATCTAGAATGACCTGGAAGTAGCCAAGGTCACTGGAAATACATATAAACCATTGCATTTTTGAACATATCCTTAGTGTCCTAATACATTTTCCGTTAAATTACCGCTTATTTCATTTATCGAGAAGGTAAGTAACCATCAGGGGATGGAATCCAAATTCTGTTGTTCAAGTTTCCACACTCTCACTCAAAAATAAATATATAACTCAGGATATATCAAATAGTCACTACAAGGATTTAAGAAGTGGCGACAGAGATTTAAAAATTGATAGAACTAGTAATGTTCTATTTAAAATTTTGATCATGAATCTTCATGTGATAAACAGTTTTGTTTCTGAATGATCACACTTTAGTTAACTTTCACTCTATTTTAAAAGTTTTTTATTCGCGTGAAGTAGTGCCTTGAGAAGCTGTCTCATAATAGTTTAAGTTGTCGCCATACTACACGCTCAGTTTTAAATAAAATGAAGTATAGAAACTTCCGATTATTCGATAGTCATGGACGTGTCCTGTAAACATGAAGCCAAAATTCACTTTTCAGTACTTGGTCCTGAACTACATCCTCATATTTTGTAACACACCCTGCAACTACCTTTGAACCTAACCTATTCATCTTCCAAATGCATAATGAGCATGCATCCACGCAGGCTTTGGCGCCATTTTGCGCTCCCTTTGTGCTGGTTAGCACGCACGTACTCACAGTCCCTAGTTCAGCCATACTAGCCAGATAAGCTGAGTAAACTTTTCTCCTATTCATTACTATCACATTTATTCTAAATAAATATATTACTTCTCCCAATATATTCGTGAAACTAGTTCTTTTGATTTGTGTTTCGTTATCAGTACCTACCCGTTAGGTAAGGTATTGGTTAAGCAGGTGCTAGAGCACATCAAGTTAAGTAGGGTTGGTCAAACGTTACGGAATAGTAACACACACCACTACAATCCTACCGTTGATTGGATCGAAAATGAAAACTATACCCAACACACAAAAAGTGACTATCGTGTCTTGGGGACCTAGTAGATAACATTCTGAGGTTTTCAGTGACCGGTCCTGGGTTCAAGTCTTGGTGTGATGAACACCACTCACTTGGAGGCAGGTACATCCAAGTGATGGGTCCCAAATAGGACAAAATACGTATCCTGGATTCCACTACTAGCCACTATCCATCATTAATCATCTTGTGTTGATAACGAAAGTTTATCGTCCCTTATAAAGTAAAAAAAGTTGTGAATATAAAAATGTTGCATATGATTAGGAAGGAAGTAAAGAATAGAGAAAATTCACGTTTCCTTAAAATCTATTTAAGTTATCTTGATGTTAGCTATCTGTCTCATGACTTCTTCAGCAATGTTAAAGTTTACTCAACAGTCTGTATAACACAGTCAGTTGACAATATTTATATTTTTGTACCAAATCCTGTGGAATGTAAGTCTTGGTTGGAGACTCTAAGTGATATGGCTCAGAACCGAAGTCAGTGACGCAGATGTATACATACATTATCCTCATCTTAACTACACTATACCGAATCTCACCATTTTGTCACTCCTCTTTCCTTTCTTCTCGTACTTTATATTTCTTTTGACTGCATTCACTTATCTTCATCCTTCAACTCACTACCTTCCTACTTGATGAATTGACGTGAGGTGTGACAACTCAGACCGTTACGCAGTAATGCCTGGTCTTATGTTGATAATGATTGATTGGAATGTAGGTCTACGTTCAAATTCAGCCACCGTCGACACATATTATATTAACTCTGTTAGACTAGATTGTCTTCAACACAACGATAAACATAATAACTTTGGGAGCACAGTTGTTTATAATACGTTTTTAGTCAAGGACAAATATTTCTTTATCGTCATTTGTATGTAAGCATTCTTTCTATAGGTGTTGCGAATGTCCTAGAAGAAATTGAGCATGAAATCTGATTTATTCATTATGAGAATTTATATACATAGATTAGAAACTTGAGTCCTCCTTTCTGCGATCTAAAAATGGTCAGATAAGTTCATTAAATTGTGTAGTTACGTTGTCCTTAAACATTAGTGTATTTCATCAGTTTAGTCACCTCATATAGAAAAGCGTTAGTATGCTAAATTCAGTCCAACAAGATTCCATTTTTTACCATTTATTATTTTTAATAATGAAACGTGATATCTGAAACATAACGTTTTACAGTTAGGATATCTAAACATGATGCTTCACCCAATTTAATAATTATTTATTATTTCCTGTTAAATTGGACAATTATTATTATTATTATTATTATTATTATTATTATTATTATTTGTCCCTTGGGTTCCTAGTGAAACATAGGACACCAGGAGCACCCCTCCATACCACTCTCTTCTACACAGTCTTTCGAACCTGGCTACACGACTGCCCACAAACTCTCATTTCCTCCTCACACCATCTCCTCCATGCCACCCTCACATCAGACGCCAAACTCATCCCTTTCCCTTTGGATTCCACTCAACCGCCTGGCCTGACGCCTGATGTCCACAATCCATCTTCTCAGTGGAGGCCCAATTCAACCCATCTCCACTTCCTTCTGCATATCTGTTCAGCGATAGGTTCTTGGTTGGTTCGTTAGCAGGCCAGACTTCATTCTTGCTTATTCTCATTATTCTGGATATCTGATCTTCAGTATCGAGTGAGTGTAGGTGCCAGTTGTTGATGAATATCTGTAGTTTGTTGGAAATGTTTTTCGTGACATGCCAAGTTTCTGAAGCATCACATGGAAGCACTGACTTACTCGACTGGATTGGTGTTGAAAATGCGGATGTTGTTCTTTGTGTTGAGTGCAGAAGATCTCCACACTGGTTTCAGATTAGTGAAAGCCTGTCTTGCTGTCTTTCCGATGCTGGATTTCACGTCCTCGTCTGTGTCTGTGCCACTGCCTGTAGTTGAAAACGATGCTACCTAGATAGGTGGAAGAGGCCACTTCCTTTAGATTTCTCCCATTGATGGTGATTGGAGTTTGTTGTTGGAGTTGTTGGTGCGGTATCGTCATCACCTCTGTCTTCTCTACATCCACCTTAATTCCCGTTTTCGCTGCCTCACCTCTTTTGTCAACTTGTTAGTTTTTGCCTGTAGATCTTCAAGCATGTGTGACATTAGGCACAAGTCATGGGCGAAATCCAAATCTTCTAAGATCTTTTCCCCGTCCAGCATATCCCCTTCTTCTCACTCCTCGCTGTTTGTTGCATTATCCAGCCGACCACAATCAGGAATATCATGGGTGGTAGTATACATCCTTGTTTTACTTCTGTCTTCACTTCAAAGGCATCGCTGAGTTTCCAACTGTGAATCACTCGGCATTTGTCGTGTTCATATAGTTGTTGAATGAGATGGATAAAAATTTGTGGTATTCCGTAGTGTTGAAGCAGTTGCCAAATTACTTCTCGTTTGATGTTGTCGAGGTTTTTCCAAAGTCGATGAAGCTGAGTTAGAGAGTTGACTGCCCTTCTATACTCTGTTCTATAATGATCCGTAGCGTTGTAATTTGGTCCAAAAATTTTGAATATTTATTCAATAATAATATTATATTCTGAGCAGCAGTGTTACTGGGGCATGTAATTATTAAGATTATGAGCCTTCAGTGACTGTGGCGGCTGATGCGTGCGCCAAGAATGCGAAGCCACTATCTAGCACGATGTCCAGCTTCAACAAGAATAGGATTTGGTTGTTGAAAAAAGCTTAGGATGATCACACCAAGAAATTGCACTAGTCTAGGGTGTTTCCAACTTCTGGTCTAAATACTATAGACTAATTGGTTGTATTTTCCGTCGAAATATTTCGAATGAAGAGATGGAAAGTCTTATTAATTTAACTCATAACTGATTGTAGTTGAACAGATATATTATAATTTTATCATCTTCAGAATTTTGAATAGGCCAATAAGTTTTCAGTCATTGATTCTCTGTTTCTTCTCATATTGATTGAATTCATTTTAACTCTTTCCTGTTTCTGTAGGTTTTCACATCTTTATACTGATGAAAAATGCGATAGCTGAAACCCGTTCACTTTCCTGAAAGGTTTTGTGTTGATCTGACCAGTGTAAGTGATCACGTAGTAAGTAAAAGGACTGATGAAAATAGCTAAAGAGCTTATAACTCATTTGATATTCTACAAGTTAATAAGCAGTGATTAAATAGACAGCACGTACCATTTAGAAGCAAACTCTCAATAACTAATCTACCTTACCGAAAATTCCTTGATTAAGAAAAACACTGATACTCGTTCGTCAATACTTCGTGAGATAAAAATATACCATCAAAGATTTATGTCAACTTTCGAAAGTATTAACGAAACTGAGTTCGCTAAAAAAGCTTTCGATATCCCATAACGCAATTTCTTTTGTGAATCAAGATACCATCACCCTTCTGTTAATACCTATATTCAAGCAGCTCCTACTAATCTTCACTAAGGATTTCTAATTGTAGCTTCACACCAGCATATATTGCTAGGTTGATGGAATAGTAATGAAAGAGCCCATCAAAGTTCTTGGTAAATCTTAAAATGGTATAGATAAAGTGTGCAGTTGAACAGAGCAACTCCTGCTCAGAGTACGTTGGAATCACTTTCGCTGTGTGCAAAGATTAATCCCACAAATGCAATTCGCTTACACTCTAAAATAGTGCACATAGAATATCAGCTGAACAGCTGAAAGTGACTGTGAATTTCAAAAAAAAAAGAATATAAGAAGGTAGTAGTCATCATGGACTAATACCAACTAAATAACCATTGAAAACATAGGAGCACTGAAAATCCTTTTTTCCTATTTCGAGAGTCTACAGCAGTGCTTACCCACAACCCCATTACAAATCTAGCCTAGAACCATCAGCCCTTGTGGTGAGCACATTGCCATTCAGTTACTTAGTCTAAATCCAACAGTTCACACTTTCCTACTTCCTTTGAATCACAGTGTAGCTCAGCCAACATCATCCGACACTAACGATGAATGTTTTTCCTGACACCCGACTTTGTTGACCCTATAGGTTAAGGCTTTTCATTACAACTTATGCAAATCCGTCCCAAACCAAGTCAGCAACGAGCGCCGGACAGTAACTCAGTTTTTACTCTGCGGATATTGGTTGATTTTGAAAACAGCATTCATCATGGAATGACATCAGTCTGTGATGTAGTGCAAAGCACTGACTGAAGTCAATTAATGAAATATAACTTTGGCTCTCTGGTATAATGTAATTTCATATTTCAAATAAACAACTTTAGTATGGTTTAACACCTAAATTTTGAAATATCAACCATCTGAATCCACTTGTCAAAGAAGTGTATTTAATAATTTTTACCAATATTTCAGCACTTTATGAAGAATTTAGCTTGTTTGGAGCAGAAATGATAAGTTCATTTGAAAAATAAGATGAGTTACTGATGACTGGAAAATTCTGCACAAAACGTTACTGAAGCACTTTCAAAGTAAATAAACAAGTAATTCAGCTCTAAATATGGCTTGAACGAATCCCACAGTAAAGCTATTTCTGTGATGTAGAACGAATGTAACCGAAAATAGACACGTACCCCTATTTTGAATATCCTAACTTTTCGTTGGCTGATGTCGATCTGTGATGGAAAATCTTTTCGAGGTCAATCAGTACCTCAAAAACCTATTGCAGTCTTACAGGCCTTCACTGTTTCCAGACCAGCTGAGCGTCATCGATCAGTGAGCCAACTTCCAGTTAGGCGCATGTGCATAAAAAAGGCGTACACAACAGATCATGCACTTTTATTATTGGAAAAGTTTTGGGTATCTACTTGTACATCCTTAATTGAGAGAGAATCGAGTGTCCGGCTTATGTCAGCCTGCTAAGGTATACCGCCTCTCATCCTCACCGCTCAACTAATACCAAGGCCTTTCCCACTGCATTTAAACGGTGGTAACCCAACATTTCAGTCTTTCCTGCGTATGTGGTTAGCAAACAATTGACCAGGTTAAAGAGTCTACCGGCGACTGCTTTCGAAAACGCATTCCTCAGCCAGAAGGAGCGATAACAGTTTCATCGCTTCTAGCGTTCGATAGCCACCGCTGGTGAATTCACCAGAGTGGGTCTCATCATTGATCTGTCACTCATATTAGAGATATAACCAACCACGCCGGCCAACTAGGGGAAGACAACAGGAATATAGCTCAGTGCCTTCATCGTACCTCGCATGCATTGCATACTCTCTCTTCAGTCAGTATATTATGTTACATCCACTCTGAGAAAACAGGTTAGGTGTCCGAGGGGATTCATTAATATCTGATTAGCCCCGACATTACTTACGCTGGAGGGATTTCTTCACTTAGAAATTCTAACACCATAAAGAAGAACAACGAATCAGCTCTCACGTTGATATATGCTCATCAGCGAGAACCACATGAAGGTCCACTGTCGTGCAACTAGACTCTCCTGTATCGTAAACATCTGAGTGGTGCGTTATGGCTTAAATGTGGGCTGCTGACCGTGAGTTTGGACGGTGGATCAAGTTACAGTAGCCATCAGAATAATCAAAAAGCTGGCTCTCCGATAGACGATAAGTAAATATGAGTCAATGGCTAGCATTTGGTTAGTGGCTCATGTGAATCACTAATTAGATGATGAGGCATTTAGCAACCATTAGAAAGCCATATTTACTCCCTTCGCAGTCAGTTAAACTTACAAAATGACTGACACTTAAAGTCACGCTGATCGCTTGCTTCAAGATGAACTCCCTGAGTTTCTGGGGAGAAGCCGTCACTTGTGGGATTCGTCAAATTTTATGTGAAGACAAAAAAGAGTTGTTAGTTTGATATTTTTCCAAATAGACTATTTCTGTCCTCTTCCTTTACTTGATCACATTATTGCACTGGGTTTTCCTGTTCATTATGAACTTTGCTTGCAGCATAATCCTATACGAGAGGAAGAATATCGTTCAAGAAATAAACTCTGAAACATTTTGATTGTATTCAGTATTAAATCTTAGTGGAATGTAAGCGTTTGAATTTCTCGTAAAATGCGATTCACCAACTGAAAATACCTGCATCCATCAAAATCTACGCTGGAAGACAAACCCCAGAAAACTACTCAATTCACTTCGGTCAACCTGCTCTTGTTCATTAGGTGCTGTATATCACTTCAATCTGCTATCTCCTTAATTCACCAGTCTTCACTCATATATGAATTACTTGTAGCCACGTCTAAATTCTAACTATACAGATAGTAAAATGCGTGATTAAAGAAGTACTAAACATGTTGAGGAAAAAAAATAATGGCCAATACAAAGTTGATAAAAAAAAGTGATTTTTAAAGTAGTATTCGTCATGAACTGATATCATCTGGAGGACCACTGACAATCTGGGGGCACTGGACAGCTATCTTGTCCCACTATGGAACGACTAAGCAGTACACACTGAGTACCTCATCAAGGATAGAACTCAGGACGGGCAGGTTTCGCAGCAAACTCACTAAACATTCACCCACTGGGTCGCACTTCAGTCATCCAAAGTCCCCAACCCCTGTCATTTCAAGTTATAGATTTACTATCTATCAGCGTCTTCAGTTGGAATCTGTTTCACTCCCGACTGGTTGACCCCTCAGGTCACAGCTTCTCATTAGCACTTCAGAATATCCATCTCGAAGCATGTCCTGGATTCGATCCCTAGTTTGGTCATGTGTACGCACTGCCGAGAAGTCTCATACTGGGATGAAACAACTTTTTAGTGCTCCTAGTTTTTCAGTGTTTCTTCAACTTATATGAATCAGTAATGAATAGTATCTTAAAATAATTATCTATTTTGTAACCGAGCAGGACATGAGCTGAAAGTACCTTAGTCGAGAAAGATTAAGAGACTAATTAGAGTTAGCGGTCACCTATTCGTTAACCAGTATCCCTGAAACTCAGTTTTCATGCTTATTAGCTCTCATCTACAATGCATGCCTGCTACCTGGAAGAAAACTGTACCTTATGGAAGACTGAGACCCATATCACTTTGTGCTATGGTCGAAGACTTTAAAAATAAGCTACTCAGATCATAATGAACCCTTGGTAGGACATGATTATGTGAATGAATTGATGTTCGGTCCAGTTTCCGGCATAAACTCTAAGATATAGTACGAAGCTACGACGATAAATTGCAACAAATAAAGATCCATGTAATACTGTGAAGACTAAAATCGTTAGAACATCATGAAAATAAAACAAAGAGTGGCGAATATAATGCAGAAAAAGAAGTACTTATTGATCTCATAATTCACCAATCTGTAAAACACATGACTGTAAAGGATATGAGCGAAAAAAATCATGGGATTATTTGATCTTTAATGGAGAAATTATTATGGTTAACAGAGCATCTCTTTCAGATAATTGAAAATTTTATCACATGGTTCATAATGTTGTGTTAGTAAATGATGACCAAAGTAAACTATGAATCGATAATTAGTTAGCTGAAAACTTGTTGATGGTTTAAGTCATCATGAGACAATAGTACTTTTTTAAAAACAATCGGTAATAAACTGTGATTTATCTTTTGTTCCTATCAACGTTTAACTTCTATTATATCAAATGCCAGGACTGACAAGTATACCCAACTCGATTAGAAACAGTATGGCACACATCTTGTTTAGATTAATTGAATCGTAGCTGTGATTTGTCTTCAATCAGCAGTCACACAGTCAATGAAAAACCCATGACACCAGTCACTGAGTCTTATTATAGCACCTTAAACCGTAGCTAACGCAACTATGAATGATAAACTATTATTGTTAGTAACGGTTAGAAGCAATTAAGCAGGTACCACTTCCTCTCATGACTCTATAGTAGTAGTTACCTATGCAGTAGTGGTGGAACTTAAAGTTCCAACATCAGTGTTCCATTCAGGTTGCGAGTGAATTGTGAACTGCTTCTCTAAATGTCTACTTTATCATTCTTACATGGTTTGGAAATGGGCCAAAGACAGTTTTCCTAAGCTTCTCTTCGTGTAAGTCCAGTCGTCATGAAAAGTTCATGTACCAGGGACATTATGTTTCGACTATCAACGAGTCCGTATCTAGCTAATTGCTTTCCTTACTTATTACTGCTCATACTAGCGCAAGGTCTTCATACAACTTAAATCGTAAGTGCTTTCTTTTCCTTCCCAGTAAATGTACTCACTAAAATGAATCATTTAGTTCCACTTAATTCACGTAGAGCTGCAATAACCTGCCAACTACAAGTGACTTTAGATAGTGGATTACTGTTAACTTCAATATTTTTACAACTGCGCTTTATGACAAGTACCATTACAATACTTCAACAGTTGACATAGCAGTTCTAATCGGAATTCGTCTTGAATTATCTCATCCTCAAATTGAATTTTAAAACGTTTTTGAGACTTTTCCACTCATTCAGATAAATCAAGATGGCTATCTTGCATACTTTACTACCTTGTTACCAGTCTCAAAAATCATTACGATTGGTTTAGTGTTTTACAGTTCAGTAGAATTATGCATATTAGAGTGAATTCCGACATAGAACTGGAAACAATAATGTTCGCTTACATGTCTTGTTCTAATCTTAACAATAGGAAGGTTTTTAAAATCTCTCAACTAGAATTATGTTCCAGAAGACGTAAATAAAATAAAACGGTAAGTGTTCGGAGATATCAATTAGTTCCATAACTTCATCATCACTAATGTTGACATTTTCACTTATGGATACTGGGTGATGATTGAAGGTGAAATGAAAATTTGGACAGCGGACGGATTCAAACCAGCAACCTCCGGGTTTCCGACCCAATGCTTTACCAACTGAACTACGATGTTCGACTGCTGACCAGATATGCATCATCATGACGGACAGACAAGCAGTCCTACATTAGGTAGTAAGCATTTTTTGGTTGCTAATTAACATTTGTATTATCACAGATTGGCCACCGGTTGTTTGACAAGTAATTAATGGCCATGTTATCTCACACCCTTTTTATATAAGTGACTACTTAATTACATTATTGTTCCACCCTGATTTGGGTTATTATTTCAATAAATTGAAGCGGTCGGCCGACCAAAAACCCAGTGTTTTGTATATGAACTCAATTAGAGAATAGCTTTACGGTCATCATGAGGCAAAGAACACATTTCAGTCTCTGTCTAGTGTGTTATCAACTATGCATCGTCCCAATAACCTCCACACATAAAAATTATGATAATAGCAGAATGGGGTCACTAATTATCAGTTTATTGCATATATCCACATAGTCCTAGTGAAGTAGAATAGTCCATATAGAGGTTTTATGCAACTACGCAAATCCAATACTTAATATATTCTGTTTGTTGGTAAAATAATCGTTTACAAAATACTTGCGAAGCAGTAACCCTTAACTAAACAGTTAAATGTAGCATCGTTGTGAAGTATTTTGATTAGCACATGTTTATCGAGTGCACAACAGGTTGACAGCGTTTACCCTCACAGTGAAAGGTGAACTCACTTCAAAATTATCGTATAAAACATTATTGAATGATTAGTAAAGGGGTCTTAAAAGGCTTTACATCAAACACTTTTGCATGCATAGGATAAAGGTCTACTGTACACGATAAATATGTAAACCAGAAACTTAGTGCTGCCCATATATGCTTGTCAAGTAACTTGACAAAATAAAACCGTTCTTAATATATTCCTTGTGTAACAACTCAAACGCAATTTGGCTATGGAAAATACCATCTTACTGGAGGATATTTGTTACTCAATAAAGTAACTTTGATGTTACGTCCCGCAAACTGGTCGGTTAAATTATGAAGCTTTCAGTATCTCTCTAGACAACATACACTAGTACAAACTCTTACAATAATTGCGATAGAAAGCTTATTCTGCAGATTCTATGAGTTTCCCTGGAGAGACTACTGTGGTTTTCACTGGTACTGGTTTATTAATTTTAGTTACACTTTACCTCCATTTCAAGTTGCTGTTAATAACACTGTTTAACGTGGAGCTTTAGTTCAATCATCTAGGAAAGTCGAATTTTGAACAATGGGTCATGGGTTGGAATCCAGTCTTATCTATTATAGTTCAGGCAGACAATAAGTATCATAGCTCTTACTTCTAACAGGTAAATGTCATCATCTAGTGTACAAACCTGAATTGTATTGTATCTCTATTTTCTAGAAAGGCTATCCATTTCCAAGGACGCAACATTGATGCAGTCATAATCTTAGATGTAAGTTTTTCTAGGCCTAAACATGGCAAGATAACAAAAGTGTAGTCAATGGAGCCTCTCATGAATATAAAATTATTATATACGCACATATGCGAAATGATTACTTAGTTTTCCTCTCTCTGTACACACAATGATGTTAAACCTGATTAATTTCAGTTACTACTTGTTGACATACTTGTAATTTTTGGTTCTTACTGTGTCCGACTGTTCGACCTCTCTCGGCATATGGGCTCCTATGCGGATGCCTCAATGTTGCCTGAATATTCACCAAAATAACTTACTTGGTTGAGGATACCAGAGGGATCCAGAAAGCGTGTTCCGTCTTATTCAGGACTAGTCAGCTGGATGTACTTGCACACCGAGTCTCAGTAGGAACAACACTCACTGGATACATTCACAGACACACCCAGTTGACGAGCCCCAAATAGATGAAAGGCACGTCTTGGATTTCAAGTAAGTTATCATAAGTAATTTCGGTTGTTTGCAGTACTAAAAGCATATGTAGACATACACCTATCAAAGTATTAGTGTATTGTTAAATATAACCATTAGGAACAATGGTTATTTGCATTCATTTTATCACAGCATTCACTAGCAAACTGTACTTTACAACAATTAACTTTAAAGCATGGTTTTACAAAAACTCTGAAAGTTTAAATTTGCCTTGCATGTTGAAATCCTCCCTATTTAGCAATTTCCAATCTGCACGATATGTTAGTGTCTTCAATTCAAGCATAATGTGTTGACTTGACGTGTACTTCAGTGCTACGAACATGATTACCGAGGTATAGTAAAAAATTAGTTAGTTATCTTCTTGTAATCAATCAAGGAACATCTAATTTACATAAAGGCTGTGGTTTAGAGAGATAAATATCATCCTGTAGGTCACAGATTCGAATCCCGCTCTACCTACCGAGGTATGAGCAGCCAAGTAGTATCAGTAGCCCTCACACAATAGGTACGGCTCACTACCTACTGCACGAATGTGTACAAAGTTGGTGAGTGCGACACTCTTGTTTCAATTTACCTATACATTACGTTAAATGTAATCCGTTAGAAACCTGTCTTTTATACTACTAAAATAGAACAACATATTCCGACCTTACTTCTAATTGACAGAAAAACCACTAACTACATAAAATGGATCTTTTAATTGGCAAAAAATAATGCAAGATTCATCTTAACACCAGAATTCTTCATTAAAATCTCAGAGGTAATAGTGATAAATTTATATTAACGCTTACATCATAAACATTTTTAGTTATTATAGTAATCATGAGATATAATCATCTGATTTATATCATGCAATTAATGATCAAACAACGAGTGATACACATGTAATGAAAGCGTTCATCTTTTCCCTGCACGTCGATATACATACAAAAACGTGAAATGCGCTTCGTAAACAGGCACAAATTAACCACGCTGTGAAAAAGTTGAGATTTTATTGATTGAGTACTTTGCTTGAGATAAACAAATCTCTGCTCGTGACGTGTTGGTTGAGCTTGCATATCTCGACGACCCAAAGAGCTATGCTGGTGGAATGTTCGTTCCTTCGACATCCTACAATACTAGAAAAGTCTCATGGATAGAGAATAGATAAAAACCAGTCACCCTTATTATTATTATTCCCTTGGGTTCCTAGTGGAACATAGGACACCAGGAGCACGCCTCCATCCACTCTCTTCTACACAGTCTTTCGAACCTGGCTACACGACTGCCCACAAACTCTCATTTCCTCCTCACACATCTCCTCCATGCCACCCTCACCTCAGACGCCAACTCATCTTTTCCCTTTGGATTCCACTCAACCGCCTGGCTGACGCCTGATGTCCACAATCCATCTTCTCAGTGGAGGCCAATTCAATCCATCTCCACTTCCTTCTGCATATCTGTTCAGCGATAGGTTCTCGGTTGGTTCGTTAGCAGGCCAGACTTCATTCTTGCTTATTCTCATTATTCTGGATATCTGATCTTCAGTATCGAGTGAGTGTAGGTGCCAGTTGTTGATGAATATCTGTAGTTTGTTGGAAATGTTTTTCGTGACATGCCAAGTTTCTGAAGCATCACATGGAAGCACTGACTTACTCGACTGGATTGGTGTTGAAAATGCGGATGTTGTTCTTTGTGTTGAGTGCAGAAGATCTCCACACTGGTTTCAGATTAGTGAAAGCCTGTCTTGCTGTCTTTCCGATGCTGGATTTCACGTCCTCGTCTGTGTCTGTGCCACTGCCTGTAGTTGAAAACGATGCTACCTAGATAGGTGGAAGAGGCCACTTCCTTTAGATTTCTCCCATTGATGGTGATTGGAGTTTGTTGTTGGAGTTGTTGGTGCGGTATCGTCATCATCCCTGTCTTCTCTACATCCACTTTAATTCCCGTTTTCGTTGCCTCGCCTCTTCTGTCAACTTGTTAGTTTTCGCCTGTAGATCTTCAAGTTTGTGCGACATTGAACATAAGTCATCGGCGAAATCCAAATCGTGTAGGCTCTTCCCATCGGTCCAGCATATGGCCGTCTTCTCGCTACTCATGGTTTGATGCACGGTCCAGTCCACCACAATCAGGAATATCATGGGTGATAGCAGGCAGCCTTGTCTTACTCCTGTCTTCACTTCAAAGGGGTCACTCAGCTTTCCATTGTGGATCAATTATCACATGATGTCGTCATCCATCATATAGCTGTTGAATGAGGTTGATAAAGATTTGTGGCACTTCGTAGTGTTGAAGCAATTGCCAAATCTCTTATCGGTTGACGCTGTCGAAGGTCTCTTCAAAGTCGAGGTAGATAGTCGCCATTCTGTACTGTGTTCTATGATGATGCGTAGCTGAGTGTAGAGTTGCAATTTGGTCCGCAGATGATTTGTTCTTCCTGAAGCCAGCCAGCCAGCCTGTTCCGGTCATAATTCTGAATCCATAGCATCTTTTAGTTTCTCCAGGATGCTGTGACTCGGTATTTTGCTTGAGGTGGACACCCAGCATGATTCCTCACCAGTTCTTACAAAGGCTTAAGTCTCCCTTCTTTGGGAGTTTGACAAGGTAGCCCTTCTTCCAATCAACCAGCAGGTACCTTTCCTTCCTTCCTTGCAAACCTTCTGTAGTAGTGGTGTGAGCATGTCCACTGTTGTCTCTGTGTCTGTTTTTAGTGCTTTTGGAGGGATTTCATCTGGTATTGCTGTTTTCTCACATTTCAGTAACTTTTTGGCATTTAGGAATTCTGCTTTTGTCGGAGGACCTGAGTTCACTGGTAGTTCTGCCGTTGCTGGTGGTATTTCTGGACGAGTTGCAGGTGGTGGTCGATTCAAGAGCTTTTTGAAGTGATCAGCTCATTGTTTCTCTTCTTTGGTAAGTAAGTTTCCTTCACCACCTCTCATTGGTTTCATCAGACTTGATCTCTTCCCAGGTAATAACCTGGTTATTTGATATAATGTTGTCAGGTCTCTCTTACCAGCAGCCTTTTCTGCTTCACTTGCAAATGTGTCGCACTGTCTTTTTGTCTTTGCATGCACTCTTTTTCACTTCTTTGTCCAGTGTAGTGTTTTGTACGTTGTACTCAGTTCGTCTTGTCGTTGTGCATCCTTGCACTGGTTCCTCTTCTGCTTCACCATCATTATCTTATTCTTCCTCCTCTATCAGCTTCCATGTGTCCGTCGAGATCCATTCCTTGTCTTGCTTCCTCTTCTTTTCTAATACGGTTATGCAAACAGTTCTCCATTCTCATTCATTTCACCGAGTGCTTTTCGATCCATGATCAGTTCTCTTCCTGTGTTGTCCGCTCCAAGCAGTTCGGTATTCATGTTACCTCAACCATTAGAATTTTTGTGGCCGTGGCCATCCTGGGTCTTGTCTAGTACTGATCGCTGTTGTCTGTAGGATTCCTCCTTCTTCTCTTCATCCACATTATTTGTAGGTGCATAGCGTAGCATTGTATGATTGTGACTTTCCTTCCATCTGAGTTGAATCTTGCTGTCATGATCCTGGAGGAGACTGGTTCCCACTATATGAGAGCCTTCGATGCTGTTGGGGACATCATGATAGCCACTCCAAAGCTCAGTGTGCTCGTGGTTGTCGTCTGGGTGACAATATTGGAGTAGATTGACTCTCCAGTTAACAGTTTGGAGAGTCCACTTCCGTTCGACCTGCTTTCGCAGATTCCTAGCACTTCCATGCCATACCTCCTCTTTTCTTTTGCAATCTGGGCAGCCTTGGTAGGTTCATGCATGGTGCTGACATTCCATGCCCCCATGTTTACTTTTGCTTTCATAGAGAGAATAGTAGACACATTGGCCGACTGGCTTCCTGAAGGCTTTCACCAACTGGCATCATTTCGTCTCTCCGATTCCAGTGAGGAATAAGTTTGTTTTTATTTTTTTATATATTTTTTCATGTGCTTTGAAGTTTCTTTAGCGATTGGATTGGCTTTCCGGGGTAGGGTTGCTAGCCCTATGTCCAACCTTCTCTCTTTACCTGGGCTTAGGACCGGCTAGTAACTAGTTAGCCAGGTGAGGTTAGTTTCCCCTAACGTATTTTTAAACAAATGATGCATTATGATGGCTTAGATCGGTCACCAGTGGTTACTGGCGACCCAAAACCACAGGAGGTATTTACGACTACATCTTCCATAATACAGGCCAATTTTCGTGACACTAAATAAACGGTACACCACCGGTCTCAAGCAGATGTCACCTGAGCTATGCGGTCACGCATTAACCCTTCTTTTTCCGGTACCTAAAGAAGATCTAGCTTTCCCCAGTGTGGGCAGCCGGGATGTGTTAACCGCCCTCACAACTCTGTCAGCGCTCAACTTAATTTCTTGTTCTTAGCGCACGAATCTAAGAATATGAATACCAAAGATAAACGCAAGTCTCTAGTCCTATTCCATAAACAGTACACCATCCACCGCACTATTCGCCTTACACGTGAGGTCAAAGTGATCAAACAAATGAAACCGGAATGGTAAGCACAAATAGAAGCAGTGATACATCTTTGTCCTGCCTAGTAACCTAACATTTTATTCTTCCTCTGATTTGATGACATCCTCTCTTGATTGAACCTTTTTTCTGTCTGTACATAATGTTGATGATCGTTCTAACGACTGAGTTCAACTCATTCTACCTAATGTGTCTGTTCTTTAGCATCGCCTGACCGACTTGTTAATCTTAAATAAACTACTATAACTGTCCATGTTCTTTTCTCAGACTCTGCTGAATCACATATATAACTGAAACTTCTTAACAAGACATTGTTAACTTCATCCGGATGTCTATATTCTTTATCAGATCAAGTCGTTCCCTGGTAACTAACTTCATGTAACTGCAGAAAAGTATGTTCTAATTCTTTTTTAATACGACAAATAAGTGTCTTTAGTTTGCAAGCAGATGACAAGAAAGAGGAGACATAAAATGGTACCACTTTATTGTGCTCCAATCAATGTTCTTTCTCCATCTTAGTTCATAAAGCAGAATATGTGCATATATCTTTGTTCAATAAAAAGAACAGCTGTAGTTTTCTTTCACCTTTTCTCAGTTCAGTAGGACATAAGGTAGTGACGACAAACAACCTTTATTCAAAAACTAATGCAGTAAACCAGTACCTTCTGTATACTGACTTGTAGTGAAGTTCAATTGATTGCTCCATGTAAAATCTTCAACCGATACTCCTTTTGACATTTAAACACGTATACGACACTGACATGAAGACTCAACGATTCGCTGTGACCTACCCTGCTAGACAACTAAGTGCATCAAATGACCGTCAGACAACAACCACTATCATTCCCAAATGTTGAGTACCAAGTGAAGTTTAGCGATCAATAAAGCAAGGAAACACCATGGTTCCCCTATCTAATATGAGATAACATTAGTTTTTTTCAGATGTACATCGTCTGTACAAATCGCATAAACTCTAATAAATGAATAACTCTACATCAACGCAGATAAAATCAGCAGATATCAGATGCATTGAAAAGACACCGACGGGACATATGACGCCTTAGAAAAGTAGTAAGTAGTCAAATTGCAAAGTTACAGTTTCAGTGTTAATTCGATATCATCTAATGCATAAGAATTCATATGAAAATGGCTTTCCAAGATAGTGACACCTTGAGGTAAAGAAATTTCAATCGTTTTTACACTAATGAATGATAATTTTGCACACTTTAGCCAAATGAGTAAAAGATGCAGATGAATGACAGATAACAGGCAAAGTAAACGAGTTAAAGAAATCTACAATTGACGAAAAAAGTTCTGAATATCCTTAACTTTCATTTTGCACAAGTCAATGTACTGAGTGCTTATGTGTATACAAAGATTCGAAAAACTTACTCTTAAGGTTTTGGCTTTTTCTAACGGTACTCATTTGCCTTCATCCTATGCTTGCAGAATTTTTAACATCTTTTAAATAATCATTCTTAGGCAAATAACTGAGAAGTAATTTGGAAAACATTTTCAATTGAATAAATATTTTACCAACACGCAAGGGTGATAGGGTTAGAAATTTAGATCACGCAAACTGCATCCTTAAATTACAACTCCCTGAAAACAAAGTATTAAACCAGCCCGACGCATATCGACCACTGTGCAACATATTCATAGGGTTTATGTCGAGCTAGAAAAATACTAATAACGTTTAACAACAACCAACTGGTGTTCGTAAGGAAATTACATATCGCAGTTCTCACAATTCACGTTATTATGAATATTTTCAAGTAAAATTCTGTACCCCAATACTGTAGTGTGTTTAAGCAGACTGAATTATGGAATACATGTGAGGATTCAACCATTACTCAGTTGAGCATATTGTTATATTCAGAGTCAACTGTATTAGCAAACACGCGAGGGCGTAATAAACAATCAGCCACACCTATCTAACTGCAACTTACAGACTATTATATAAACTAAACTCTATCAACAATCATTCGCACGTCCATACACTGGGCAATGAGCGACAACAACTGTATAGGTGTTTGTGAAACTGACTGTTCAAATCTCAGTAGGTGAATCGATGTCCTAACCTGTGACCAACTAATTGAAAGTTAAATATTTCGACCAATGGGAGTCGGCTCAATACACTCCAATACACCGGATAAGTCTACAAGTCACCCTTGGGTGTTATCGTGCTTGATATAGGTTATAGCCTTCAGTGAAAAGATGCGTACTTCCTGTATTCTGAATACATATTTTTCGCTCCTCTTTCATTTCTTAAGTGGAAAGTAAAAGTACAGTTATTGATGAAAAATGACACCCATAAATAAAAGTGAATCAATTGAAGCTCTAAACTACAGCAAAAAAAGGATTCACGATTTCAGTTTTCACTTCAAAATGTTTGCATACAGAACATATGAATTTCCACACAATCTATGGATGACTTTTAGCCTCATTGTAAACTAAAATCCAATATACAAATCTATACATCAACAATATCTTCTCTTTTAGTTGCCAGAAAAGTTGACTGAAGTAAAACAAAAAAGACCAATGGCAAGAGAAAAACGTCCACAAACCGAATTCTTTTTTTTGTCGCTTTAGAATACTTCATTTTTTTCTCTGGCATGCACTTCAGGGATAATAGAAATATTATATACTTCAATGAAGGTAGACAAAACTTTCAAAACAAACAGGCAGACAAAAACACACACAAACACACAGAAACAAATAAGTAAAATGCAACATCACTGTCAAATATAAACAAATGAAAAACAAACACCAGTGTTGATGTAATAAGAAAACGACTGATTATAAGCATATACTATGTACATGTACAGTTAAGGATTAAGATAAATGCTCTGTTCCATTTCATAGGAAAAAGCGGTAGATAAGGCACAAAACAAGCTGACAGAAAAAAGAATAAGAGAGACAATGATAGGGAGACTAACTGTTAAAACTGAAAGAAAAGCAATAAGAAAACACCATACCCATGTAAAAACTATTTTCACCAATAATAGATCATATCTTCAATAATCTTCACTAGTAAATAATCTTTGAATAATAAGGTTAAGGGAGAGATGAAAGAGAACAATTAACTACTGTACACTAATACAACAGTATAACAATGAAGAAGGTGGGAATTATTTTTTTGATCGAAAAAACAAAAATGTACACACAAATAAAACTCTCTAGTGTTATTCATTTAAGTAAAACTGTGAAATGCAAATGATAATTTCTTGGGAACAAATATCACAATTATTATTAGGCTATTGTGAAGAGAATAGATCTGATGAAATGAAAAAGAATGTAAAAGTAGTCATTTGACCTATACAATATTTTTATAATAACATAAGTATACTGCAATATATATATATATATATATAATATATATATATATATATATATATATATATATATGTATATATTTATATAAATCTTAGATAAAACATTCAAATGAAAGAAATAAATCCAAGAGACTTGAACAACTTGAATTGATGTCAATGTAAGAAACAATCACAGTTATAAAAGGTGATTAACAGCTGTTTCTAACATTTTACAAAAATTCAATGATAACTAATTCCATTTAAAATGTGTAACAGGAGAGAATAATTGTAATATAAACAACTGAATACAATGGGTTGTTATTTTTTGTAATAAATACGACACCTTTGTAAAAAGATATGTAAATTAAACTGAAAAACAATTTATTTCATCATTTTTTAGACAAGTATCTAGTATGAAATAATCAGTAAACAACAGTGAGTAAAACAGTCAGTCGTCAGAACACTACATCCGGATAGACCTCAAAGAGTATTTAATACAAAAATGATGATGTCTTTTTCATACTGATCAGTTTCAGCAAATAGAGAACACTTTTTTGAACCGCTAGTTATTTGAATGCATTATTTCTATAGCAGTTATCTTCTGGTCATCCAACGATACATGATCAGTAAACCTAAAAATATGTAGATAAGGTGAAGCTGTTAAATAGGACTATTAGAAGGTGAATGAATGTCACATTGATATGACACAGAAAGGTTCCAAGCTAGACGTATCAAGACACACGAGTTGGATAAAAAATTGACAAAAAAGTTTACTGGATGTATACACATTGTAGAAGTTATATTTTATACCCTGTCACCTACATGAAAAACTAGTAAACAACCTTCCTTTTATATCACTGATGGAGAGTGGCTAACAGTGAAATCAAAGATGCGCTTTTCGTCCTATTTGGGGCTCGTCAGCTGGGTGTACACCTGTGTCCCAATGAGTGATTTTGTTCCTACTGAGACTCGAATCCCAGACTCATCACTTCAAACTCCAAAATGTTACCCACTAGACCACTGAGTCACGATGATCAATTCTTCTTCAACGAGAAAAATATTGCTTTTCCTATGATTTCTCACTGTACAGGTTTGAACACAGTAATGAAAAATGCCATATACAAATGAGTTCAACCAATTCTCTAATCCATTTAAACAAAATAAGTCAAACATTTACATTTTATGAATCCTTTATAATGCTGACATTAGGTATAGTTTCTGTTTGCGTAAGTTAGTCTGTTTGAAATAAAATAATTTCAACGTTTTACACGTAAATCTAGTTCGAGCTTCTTCAGCGAAATAATCAAAAATTAAAACATCGGAGATATTTAACTGAATTCTCCTTGTCCAATCCTCTTTGTATAAATATATCAATGAAAAGTTTATGCATTTATAGAATAAATTAATGTATTCGGGTTCTCTCATCTTTAATTTTCTCTTCCCTTCTGCAGATACTGACCTAGAATCATCCATCCAAATCAACATAGGACCAGGCATTACTGTGTAACGGTCCGTGTTGTCACGGCTCATATCAGTACATCAAGTAAAAAGTCAGTGAAGTGGAAGATGAAGAGACGAAAATTCAGTCAGAAGAAATATAAAATATTAAAAGAGAGAAGGGAAGAATGAGAAAATGGTGAGATTCAATATGGCGTTAACATGAGGATAATGTGTGTCTACATCTGTGCCATTGACATCGGTTTTGAGCCATATCAAGCATGATGAAAATGATATCCCTATTTGAACTACTGAAGGAAAACTATATTTTTCTCCACCCGGAACTAAGTCAATAAGTGGCGAAACAATATTTTATTCCAATACTTCATCAGGCTAACCATTTTCTATCTAATTATGAGACTATATACTCAAACATTAATATCTAACATCGTAATGATATGCCTTTTTATATGGTCAAACTGTTAATACCATGCTGCTTGTGAGTTCTTTATTCTAAAGAACTCTTGTATTTTACAAGTTCCGTAGTCTTTATGCTCATGCTTAACTTTTAGTGTTCCTTCCAATCACTTGCCATTCTGTAACGAAAGTATTGGAATTTTCGCGCTAAACAACTGCCTATTGCTTCTTCTCATTTTGCACTCATATTTGTTTACTCAGTTCCATATGTACAACTAAACAAATTTTTACTTTTTATGAAGTTGAACCAATTTAATTAATATGATCAACATATTTTGCTGCTTTGAGCTTACAAGATATATTTAATCAGACAATTTTTGATGTTGGTAAATTATACAGCGTTCATGTTATCATTTTTCTGTCTCTCCCTATCTCTATGTATTAAAAGTGAATTACTTTTGATAACACATTTAACATTTAGGCCATATTCTTTTTTGGGGGGAGGGGGATACGAATAAAATTCATCCCCGTGAAAAATTACTGTGTAGAAACCTTAACTATCCGTTATCTTATTGTACAGAGGTACATTAACTCTACTTATTTAAATCTGCTGATTATCTGTGAGCAATGAAGTCGTATCAGCCAGAACTGTTAAATTGGTTTAAGTATACAATCATTCCTGTAAACTGATGTGTATTTGTATTTGCGAGAGTAAATTATTATTATTATTATTATAAGTGGATTTTTAATGCAAAGCTGACACAATGACAAGTTTTTATTCTTCTCGAAATATTACCAAAATAAAAACCTCCTTGTACAGACATTGTTTTTAAGAAACAATGTTTACCAATCATTGTGTGAAATTGTATGTCTCTTGTTGTATGATTAGCGTGTTTTATAATTCATATTCCCCTTCACTGTAAATACGAGACAAAAATGTCGCACATACTAGTCACCAGAATTTTTCATTGATTTGTCGGAGTAAAATTGGAATGAATGGTAGTAATGATGGTGATGATAATATTAATGAAAGAAAGCAATCCAGATGTGGGTGGATGATCGTAAAGGTCACCTTCTGCACCAAAACTTGAATATTAACCTGATTCATATTCTTGAAAAGAATCTTCCTAGTAAGATAGAAACGTTGAGGAATGATAAAAAATATTTGTTTATTTTGTTATTTGTTCTAATAAACTACGCCAGGATTACGCAAGTAAAAATACACCTTATGCGATGAATCTATACTAACTCGATATCCAAGTTTTTTAGATCATCCAGCCCATTGTTGGTTAGGATACCTTACGTTCAATTCAGATTGTTTGTTGTTGATGCACTTATAATAAAGATGAGACTGATGTTGATTGTAAATGCTACAGCCACTCTTTCCGCTTACTAATTAGTAATTGCCAAGAGGCAGCTAACTGTATTCCACTTCGTTTGTCCAAACCATCTGAACCTGCCCATCTATTTAGGGTTTCGGCTGTCAATCCTTCCAGAATAACCAAAAACCTTGGTGATAAACCTTGGGTCCATCAAAGTCAATTTTGTGACCCATTTCTATGGAGTGTAGAGAAACTGCCGATTTATTTTCTAGCTTCTTAGCCTCTCCTGAGGTCTCTGGAAACTGCTTTAGATATAGTGTATGCTTTCTCAATCTTACACTTATCTGTCTAGTTGTCTACCCCAAATATACTGCATTACAATCAGCATATTTGATTTCATAGACCCAGTTTTGTTGATTTCCTTTTGGCACTACGTCTTTAACTTTAAAACGGAGGGCATATGTTTTACGAAAACAGACTTTTGTATTATATATTTTGAGAATTCCTCTAGTTTCTTCTAACGTCTCCTTAAGCTATAAGTTGATTCTGTTGTTTGGAGGGAATTTCGGTACATTCTTAATTTCATCTTCCAAAATTCCTCTTACGAAATCTTTGGGATATTTATTTGCTTCCAGTCTACAGCAAATTGACTTTAACTCTTCTCTTTTATCGTCTTCTTTTGTAACAAGACGGTTAGCTCTGTTGACCAGATTTCGTGAAACTGTTACTTTAGTGGTAAAAGGATAGGCAAATTGATAACCAAAGGATCTATCAGAATGTGTTGATTTCCTAAACATTGTTGTCTTTGATATACTATACACGTAGTTTTCCACCATGCAGTCCATAAAGGCCAATTTTGGTAAGTTTGATTCAATTTTCCCACTTATACGCCGGAATAGCTCTTCCAGACTGCTACGTTTAATGACAACAGACGTATCGTCTACGTTCCCCAACCAAATTCTCGGAGGCGTAGAACATTTTGCTATTCGTCTCTAATGAGTGCATGAACAAGTTAGCTACTATTGAGGATACTGGAGATCCAAATGATATCCCATCTATCTGCCAGTACAGATCTCCTATAGACGTAAATACGGTCGATTGTAGGCACAATTCTAGGGAATTTAGAATTCCGCTTGGATCTAATTGGCATCATAAACTTAAGGTCAGTATCTGATATAAGTAGTTTTTAAATGAAGTCTGATGTATTCCATATTAGCTTTGTTTACTCGATACACAGCAAGCAGTGATACAGTAAACAATACCGTAGCATATTTCGTACAGTTTTAACAATCGTTATATGCATTTTGCTAAATAATATGACAGTGAGTTAGTGAAATCCACAACTGATCCTAGAGGTATATTTGTCTTGTGAATCTTCAGTAGCCCATGGAATCTACATAGAGTTGCAACTTTTTGGTGCTGCTAATGAGAACCACAGAGATGCAGCTCACTTATCCCGTGTAGACTGCATGACTTTGTTAGTTTCAGCTTTCAGTTTGTTCAGCTCGGCTTGCGATTTTGTAGGATTTATCCTCATAAGGACCAGTACTAGGATGTTCTCACGTCTTGTTCTCATAATCAGTTGCGTTCATTATCACTATGATGTTTCCTTTGTGTGTTCTGGTTAATATAATAATTTTATATTTGCATAACTGCTTCAGAGCATAGCGTTCCCCCTTATTTCTGTTTGATTTTTGCCTCTTATTGACAAGAAAGGGGACTATGAAATACAACAAATATACACATACACTCACTACACAACAAGGGACATACAGTTTCACACTGAATGACTAGTAATCAAATTTTAGAAAAACAATGACTATACGAAGAGGAGTGGATGTTTGATATTTTAATTTCTGATTATTTCCCTGAAGAAGAGCACGGAACAAACTTCAGTGCGAAACGTTGGAATTATTTTCTTACTTCAAACAAGCTGTGAATTATACAAATATAAACTATATCTAATGTCAACCTACTACTCGGAGCCCATTATTCCGTCAAATCTTGATCATAGTTTATACAAATTTAAAATATTTCTTGAGATTACAACAGCATGCTGTTTCAGCATATTTACAAATATGTATACACAATTTTTCAACCTAGCCTAGTTTACTACTTCACTAGCCAGTCCTAAGACCAGTCTTTGATAGCAGCGACCGAGAAGTAATTTGGCAGCTGCTCCTTCAACACCACAGTCTCACTGCCACAAACATTTATCAATCTTATTCAACAGCTATATGATGGATGACGACGCCACATGCCAAGGGATTCACAATGGAAAGCTGAGTGACGCCTCTGAAGTGAAGACAGGAGGAAGACAAGGTTGCCGCCTTCTATCACCAGTCATCTTCCTGATGGTGATCGACTGGACTGGACCGTGCAACAAACTGTGAGGAGCTGGGAGAAGATGGGCACACGCTGGGTGGACCGATGAAAAGACTCCAGAAGAAGATTTGGATTTCGCCACCGCCGCCGATGATGATGATGATGATGATGATGATTTATGTCTAATGTCTTGTTGCACAAACTCGAAGAACTACAAGCGAAAACTAACAAGTTGACAGAAGAGACAAGGCAGTGAAGACGGGACATCAAGTGAACACAGAAAAGACAGAGGTGATGAAGATACCCAACCAACAACAACAAGCACCTAAAGGAAGTAGTCTCCTTCACCTATCCATCTACATAGGCAGCATCGTTTCAACTACAGGCAGTGGTACAGACACAGACGAGGACGTGAAATCCAGCATCGGAAAGACAGCAAGACAGGCCTTCACTAATCTGAAACCAGTGTGGAGATCTTCTGCACTCAACACAAAGAACAACATCCGCATTTTCAACACCAATCCAGTCAAGTAAGTCAGTGCTTCCATGTGATGCTTCAGAAACTTGGCGTGTCACGAAAAGCATTTCCAACAAATTACAGACATTCATCAACAGCTGCCACCTATGCTCACTCGATACTGAAGGTCAGATATCCAGAATAATAAGAATAAGCAACAGGGAACTGCGGCTGGCAACGAACAACCAAGAACCTATCGCCCAACAGATTTGCAGAAGAAAGTGGAGATGGATTGAATTGGGCATACACACAGAAGACCGATTAGGAACATCATGCTCCAAGTCAGGCCGTCGAGTGGAACCCAAATGGGAAACTACGAGTTGAGCGTCCAAGGGTGACATGCAGAAGATCACGTGGGGAAGAAATGAGAGCTTGTGAGCAGTCGTGGAACCAGGTCCAAAAGATTGCAGAGAAGATAGTGAAATGGCGACGTGCTACTGAAGTCCTATGTTCCACTGAGAACCCAAGGGACAAGTAATAATAATGATAATAATAAATACACTTTCAAAAGTTTACAAATGTCAATACGACAAAAATACACATATCAACTCTCTCTACTGAGTCAAACATATACCAACGCTATGGTTATGAGAATGGTGGAACCAATAGGTGAACGAAGAAAAAGTTATACAATCAGTGGATTTGGTGACTTTTACAGTGGATGAAGAAAACAAAAAGTTGATTTGCAAATAAATAGCGAACCAGGTAACAACCACTGTAAGTTAACCAGTTAGACAAACAAACAAACAAACGCATCAACGTGCAATCGTATACAGAAGTGTATCAGTTTAAGTTGCAATATTTCGCAGCAGCAAAATAGAAAGGAATTATAACAAGAACAGAACAATATTAAAACAAAGGAGCTAATACATTTACACCATTGAGATTGATTTTGAATAATGACCAATAATCCCTAACCCCTCTATTCTCAAAATTTTGAGGATGTCAGTCAAATAATCTACACTTCTCTGCAAAGTTCGGAACAACAGTTAAAAACCCTACAGATTTATGCCATATCTTCTTTTGACGACCGTCAATTTTCTTCCACCCTAAGCTTTAACCAGTCAACATGGAGTGTTGATGTAGGAAGCGACTCACTGAAGGTAACATTTTCCAGTTACATTCGACTTATGTGTTTATAAACTGATATACCCATTCGCATTCTTCTTCTTCTTCTTCAAAAACGCTACTTACTCTGTAATCCCAATATATATATATATATATTATGTATGATGTCACGAAGACAACTATGATGATCGAAAGCCCTTAAACTCTTTATCATTTCCATTTTTAACAGTCATGTTGCAAAGCTGTACACTGCCAGAAAAAGCAAATTGTTGTACAGTACACTCACCTTCTGATAGGTGATTGAATATCTCACAAATAATAAGCATCTTTTTGTCCCTCTTACTAATGAATCCACCTGTGGGTAATATATTTACTTGAATACTTAGTACAGCTTGAACTTATATCACAAATAATAAGATTCGTAGGTTATTCATGTCAGAATTTCTTTCAATTCAGAGGATAAAAACATTCAGCTTATAAACAGGGCACACTTGTTTACAGCAACATAATGTTGAAACCGAAAAAGACTCAAATGAATCTCTTTTGAGATCCCAGAATTGCATACAACATTATTTATTAATCTCTGTATTTCTAAATTATTGTTTTCCCAACCTTTTTACACCATGGTCAGTAGTTCACTTCCCCTTTTTTCAAGGTAATTCGCCGATTCAATTTCGAGGTTTGTGGGAAATTATTGACTTAATGTTAGTATTCACCATGGACTGACATCAGTTGGAGAACCATTGGAAACCTGGGAGCACTGGACAACTGCTTCGTCCTAATATGGGACTCTTCAGTAGTGCGCACCCACGGCCTTGCCGTGGATCGAACGCAGAACCTTCAGGTTCCACGGTCAGCACGTCACCACTGAGCCGGAATCCAGTGATCCATATTTCTTACTTCTGTCAGTTCACGATATAGTGCGACCCCCATCCAATGCCGTTATTGAGTCACTGTCCTCATGTCCGACTTAGTTGGCTTCAGTGGTCATGCCTTCTCATTGGAACTTCAGGAATCACCTCTCGAAGCTAGTCACCAATGAGCACTAGATTAATTGACTTTTGAGGTTTTTGGGGATTTACTGACTTTAGGTTGGTATTCATCATGTTTCTCTAACTGATATCAGTCCATGATGAATACCAACGTGAATTCGTTGACTGGCTGACGCTTGCTTTTACCATGTCGATGTTTCAAATTCTGCACAAACTCGCTTATGACATATATACGGATTTTCTTTTAACGGTTATTTTGGATTGTTTCGGAGACAATGAGCTTTTCCACCTACGCCAGTCCTTTTTATTTTCGTCTGAGGTTCGGTGTCGGTGGTATCTGGTGTGCGGGTTAGCTGTTAGTTAAGCGTGCGTATCATATACAATTAGGAACATAACAGCATCGAAATCAACTTAGTGAACACAGAATCAATAAATGACTTATTCAGTAAGTATACTGTAAATATCAAGATGTACAGTTTTACTTAGTGCAACCGCCAGAAACATCAAACAAAATAGTTCAACTATTTAAAACGCTTACCAAGGCAAAACCATGACATATTAGCAATTGCAACAGACGGATCCAAAGCAATAATCGCCTTGCAAATACTACGGAAAGCCGCTCGGAAAGCGAAAAATGCCAGACGAGTTTGACGATTAAATTCATCCTTTGATGGATTATCAGCTACGGGGCATTCATTAGTCCACGAAAAAGTAGTATCATGCGAAGAGGTTTGCTTATAAAATTTAGAATATCCATAGGTATTTCGTGTCTCATATGGAAAAGTAAGCGGATTTGAAATAACGGTGTTGAAATCTGACTTTGGCGGTTCACGTAGAATTTTTGACAATAGCCATAATTTACACTCATTAGGAAAGAATGGGAGTAAAACTCCAAACAAGCAAACAATCAAACTTAGGAGAAACAACGAAGTACTAAGTATATCAGAGAATAATGTAGCACTTTTACCAGTATCACCAGCTGTATGACAGATTTTTAGTGTATCTGAAAATATTGAAAAAATATGATACCCCTTTATGAAAACCACAATTAAATGATACTTTGGAGTGAACAAGATAGATTCAGAGATATAGTTCGGATCACATCTTCATAATCTATACACAAAACACCAACAATGTTATACTCTACAAGCATTGAGGATATTTCAGTTGGACATAAGGACAAAAATGGGATGATATCCATCGATTCAAGCAAGAAAAAAGCTAGCATGACGGTTAGAATGTGTTTTTTCCTCAAATACAATCTAAAAGTGTTGTATCTTATTTGTACACTATCACTTACAAGCAACAGTTTTGCTTATAAGCCCACAATACTATTTCCCAGCGTAAATCAGTTACTACCAGAGTGTAATTCAAACCTTTTGCTGATAATTGGTCACACTACTCCTTTAAAGTTAAACTCGTAGAGCAGAAAGAAAACATAACAAACGTGTTTACAGAGTGGAGATAAATAAGACATCAGGTTAAACGTTCTCCGATTTTGTAATTAGCCTTTTTATATCAAAGACTTTTAATATATATAAGATTGGCCGTGACCGTTGAAAAACCTAATTGTGCTCTTCTTAAAATCAAATTGTGAATTAATTTCTGCACGTTGTCCTTCTTAGAACTAATAGTGCAGAATAGCACACAAGTAACGAGAATTATAATTGCAATTTATAATAACATTGTCCAAAACCCATAATGCGATGAATTCAGACGAATCGACTACAAATTTGTAGATATTCGTATTTATGAGACTACACAGTTAATCATTAAAGTTCATACTAAAAGAACTAATAGAAACATTATATCAATCATTCAGTCAATATCAACATGGAATCTGTCTAACAGTCTGAGCCACCACACTTAACATCAAGGGAGGGACCACAAAGGTAAAACATAAAAATAAGAAAGTCATAAAACGAGAAGGAATGAAACAATAACAAAATTCGGAATGACGATTAGGATGAAGATGATCTTTGGATGCATCTGTATCACTGATATCGATTCTAACCCATATCCCCTAGAGTCACTAAATATGTATTTTGCTTAAAATGAGGAAACCAAGAAGGAAGTCTACATTTCCCTGCACAACTCAAAACAACGGTCAAAGACTTCATAGACTAATATCATGCTTTAGCCTAGCTGCCTCCAACCTTTTCCAGCTTGAACCCACTCCATTTGAAATTGTGCAACAGAGTGGACTGTAACTAGACATGCGTAACATATGTCAACGACTGTTTACAACCTCAACTGGCTTTCCTCTTCTCCCTAGAAGTCTACCTCTGACCTTTGCATTATTGAAGCGGTGGCAACACGACACACGGTTTATGCTGCAAAATGTCATGTTTCGTAGTCATAGGGTAGAACAATGCGAACTGTTGCGTAGTGTACTAGGCTCCTAACGGTCAATCAAAATCAAGAGGGTGTCACAGATGGTGTAAGTTAGTAAAGGGATTCATCCTACTGCTCAGGTACGTGAAGCGGTTGATGTGCTCAAACACTTCACTTCCTACTGTTCGAGGGGGCATCAATGCCAAGCAGTCCTCGAGCAAAATTTGCATTTGGATGAGAAATGTATCGCGATCTCGAATTCCCAACAAGGTTTCCAGAGTACTTGTCAGCGTTTTTACTCGACATGAACGTGATGAGTTTACTAGGTTTACCAAAGAGTTGCCTGTGATAAGATCAATTCCTGTAAGGTTAGACGAGGAGAGATAGAGAACTCCATAAGTACGTCTATTACAAAATTAAATAAGAATGAAGAGAGTAGATATTCTTGACATACCACTCGGCATGAAAAAATCACCTGACACCTTAATATAAGCTCTAACATAGAGCCTTTAATGAAGTGTTATGCATTTATCGTGCACCATTTTCAACGATAGACACTGCCACAAGACCTTTCGATCAATGGAGTTGAATCTTACCTTCAGGTCGGGAAGTACGGCTAGTACTGGACAGCAATAAGTGTACCTTTTCTCTAGAATCTGGAAGAGGGAAGATATCAGGTTGACACATCCATGATCAAGCCTGGAACCTGCCTGGTTTACCAGGATTTGCCATTTCCGAGCTTCTCTTTGGCGTTTAACGATTATAGAACCTAGGATCTCAGACACCTGTTCGTCAAACTGAAACAATATGCCCGTTTTTTAAATTGATAATTATACAACGGCTTTCAGAAGGACTAAATACTCTTTACGTCTTTTTAACGCCAGAAAGTTATACAGTCTCATCCTACGGTGCGACCATACCCCGATAGACTAAAACTTGTAATGACACACTCATGTTACATGTACCGTAGCAGTGATACACATACGAGTTAGACAAGATATTTCTACATGATTCATATATCAGATATGCACGCTAAAGGTCGTCAACAGAATCTTCTTCAGACCCAAGGGCAGACTACATTAACTCATTAGCCTAATTCATGATCATATCTATATCAATAACAACTAGGAAACCACCTTGACGCCATTCCTCGTGAGGTGCTAGATCCAGTTCATACCCAGTTATTCAATTAACTTTTACTGTGAGAATGGTTTCAGTTACTATAAGAATGAGGCATTCATCTCTCAGCATTTTATTATGAAATATCTTTTTTCCTATCCATATTGAGCAAGATAAAATACGCAGAAATACCATCAGTATACAGGCATCTGACTACACTAATAGACGTAAAATAAAGAGAACTGAAAAAGTCCTAGTACTGTGTATGCTCATTCTATAGATTGGCACTAACTATCTCAAATTTTTAGTTGTCTGCTCAAAGAAACTTTTTGTAATCTAACAACCGCATGGAGATTAGCGTAAGATCATGAAAGAGACTCATAGTGCAACCAAAGAAAATACTTTCCTGTTATCCAAGCTGATGTGGATAAAATGAGATTCAGAAATATCACTATGTGGTTGAAAGTTACACATAACATGCCACTGAGCAGTAGCCCTACAGATAAACAGATAAAATTAATGCAGAGCCTAAAGCAGAAGTGCATCAGTTCAAGTAGCTACACTTCACAGCAGCACCCAAGGAACAAGTGGGTAAAAAAAGATTGGTATCAAAGTGGACAAAGATGTATGAAAGTAGAGAAAATTTAAAAAGGTTAGTCAAAGGACTCAGGCTTTCGAAGTCCGAGGGAATACATATGCACCATTGTAACCGATTTTCAGTAATTTCACCAAGGTTCTCTAACCGCTGATTCCTCCTATCATCTTGAGGATTCGAACCAGTCAGTCTACACCAAACACAGCCCAGAACAAGAGTCAGAGACTTCATAGACTGATGCTACATTGTAGTCGGACCAGCCTGAGTCATCTTCGAACCTAATCGAACTTTTGCTACCATTGCACCTTCAACTAGCCAATGGCTCCATTCGCGCAACACATGTCCAAGCCACCTCAGTCGCTGAATGTTCACAGTCTTATCGACCAACTAGTAGCTGTACACCATGCAATATGGGATGAGTCACAAATGTATTTCGAAGTCACGTTAGTGAACATTTTGTTTGACACAATTAACAAAAGTTATTTACTGGCCTCTAGTAAAATCAAATTTACCCAAAGATGTTAAAACAAGTACTTTTCAAATCTATATGCTTGAAAATAATGGAGAAACAAAGGGTATGATTCCATTTAACTCTTGCAGACAAATAACTTTATAAGATTTCTTTCAAACAGAAACTCAGAGAATCTCTTTGGACTTCCCATTGCTCACACAGAAGGGTATAGTAGACATTTATACTAGTGACGTGCAATGTGTACTTCTCTAGCAGTACCTATATCAAGTCATTTACACATATGTATCGAGAAAATATGTGCAACGACGATTCCCAGATAGAATACCTTTGGCTGCCGTTACCTGTTTATTAGTTTTCTTATCCATCTGATTTCGTACTTTCTGAACTCTTATAAGCGATGAAGTGCGGTTGAAGTTTACTGGATTAAGTGACCAATTTTAATCCAACAATGTCACAGAGAAACAAATCAACACAAAACCTTGCACAGGAGTACATTGGCTTAAGTCGTTGTACTTCATATCAGAATGCAAAGAAGAAATCGATTAAGAAAAATTGATATGAAATTCGATAAAGGTGTATGGGGAGAAAGGGAAGAACAAATAAAGGTTAGTGAAAATATTAAAACTATCGAAGATGCCAAAGAGTGAACACATTTGCACCGCTGTGACAGATTTTCAGTCATTTCAGCAAGAGTATCCAACTACTGATTTTTGTTAACTCAGGCACCCCATCCAAGCATATACGCCTTCCCAAGCTGTTCAGTCCAACAGTCAAGGACTTCATGAACTAGTGCTACGCTTTGGTCTGGCAATCCTTAGCCTTCATCCAAACCCCACTAGATAACATCTTTAAGATAACACATGGTGCACTACTATATGAACCCGTATTTAACTGTTGAATTGGATTCATTCACATGAAGTATATAACCCCAATATGATACACAGAGGGTAACAAAATATAAAAGTAGCACTAAGCGCAGTTTCATCGATGGTATCTGACAACGATTTCAACGAAGAGATTGTTTTAATAGCTGGTAATGGCTTCGTACGTTTATAGAAATTAAAAGACTAAAGCGTAAGTAAATTTCATCTTATCATGCAATTTAAATTCTTTTCATCCCTTATTATACATCTGAAAATGTCAACAACTAACCGCAAACAAGCGGCAAAACTACTGTTCCGTCCTGCCTAACGGTATCATGTGAAGTAAAACACAAATAATTCTCTCCAGCTTTTATAATCTTTCTATGTTTACACAAGGATACAAACTGAATTAATATTTTAAAATACTCACTTGAATTTGGTAGATTATTCTGTGCTTTGGCTGTAGAGAAAAAAACGCTAGACAGATCAGAAGACTTTTTACGATCGATCGACAAGTAGGCTTTCGGAGTTAATGGTGCTTTTCGTACCTTGTCAAGCCTGTAGCAGCACGTGATAAAGACGCCGTACGCAGACTTGAAACAGATAAACCAACATCATGATAACGACTGGGCCAAGTACTACATGAATCCGAATCACGACTGGTAATATTACTGGAAGGATTGCGTGAGATAGTTGAACATACATAGTGCTCACCTAAGTGAATAGATTTAAAACTGGGTATTACATTTGGTAAAAAATAATCATGAGGAATTAATAAGTGTGTTGCTTTTTTTACCCTAAAAAATGCCATCAAAACACAAATGGTAAATAACTAGTCAACGAAAACAGCATGCTTTAATTCCTCTTAGTAGCAACACAAGCTGGTTTGGAAGTACAGTAGTTCAGTTGGTCCAATCCCACTACAATTTCAGAAACAAGTAAAGTAGAAAAGATCAAGATGAATTGAGTCCAACTTTAACTACTTTATATTGTCAGACTATTACTTCAGTATAAACAACCCGATATGTACACTTCCTAACGTATCAGACAAACATTTACTCTAATGCCTACTGGAAGTGTAGGTCATCGGCCTATACATTCGGCTCTTTGAGAATGGACCGCGAGTTTAAGTCTCACTCTCACCCACTTAAACCTGAACAACTGGATAGTCCCATAACCCCTAAAACATTACATATGACTCATAATCTAGTATATAGGCTTGTAATGAGTTGCATTATCCTACTAATAATAATTTCTGCTCTAATATTTACTAGAGTATGAAGTCACTGAGCATAACTGAGATACTCTGACCGAAAATCGAAACTAACAATGGTTGTATGACTTTAATATGCCATGGACTTCTAAGGAAAAGGTAGTAAAACTCACGTTTAAAACTTGGTTGCGCAACTTTCTGCCCTTCTCAGGAGCAAATCAAGTACTTCTTGGGTACCACCGACTGCATTTTTATTTAAGTGTAGCTTACATCGTATCGCAAAAATAATTACAATCGTTAATCACTTCAATGAAGGCAATGCATCATCGTGCAGGGGAGCAGAACTTAGGTATATGATATAACAGAACACTGATAACAAAATAGGTATGTGAAAACGTTAAACCCAGGACAAGTGCGAACAGAAAGTAAAGCAATGTAACAAAAATATCAGTAGTAATATTAAAACGAAGTATAACTAGCAAGAGTGAGGAACCAGAATAAAAAAGGAAAAGCTTAAATTGTCGTGGAAAATGCATTAGATAATCACTAGTTGCAGTGAGTTCAGCAATTCTAAGTTTTACTGTTTAGTCCCCAAATACCGACCATGACCGTTCTGCAGATTCTAACCAACCAACCCATAATGCCCTAAAAAAAACTCGGAAAAACTAATCAGACTTTATAAATTTGTCATACCTTGGCTTGACTACCACGAGACCTCATCCATCCCATCACTTTCCAGTTAGTTAAGCATGCTGAAGTGGACACTAACTGGGTGTGCGTAGTCTTAATTTTTCCAGTTTATGGTCTACAGAGTTGATCTAACACAATGATATAACCTCAAAGATGTTCATCAAGCAGGAAAGGCTCAGAAAGCTTCAGTGACACTTATAACATCCAGTAGTAGCCTTCTCCTTGTGACCATGTAGTAGATAGCATTCCTGCAGAATAAACGTGGTTCCGAATAGGTCCCCACACATCACTGGTGTCATTGGCAGTGCGGCAGAAAAGACCTAAAATGATTTTTGAAACTCTATCGGCCATTAAACCTTAAAAAGTGGTACATGTGGATGGGGAATTCGTTCTAACACTCAACTACTTCACTTCTTATAGTTACAAGAGGTTCAGATGCATATTAACCCCGGGGAGGCAATTTGGATTTTGTAAGCGAGTGCTTTCTGTATACTCTCACATAATAACTAATGGTTTCTACGACACTAGTTCAGGTGTCTTTTCTCAACGGGAATGTGTTTTTCAAGTATTCAAAGTAATAGGGAAAATGCGAAGTTACATACAAATACATAGCAGAGTTTCATAAAAATGGAAGGCATGTATATCCTTGAAAAGTACTCATAGTGGTTACTTCGGATGACAATTTACCACAAGATGTCATACACTTTGGAGCGTGTATGTATGAATCAATCTTCCCGACGACACGCAAATCCATTTGGTAAGCTGTCACGTGGTTTGCATAGATTAGTTATACTTCTCTAAGAGAATGATCTCGAAAGGAATCGTCATGTTCTAAATATGATATTAACACCTTTAAAATATTTCAGACAAGTCAAAAATTAGTTAGTTTTGAATAAACCCGAAAAATTAATGTCATACCAATAAAACAGAGAGCGGTGATATTTGTGTTCTATGTACTCTTGACCTAAATTTGATTTTTCGGTAGATCTTCATTCTATGAATTCTTCTCATCTAGGAATAGTGAATGACAAAAAGAGTTATACATTTTCCTCAAGTGATTGTAAACGACCTTCTTCACCCTTGTGAAATCTTTCATTTGGGTTGTAGATAAAATTGGTGATCCAGTCAAATGCCAATTTTAAAATACTCTATAAACAATTCATCTGAGCTAATAATTACTGAATCTGAAAAACCACTAAAGTTCTTCTTGGTTTAGAAGTCTTTACGTGTCACCCAAAGTTACGTCTAAATCCAAAACTAACTGCAGGCCTAACTTATTCTAAATATTTTTTATAACCTCGGTCCTTAAAAAAACTTAATGTATCGGTAAGGGAAGTCCGGGGCATCTCGTAAAGTAAGAAGTTTTATATCAGCACGACAAACTAACGCCGTGATTTGAGTAATCACACGACTCACAAGTGCAAATTTGTAGGAAACCACTTATGCAGCCCTCAAAATTCACCACACTCGCCTAGGAAAAATACTAACAGGCATAAAGTATGACTACACAGTTTCATGAAGGTACACGTTTGATTTAAGTTGCTTCTTAAAAAGACTTTCTACCTCACACCACAGAAAGCAATTTTAAGTTGAACGAGCAATAACATCGAACCCAATCAGTGCGAACTTCATATTCACACGAAAAACTAACAGAACAACGGAGGAACTCGGGATTAAGAAACTGCTTAAGGGTTATAAAACAGCCAGAAACGCAACGACATGTTGCTATCAATCAGTCACGACTGTATTTCGACCAGTTATTTTCTTATTAACCCATCAGAAACGACTGCTTTATGGAAATAATGTACACATAATCTACCAACGGTACTCAAGATACCTACGACTGCCCAGTAAACTGCCTAGAAGAATGATAAGCCAATAAAAAAAGTTTCAATGACCATATGTAGATTGGTGCATTCGGTAAAGCCACACTATTGTAGTTAAATCACGGTACACAGATACTTATAATTCAGGCCGATTACTCTACAACAGGAAGATAGATTATGACGAACAAATCCAATGCATCCGAATATCTGACCGCGATCAGACATTTATACTGGTAGAATTGCATGTCCCACATAAATGTTACCATAAGCCAGGTCAACAAGAATGGTTTCAAACATAGAAAACCTATACCGTAGTTACAACACTAGAACTAAAGTTTTCAGGATATAGACTCCGCTTTACTATCAGTGCTCAAGAGTTGAATTTCTACTAGTTCGTATAAAACACGAGCACAAAAAAAAGTGAGAGCAAATCTTATTGCTAGGGTCATAAAATATTCTAAGCTCACGAAGACTTACAAAATATGGAACCTTCTACTGGGTCGAAAAACTGAACTTTGAAGAAATCCTTGGCAATGTCATCATTTATGGGAACCCTAGAAACTGAAATATCTCTGACAAATATCTTAGATGAAACCAATATATTTACGTTTTCACAAACTCTCCTGACTTCAGCAAACCCTTACACGTTGACAACGTGTACCTAGACCGGGCCGTAGATAGAACTGAAGAAGTTACATCCTGAAAATCACATGAATTTTTTACTTTTAAAACGAAGCGATCGTGCTGATTTATTTACAATTAACACCTCACATGTGTTGACGATGCCTTGATCAGAAAGGTTGAAGACCACATTGGATGGCTTAACAAGAACTTCTTTGCTGTGATCAAGCGGCATTACAAAGCTTGCAATACATGAAGTTCGACGGACTCTCGTTACATTGTCACTTGAAAACTGGCCGTGTCGCATTGAGTTATAATGCTGACACGCATTGAATGTTCAATACCCAATATCTTTTTACGAGCTACTGTAAACCAATTGATTTCTCCGCGCTCACTTCTAGGTCTTGCGGAATGGTTCCAGGTCTTTGGTGGATTCCGACGCAGTAGGTCTAACCACTCGGCTGCTGTAGCTACGGTTAGCTTGACGGGAGGTTAAGTGATGTTGAAATTGGTACGGAGTGTTGTTTGTTTGTTTTTTCTTCCAAAGACTGTGGTGCAGATGGGTTCCTCAAGTGCCACGCCAACAGACAATTGGTCGGACTAGCCGTAAAAAGTAGATGAAAAATACGTGAAGGGAAATCAAGGGGGAGAAAGTGCAGAGGAAGACAAAATAGAAAAAGAGGAGAAAAGAAAGAAAAAAGATTCGGAAGAGGGAAACGGCACGGAGGAAGAAAAATTGGTAGGTTTATGGGGAAGGGGTGATTGGAGGAGCTCTTGTTAAAGTTTGAGAACGTAAAGTCAGATGGAAGAATAATAAATAACATGATAGGATGGATGGGAATATAGTAATTCTTTTAGTAGGAGCCGATGACTGGAGAGGACGTCTGTAGGGAGGTATAAGGTTGAGCCAAATTCCCAGTGATAGTGGTTTTACAAAGTGTTCAGCAACGGTTGGCCGTACCGAGTTAGTAGGTCGTGTCAGCCTGGTCCACATCCCAGCTGGATGGGCGCAAACCGTGCGTCGCTGCGTAACTGTCCAACCTCCTCTTGAAGCTGTCAGCGGTCAGAGCAGTAGCAATCTCGGCAGGCGATGAATTCCAGTCCCCGCAAACTCGCGGAGAAAAGAAGTTTGATCGCACACGGGTTTTTGCTCTTTGGTGGGCGATTCTCCTTGAGTTACCACAAGGATCACCATAGTGGCCGTTCTGCAGCATTCCGCTGTTCGGATGACTTGGGTTAATTAGTATTTTGTAAGCCATTATAAAGTCACCACGTTATCTACGGTAGCTTAGGGAGTGGAGCCCTGGATCTTTCGGCCTGTCCTGATATGGTTTCTGCCTCATTCCCAAGGCACCCTTAGTAGCTCACCTTTGGACTTTCTCCATGAGGATCACGTCTCTTTTCAGATATGGCGGTGCAATGAAGTTGTGTACCGCTAGATGGGGTCGTATATAGGCCTTATATAGCTTCGAAAAGAGTTCCGGGGTCAGGGCACCCAGTTGTCTGCGCATGAAGTGCATTACTGCGTAGGCTCTGCAGACATCTCCTGGATAATTGCAGCTAGTGTCTAGTTTGTCAATCAGTATTGGTCCCAGGTCTTTCTCCGTGGTGGCGTATGAGAGTTGTGTTCCATAGAGAGAACAGGGTACCTTCTGAGGGTCTGGGGTGCGGGGAAACATGGCTCAGCACTTATCTAGGTCATATGCAAGTCCATTACTATCCACCCACTCTGCAAGTAATTTGAGGTCACTCTGCAGTGCCCTTGATTCTGTTTCTGACGTCAAAGCTCCCCATAACTTAACATCATTAGCAGGCAGGAGGATTTGGGAGCTGAGATTCAGTAGGAGATCGTTCACAAACAGGAGGAATAGCAGTAGACCTCGAGTCGTCCCTTGTGATGCACCAGATGATGATGTCCTCCAAGTTGAGCAAACTCTGTCAACTTTTGTGCAGAATTGTCTACCGTCTAGATAGTCTTGTGACCAAGAAAGCACTTGTCCTTTGATGCCCAACCTTGCTATTTTGCGAATAAAAACGGTGCGTGGAACTGTGCCGAAGGCCTTAGCAAAATCCAGGAAAATAACACGGACAGGAATTTGGAAGTCCCAGGATGCCATCCACTTGTAACCTGCCGCCAGGATGTTTGCGCAGCAGGACCTACCCTTTCCGAACCTATGTTGAGCATCACTAAGTGCTCCTTGACATGGTCGTCTACCAGGCTCTCCATTACTTCTGGCACCACTGGTAGAATGGCTATGGGTCAGTAGCATTTTGGGTTCTGCCTGTCTCTACCTTTGAAGACGGGGGATAGAAATGCACTTTCCACTCTTGTGGAAGCATGTGATTGTCCAAGGAGTGTTGAAATAAGTTACACAGCGGACCCTACAAGGCACCCGCGCATTGTCTCAACACAGCCGGTCGGATGTCATCAAACCCTGGTGATTTCCCTGTGCGGAGCTGTGACAGTGTTTCGAGGACCACTGCAGGAGTTACCTTTATTCCAGGTAATTCTACTGCATTTGGTGGTGCCGAATATTGGTCGGAAAGTTGGTAATTTTGGTTCGATAAGGACGTATTCAGTTGCGTATAGAAGGTGGCGCTAGAGGCTTCGACGATCTTTAGTCCGGAGAGGTTCTCTCCGTCCAGGCCTTTCATGACGCAAGCCTCCTGGCTGGTGGACTTTCTACCTGCCATAAACCGATATAGGTTATTGGGGCTTGTCTCCAGCTTCTTGGCAAAGTTCGTCTGGAACGACCTCCTGTCTCCCCTCACTCTGATGTTACATCGACTTCTTAGGGGCAACATACACAGTGTGGTCAGATTCTTTTCTGGATGTCCTCCGCTTGTGTTATGCTTTCCTTTTGACTTTCAAAAGGCGTTCGGCGCCTCGCTTCAGCCATGAGTTTGCTTCCGTGGTATTGCTGTGATTGAATTTTGGCAATCTGGCTACGATACAGTTACATCTTCCGCCTGCAAGTTAAAGCTTCTAAACATATGCGTTATCTGCTAACTGTTGCTGTCATTTTCTCCGCAACTATTGGTCGCAAGTATCTGGTTTTCGTCAATACGTGAACTTTAGTCTGGACTTCGATGTTCTTCGTTATTTGACGGGAAGTTGCAGCATCTTGCCGCTTCATCTACCAGTTTGCTGCAAAAGCCGAGGTTGATAGACAACCAATAACTTTAATCTGTGTAGTAGATAAGTCTCTAATCTTGCTATTTTATTGTCAGACAGTAAATTTTTGCTTCTTTATGTCCGTGCCTTGTAGCCTTAAAATGAGTAACTTTGTTGCTGTCGTAAACAAACCAATCCATAAAGCTAAGAGATCAAAGGCTTCGAATCCGTCACCGGGGTCTGAAAATGGCCTATTTATTAATGGTCCTTCTGTCGATCTGTCTGACGTCATGGTTGACGTATATAATGGTGTTATTGCGATTAAGCGTAATATTGTTGACAACAGTAATGCGATTGCTGATCTTCAGCGTAAACTAGACTGTCTTACACCTCTGATCTGCCTACTCAACCCTGCAACGGACTAATCAGTGTATAACCTTATCAAGTGTGAACATTGGTGAACTTTGTAGCCACTGAAGCCAGCAGACAATTGACTTCGTCGCACAACTCCATTGTCCTCAATGTCCCTGATAGTTTTCCATTAAGACGTGTTAAAAATGGTCTCCAAGCCCGTGGTTTGCATGAATCTGGTTGCACAGTCCGGCGTCTTAGGAAGACGACCAGCGAATACCCCTGTCCAATATTATTCCAGTTTAGCTCACTCCTTGATACGAGACACTTTTGTAGCCCACAGAAATCTGTAAGACCCTCAGGAAGCTGTGCGAATGTTAGGGTACTTCCAGATCTTACCCCATGTCAAAGACGGACACGTGTTTCGAAACCTTCATCAGAACCAATGGACACCCGAAACATACTGGCGCCTGGGAGTCAGCCTTTCACACCAGATAACACTGTAAGCGTAGATCGAAAAAGGCTGGCCGAGCATATCGTTGCAAGTACATCAGTTGCTACTGTTTCACCATCCAACATGGTAGTAAACACCGAAACTGAAGGTCAAATCTCCGCCAGTTACGCAGATTTATTCTCAGATGATGCTGATATGGATGGCAACGATAATGATAAGTCCGATATGCACCTTATTCCTCTGAGTTTATCGACGAAACCTGCATCACCCAGCTGCAGTTACACTGTTAAGCCTTTACCGCCCTCAAATACCATGTTGACCTCTGGGTGTATTGACAATGCACGGTCACAAAGTGCCATGTTTCGAAAATCTAAACCTAAAAGTCCTAGTTCGAGTATACCGCCAAAGCCAATGGCACAGAAACGTTTTAGCCAGCCCGAAGTAACTATATTCAGACTGTTAAACCTAATGGTTATAACGCCATTCGAAGAGTGACCCCGTTTCCTTACGCAGACACATTCACGACGTCCACCAAGTACTATGGCACCCTCACTAACCAACAGAAAGGTAGGATTCATACACCAAGGTGGTAAAAGAAAGGAAACATGCGTAAGAATGTTCAGAACACAAATGCCTCCCTAGTCATGAAGACAAGGGCTATAGGAAAAACGATAGGTTTTTCTCCTCACACCCATCTACACAACATTCATATCCAATGTATGCTCTCCCCAGTACAACGATATCACCTCCTAATTGGAGGCCTGCTGTTCAGATGCAGCCTGTGATACTGGCTCCCCAACATAATGCACCCTACCCCTTCCCATGCGAAAGTGAAACCACAGATTTACTTGGCTCATTTCCGCAGACACCCATACCCAGGGCTCATTCTGAAAACCCAAATTTTCGCGGACTTCAAAAATTATTAGCGCCTTTTGCTGTTCAGATGACGACGCTGTCGAATCAGCTACTCTCAATCCTAACTCACAACCGCTACAGTGGCGGGGAAGGTGTTACGCCAACCTGTCATCCTCCCGGCTCATATACAGTGGGTCAACACCTAACACAATAAAGGATATTAGTAGTAACCCGTAGTATCTTATTCCCCTATTATGTCCCCGAAATTAAATTCTACCCCATATTCTTCACCACCACAGTTCCAACTAACCTGCGAGAAAATGCTTTCCGAAAACAGGTTTAGGTACTACTGCTTATCCAATTCTTTAACCTTCTGTCTGATTAACTCGTTCCATAAGCAACAAAATAAGTGAGATCACTATGTTGTCGACTATGTCTAACCCCTGCCTAATATTTATCACTGAAGCTTGGTGTACTCCAGACACTCCTGATAGTGATGTCTCTGTCGACAATTATACTCTGTTTAGGGGGGATAGATATAATGGTAGAGGTGGTGGTTGCATCATCTATATCAGGTCCGACATTGCTGCGACAAATTGTATTACTTCAGAACTCAATTCGCTCAGTGACTCAGTGTGGGTTGTGGCGAAGTTTACTAATGCTATAACTATCCTCTTAGGGTGTATCTACCGTCCCCCTTGCTCTACTGTAGATTATGACGACAGGCTTGCAGAAGTGTTCACCCATGTAACAACACTGCCCTACTCCATGAAACTTATATGCGGTGACTTTAATATGCCTGACATCAAGTGGCAGACACTTACTTCTCCTAGGCGGTTTGATAATTTTATTAATGTGTTGGATTCTGGAGGATGGCGCCAACATGTAGCGCAACCAACTAGACATAATAGCATACTTGACCTAGTTTTCACGAATGGATTATTGCCTTTCACTCTTCAAGTTGGTCCAGAATTCCCGGGCAGCGATCACAGAGTAGTGTTTGGTGACTTCCGACTATCTCCCAGAAATACGTTAGCTCCCAGGTCAAAAACAACCACAGTTAGACGGCATAAAAATACCATCTGGGAAGAGATACAATACATGTTGCGATGCTTGGACTGGGGTTCTTATTTCACCAGTAGCTCAACCCATGAACTAAGTGACATCTTCTACAGTTCCATGAATGCAATTCACGACCATATTGCTCCGGAGGTATCAGTATTAATTAGAAAGCCGAAAGTGAATTTCATCCCTGAAAATGTACGTATCAGCATGCGCAGACATGCCAGAAATTTCTATCGATCTAATGACTTTTCATCCCTTGTCTCATTAAAAATTGCTCATGAGAACTTCAAATCAAATAAGTTACTGAAAGCAATCAAGCAAGAAACTAGCTGCAACGCACAAACAGGCAATGCTCAATCATTAGTGAGAATTCTAAAATCCCGTGCAAACTTATCTAGAGTTATTCCCAGTAGTCTGATCATTGATGGGGACATTCTTTATGATGACCCAAGTAAGATCTGTCAGCTGTTTAGTAAACATTATGCAAGCTGCTTCACGCACGAAGATAGTGTACTAAACATACAAATGCCCATTCCACCACACCACTCACTAAGTAATGTTTCCTTTACACAGAGAAAGATAGGTGATGCAGTTGCTTCACTAAAGGACTCATATTCTGCCGGACCCGATGGGATCCCGTCTGTTCTCCTTAAGAGGGGTGGTGAAGACATACCATTGATCCTCATGAAGCTATTCTCAATATCCCTTACTGAGGCATGCTACCCTGACCGCTGGAAGCTGTCATACATATCTCCCACGTATAAATCTGGGCCGACGTCAGAAATTCAGAATTATCGTCCCATAAATATTACATCTGTAGTCTCTCGTATCATGGAGAAGGTGGTTGTGCAAGAAATCAATGATTACGTGGCTGCGCATCAGCTTTTTCCCCTATGCAGCATGGTTTCTTAAAAGGTCGTTCATGTAGTACTTGCTTACTGGATTATTTTGAGGAGGTCACCTGCAGACGAGATGAAGGTCTTTTCGTAACTGCTCTATTTTTTGACTTCAAAAAAGCATTTGATAAAGTGCCTCATAATCGGTTAATTCTTAAGCTTCAATCATTTGGAATTAGTGACCCCTATTATCGTGGATAAGCTCATTCCTTAGGCAGCGTACTCAAATAGTAAAGTTCAGTCAAACCTATTCCTCCCACAGCCTATTCTGAGTGGCGTCATTCAAGGTAGTGTGTTGGGGCCCTTACTTTCCTCCTTTACATAAATGATATTTCTAACATGATAAAATATGGTAAACCCTACCTGTTTGCTGACGACTTAAAAATCGTGTATAGCTTTCCCCACTCATCGCTAAGTGAGGGTTTTAATAGAATCCAGGAAGACCTGACGAATTTGTTCGCTTGGAGTGAAACATGGCAACTTCCACTTAACTCTAGTAAATGCGGAATTCTCTGTTTCAATAACTCTTATCCAAACGTCAGTTTACACCTTGGCGATTCTGTGCTGCAATCTTATAACTCAGTATGTGATTTAGGTATTAGGTATTCTCGGAACTTAACGTTTACGGAATATGCCCAGTCACTTGCCTCCAGTGTAGGCGCTCAGTTGGCCTTTTGCTTAAACACGTACATACCACTGAGGCCAGACTGCTTTTATTCAAGGTAATGATCCGCCCAGTACTTGAATATGGCACAATCATCTTCAGCAATATGTATGCTTCGGATAGGATACTAATTGAGAATGTTCAAAGAAAGTTTACCCGCTATGTACTGGGCCGTCACGAAGAACTTGATTATGAGGGAAGGTGTAAGAAATTAAAAATTGACCCACTTTGGCTAAGACGCCTTAAGCTTAACCTTAGCCTATTTTTCCGCCTTTTGCATGGCATTACTCACGCCTGTTGCGCTCCTACTTTTAAGCCTATGTCTTCATATAGTCTACGCAATCGTGAATGCACTGTACCTGTAGAAAAGCACCGCCTTAAACTTAGGTCACGATCCTTTATGTTACAGTACAGCAAGTTATGGAATAAGCTTCCACATTTTATTCGCTCTTGCATGTCTGCATTTCAGTTTCGACGTCTACTCAACGAATTCTTTCTTTTCACGGATATCTATAAATTTCTTGACATTCATATTATATCCACAAATACGAAGTAAAATGGAGCAATCGGTACATAACAGTGGTCAAGCCACTGCGTCCACTGTGAATGTACTCAGATCTCTAAATGTAAGAATCGGTTTTATTAAAGCCCTGCAGTTCCGTTAATGCAGATGGCCTTACGATTGCATACAAGGGTATGAATACTGGCTCCTCTCCGTATAATGAACTTGAAGAATACTGTTCACCTCTCAAAGCCACTACGGTACAACCCCCCCCCCCCGAAAAAAATTAAGAACCTTGTGATGGAAGGATTATGTAGTTGACTTTACATTTATACATGGAAATGTACATAAAGTCCGAATAAGTCAAAAAGAATAGGGACTTCTCCCTTCTCCGAATTTGATAGCGTAGTAATCTTTATTTCCTTATCTGCTCGTGCTTCTTCTTTCTTTCGCCATTTGCAGAAACAGCTGCAAGTCGACATTCGATGTTCTAATTCAGTCTGAACTTGATTACTTTACGGGAATAACACCTGCTCATTAGCGCCAATAATTAATGGACTGCTCCCACTCTCTCAGAAATTCTGGACCATCTTCAAGATTAACTCAGCTACCGGTCATGATTTTTCTTGCGACGAACCGTCCGGCCATTCCCAACAGTATCAGCAGCAGAGACATATTGGCTCAGGGCGTCACTTACCTGCAATGGCTCCACACTAAACATTTTCTAGTACTCTGTACCAAGAGACCTTTTCGTATGAAACTTACTATGCATCAAATACACTTCTCGAATGATGCCGCCCACGCTAATGCAAAAGATACCCAAGGTCTATGTATAAATATCGCCACTTGGACTGTTGACTGTTTCAACATCTATTTCCATCCAATACAACAAGCATTCCCAGCAGAATTAATCTATAGTACCCTTAAAAGTAACATGGTGGCCTGAATATGCATTGATATAGCCATACACGTTCGTTATATAATTGTGGATACTTTATTGATACTCCGGATAGTATAAATGGGTCCTTCGTGGTCAGCAAACTAAAAACTGAAGATCATTCTAAGTAATAAACTGTTATATTACTAATCAGCAAACTATGCGAATGGACTAACAACGTCGGTTGGTTACAACGCAAACTTCGAACACTGCGCGCTTTTGATATTGATAATGGGACCTATCTATGTGATGGGAGATGGGAACCCACATCCATCTCATGAATTTCAGTAAATTTTAATCAGATTATGCACACTAATGGCTTGATATGTAAATTATTTAGTACTAGATACCTTTAAAAATTATGAATTTCACGGTGCTTCCAAACTGGTATCCCTCAAGTTAAACCTGTTGAATGAAGACAATATTTACTATTATCTAAACTTTAACACTCTATGTACACTGAAAAGTAATATTTCCTTGTTCATTTCATAACTAGCAGTACCTTCGGCAGATTTTAATTGAGTTTAATGACATTCCGTCAGTACTACCCAGGGCTCAAATCTTGTAGATATTTTGACATGTATCTGTGTGGTGAAGCCTGTAAACTGGCTTCTCTCATGTTAAAATCTTTTTTAACGCTAGAATAAAACATTTATTTAGTTATTTTCAGAGACGTTTTCAGAGATAGCTCACTTGATTATGTCTGTGACTAGTTCCCAACATTGATCAATCGATAGGTTGCTCTACTCCTGAGGTAATGGTGTTGTCGACAGGTATTGGTTCATCCCAACGTGGTTCGCCTTGCTGTAGCAAGGAGCCTGAGGGCCCTGGAATTAGAGTTTTTATTGCTCGTTCACCTTTAAGGTCATCACTTATACGCATCGCTACTCCGCCTCCTTCCTTAAACGTCGTGTCTCTGCTGAACGGGCGCATACCGTCTATACTAGCTTCGACGTCACTAATATCCAGTGATAACCCAGTTTCTGTCAGGATTATGATCGTTGGAGCAAAGTAGAAACACAGAAATCGCAGTTCCCCCATCTTACTTCTAAGCCCCCCCAAGTCACTGTAAAAACACTTGGATATGTTTCTAACGACATAGGGTATCTTGGTGCTGGCAGACTGGAGGGGTCGTGGGTGATGGCGAAACTTGCTACAGGACGGCCAGCTGCAGTGCAGCCGGCCCAACCACGTTTTTCCCACAATGGTTTCTCGGGGTTTCATAGAGTCTAGGCTTGTTTGTTAATCTTGCCCGTCGGCAGTGATGGTGACTTCAGCAATGGTCGGAGCTGTCATTTGCTGTTGTCGCAGTGTCCTGGGCCTACTTTCGCAGCAGAGAACATTCTTATCTTTAACCGTGCACCAAGTTTTCAGTACTCCGGCTGAACGTTCTTGACAGCCGAAGCTAACAGCCATCAACTGGTGTGATGTTATCGTCGCCAAGTGTGAGGGACGTGGCAGTTTGCAGACCGGTGCCACCGCTATCCCATTTAATCCTACCCTTGCCGATAACCACTGCCATTGCTGGATGTGGTGAGCATACTTTTCTACGACTGTGCCGGTTGTCCGTTCCGGTGTGCGATTGACAACCATGGTTGTTGGTTTCAGTGTTTGGGGTGCCTCGCGAAGTACTTTTCTTGCCGGCCAAAGGCCGCCCGGCCTAGCTGTAATGCCGGATGATCTGTTGATGACTAGTGTGTGTGACAGCAACAAAATCTTTCCACTTCCTCAGCCGAGCTCAGGGTCACTCTCATCGGCGGAGGCTTTCCCTGAGGTGAGTAGTTGCCTCTGCAGAGCCGGCACATCTTTGCTTCTAGGCCACCCAGTCCTAGCACGGTGCGCACGATTTCTCATTGCCGTTTGTCAAAAGATTCTCTGTTCTCGAGGAGGCTATCATGGCACACGGGCACGTTAAATAGGATGTTGGAATTCGATCTGTCATCAACTTCTCTGTATTCGTGTACTGTGGGTGGTTTTTGTAGGTGGGGTGCACCTTTTCCACTGTCACCCATTTTTCCTTATTTACAGTGGAGTTAGCAGTTAAAGTGACTTCAGGGCTAAGGGCTAATGCAGTTGGCCACGTATCCGGTCGTCGTTCGGTTCTCTTTGGACTATCCACCGGTGTGACCGGCCGGGGTATAATGCTGACACTCTTGCCACTTGGACCTGGGGTAGTGGTCTGCGTGGGCGCCGGCACCACAGTAGCCGCTGTGATGTCTTTTGCTGCCTCCATCAGCGAGCGTGTAGAAAAGAGTTGCCTTGCAAAGCACTGTGAGTAGGTGTACCGGAACTACGTGCATGGGCAATGCACCATGGAGGTGTAATATTGACCTGGTATGTCCCCATTACACTGGCTGCACACCCACCTACTGCAGATGTTACGCTCAAAGGCAGCATCCCTCCTGGCTACTGTGAGGCCACACGTGTGACGGTCGTCGGTCTGACTAGAATGTCTAATTAACGACTTGCTTTTCCTTCTCCTCCGTCTCTCAGGGGTAGCCTTCACAGGTAGGCTGGGGTTTGGGTTGGAGGTACCAGAAAGACATGCTCTTCGATGAACTACAGCACAAGGGTTCAGAGGGACAGGAATTCGACTTCCCCGAGGAATTGATTATCGCAACTGTCCTTCTGAGGTCAACCCGTGATCTGTTGCGGCGGCACTAAGCTTCTTGCTTCTGGTCCTAATTACTGCCAAGGATGGGGGTTTTCAACTGAGGTGAGGCTTTACCTGAGATGTCCCTGATACCAGATTTGGTTAGGACTTGGTTATTCCTCATTTCCACTGGTGATTGGGAGGGTATATCACTGAGACAGACATAGAAGGTTGTATCAAGTGAAGTGTAGAAAAGCAATGGCAGATAAAGTAAGTTATCAACCTTACCTAGGATTGCCCAGTTGTACGACAAGGAAGAGTGCCAAAAGTTTCCCACAGGTCCAAAGCATATGATCGAATACGATAAGTAGCGCTGTAGTTGCGACGACCTGAGCACACAGTTGTCTATTTGGAGAGTGATAGTATTGACCGGCCGAGAACTGTGCGTTCTGTAGCGAAACGTTTTTCCAGTAAAACCGTAACTTTCGTAGAGGAAATACCCGACTGGTTATTTTTGAGTGGAATGCAGACGAGACAAAACAAGTCAGTATTCAAAGACCGCGCGCTCGATAATTAATGCATAAAAGGATAGTTCCGAGTGAATTGTAAATTGGAAACCAAAAACAGTACAGATTATTTGTTAGTGAATGTGAGTGTGACTGTGTTTATGAAATAAGTCAGCGTGCTAGTTGCTGAGAGGCGATCTTCAGGAAGTCCTAAACGTGGGTTTCGTGCCTGTTGGCACCCGTCAATATCACTTCTCTAAACGCATCACAACTCTCCTCCTCTCAACTTCGTGGCCACACTACAAATGATCAACAGATTTCGGTCAGCACTGAGGACTAGGCAAAATGAAGTTCATCGCTCTCTAGAAACCAATCGACAAGCACCCCAGTGTACGTAAATAAACTTCCCTGTTAATCAGAAGTGATCTGTCAGGCAACGGCCTTCCGGGGTTGCATGAGTTTTTCATTTCTGTGCACCCTCTTCCTCATCTCGCAGAATAGTCTCAGGTCTTTTGTCGATGCTGATGCATGAATCCAGTCACTGATGAACTTTTGCTCTCGTAAACTCGATGGGCAACAGGGTGTCAGTCAGATTTTCAAGAAAACGTGTGATTTTCCTTGAAACAGTATTGCGAACGACAGACTCCAGATCTTTGTGAATAAACAACAATTAAAGGAAAGAAAGGGAGATTCGAAAGATAACCAAAGAAAAGAAATGGAAGGAAGGTGGAGCGAAGGAAGGGAGGGAAATGAAAGTCTGGGTAAATTTAGAGAAACCAAAAAATCTAACGGTTGTATGCAGGATATAAGTGAAAACGCTAGAGCCACGAAAAGTGGTAAAAGATTGGGAGAATTGTAATGCGGATAGAGGAAATAGAAATATTACTGGTGTTTTAAATGATAAGCTAAGTGGGGTGGTGAAGCGTCCACTGTAGTGGCGGTCTGGATCGCAGGCAGATATATAATAATAATATTTATTCCTGAATATACAGGCACACACCATTTTCACGGGTATGAATAAGTTTATATACAAGTTACATTCATCCTCATTGAAGGTAATCTGAATCCCTACCCGTTATCACTATAAGATGTGAGTGCTGCATGTGCACATAATGGAACATCCCTGCAGAATAAGTTTGCGGAAAATTTACAAGTTGGACAAGTGGAAGTACTGCCTCTGCATTAACAAGAAAACCAGGTTTGTACCTAGACCCTACATGTATTACCTAGAGAAAAATAAAGCTTGAAGCTAATACCTCCATTGAAGCAGTTTGTACTTTTTGCTTGAGATAATGATGAAAAGTTTATGAATTGTTTGCAGATTGTATTTCATTGACGATTCCAGGACTGTACAATTCATCCATGTTAACATCATTCCACAACAAAGGTTCATGATCTTGATGAATATTATGACTGAAAGCCAAATGTCTTTACTTCGACTCCAGCATCCAGAGACAAAAGACTTGTTTGAATGCACCAGATGGACTTCCAGAACACCTTGCCCTTCGTTTTTACTGATCGTGACAGCCTTGCAGTTGGTAAGTGTTGGACCTTGCTGGTCACTTTTATAATGATGAAATCGTAGATTTTGATAATTATGAAATTGCAGCGCAGTGAACATTTTTTTATTTCTGCTTGTTGTAGTTGGGTATTCTGAACTTGGTAGAGCTGTTTACCCTCCATGAAGGGTAGCTTCAGCTAGGGTCTGTTCCTTAAGTAATTAATTCTCGATGGCAACAAAGCCAACGTTTGGAACTGAATTACTTTTCTACAAGGAGAAAACATCAGACAAAGCAGCAGGCGGAGAGAGCAAGAATTTCAACGAGGAGAGTGTTTTCTATGTTCATGTTTCTCCCCACTTGAGTTCCCTCGCTATGGCTTCCATTGTATATCATTTTTCTATGGAGTATTTAAAAACATAAACTTCATGCTGTCATGTAGTGTAGGATTCCTGTTTTTGATTACCGTGTTGGGTGGGGCAGAATGTGACGTTAGTTCGAGGTGGTAACTTACGGAAGCCTCCTCAACGCTTCGTATGAAAGGTCAGAGTAGGTGTAGTGGCTCTCATTGTATATTAAGAGAGCCAAGTATACGAAGTGTCAGGAAAGAGACTGTTGGTGTATTCGATAAGCCAGAAAAATCACCGGATGATAAGAAGTCAGCCAGTAACCGACCAAATTCAAAGGTTGATTTGGAGGTCTTCACTTCAGCTGGAAGTCTGTTCCACGACCGAGAGAATTTGGCGGCAAAGAAGTCTGCGCGCGAGCAGGACTTGAACGACTTCATTTTGACGCTATGGGCGTGGCTGCGCAGATCGTAACAACTGTTGTGTTCGAACTGAAACTCACCACTGGCTGTGAACGTGTGTTTATGTAGCACGTTAAAGAATAGTGTCAAGTTAATTGTGAGTCGTCTCATCCAAAGTGTTTCTAGACTTAGTGTTCTGCATCTGGAGCTGTAGTTCTGTTTGCAATCGTGTCCTTACAATCTAGCTGTGAAATACCTTTGGACACCCTCTATTTTAAGTTTGTCTATTATGCGGATACCACTCAGTATAAATGGACAGTATTTTAACAGTGGACGTAGCAAGTTTTGTGGGGTAGCAATTTGACTTCTTTGAAGTGGAAGTTACGATCTATGCAGCCCATCAGGATCCCAGATTTGCGGGTCTGTGATGCTACCTGTTCAGAAAATGTGAGGTCCCTTGAATATCTTAGTCCAAGGTCACATACACTTTTAGGAACAGGAAGTTTCGTAGACTGAAGACGTACTTGGATATCCACCGATGGAGCACCAAAACATATCCAGCCACATTTGCCTATATTGAACTGAAGTTTGCAAGCAGCAGACCATGCGGATATTATATCGAGCTCCCTTTGTATTAGTGCTCGGAAGTGGGATAAATCATCGTGGTTGAATGTGTGTGCAACTTTTAGGTCACCAGCAAACAAGAATGGTTTACCCTACGCAAAGCAGCTGCAGATGTCATTGACGTATAAAGTAGAGAGAAGGGGGCCTAATACACTGCCTTCAACAACACCAGAGGTGATTGGCCTGGGTTTCGAAGTGTATGAATCTACCTTCACCACTTGGGTGCGATTACTGTGGAAAGACTTAATCCATCCCAATAGTGGATGGTCAATTCCGATAACCATCAACTTATTTATTTAACAGCAAGTTATCGACTCTGTCGAATGCCTTTGCAATGTCTAGATAGAGCACAAGGACTAATTGGTGTCGGTAGTGCATAGTAATTATGAAGTTAAAGAAGTCAAGATGGCAAGTTATACAGGACCTTGATTTCAGGAACCCATGCTGACTCGATGTGATGTTGCCACTAAGCATGTGCTGAAGAATGCTTTCTTCAAAAACTGTCTCCATAATTCTAGAAACTGCAGGCGTAATATTTATTGGTCTGTAGTTACTGGCTAGTGTTTTTGAACCACATTTATATCTAGGGCGAATAAATGATGTCTTCCACATATCAGGGTATGTGAAAGATTCCAAAGAGAAAGAAAATATTTTAATTAATAATAATGGGATATCAGGGGCACCAAATTTAGAGGATATTCCGTCTGTGCCAGCACTGCTGGAGCATTTTAGCATCTTAATGGCTTTTTGAGTATTAGGGTATGTGGATTCAACCGTATTGAGTGGTGATGAATGAGGATTGGCTTGAAAGAAGCAGGGTGCTGGGGTGTTATAACCCCAATTAATTTCCGGGCACAATATGCATCCCAGATGAACCAGCGCAGCTTGTATGCCATTGCATAGCCTCCGAGCTTTTCCTGGAGCTTTCGGTAGTTGCAGAGGTGTCTTTCTCGGCAAGCAGTGATTCTCAGTGGTCGAGGACTTGGGGAGGAGTGAAGGGCGGTTAAATTCGGGGATCCTGTCTCCTTTCTATGACAGTTTCCCAATCGTCCATCAAATAATATCCCTCCGTTCGAGTGGGTCGGGTTGCTCGGTATCTCGTAAGCCTTCAATGACCCGGCACACTTCCTATGGTTACAAAGGATATTAAAGCCTGTGTTTTTCAGTTTGTCCTCGTTCATTCCTTACGGTATCCCCGCAAGACCTTTGGTGGTTCATTTCCGAACTGTCTACAAGGAATCCACGTCCATTTTCAGGTTTTGTGGCGAAATACAGTGTTGGAACTTACTTGAGCCTCGTAGTGACGGAGCCAAGACGTCCATACCCAGAACGTTCTGTTGCGTAGGCATCCACCGGGTAGTTTGAGCCGGTGTTAGACTCGGGTCTTGCTCGGTAGTTGTTCGTAAAAGTTGCGTACTACAGGGAGGGGTAAGGTGCCTTTCGTGGAACCGAAGTGCTTCAAGACATAGTCTACTATTCACGCAGTTCAAATGTTAGTCTGTCGTTTCGTACTCACTCTTCAAGAGTTCTGGCGTTATCTTTTAATGCTTTCGAATTCTTCATGGTCCTCGCAGCTTTCCACAACTTAGTCATCGGTGTCCAATAAAAAGGTAGATCTGAGACTCCATGAGAAGCTGTGCACAAAATGCGGGGACAGTGTGGGGAAGGGTGGAAAATCCGCGCCATTATGAGAGCCTGTTTTTAGCCTCGGATTGCCGCAAAAAATCACAGCGAGCCATGAGGGGTACCATCACATTGTCTCAACACAGCTGGAAATCCATAAACAGAGCTTTGAAAGCTTTTCAAGGGCCGTTTGAGGGGCTACCTGCAATCGGTTCGTCTCTCCTACGTGGTGCAACGTCTGAGGCTGTTCAGGCTGGTGGCACGTATGTGGGGGTGACTGTGAGCCCAGTTGCTTAACAATGCTGGCGACAAAAGTTTCAAGTCCCAAAGGCAATTTTTTATTCAGGGCTTTAGTGCCACCTGCATTCAGTCCAGTAGATCCCCTCACCGAAGTTGGGAAATACAAAATCTTTGAGTTTGAGCCAAGCCAGCGGACAAAGCTGGTGTACATCCAACTCATTTTCACCCCTGCCTGAGTGCTACGTAGATTTCCTAGAGGCACGTATGCGTTATGATCTGACGGTATTTCAGGAGGCCTACACCTGTGCCACACCTTATCATTTGCTTGCCAGCAGTGCCTGTTGCTTCGTTTTTGCTCTGGGGTTCACCTTTGGATGTCATCACTACTAGAGGAACATTTTCAGAGAACAACTACTTGATGTGCCCTACTAACTTCCAGTGGTGTTCAGTCGATGAGAGACTGCACACCTAGGATCACGAAGCTATCGATGGTTATTCGCTCATCGCTGCCTAGTAAGCTTTGCCGTAGCACGGACGAAGGTTGCAACACTTCTACGGTCGAAAACTGACATGACAAGTTGGCTGCTGTCTAGTTTCAACCTCAGTGTTTTGTTCCCGCAGGTGGCTGCCACCGGTAATAGAGCTTGACATTATGGCTTGCCCTCAGCCCTCGCACATGTTTCCACATAGTCCTGCCTTCTAATGGTGTTCGGCAGAATCCGATCGGGGCCAGACTTGATGTGCCATTGCCCTTCTTCAGACGAGCCGCTTAGACGTTAAAGTCGTTCGCAGAGGTAATTTGGCCTTACCCCATACTTATTCCCATGAATATTATAGGAAGTGTCTGCTGTTTCGGTTTCACGACCCCAATAATAACAATGATATATTTCGCCCAGTGAACTATACGAACACATGCCATTCTTACAGGCACCATCTAAACTTTGTTGCCCTCGATTAAGCTGAGACAGTTTAGATAGAACAAATCATCGATATAGATGGTGTTTCGGGTGTGCAATTACTTGGACATTCCCGGTCATAAATATCGGATAAAGACCATTTCACTGCACAAAAGTGGTGAAAATGATTGCGGGTATTATCACTCAATATAAGCAGTATCGCAGCAATAGTGACTCACATAAACAGTAAGAGCTCATTGCATACCACATCCTGAGTATAAGTGAAGCCAAAAATGTGTGAACTTGTGCTGCCCACAGGTAACACTGGAGTTAAATGCTGGGATGAACAAAGGGGAAATTTGGGACTGGTTGTGTATGATGTCGTGCAGAGTGGGCAATTGTCGAGGTCCATATTGTTATAAAAAGGTCATTTGAATAAATGAAACCAAGGGTATAGTTCTATCCAGCCACTGTTGTCACATTACAATGCAGAATGTATGAGGTTCTGTCACTAAATCGTTCAGTGAGGCTTCAAGTTAGACGCTTCACATGAGGTCACTTTCCATCTCCTTCATTAGTAGGAGTGGTCGTCAGGAGTCGAAGAGCCTGCATATTAGGGTACAAACAGCAGTTGTTGCCGACCTTCCCAGATGCAATTTCGGTTGAAGCCATGAATTTTGGAGAGCGTGTGGTCTGGGACGAACTGTCTCCTGGTTGTTCTGCATCTCCAGAAGGTAAAAAACGACTGTGAGGGGTCGATAAACTTTCCTCAACAATCACTCGGTGTGTCTGATTTTGAGGTGGCACCAAAGAGAATGTAAAAGCCCTTTCACTATACTGTCAGTGCCCTGCCTACTTCTGGAGTGATCGCCGACGCACACTACTGTTTCATCCTCATCTGCTCGCTTCCTGTCTTTCCTGAAGAAAAGCATCCTGCCTGTGCCCCAATCAGGATTGCGTTCTTCGGCGTAAGAGCAGAACAGCGAAGTCTAGGCTCCATTATCTTTCTTGTGAGGCCGTTTAAACTGCAATAAAGTCCCTCGAGGGCGCTTCTCACCCCATAGGACATTTCTGTGGTGGCCGACGGCAGAGGGCTGATAGCAGCATCTGGAGGAATCACCGCCACCCAGCACAGACCGTTTTCACGAAGGCTGTTATTGCAGTCCCCGTGAAGGTAAGGGTGTCAGTGTGTCCATCTTCTTACCGGTGTGGGATAGTGATGACTTCAGCAGGGAAAGTAGTTTCTGCCTGCTGTTTTCTTATTGTCCTGGGACCGCTTTCGCAGCGGCTAATACTGCTGCTGGTATTATTATATTATTATATTATATTGTTATCCTTAACCTAACAACACGATTGCAAGCCGTTTGGAGGCTATAGTTATTCAGAGTTGATGCCCGTCAGCCAGTATGAAGCCATCGTTGTCGGGTGAGCAAAGAGTCCAAGCCTCAGGATTCGCAATGCTCCCACTTTCTCCGGGATCCTTCATTCTGGAGGTGGCTTCCCCTGGAGTGGCCGGTTGCCTTCGTACAGTGGGTGCAGTTTTTCCCCTGGATCAGCCAACCGCAGTGTGCAGCACACGGCATCCCACTGCCGCTTGTTAAACAACTCCCCTTGTTGCACTGTTGCACACTTTTATTAAATGGGCAATGAAAGATGAGCAGAATAACAAAAGGAACTCAGTGCCAGAGATGTGGATGCAAGTACGCTTACGCAGAGCATACCTTATGAATGATAAAATCAGTGAGGCACATGTTTTCGGAATTACAAAAGGCTTGCAGGTGGGGCATCGACCGGAAACTAACATACAGCAAACTGAGTAGTATATGAAACAGAATTCCCCCTGTCCAGTCGGTGCCAAGCAGCAAATACGACCACTGTGCGGCGAAATGCAATCTGTAAATACGCAGTACGTTAGAAACTGTGTTACATTTCAACCCTAACTTCACAACTTCACCATATCTCTGACTGTAGCGTTGTCACAGGGCTCTTTACGTTCCAAAACAACTAGCCACATTTCGGGTGTCCAAATGAATGTGAGCGATGAACGTAAAAAGCACGAACACAGTTATCTGCGGAACAGTGTAGCAACAGTACCCAACTGTCTGCAACACCAAAAGCAGGTTCCTCATGCAATAGCATAAATAAATTTCCTCGTTTTTGTATGGGGACAAGTCATTACTACTTCCGCAGGAGGTAAAGATGTACTGGGCGGAATGCTTTTCCACAATATAGTTCCTCTTTCGACAAACGTAGGCTCTAAGTTTCCAGGACGTGATCAAAAACGGCATTATCTGCACCATAACGTTCTTCAACTAGCACTTCGATTGACAGTTCCACTTCACAACATGTTGTATACAGAGGCGACGGTAGGGCTGGCTGGAAGCTGATAATAATCAAAAAAATATATTTCATACGACACAAGTTTCATGGAAACGAACCAGTTTACAGGTTTGATCACTTTGGTAATAAGAACTGACTGCTACGTACAATGTCAAGCAACACATTAGACACCGTCATTCACGGTACAGAAGAGATGCGTCCACAGAAAGAACGTTAATGCTTTATCGACAGCAAAGAATGAAACAGATAAAAACCAGCATAATTGTGCGTGATACTGAAACCGGCTCAGATCAAAAATAGGAATTATTCGGCTATCGTTTGCACCTTCCAATATTCTGGAAGGTAGGGAGGGAAGTACAGCCCACCTTGGATTATGTGCGCTCGTCATACAGTGCTGATGGTATGGTGCACGCCGACAGATGCGACTACTGGGATTCTGTAAGGATGAAGGAGTGGTTAGGTAAACCTGAAAAATAAATAGCGAAAGCAAGAGGCAGGTGGAATTCCAAACGGGAGCACAAAAATATCACGCAGAAGTGCACCAACCACGTACATATAGATGAGTCCGTTGTACCGACTACAGAAGTTACTCGAAGAAGTATCCAAAACCAGATGTTTAGAGGTCAGCTTATCGGGAAGAAAGTGAAGGCGCACACAAAAGTAGTGGAAAGTAAACTGAAGCTGAATACATCACTGATATGTCTACCGATTAAGCGAATTTACTCGGGGTAATGCTTCACCGCAGGAGACCTCAAAGCAACCCTTGTTATCTTCTACAACAACTATGAAACTTGTCTCGATACTGTCGTTCCATTGGAAGGTTTCAAAAAATGCCGCAGGCTAGTAAGCCACTTATACCTCCCAGTGCTCGTAGAAGGTTACGCAATCTGTCGACGACGTGTTAGTGACGCCATGGCTCCGGTCCACTTCGGCCGGTTCTTGGTTTTCTTGGCTCTGTTTTGCGCGTGAAAAGTGAGGACGGTAGTGCCATAGCCGGCTAATCCAGGACGCATCTTGTTTCCCCAATACCTAAGAAGAGATCGAACGGCACAGAACGTAATACCCCTCCTCGTATTTACGACAATGAGCCCTGCATTAACCCTAAAGGTAATAATAACAACAGCAACAATGTAAATCTAATAATGAATTATACGAAAACACGCCATTTTTACGGCCAATATCCAGATGTTATTTCTTTAGTGAAGCTGCAAAGTTTAGAAGGAAACAAATCATCGTCCCATACAAATTCTTTTGGAGTAAACAATTGTTTAGGTATTGCTTGTCACAAATATTGGATAAGAGTGATATCGTTAAACAGTGGTAAAAGTTAATGAGGGTATAACCACTGAGTACTAGGAGCAATAGTAAGTCCGGAATCTGTGGGAGTATATTGCTTATCAAATGTTGAGGGCAAATGAATCCGGAGATACGTCTGCGCCCAATATGCCTATGCTGTCTAAAGATGGTAAGCGAAACAGATGGACGGCGGGCACAAATTTGGGTGTGGTATTGTATGGTGTCATACGGAGTGCAGCAGCTGTTTGGGTCTGTAATGTTGAATAAGTAAAGTCAGGGATACATCTCTATCCAGCTCCTGTTATCATATTGTGGTGGAGAATATGAGAGGTTTCACCATCAAACCATTCAATAAGAATTCAGGGTCGATGCGTCATACGACATCACCCTCGGTTAGCTTCGTTTTCAGGTGAGTGACTGTCAGAACTGAAAGAATTTGCATGTTTGGATGCAAATGGCAATTTATATCAACATTTCTAGTAGCTGTCCCACCTGGAGCTATGTATTTAGGAAAGGTTATGGCTTGGGATGAATTATCTAGCTCCTGGTGAGTTTGCATCTCTATGTGGCAAAAGGTGATAGTTCCCATGTGTTGAATAGAAGTTCAAAGTGCTTCTTGGTGTTCGGTGTTAAATATTCAGCGACATATCGACAGTTAGTTATCTAAGACCTGAGACTCTTTCCTGCGTCACGAATAAGGTCTGTGCCATAAAAACCTGTTGTTCTCTCACAAAAAGGCTAATGAACACGGTTGAATTCGCTTATTCTAATGCCAACCAACCCTTCAGGATACTATAGTGCTCCAGTAGATCTAAGACAGACAGAATACAATCACACTGCTTTAAGTGTTGTGTCCAGATATTCCACTGCCATCGCTCCAAATATTTTCTGTGCCTCTAGAATCTTTCCGATATCCTGATATTTGGAAAGGTCGTTTATCCTATTTGGATATAAATCTGGCTCAAAAACATTACCCAGTTACTTCAGACGGATAAATATGACGCCCACAGTTTCTGGAACTATGAAGAAATTTATTAAGAGGGGAGCTTTTCAGCACAGGCTTAGCAGCACTATCATCACATAGGGTCAACATGGGTTTCTAAACTCGAGGTCCTGCATAACTCGCCAGCTTGACTTCTTAAGCTCCATAACTAATATGCGTGACCGATATCAATCAGTCCTTGCACTTTATTTAGACATTTCAAAGGGACTTGACACATTTGGATGCTTACTGGTGATAAGCAAGTCGAAGTCCATGTGGGTTGATTATTTATCGTAAGAATGGATTCAGTCTTTCCTCAGCAATCGCAACCATGTGGTGAAGGCAGATACACTTCAAAACATGCGTCACATACCTCCGGCGCAGTTCAAGGAAGTGTATTAGGTCCCATTACTCTGCACGTCAACGACATTTGCAGCTGCTTTACACACGGTAAACCATTCTTGTTTGTTGATGACCTAAAAGTTTATCAAACATTCACTTAAGCTGACTTATCTCACTTTCGAGCATTTGTACAAGGGGAGTTTGATACGACATTTACATAGTCTACTACTCGGAAACTTCGGTTCATTGCAGGCAAATGTAGTTGGGTATGCTTTGGTGCTCCAGTGGCAGGCATCAGACTGCATCTTCAGTCTATGAAACTACCTGTCCTTCAGGGCGTCGCTGACCTTGGGATAACATATTCGGGTGACCTCATATTTACTGAACAGGTCGAGAATCTAGAGTCTTGCTGGGTCGCATATTCGTGACTTTCACCTCAGAGACGCCAAGTTAGTGCTACAAAACTTGTGTACGTCCACTATTAGAATATTGTCAATTTGTGCTGAGTGGAATCCTCATCAAAGACAAACTAAAAATAGAGGGTGTCCAAGGGCATTTCGCATCCAGATTACTGGGGTACAGTTGCCTACAGGACTGCCATTCCAGATACAGGACCCTAAATCTAAAACTACGGTGAATGAGGTGGCTCAAAATTAACCCGAAAATCTTTTTCGATGTGCTGCACAAGTTCACTTTACGACCAGTGGTGAGTTTCGTTAGACAACGACAGTTGTCGCGACCTGCGCAGCCGTTCCTACAGCGCTGCAATGGACCCGACTGAACCCTGTTTGCATAGGGGTTTGTTCACTGTAAGATTCTCTCAGACTTGGAAGCGAAAGCGCCCAAATCAACCTGTGAGTTTAGACGGTTACTAATTAAGTTCTTATCATCTGGTAATTTATCCGGCTTACTGAGTAAACCAGTACTATCCAACATAACCTTTCTTGTACTAGGCCCTCTTAATGTATGATGAGATATTAACCACTTGCGCTGGCCTTTTACTGAAACGTTGAGGAGACTTCCATAAACTATCACCTCACACTTATGACACATTCCACCGTACTCGACACAGGAAG